>CM039679.1:17016169-17743482 GCA_022537955.1 Schmidtea mediterranea
TAAATAAAAAAAATAATAATAATAATAATATAATAATATAATAATAAATAATAATAAAAAAAATAATAATAATATAATAATATATAATAATAATATATAATAATAATTAATAAAATAAAAATAATAATAATATAATAATAATAAATTATAATAATAATAATAATAATTAATAATAATAATAATAATAATAATAATATAATAATATAATAATAATAATAATAATAATAATTAATAATAATAATAATAATAATAATAATAATAAATAATAATAATAATAATAATAATAATAATAATAATAAAAAAATAAAATAATAAAATAATAATAATAATAATAATAATAATAATAATAATAATAATATAATAATAATAATAATAATAATAATAATAATATTAATAATAATAAATAAATAATAATAACAATATTATTAATAATAATAATAATAATATTAATAATAAATAAATAATAATAACAATATTAATAATAATAATAATAATAATATTAATAATAATAAATAAATAATAATAACAATATTAATAATAATAATAATAATTGTAGATAGGTTGCTGAAAATTTAAATAATTTAATCAAATAGTTAACCAAATAAATATAAATTGCATTTTTTAAGTGTTGATTAGGATTTTTTTAAATTTTAAAATTTAACTTTAAAAGAAATTCATTTAAATAACCCTTGCTTTCTGTGACTGAGTTCTGTAAGCTTTGGCGCTTGATGTAGATGAACACGATGAACCGCTATCGGGACGATTGCTATTCATAAACCTTTGTCTACTAGGTTTTGGGGAAGACATTCGAGTGGTTTGTTCAGCAGATGATCCTCTACTAGAAAGTTCGCCTGAGCTGATTCTTTTCTCAGTACTCAGGTGTTGAATGGATACCGAAGGTTTAAGTTTAGGCCTTAGTAAATGTTAAAACCAATTATTTTTTATTAAATTGAATACTTTGTTCTTGTAGGAGATGTTGGTGGTAATCCAGTTGAATTTAATTCAGAATGTGGAACTTCTTTTTTCCTTTTGGCATTAGATTGTTTTTCGTTGATATTAGATACTAAATTATTGAAGATAAGTTTAAATATCCCAAAAATTAAATGGCAAAAATAATTATTTTATAATAATAATAAATAATAATAAATAATAATAATAATAATATAATAATAATAATAATAATATAATAATAATAATAATAATAATAATAATAATAATAATAATAATAGTAATAATAAATAATGATAATAATAATAATAATAATAATAATATTAAATAATAATACTATTAAATAATAATAATAAATATAAATAATAATAATAATAAAAATAATAATAAATAATAATAATAATAAATAATAATAATAAATAATATAATATTAATAATAATAATAATAAATAAATAATAATAATATAATAATAAAAAATAAAAAAATAATAATAATAAATAATAATAATAATTAATAATAAATAATAATAATAATAATAATATAATAATAATAATAATATAATAATAAATAATAATAATAATAATAAAATAATATAATAATATAATAATAATAATAATATAATAATAATAATAATAATAATAAATAATAATAATTAATAATAATAATAATAATATATAATAATAATAATAAATAATAATAATAATAAAAATAATAATAATAATAATAATAATAAATAATAATAATAAAAATAATAATAATTAATAATAATAATAAGTAATAATAATAAAAATAATAATAATAAATAATAATAATTAATAATAATAAATAATAATAAATAATAATAATATTAATAATAATAATAATAAAAACTAATAATAATAAAAACAATAATTAATAATAATAATAATAATAATAATAAACAAAAAATAATTTACTATTTGAAAGAGAATTAGTTCTAGATTTTATAAAGTTTTCCACATTTTGAAACTGATGCCTTTCTGAATCATGTTGTTCCTTTGTATCCTCCCATGCACTGCTGTTGCGTCTAATTTCATTAAAAAATTTGTTGTCTGTTATTGCTTTATCTTTCAGTGTGATTTTCTAAAATTTCAAAACCTCATCTAAAATTGCCTGTTACAACTAACAAAAATTTGAATCGCATTCTAAAATTAAACTTTTAAATTTTTTAAATATTAGGTTGTTCGATAAGTTTCCGCCGTTTTTTTAACTTCAAAATTGCGTGTTGAAAATAAAAGGTTTTGGTATAATGTTTTGTGTTATTCGAAAGATAATTTTTTCCTCTACAAGAGAGTGTATTTTGTGTTTTCAAAATACTTAAATTTTGTTTATTTTTAGAGCATTTAAATGGAGTGTCGAGTAAACAAAAGCGAGCATTTCCGACACTATCTTCTGTTTGCGTTTAATCGAGGTGCTACAGCCACAGAAGCCGCCCGAGATATTTGTGCTGTATATGGAGAAGGTGCCATAGCTGAAAAGACCGCTCGTGATTGGTTTGCAAAGTTCAAAAGTGGCAATTTCGACCTCAGGACGCACTTCGTTCCGGACGACCTGTTGTGTTCGATGAAGAGCGTTTGAATCAACTTCTGGTTGAAGATGCGCCTCAAACAACTAGGGAATTGGCGAAGCGGATGGATTGTAGTAATTCAACTGTAGCGGAATATCTCCACTCAATGGAAAAGGTTCAAAAATTTGGCGCGTGGGTTCCTCATCTTTTGAGCGAAAACAACAAAAATCAACGTTCCACTGTTGCCGCTAGTTTGCTCGTCCGTCACCGCTCAACTCATGGCCACAAGCAAAGATTCCTTTATCGCATCGTCACTGGCGATGAAAAATGGTGTCTCTACATCAACATGAAACAGCGCAAAGAATGGTTAAACCCGGAACAACAAGCGACTTCGCGAGCGAAGCAAGATCTTCATCCTTCTCGAAAGACAATGTTGTGTGTCTGGTTGGACTTGGAAGGCATTATTCACTATGAATTGCTTGAACAGAACCAAACAGTGAACGCAGAGCTTTATGTTCAACAGATGCACCGCCTCAACAACGCTATTCAACAAAAACGTCCCGATCGACGAAATCGAGCCTTTCTCCAACATGACAACGCCCAACCTCATATTGCCTATATGATCAAGGAAGCTGTCCAAATGCTTGGCTGGGAAGTGCTGCCACATCCTCCATATTCTCCGGACTTGGCGCCTTCAGATTTTCACCTTTTCCGATCGCTTTTTCAATAATGACGTCGAATTACGGGCTTGGTTGGGCGACTTTTACGAGACGCGTCCGGGTGACTTCTACCGAAGAGGCATCGAAAAACTTGTTGAACGCAGGAAGGAAGTCGTAGACAACAACGGAGAGTACATTATTGATTAAATTGTTGTTATTTATAGTTGAAAATTTAAATTTTTAAAAAGTAAAAAAAAACGGCGGGAACTTATCGAACAAGAAAAATTAATTTAAATTCGATTGTGAACTTTGTATTTAATCGATTGCGTTATTTACAGGTTTATATAAATAAAATATATATAAAAAAAGTTTATATAAAGTTTATATAAAGTTTATATAAAAATATATATAAATTAGTAATTTAATTAAAATGTTATTAATAATTAATAATTTTACATTTATTGGAGCCAATCTAGGGCCAGAACTAGGACGGCTGAATGAATCTAAGGCAGCAGGGTTTGTGTCAAAATTTCTTGGACCTAAACTAAAAACACTTGGTGGTCTACTTTCTGGATTACGTTGACTATGATTTCCAAATAAGGATCGAGTTTCAGTTTGAGGTGTAAATGGTCGTTTAGTTTGAACTGTATTTAACCAAGTTCTTGTTTCATTTATAATAGATGAAGCAATAGGTCTGTCAACAGGAGTTTCATAAAATGCTCTTCCTTTACTCCCATTTGAATTTAAATCTATTGTACCTTTATTTTCCTAAAAAAAATCAACATAATGAGTTATATGAAATTTTAAAATTTTTTGATTTAATATAAAAATTAATGATTATGAAATATTAGTAAAATATTTCAAGAAATTTCTTAAATAATAATTTTATTTAATTTATCGCGAACTATTCCGATAATGGAAAATACTACAGACGCTTAAAATTACAATATTAGAACAAACAGTAATAAAAATTATGTCAATTTAATTATGTAAATAATTTATTTACATAAACTATAATTATGAATTTTTATATTTAATAATTATTATTTACAAGATATTTGTATTTTCTTATTTAATTTATAACAAAAACTATATTGATGTTTATTTGAAATTTTAACTGGTGTGTTTCTGATTTTTAAATATTATTAATTAGAAATTTAATAAATAAATGTGCCAAAATTAGTTATACTCTTCTTCTGTTGATTCAGAAATATTTAATTGAAATTAATTGAAAATTTGACTTGAATTTTAAGTAATTTTGTTCAGTATTAACCAAAAACTTTATTGACAATATACCAGTTTAATATTGTGAGATTGAGTCTGTTGTCTTGTCTTCAGTTTCTTTAGGAACTCTCGTATATCAGCACTGAGGTTAGTCTTATGGCTAAATCAGTCATTATCTTCATCAAACACATATCAATCAAATCGTATAAGTATGATCTAAGTAAAATTCGAAAATACATTTGAGTACTCTTTGGATCTGATATGTTCCTTCTCCTTGACTTCGTGGCATAAATAAAGTTGAAAAATTCACATACATGCTATGATCCTTCTCATTTGAATCTTAGAATTGACTGAAGCTTTAATAACAAATGTATTTTATGGGAAAATTGTAACTGAGGAATGCAGTCACGGTTACGTTATATTAATAGAAGACCATCATTAGGATAAAGTTACTAAAGTTGGATACTCCCGGAAATCTTAAATCTCTTGATAATTGATGACAAATCAATGATTGCACTAGTACTTTTGTTTTTTTGTTTCCACCATTTCGTTAGAGGTCAGTCTCTGTAGACTCCATATATATTGCAACTTTCTAGATAATCTATGAAAAGAATTATCGATATTGGCAAAGACATAAGGATTTCCTGTGTGTGAAGTAGTATTTTAAGATGAAATTTTAATTAAAAGTAAGAATAATGTTGATTTTTTCAGAGATATTTGTCATTCAAGGAAGAAGTCAATTGTAAAAGAACTCTTAAATTTTTTTTTCGTCAAATTTTCCTCGAACAGGATGATGAAAATATTTTCCCGTTTTTTAGATAGAAAACACAATGTGCAATTAAATTTGATCTTTTTTTCACAACAATCATGAAAACACTTTTAAGATAATTAAAACGTGATATGCAATAATATAGATACTGATCAGAACTTCAGTTTAATCTTTGAAATATAAATGATGTGGAAAGCTTTAAGTAAATATTACAGTTGCTGGTGTATGGGGAAACATTTTAAACAACTGGTTAATAACGTTTACTAAAATTGTACCCCTCTCTATTTCTAGGATCTCCTTTCCCTAGCACACTACATAATTTACGAATTACTATCATACACCTATGGATTAATACATGTTGGTAATGTGTACGACAGCCGAATGCTACTCAAACATGTTAGCGTTGTTACCGACACTACTCTTTGAATAATCTTTGATTTCTGGTTCAAAACGGCCGTTAGAAGTTTTTACGCATTATCATATAATTTAATATCATACGGTGTATCAAGTTTTCAAGATTTCAAGCAAGAGAATACCCGTGAACATATCGAAAGCTTCCATTGTACATCAAACTCACCGTTTAGATTTTACTAAAACCCGTTAGGTAACTTAATTAAATTCCTAGATTTATCTACTAGTTAGTATTTTTAATTTATTGCTTTATCCTTGAAAACCCTTTTATACCTACTAAATATCTTGATCGGAATTGAATGAAAATAAACAACAACAGAAAAAGAAACAAAAGAAAACTTGTAAAATGAAACTTTAAGGCTAAAGATCGCCCGAAAATTGCCCGCTGGAAAGTATACCTCTGTCAGGAGTAGTCCGAGACGATGTAGAGATTTGTATACTTATCGGTCATGTAATATGATCACTATGTCTCGTGGATATTTGGCTTGAAAAAAACAGAGACCCCCATAAAAAAAATTTTGGGGGGGAGGGGGAGTTAAAAATTTTTTTTAATATTTTGTTTTACTGAATGAAATTTTTTTTAATTATTTGTTTTAATTAATGAATTTTTATTTAATTTAATTTTTGTTTAAATGTTAATACATCATAAAACATTCAAAGTATTTTTACTCGATTAAAAAGCCTAAAAAATAAAAATTGGCTTAAATCGCCTATGATTGGTCGTACTATAGTGAGGAGTATTTTCGAATAAAATTGGCTCAAACCAGATTAAAGAACCTAAAAATATTGAATAAAAAGCCTAAGTATTTTTTCATACTTAAAAACCCATAAAAATAAAATTGACTCAAGTCGCATGTCGACTAAAAAGCCTAAAATATATTTGCTCGATTAAAAATCATGAATTTTTTATTTTTATTTTATTTACTTTAATTATTTGTTTAAGTCAATAATATTATTTATATTTTAATTATATTATTATTAAATTTAATTGTTGGTTTTAATCAAGTCAATTATTTTATTTATTTTTACAAATTATCTCATGTAGACCTGATAAGAGGAGTCAATATGAATCGAATAGAAGGTACTTGGGTTTTTTGCGAAAGAAAATATTCCTTCATTTTTCGAAGAATTTATTTGAAGAATATTTAGTTTTGAAGATTCAGCTTTTAACTACGTATACAGATGTTGAATTCCAAAATATTCTTTTAACCAATAAAGCTTATTTAACTATTTTATTTTTATTATTATTATTATTATTATTATTATTATTATTATTATTATTATTATTATTATTATTATTATTATTATTATTATTATTATTATTATTATTATTATTATTATTATTATTATTATTATTATTATTATTATTATTATTTTAATATTTTTTAAATTGGTTCTTCAATGGTATATCCATAAGCTTTAGTAACTCAGTTTTTGTGTGAGATAAAAAAATTGTGTTGTCTTAGCCAAACTAAAAGATCTTTATTTTGTTAAACTGTAAAACAATTATCATTTTTATGTTTAAATATTGACTTGTATCGTAACTATTGTTAGAACAAACATTTCATGTTTTTCTTCAAGCGGAAGACGAGTTAAATTTGTCAATAATAATTAATAGATTATAGATTCAGATAAAAAATAAATATTTACTATAATAACAAACCAAGCTTCAAAAGTGTATAAATAACATTTTAATTCGTTTTACTGAAAGAATGCAGTTTTCCATTCTATCGCTGAATGTTTACATAATACTAGTTGAGATTTAGGAAAATATTTACTAAATTTTATCAGTAATTATTTATAATTCGAATTATGATTAAATTAATTTTAAATTAGATATTAAAGTTACATGAAATTAATAAAAAAATATTTAATTTAAATTTATTTTGTTGTTTAATTGTTCAATTTAAAATGTGACTGTTGAAAAATAAGATTTAAAAATATATTAATTATTTATGATCTTTTAAGTTTTTTATAATTTGTTTGAATAACCAATTTAAATTTTATATGGAGATTTTCTTTCCTACCAGATGATGACGTAAACCTATCGAAATATAGCGTATGCGTAATGCTCGAGTGGCGTTTTTAAATATAATAAAAATATTGTTAATAGATATAAATGTGTTTCTTCAGTCATTTATTGTAATTTTTATAAATTATCAAAATAATGGTCAAATTTAAATTTTTAAAATTAAAATGAAATTAATCATACTTTATTAATTTAATTTTAATTGTTTTATTTAAAGGAATAGTTAAAATTTAATGACATTGAATATTTAATTTAGGTTACATATAATTATCTCAATTATTATTTGTTGAAATATATTACATAAAATTAATAGCGCGAGACATATGAGCTCATAATTTGTTTCCCTTGGGGGTCGGTAATATGTTGATGGATTTCAGTTTGACTCAGTTTTGACATAACATCTTTATTACTACGAGTAAATAGAAGTTTTATTAATTTACCGTGTATAATAATTGTCAATAAAAATTTCTTTTCTTTTATAAAAGGAACGACACTTTGAATCCATTATTCCTAATTGATCTGAGCAATATCAAATTTTGTAATTAATTACAAATTTGTGTAATAATTTAAAATTTGTTGTTTTTATTTATTTCTGATTTTAAAATTTCATTTATTTAATAAAATAATAAACTAATGGGCATTTATTTTATTAAATTTTAAAATAAATCTTTATAAAGAAAATATGATGGCATATTTTAAATAATTAAACAAACATACTAAATATTTAAAAAATACTTGTTTGTTTTCATCACCTTTTATCAACTCAATAATAATAATAATTATAATAGTAATAATAAAATTATTATTATTATTATTTTTATTATAATTATTATTATTATTATTATTATTATTATTATTATTATTAAAACAATCACAAAACATTGGCATTGAATTAATAAATAAAATAAAACGCCAATACAACATTATGAGCCGTCAATTTCGAAAGTACCATAACTCACTTTTATCGAAAAATGAATTAAAGCTATTTATGATTACAGAAATGCATGATTTTTTTCATATATTTTTCATATAAAATACAGAATTATGAAAAAAATAACAATAAATCGGTAAAGTATTAAAAAAAAATCGTATATAGATAGCTCTAACTCATTTTTCACAAGAAGTGACTCATGCCACTTTCAAAATTATTGGCTTATATATTATACTACAATATATTTCGACAGACTAAATGTCATCGTCAGGTAGATATGAACTTAAAACTTTATAGAATAAATTACTTTAATTTAAACAAATTTTTTCTTTTATATTTATAAAATATATTTTTTAAAAAATTTAAATTCTGCTTTTATGAAACCAACTACAAATTTCTTCTATTACTTGTCACCAAAGCTCTTAAGAACTAGAATATTTTCACGGTGCCAAGAGCGGTTTTGAAAACATTTTTTTTTATTTGTCATTGTTAAGCCTCGACTATTGACCCTAAAAAGGCTATGCTAATTGTATCTTGACTGACGCTCTGTAGTATAAATAACATACTTTTATCATATGTCAATCCATCGAGAACCTAGGTCTTCGTGTCCAAGTACACTATCGTCTTTGTGATAAAAAGAAAAGATTTTTGACTTTGCATGAAGCGTAATAGAACAAAGATCATTAGTATAACAAAGTGCATGGCACAGCATTTCGGTAACTGTTTTTCCTTTTTCAGGCCGTCAACTCATCGCTAAAATTTCTTTTCAGTTGAACCAGTGCACTTACAAATATCTGCTTCATTAAACCTTATACAAATATCATGAGTATAGAACTAAATATTCCCTTTGAATTAATGCAAAAAGTTTAATTAAAATTATTAATCTCATTTACGTTTATTGCCCCAAATTTGAGCACTATAATATGTTTTATAAATGTTTTATTCAAAAGTATCTAAGACTCATTTTTCTTCCACATTTCTTTCCATAGACAACTTTGATTCATTTTTGTTGCGTTTTCTGATATGCATTTACGAGTTCTTGACAGTGGCGCATTTACAGAAAATGGGGCTCTATGCGCTAACATTTTTTGGCCCTTGATGGTTTGCAGCCTATTAACAAAATGTTACCGAAAAATCCATTAGGTTGAAATTGAAGCCCTTTTAGTTCGTATTACTAAGCAGCAATATTTAGCCCAAACGAACAAAACTACAACATGTTTTTATGTGAATGCTAAAATGTGAAAATATTTTTAAAAATAATAAAAAAAACCTCGATTATCCGAATAATTTCAAACTAAAAATACACTAAGGCGCGTTTGGATAAGAAAATATTTACTAAAGCTTTAAAACAATGAAATTAAAAATCAATTTTCATTCTATTTATTGGTAACAAAAAATAAATTATTTTTATTTGATGTGAATTATCTTTTTTCTTTTTGTCAGCTAATTCGTGAGATTTTCTAAATTCATCATTTTATGTTACTCAATATCAATTTTATTGTTCTGCCCATATAATTTCAAGCTCAGATGTTTTAATTGCTTCCAAATGAGTTGATATTATAATATTTTCTATATCATTAAAATTTCCGTCCTCTTCCTCATTGGATAATTCTAAAGCATTTCTAGCGATTACGGAAACTATAAATAAATGTTTTTATTTTAACGATGAGATTTTAAAAAAAATTTAATGAGATTTTAATATTACTTTATATATTTAAAATAAATCATTAAAGTAAAAATTCAAAATTGCTATTTTTACAATTTTTTTTATTTCATTGGCTTCGGACCCTTTCTAGATTTGGAAGCCTTAGCCTTCGCCTAATGGCCACATGCGTAAAGGCGCAAATGGATCTTGGATCACTTTGAAATAATAAATAACATATCTATTTATATTTTTCATATTAAATAATTTATAATTAATGTGCAGGAAATGTTACAAATTAGCGAAAAATTAAATTTATCAAAAATGTATTAAATAATTTAAAATCAACAAAAATTTTAATAATTAATTTCCAGTAAATTACGACTGTCTAATTAAGAAAAAAGCAAATTTGTTTTAAATTGTGATTTTTATAATTGATAGCGGTTTTGTATATCATAATAATAATAATTAATGGCAATTAAATAAGGCTATAAGAATATTGTCAAAGAAATTTGGAAAATATTTCTAATGATTTTAATGCTGTTGGGGAATTTTATTCTTGTCAAATTTTTCGTTACATTTATAATAATAATATTCAAATGCCGAAAATTTCGTTAATCAATTTTGTTTTAACTGATATGAAATTTATTATTTGTTAACATTTTAAAATTATAATTTTTTTGAATAAAATCAGGGACGGATATGAGGCGGTTGAAGCGATTGAGTCCAATCAAACTAAGAGATTAAAATTTATATTCATTTAAAAATTTAGAAATTTTAAAACATATCTATGAGTTCTAAATATTCAATAAAATGTAATTATTTTTATATTTGGTTCAGATTATTTTTATGTAGAAATTTTTCTATTTTATGAATCATGACTTTTAATTTTAATAATTGGATTTTGTTTTAAATAAATATTTAAAATCTATATTTTAATATGTAAATTTTAACTGTTAATAAAAGTTTGAGGGGCCCTAAGAAAAAAATCCAATTGGGCCTCGCACTTATTGAATCTGGCACTGTGTTTAATAATGTGTATTGCATTTATTTATAGTATGAGATGAATTAAAAAACATAAAATTAAATAATTCAACTCGAAAATTAGAGGCTGTTATGCTGGAACTATACATTTTTCTAATTTTTTTTGCGGAGTGAAGTATGAAAATTCAGAATATTATATGTTGTATGTTGTAATTTTTTTGCATAAAATTGTGCTCAAATATTTACTTCTTATATGCCTATATACGCCTATTATTACGGAAATACGCGTAAAATACAAATATTCGGTAAATAGACTTTAAATAACAATAAAAACAAAAAGTGTAAATTCGTATGATAATAATTCATTATAAATTATAAATACTTTAGAAATAAATACTAAGTTTCCTTATAAATTTAACAAAAGTATAAAACACTCAAAATAAAAATTTTACTTTCTATCATTTTATTTTGACTTTGCCTGAAGCGTAATAGAACAAAGATCATTAGTATAACAAAGTGCATTGCACAGCATTTCGGTAACTGTTTTTTCCTTTTTCAGGCCGTCAACTCATCGCCAAAATTTCTTTTCAGTTGAACCAGTGCACTTACAAATATCTGCTTCATTAAACCTTGGACAAATATCATTTCTATCATTTCATATCCTTGAATAATTGTTGTATTTGGGCGAGTTTCTAGTAATTTTTAATTTTAAGCATGATTCAAGATTTTTATCGTTCAGCGAACATTTGATATTACATTTTATTATATTCATGCTGGAAATGGTTTGCTCGCAAAAATACATCGAACTAAATATGGTCAAAAGAGCAAAGGCATATATTTTGAATTGTTTATAGCACTCTTGAAGACAATTTTATCGATCAAACCGAATTTTTTCAAAAACATTTTAGATTATGTAATTCTGACCACTTATGTTGCGAAGACAATAAGTTTTCTTTCTTTTGAGATCTTCTAGTTCACTATTAAAATTGATAAATTTGTTAGTCCACATATCCTTAGATTTTAAATCCATTAACTGCAAATCGAGTTGATGGTAATTATGAAAAATTCAAATTATTTACATGAGCTACAAGAGGTTTTATTCTTAATTTTAAAGTTGATTTGAACTCTCTAAAGTCTCTGAATCGATATCGGAATGTTTCTTTAAGTTTCTTAAGAATGCCTCAGGACATCGATGAAGCTTTTATATTCTTCTTTATATTTTTGTAAAAATGGAAATTATCTCGGGATTTGAGTGAAAAATTTACTTTTAAAAAATGTTTAATAATGTACGAAGCCACAATAATCTTACTAAAGAGCCAGATGTGTCATTTTCTTCCCTTGTGGTTTCACAATACAAGCCTTATGAAAAGGATTATATTAATTTATACTACTTATTTATGTAATCAGTTTGATTAAATATGTATGTGTATCCTATCAATTATCAACTTATAATTTGTCAGAAAAATATTGCCAAAATAAAATTTATTTTGGATATCTTTCTATATTTATCAATTTTTGTCTGTTTGTCCTTCTCACAGATTGTGATCATGATTAGGTTTTTATTATAACATAAATTTACACGATAATGCGGTTTATCATTATTCATTAACAGATATGCAAAAATAACAAATTATTTGGCTTTATTTTTGCAATAGCTACCGTCATTTTAGTGGTTTTGAATATACAATGTACTATATACTATTGGATCATTTTTATATATTTCTGATATGATAATTAATTTTTTAATATCTTTATAAGTTTGACCCATTTCAATTTATATTCATATTCAATTTATGTTTATGTTTAAATATTCCTACCCTATTAAATTTCGGTTTCTCAATTTTACGCTTTTTATGATTTCTACTAACGTCCAGTGGTGTTACACTCATAATACTGTGTTTTGTTTTATTGTATTGTTTTAATAATATTTGCTAAAAAAAATTCAATTTATACCCATATTTAGTGTAAAATAAGACTTTTTTTTCAATTAATTGTCATTAGAATGTTATGCAAAATATTACCAGGAATGCTTTGTATTATATTTCTGCTAGTTTTTTTTAATGAAATAATAATGAAGTGCTATTATTATTTTCTTCGTTACTGTTATAAAATCCAGAGAGTCAAAAATATTTCAATGTGTTACTTGTCTAATTTCCCATTTATTAATGAATTACTTAAACTGTCACATGAAAAGATTTGCATGCGAATTTAAGTAATTTTTTGTGTAAATTTTACTGACAAAATTATTGCATAAAGTTTCCCGCTGAATAAAAATTTTCCAAATATAATGACAGTTAATTGAATCTTTGATAAATAGAAATGGTCGTTTCTTAGAGAATGACAAATAGTAATAATGATTGACCTCCTCTTTTTCCTAGCAATTACGCCCAATTTATAAAACGCATTTAATGAGTGTTCTGTGGGCAGTAATAAATTGAAAAATATCTTTAAATTTGCCTAACCGCCTAAAATTAATTTTTTTAAATTAATTATATTTTAATTTTTTGACACCCGGGATTTTTAATTTTTAGAACGTTGTAAAAAATATGTTTAAAAACATTATATTATCCATTTTGCTAACTGGGCTTAACACAGGGACAACTCTGAATATAATAAATAAATCAGTTTTGTTTTAATCAATATGTATAAAACAATCAAAATTGTTTTATTATTTCATTTTAAATACAACTTTTGCCTTTTAAATTGGATTTGTTTAGAATTTATTTGATAAATACTGATATAAGAAAAAAAAATATTTAAATAAAAATATAAAAAATATGTTAAATTAAATTTGTTTATTTTGTAAAAAAATACATAATTGTCATTAAAGAATTTTGAATTTTGTGGGTTAAATTTATTTAGATATTCTAATATTTAGATAATTTGAAAAATTTTGGTTTTTAGAAAATTTGTGTTTTAAATTGAAAAAGTTTTAAATTTAAAACACAAATTTTACACTAATATAATTTATGTACATTTATAAACAAAATATATTTTAATATAAAATACATAAAGTGATATCCGTTATATTTCACGACAGTATACTAGTTTCGAGCTAATGGCTCTCATCAGTACTATGAGAGGGACGCTCAAATGTCTCTTCGTGCAGGTAAGTGTAAAAAAGTGTCAAGTTAACACTGTTATACACTCGTCCTGATGCACTGGACATCAAATAAGTTTGCAAAGTTTGGCTTTAAGGCAACAAAAAAGACGAATCTTTATCTTGAACATCCTTTTACTTGAAACCATTGTAGATACAATCTTACCTCTGTGAACTACAAGTTCAACATAGAAACTGATAACATGCTATCAGACTACCAAAACCACTTGAAAAACTTATTTTATTAATCATTATGTCTGATTCTAATCGAAGAATATACGATACATTAAGTAATATCCAGTACATTTCCCAATAGTTAGTAATTGCAGTATTGATAAAGAATTTTAACTTGGATTTATTCTAAGGAGAATTTCATTTAGTAAATTACAATCTGTATCTGATATTGTTGAATGTAGGTATGCAAGTTTGGTATTGTTTAATTTAATTTGATTTTGTAATTTAAATTTTATAGGCTTTTAAAAAATACATTGTATAACCATAATTTATCTTCACTGGTTTAAATTCTGTTTTCATGTTCTATTTATGACGATAAAATGTTTCATGTTTGCTATTTATGCATATTAACTTATATGTTTCTAACCTATCAAAACATGTCCATATTTGCAGCTTAATTATCATGAACTTGTAATGTCTTTGTTAGTCACATATTTATTAAACAACACTTAAAAATAACAAAATCTGGTAAATAAATTTATTATTAATACATAGATTATCTATAATAGATGATACACATAAAAATCCGAAACCAAGTCTTGTCATATTGGAGAAATATATCATTTTAATTCACTTTGAATCCTTCTATAGTTATATTTAAATACCAATTTTCCTTCTTTTTGAAAGTTATTTTTAAAAAAGCATCATTAAACCTAGCGCGATGGTCAATGATCAATCTGTATTAGTCAATTAAATATGGTTATTGATTTTTATAAACATATTTTTCAAAACATAAATATCATAATTCAACAAGTTGGCCATCAGATATGTATAAGGAATTTTGCTTAGCTTCACTGGATTTTTCAACTTGATTTCTATTTGATCATTTAAGAAATACATCTTATAATTGTGGAACATCTGTACAAGTTGTTACTGATTATTTATTGAATATTCGTCATTTTTCTTATCGTGTTTTTCAGTCATCATTTTCTGCGGAATTTCGAATTATAAAACATTTTAATTATCATCATCTATTTATACCAAAGGATAACAAATGAAAGTTGTGTATGTTGTTGCACTCGCTTTATTGTTTAAGATAAGAGTCTATTTACATTAGAATTAAAAAGTTAACACATTATAAAATACAGTGAAATTCTTACTATTTTCATTAAAAATATTATTATCCATACACAAATTCTCTGATTTTTTTAATTCTAACTATAACAGTAAAGTTCCAGTGTTATCATTGTTTCTCACGCTGCCTGTTACTGTTATATCAATTGAAGGATCTTTTTTCAAAACTGAAAATAATAAAAAATTATTTGCGTTATGTCATTCTATTCATGCAAAACCAAATAGACAAATGCAAATAAAAAACACCATTAAGGATTTGTCCAGTGTATAGTCAAGGAAAATAATGATGTTATTTAAGGTGTGTTAATCCTTTGAATGCTCTGTGCACCACATATGATGAACAGAAGTTTAAATTGATACGCTTGCGCATCACATGTGGTTAGTGATTACACGGTTAAATGAATGTGGTGCACAATTTGTCTTATTACAAACATTTAAACTATTTTGATTTGATGCTGATTGATAATGAGTGGAAATTACGTGAACCATATGTGATGCACAGAACGTATCAATAGTTTAAATATTGATCTGTGCATCACATGCAGTTCACGTAATTTGAACAGAATTATTACCGTAGACGTACGGTGAGAAAAAATATGTATTGGCAAAGGTTTAAGTTGTGTTATTATTTTTACAAGATTTCAATTTTTGTTGTGATTAAAAATAAATACATTAAATGATTTTTGTTAAATGAAAAAATGCATAGAGAGAAACATTTCTTTTGCATGTGATCAAATTTTGAGGTTCCGCCACTGTGTATATATTATTGTTTTGTTTTTATGTATTTTTGAAACATAGATATAATCAGAGCCGTGTTTTATTATTTTGTTTTAATTATTTAAATAGAAATTAATTTTCTTTCAAATCAGGTATGATACGATTATAACAAATGCTTGCCATATCTAAATGTAAATATATGAATACAATTATAGGTTAAATTTGTGTTACAGAAGGAAAAAAATTGATCCCGTCGTAATGAAAATATATTAAATAATTCACAATTAATTAAATATAAATTAATGTAATATTTTGAATTTTTTTATTTTTAATTTTAAATCATTTTGTTTTAATTATCTCTCTGTTTTTTAATTCTCTTTAAAATCATGTTTTATATGAAATGAAAAGTTTCTACAATGTCTAAATGTGTATTTAAATTCTTGTTCACAATTTATTTCTAGATATGGAATGTCATAAAGAAGTTGTTTTATAGTTCATTTATTTGGATAAATTTAAATTAATTTAAATAATTTTGATCATTTATTGTACATGACCCTTAGGCTTTCGAAATAACTCAATGTCAACAAAAATTAGAAAGAAAACTACTGGTACTATCCTGCCGTACCTGCATACTTGAGACTTGTGTCCGTTGAGTCTATATTGGTGCATCTAGAGCTAAACCGGGACTATGTAAATTTACCAGAGCCAGTAAATGACATTTGTCAATATGACTGTTTATTTAGTCGACCCTTATCAATTTTCGCTACAATATGTATATAGAGATCCTAATTCGACTAGCGCAAAGAACAAAATAATTCAATTTCCATTAATAAACACTTGTGAACATCCAAGCCGACAAATGTCTTGTTTACAGTCACCTCTAATCACACTTTCTACCGGTTGATGTTTGTGTTTCTCAATACAAAATGTTGTTTATCACTGAATGAAAAGATTAGAGGATTTTTCAATTATCTTATTTGATGAAAATCTGTTTTTAAATTGACAGAATTTTTTGCCAATTCCATTTTGTTAGACAAGCAGGAGAAATTCTGGGATTTATTCAATTTAAAATTTTCAATGACATTTATTCTTCTTGCCAATGATGTACTAAGAGACACACAGGAACCCCTGTAATCTAGGGGCTCAGGGATTTTAAGGGTCTCAACCTTTAACTGAAGGTATATATAGATGGCTTCTTCATTATTTGTGGTAGAGCCCTCCATTTTCCGGTACATAACTGCTTTTTACGGATAATATATTATTAGACTTTTACTAAATATAAATATTCTAGCATTATGTTAATGAATGCATTTAATATAAATAAATATTTTCTGTTGTGATTATCAAAAAAATGAAAAACTCTTAATAATATAAATTTATTAGTTTCTTCAAAGTTGTCATATCAGATTTTCATTAATTAAATAAATTTCAATTGCGTTGGTTAACATTCAAATCCTGTGTTCTTTATTATATTTCATATCATAATGTTTGTTATCCTATTCGCCTTTGTTGGATTTAATTACGACGCTTAGCATTGATTGGTCGGCGGCAAAGCTGGATTATCTATTGGACCATGTGCGCTAGGATCGCTGAAGTTAGATCATCAACAATAGTTTAAATAAGAGCATAAAAATAAACATTAGTTTTCAGTTTAAATAAATAATGTTGTCATTAAAATAAAGTCAGTAAGAAACTTTACGAATCATAGAAAAATAATTTTATGTTTTGATTTTAATCCTTAAAAGTTGATAAAGTCCCCATAAATTACTCCTGCTAATCCGGCTTCCGGGATATCAATAAAACATAGATATCATTACTGATTCACAGTCAAAAAATAAAAAAAAAATTTTATGTCATTATTAATTATATGCACACAGTAGTGTTGTCTAGTCGGAACGCTCCGGAACGTCGTTCCGGTACTTCCTTTTTGGACAGGAAGGCGTTCCGGAACTAAAGATGATTTCTGATAACGAGAATTGGCTGACGTGTTGATTTCATGTATTGTTAAAAATATTTATGCAATATTGTTTGAGTATCTAATATGAGTATTTTATAATTTGTTAACTAATTTTTATTAAACGTTTCTATTATTGTAATAAACATATATAAATATATACATATACACAAAATGGGTTTCGTAATGATTTTCGTTTCCTTTCCTTTTTATGCTATATACAGGGCCGATCCTGGTGACGGGCGAAAATTGGGGGAAATCTTTCCCCGTCGTCAAATTTGAGACATGAGACCGCACATAGCGGCCGCCTACCCAGGATCGGCCTTGTCTATATAATTATATATACACGTTCCGGTAAAAAAATTTAGCACAACACCACTGTATATATATATATATACATATAATATTAGGACAAAAGTCATATTTAAGAGCTTGAATAATGATCTCATTGTAGTGACTATGCCCTGGTCATACAGTTTAAAAAAATTGTTTGTGTTTGTGCTGCATTGATTCTTGGCTTATTTAAAAATCTTAACCTTTTCCAGGAAGTTGAACAATTGAAGGTCTATGATGATAAACCAAAAATATTCAGAGATTATGTACCCAGTGATAAGTTTCTATTGGAATTAAAATTAGATCAAATACCCTTTATTAAAATTCAGCCACTAATTCAAGAACAGTTAAGTTTGACAAAAAAATGTTGCTGTAAAATAATTTACTGCTGAAAATTTACAACCTAAAAAAATGATGAAGATTTTTAAATAATGCTAGAGAACAAATATAAACTTACTTACTAGATGAAAATGCCAAAAACAAGCATCACATCGACGAAAAATAAAATTACAAATGGTATCTTTTATAAATTTATTTTTCTTATTGAAGTTTTATGATTTTGTGGCCGTCCATAAATAATGTCACGCGATTTTTACCCCCTCCTTCCCCTTCACCCCTAGGTGCGTGAATTCATTTATGGACGTCCTTTTTATGCAAAAATTGATTATTGTAAATATATTTCGTTTTAATATTCAACTTTTTATGAAGATAAATTGGCTAAACTCGAAAATGATGAAATGTTTTTATTTGCTCAATTGAATTCACTTGAAATTAAAATAGAGTTGGTAGATGGATTAAAGAGAGCTCACATAGTTCATATCGTAGGTAAAGAAAAAAAAGTAAATAAAGAAGATACTTCTCAAGAAGTTAAAGCCGAAGTAATTTATGCAATAGACCAACTCTAAATAATTTCAATAAAATTTTAAAACATCTAAGTATAAAAATATTTTTAAAATATGTGTTTCGGCAAATTAAAAAAATGAAATAAAATTTATTGTAAAAATTTTTGGCTTGTTTATTCGAATCAGTTGGTCTCTTGTTGCTCTAATTAAATTGGAAAATTTTGTTAAGTTTTTGGATATAAATAAATTTTAGAATTCTTTTGTTCGTCAATATCATTTATGAATTATTTTTCAAAATACGTTAACTTGAAACTTCAGTTTATGTATTTAAGAAGTTTATCTCCGATTGAAAAATCTCACCATAACGATTTGTTAGTATTATCAACACCACATAAATTTCAATTGATGAATGAACTTAAAACTAGTTGGAATTACTTCGAAAATTTAAGGATAAGTTTAACAGAAGAGGATGAACATTATTCAGAGTAAACAGATGACAGTTTACTCAATTCTATTAATGACATTAGATCTTCTATTAATTCTATTATAACAGACATTAATTCAACAAAATAAAGAATAAAAAATGTGACTTCGTTTTTATTACTGAAAGAATTCTTTGTCACCAGAACAGATTCCCATATCAGTGTAAAAGGAATAGAACCAAAATCAAATCTCAATCGGCAACTAATCGAAGGAATAATATGGATCATACAACTCCACCTAACTCATTTCATTATAAAATAATAATTCAACTCTTAAAACTATATAACTTTAATTCTTATAATTTTAAAAAATCACTTGCTTTGAGCCATTTTTAAAATGGCAGAAATCTATTGATTTAAAAAAACAAAATCCAGTAAGTTTATTTATATATCAACTTGTATTATAACCGAATTTATCTCATCGCATTTTGGTGTAATGACTTAATAAAAGTAAAGAGTACATTAAGTCATATAAAATTACTTTCTTCGCTAGACTCTAAGGTTTAGAAAATTACCACAGAGAATAAACCAATTAGGTTTAATTTAACCATGCAATAAAATTCTTTTGCTTGATTCTATTAAAAATAATTAATTTATTTATGATTCAGATAAAAATAAAATCAAAAGAATACATAAAACTATGACAATATAATAGAATCGTTTGATTTAATAAAAAACTTTGAAACAAGCATTGGACAGTGCGCTATATTTGTAGTTTCAGCAGGAACGAAAAGCCATTCAACTGAACAAAAGAATTTATGGCGATTCGAAGAAAATGTTTGTAGAGATTGAAAATTGATGTTGAGCTATAATGAAGTTTTAAATTTAATTAATCGATTTTAAATGCGGCAAAATACATAGCATGTAAACAGCACTAAGGTCATTAAAAATTCATTATTTCACAAAAAATATAACCAAGTAACACAAAAGAGTAAAAAACACAAGAAAATACAAATCATTTATTTAAAATAAAATTAATAATGCACCATAGTGAATATGCATCATCTTGAATCGGAAATCCATCTAGTCGAAATAATAAAATAAAGAAAAGATCATAAGTTATGGCTGAATTAACAAACGAGAAACCCTAATTTTGAAACGATTGAATTAATTTTGGGTTGTATTAACAAAAGTAAGACCCATAATTAAATCCACATAGTTAAATGTTGGATATCGAATAAAAAATTAAAATATGAATTTCTATAAGAAACTTCATAACAAAAATAAAATCCTGTTACTAAACATAGGAACACAAAAATAACGGTAGCAACCAAATAGTTGCATGCAGTCTAGAAAAGGCGTATGCGTATATGCCTGAGACAGTAGCAAACACACAGGCACAAATTTTGTATAAATAGACGAGTCAATTTAATTCTGAACAACCTTATGGTAGTTATTTTCCCTTTTTCAGCTCTGACATACTATTACTGAAATTTTTTAATTTTTCATCTGGTAAGTTAGTTTTGTTTCTCATTTTGTAAAGTAATTTTCTATGCTGCATTTTATCAACCGTAAATGGTTTTTACATAAAATTTTGCTCTTAATTTTTTTTGTAAACTTTATATGCTTCTAAACTCTGATTCACTCTTCTTCACGAAGAATTGATAAATAGTCAAAGGTACAATTGAAAATGAAAAGGTAAAATTCTGTTTGATACTGATGCAAAACTCAGTGTGATAAATGAAGAACTTGCTAATAAATTAATGACAGTAGATAATACAATATTTTTAAAAAAATCATCATTAGGGTTTGTATATTTAATCAATGGAATTCAAATTCTGATTTAGAAATTAATAATTTTGAAAGAAGAACTAATATCTCTTCTAGTATGTAATAAAGAAATTTTTACTATATGGCCAACCATGGATGCCAGATTTTCGAAAAATCGTATCGGGAGATTCACGACGAAATCGGGAGATCTGACAAGCCTGTCGGGAATAAAAAACAAAAAAAAATCAATTATATTTTGTGAAAAAATATAAATTCATTTATATTTATTATATGCATTTATAAATAAAATATATTAGAAAAACTAACAAAAAAATAAGTCTTCAGTTTTGTTAACGTAAAAAAACAGTAACAATTAATTTTATTTATAAATATTTATCAGCATTTGCTGCTTTTTTAAATATTCCTTGTGCATTTTCTGTTTTTAAGAATGCCTGAAACTCATTGCATGTCATTTTGAAATTAAATTTAACACCAATTCATAAGGAAAAGGTGAAATCACAAATCCCCATGGTAAAAAATAGAGAGCAATAAGTAAGATTGAAATATAATTTCTCTATTTTTCTTAGTTTCGTTTAATTTTATGGTTTTTTTTAAAAAAAATCCTTTCAAGATGAGTAAAATCTATTCTAAATCTAAAACTATTCAATATCGGGAATATGCGTTCCATATCGGGAGACTCCCGACGAAATCAAGAGGTCTGGTAAGCCTGTGGCCAACCAATTTGGGTTAATGCGAATTTCTGAAACACGATATCAAAATGATATTATTTCACGAAAATGCAGTGATACCAAAAAATTCAGTGAGTTTACCATCCCAGTGTATGATGATGGGTCCAGCGTGCTTGTGTGTAAACTCAGTCTTGATCTGCACTGTCACTTCCTGGCGAGAACACATCCTTTCTCAGCGAATTGATGACCTGTTGATTACTAGATCTCTTGAACATTCACTAAGACTTTCTGCTATCGCTGTACACTGCATTACGGTCTCTGATTTTACAGCGGTCCAGAGCCGATGAAAGCAATGTTGATACAAAAGATTTTCTAGCTAGTTTTGAAGGAGGGTTTGAGAAACCTGTTTCTGGTTCTTTAACTTCACTTTCATCATTAGAACTAGGAAGTTACGGGACTAAATCAAAAATACGAGTCATCACAATTACCCAAAATAGCAAATGCAAAACAATCAGTAGATTTACAACCAATTGTTGCAATGGAGCCTTTTGAAATTATAGGCATTGATAATGCGAGACCATATCATGAAACAAACAAAGGAAAACGATATATGTTTATGGAATAATAAAATATTTCTCAAAATATGTATTGTTTTTCCTATGTACTCAGAAACTACAGGTAAAATTACGGGTGAACTATGAGAAACTTGGATTAGTCGATTTGGGGTACAAGGAAGAATTTTTTCCCATAATTGAACAAATTTTCAATCAGAATTATTTAAAGAACTGTGAGTGATTTTATAAGTTATAAAAACAGAATTATTACTTGATATTATTTTCAATCAAATG
The DNA here is from genome assembly GCA_022537955.1 of Schmidtea mediterranea. Lineage (NCBI taxonomy): Eukaryota > Metazoa > Platyhelminthes > Tricladida > Dugesiidae > Schmidtea > Schmidtea mediterranea. The sequence continues at coordinate 17,039,276 of CM039679.1, forward strand.
GATTATTCGAAAGGACATTCAATTAATTGAAAGAAACGATATAAGCGATGGTGGAAGAAGAAAAAGAAATCAACCAAATATTCCAAATTTAAAGTCTTATTTGAAAGAAAGCCACTGTTAGATATTGGAAAATTAATCGATACAGCAAATTCAGAAGTGTTAGAAACTTTTAGACAAAACCACATCAAAATATTTGATAAAGTAAGAGACACTAGAGTAGCTAAAATATAGCAATAGTAGGCACCGCCTAGGGTCCCGCTCTTTGTTCCAAAATCTATAAGCCTATTAATTTTAAATAAACTTTATTACTTTATTTTGTTCAGATAAAATAAATTTCTAGATTGCATAATTACAATTGAACTTTTACAAATTGTAGTCTTCGTTTCGTATATATTATTGAATTTCTAAAAGAAATAGATTAAAATAACGTAGTCGTAAACATGCATCAAAAATTAAATTATGAATAAATTATTTTTTATGACAAGTTATTTTGTTATTTTGTTAAACAAAGTAGACCAATTAGGGGCTGGGGGCCCAGAGCAAGAGGCCCATGACTGGTTTTTGCCTACGGGCCCAAAATGTTTAGCTATGTCCCTGCTAAAAGAACTCTTTATAGAAAAAAACAAGTTCAAATATTTTTAAAACGAATAACAAAAATGTTCGAAAAAAGTAAGCCATACATTTCTAAATTCGTCCTGTGTGCACAAACGCGAATATGCAGAATTCAATCAGTATTAAAACAGAAATAAGTACTGAAATGAACTAACACTAGGAAACTATGTAGTTGTCGAAAATCCATTCTATAGACCTTTTATTAGTTAAAGACGTTGGTCCGTTTACAAAAGATAGATGTTTTCGATAATTGGACGTACAAATTTAAAAAAATAGATAAACAAAAATACAATCGGATAAAAATGGATATATGGAAAAAGATGTTGCGGAATTCGGTAAGATGAGTGGAAATTACTAAAATGTCCTAGAATTAACAAAATTTTGCAAAGATGTCAACTCGTGTTAACTGAAACATTAAACCGAAAAGATTCATTGACTAACAAAATACCAAAGGCGTGAAAATCTATTTTTGGTGGTTTTTTCTCCCAAATTCTGTTTAAAGATAAAACTAACTATTTCTGAAGAAGTATCTGATATGCAAGTTAGAAAACATTGACTATATTTCGAGAATTTGTACTACTCATAACAGATAAATGTTACTTTATCTAATTTAAGTTTTTTAAATAAATGCAATTCTACTAACTGACAATTCAATTGACTACGACATATTCTATTCCGAACATTAGATGTAACTTCGACTTTTACTGATTTTAGTAAATTGGGCAAAATTTTGGTCTGGCCAAAATATTTTTATCTATTGAGGCAACATTTTATGACCGATCAGATCATAGAATAAGCATTGTTGTTTATTGTTTCTGCATATTCAACTTAGCTATTAGCTATTCGTGAATATATCATTTATAGAACATTCGGCTTAAGAACTACAGTACATGTAAAGTCATTCCATTGCAAAAATGTCACTGTAACAGTATTTATGGCATAAGCAGGAGGATGAAACCCATTTTTAGTGTGAGTCCAAGCATGAAATTTTACTACCGAAACATCACAAACAATCAGGTGCTCGCAAAGGTATAACTGCGTATGTTTGAAATTGATGTTTGTTCTGGACGACCACATATTGTATATGGAATGGTCATCAGTATGTAAAAATGACGTAAGTATTACTTAAGTCAGGAAATTCTGAAATAGTCTACGAGATCTATAGAAGTTTTGGTTGAAATTAAACGTACACTGCTACTGCTGCAGCGACTAGTTTTGCCTCCTGAACAATTCTTTCTCATGGGTCAATGAAGTGTTTTGTTTCCAAGGATGAATCCGGGATTTTTTTGAGGAAGAGCGATCGCCCCCTTTACTCCACCCCCTGGATGAGTATTATCAGTTTTGTTGCCAGCCAACTTTTTCAGAAGAACTCGATTAATGAGAGAGTTAGAACCTGAAGGAAAAAACGATTTAACGAATATTTTTTACATTAGTTCAGGCATTAAAAATGATAATTGTTTTCTTATCGTTTGTTTTCTGATGATTAATATGTACAGTTATGTATTCAAAAATAAGGACGATTGTCTTATTTTGACTATTTTTAGTTCCAAGAAAGCAACTTCTGGATCTTCTTGTGTATAGACACTGTCATTATTAGGCCTATATAAGACCTGAGATCTTTTTTTTCAGGCTTTCACTTGCATTCAGTGGTTACGAATTTATCATGCAGCCATCCCCTTCGGAATAATTAGTAAATATACGATAGGCCTTTACTGTAAGTTTTAAGTTTATTTAAAACCAAAAAAGAAGAATTTTCAATTGCGAAATAGCCCTCTTCAATCAGCTGATATCATTTTGAAAGATATTATGTAATTTTTAAATAAATTAAAAGTCTAGAAAGCAATCCAAAGTCAATTACTTCATTAAAATTCGCAAAGCTCCCCCAAACTCCGTGGAATTCTTAAATAAAAATTAGAAATTATTTTTTTCAAATTAGAAAGCCACTTTTTCGAATATTTCTTTGAAAATGAATAAATTTGTTATGAAAGTATTTTATTTTAAGGCGCCTCATAATATTCTACTAATTATTTTGGTGGATTGACACTGCTATGAGAAAGCTATCATTTTATATTACCTTTCTAAGAATAAGAATTAAGTCAGGATAAGATTTAACTCTTTATCGCAAAACTTTCATTCTTTGATTCCATCTTATTTTTGAAGGACTTTGATTGTAGAGGCATTGATTCATCATGACTCAATAAATGTTCTCTACAAGGAGGCAACAACTCACATATGTTCCCTTTTAACACATTGATATTAGCACCATTTATTTCACAACTCATATTTGTATTACTATTATAGATTTTTAATCGGCCATCTTGGAAAGTTATGTGATTTCTTTGTTCAGAGTTTGCAAATATTTCTTCAGTTTTTTTTCGCCATATTTCCCAGAAACGTTCATAAACTAAAAGACTTAGAACATTTTTCACTGTAGAATATCTGGTGTTGCGTATATAGTCCCACATTTAATTAAAAATTGAAAATGTAAAAAAGATTTCGTTACTCTTGCATAACGTTTTAAATGTACAAGAAAGAAAGAAATATAAAAAAGAAAGATATAGCCTTCAAAGTATGCTACTGAAGGTTTATCCTATTACCTCTCTACTATTGTGAACTATATACTTTACTTTCATTTTTCGAATGAACATTTCAACTTTAATATGAAATCTACTTTCAGCCAAGGGGAAAAATATATTTATTTAAATTGTGCTAATTATAATGATTAGTTTTTTTATTTTTGCCATTTAACAATACGTGAGAACTTTCTAACAAAGATAAATAGTAAAATATAAACAAATAATAATGATTTTGAAAATAAATTTCCTAGATAATTAAAACAAATAATTAATAATTAACAGAAGCGTCCATTAAATTAATCAATACTCGTCGATGTGTAAATAAATATCGGCAAAGAAATCCGATTTCTAAAGATTTAAAAATCAACAACAACAATTATAACAACAAAATAACAGTCGAATATTAAAATGCTTCACAGAACATCGACGCCATTCTGTCTGTAAGTTTTCCTAATTCCCCATTTCCCATGATGCGGTAAAATTTATTCTTCTAATTAACGATTGACAGTTGTGTTTTAAGTGACAACTGTTGAATAATTACTTTACATTTAATGACAGTTCGCATTTTTTCCCACCGTAAACTTTCTGACATGCATAGACGAAGCGCTGATCAGGCAATCAGTTGATTTTGCGAATTAACCAATTATAGACGAATTTTCATTGGCTAGTGATGCATAAATGTTATTTTATTTTAAACGGACTTCTGATTGGCTACACGCCGATATCGCTTTACTACAATTGCTTTCTTGAACAACTTGTCGATTTGCTGCGTATAAACGAACAAAATTAAAAATATAATTAGTTGATTATTAATTTTATGAAGTTGCAATGAACAAATTTTCATTATATTACTCTACTTTAAATCATTTATCCAAAGAAGAGGAATCCAATTCCATGGCATTGGAAATGAATCATCTCTATTGGTCACTGTTCGGTCAGCGCTCTGATGCGAAATTAATGAAGAATTTTGGAGATGACTCTTACTTGATGCCATATCACAGATCTAATTCTATAGAGTATTTAAGAGCGTCTCAAAGAATAAATATGAAATATGAACAAGATATGCCCCAGGCGTTCAAAGATTCTCAGACTATTGAACAAATAAAAAACTTACTTCGAGATGATGATGTGGATGTAGACGAATTGAAAGAATGCGAAAGTGATGATAATATACACTCAGAAAGTGATTTAGATCGAATATGTTCAGAAGACAAAAAAGATGTTGATAATAAAATACCGATGTCTCAAGAAAGATGCAAATCTAAATCTCATAATGTAAAACCTCCATATTCATATATAGCTCTAATTACCATGGCAATTTTAAGATCTCCTCAAAGAAAATTGACATTGAGTGGAATATGTGAATTTATAATGGGACGTTTTCCATATTATAAAGATAGATTTCCAGCCTGGCAAAATAGTATTCGTCATAATTTATCTTTGAATGATTGCTTCATAAAAATACCAAGAGAACCGGGAAATCCTGGCAAAGGAAATTACTGGACATTAGATCCAAGATCAGAAGATATGTTTGATAATGGCAGCTTCTTACGAAGAAGAAAACGATATAAGCGTCAGTTACCATCAGAAATGTTCAATCACAATCAATCTCATTTGATAATTCCTCCAGCTTCATTCAGAATGACTATTCCACCAAATCCAATAACAGTTCAACAAAACCTCGTAAATCAGTTGTTATTTCATCAAAATATTACTAAGTCAATTATTCCCAATCCGAATAATATCATTCCTCCATTGAATGCTATTCGTTATCCAAGACCGTTTGAGAATAATTTCAGAGGACATGAGTTCATAGGATCGCTAGTTCCCCCTTATCCACACGATGGGAGAATAGTTATTCCTTCGACATCAAAAACTGAATACAACGAGCCGATAAATAAAAGATGCAAACTCAATTCATCAGAAGACGAACTGTCGACATTTCAAAAATTTTCCATTTCTCACATAATTTCAGACGATTCAACAGATAATAAAACTAAACAATCTGAAGAATCTTATGCTAATCAGTTCATACCGCAAACGCTTCGACTTTGGCCATGCAATCCTTTTCCAGTGGCAAAACCAGTGATCAAATCGACTTGGATACCTCCTAATTTCATCAACTGACAATATAATTGCAATATAGAATAATTGAAATTCTTTGTACAGTTCTGACGAATTTAATATTTTCTTTTATACTCAAAAATAAATTCTTTCGAAATTTCAGTTTTTTTTACAAATTTTCAATATTTTTTTTTATTATTACACAATCGATTTGATAAAGTATTTTTTCCAATTTACCCCCACGTGCTTTGATTACATAATTTCCCAATAAAATTAATATATTTATTTAATAAATCTTTAAAATAACATTATTTAATCAAAACTTTGATACTAATCACTTTTTTAAATTATTTTAAATAGTTTGAGAAAATTTTGTAATAATTTATTTTAAATTAATTACTATATATTTGTTAATTATTAATTAATTTATATTTATTTTGACTTTATTGCTAAATTTTTTTCTAAAATTATTTCAAATTCGTGTTTGAAATCTTGATTAATGTAACAAAATAATTAATTAATGTTTATTTGTTTAAACTCGTGGAATATTAATTTTAAAAAATTATGGCAATTATAATAATACAGTATTTATTTTTAATCTACTAAAACTCACCTGAATTATTATTGTAAAATTTGTTGTTTGAATGAGTTCCATAAAATAAAAGTTTGTTACAAAAAAAAAATCTAATTTTTCCTAAATTAAGGTTTAAGTGAAAGTTTAACATGGGATACATTTTCAGAAATTTAGACAAAAATTGTATTGCAAAAATTTTATTTGCTATTATTTCTCAATTTATTTCTTTGATATATTTTTATTAATAAAAATTTCCTTTTGACCCGTAATTTCCCAGCGATCGTATTCCGACGTGTTGGAAAATTTGAAATTAAAATTTAATTTAATAATCAACGTCTCCCCAATAAGGAAAACTGGCTTGAGAGAAATTCTTATCACTACTCATTCGAATATATAGAGACTTATTAATAGTTTACAAGAGAAGCAAATCATAAATAACCGTTCGACCTTAGATTACTTACGAAGAATTGAGCACAGTCTCAACTTTTGCTATTTTGAGACGAGTTCAATAGCAGCTAATTGTATTAGAGATTAAGCTAATTCACTTAGGGGATCCCGGAAACTCATATCCATTAGAAGACACATTTATTGTAATCTTCTTGTATTAACCTTCACGCTTCCAATGATACCTCCGAATCATATTATTGTAAGTGACTAGTCAAGTAAGTTCTCTCTTGCACTGTGCAAGTCGCGTGCAACAGCTTTGATCCTGCCGCGCACTAAAAGTATTCTCAGTGCATATGCATTTTAAATTATTATCAATTTAATAGAACCCGTCATGATGTAATTACAAACGTTTTGGTGTCTATGATTACCTATTTCTATAACCAATACTTAACCGAAATTTGATGGTTTGTAAATAAAGTCTTTATCTATATACAACTGTTTAAACAAAATTGTCATCTTATTTCTGACATCCCTTTTTCCCATTATAAAATATAATTATATCTTACCAAAGTTAGGATTCGAAACTTCCTAATACAGAGTTGAAATTAAAATTGTTATCAATAAGCTGCTCAATACCAACCAAGCTTCATACCCTTAGAGTGAAGGTCCATTGTCCCTCTCGTGGAGTAGGAACTCCTGCTTTGGAGGGAATGTTGATTAGTTGATATATCTAAGATATGAACAAGACTGTTATCTACTGTTATGTAATGCTCGTGTAATCAACAATCAAATTTTTACATTAAAGTTTTTTAAACAGTGAAGATTTTTTTATCTATCTCTAATTAATAGTTGTAATGTCTTTCGTTCTCATCTAACACAATAATTCTCTTTTCAAAATATTTTCCGTCATTTTGTCCTTTGATCTTTATTACAATTTCTGGAAAACCATTTAAAGAATACCCTGTTTCTGACCCAAAGCTATTTATGATCCGATCATGATGTTGGTTCAATTTTTATATCGGCTTCAATTTTGCGTCATCTTAACAGAATTTGATTATTCAACAAATTAAGAATTTTTAAAGAAAGATTATTTTTTGTTCACAATAGGGGACGTCGATTAATTATGTCATCAATTTTCAGGCAATTTTTAACCCCCCTCCACCTTGTCAACAATTTTTAAATAGAGACCCACTTAACATAATTGTGCCAAACAAACTTTACCTCCCTCCCTACAAACTATTAACATTTTATATAACTGACTTGGATGTTTAAAATAGAAAATATAAAGAAATAAAGAATAATATATATTGTATGGAAAAATTTTGAATGCCTTTAACAATCGAGGTAGTATGTTATCGACTTTCAAAGACTGATTAAAGAAAAGTGATGAACACTTCTTCAATTGGTGGTCGGCCAGCTTTTTGTCGGATCTTCAATTTACTGCATATCAGGATTCTCTGTATAAATGTCAGATAAAGTTTCTTTCCTATTTTTTCTAATTATATTTTGCTTTTCTTGGTCAAATTTCTTCCTTTTCAGTTTTGACCTAGCTCTTCCTCCTTTTTTAATAAAGTTTAATGTTTTTCTTTAAGCTCCTTTTCCTGGTCTAAACTTAAAACATCACTACCTTTCGCTTATATAAGCAATTCAAGTTGCTCTTGATGACGTTTATCTGACCCTAGGGTTTTTGTTTTGTAGGTGACAGATTTTGCTTCACAAGAAGTATTGGATGGGCCCAGTGGCGTAACAACGGCTTGGCATTAGGGCGGTTGCCAAGGGCACCGTTAAATCTATATATTTATTTAAATAGATATTTCACTTTTATCTTCGATAACAAAAAAGCTAATAATTAATTATATTTAAATATATTTCATTTAAAACATAAAGGTTTAAATAATCACTAATTTTGCAAACGTGTATCAGTGTAGTGTTACTTAAATTTTCTATCTTTATGTATGAGTCAGTGACTCACTAATTCTGAGTATGGCACATTGACACTATTGTTTTTATTTATAATACATGATACTTCAAGTATTGCTGTAGTCTGTATTAACGCAACAATATCCAGTTTTATCGATTAATTTATTTGGTATTATTTAGTAAATTATAAATTATAAACTGTAAATTAGTATTGTTCCAGTCTTTTGCATTTTTGATATCCGCATTGCATGACTGTCCCTGTCAGACTACGTAATTATTGTCATAAATAAAATAAGAGAAATTCAATTATTTTTTCGAACCATTGAAAAAGTCTCAAAGCTAAAATTCGTCAAGGGCGCCAAAAATAAATCGGCCAATGGCGTCGAAAACCCAGTTACGCCACTGGATAGGCCATCTTTTAAATAGATTTCATTATTGTCTCGTTTGTTAGTTTGTGTTTGATGTTTGATGTTTCACAACTTCTTGTTTAATTTTTATATTTATAGCTTGTTTACAATGATGTACATCTTGATTCTTCAGAGACCGATCTTCCCAGAAACTCATCAATTTTGCCTTATTCTACTGTGCTATGACAGCATAACTTTTTAATAAGGATTCTACTTTTGTTGGCAAATTATCCTCTATCTTCAATTTATTCCAAATTTCGGTGACTTCTCTTTGACAGTCTTGCTTACACTTGTTAGAAAATGCCTTTACAAAGGCTTCAAACAACAACTGGTGACAGTTTGGATTGTCAATTTTTGATCTAATAAAAAATGAAAATAAGTTATTTAAAATATTCTTTTATTTTAAATGTTTAAGACAATTTTAAAATTAATAAATAGATCTATTTTGATTTTCATAAGTAGTGCAATTTTTTTTTCTGTAGTCGCATTGAAAATAAATGAAATATTAAAGAAATGTTATATAAAATTATGGTAGCACAAACATTTCTGAGTGGACATTCAAAAAGTCGGCAACGCATAAGCCAAATCATTTACAAATAAGAATTGAGTAACAATCGCAATTTTTCAATCATTTAATAGTAGTATTATTTTAGTTTGCGGGTATTTGTTAATTAAATCGAATAACAATAATTCGAATAAAATATTATTGTTTTGAATCTTTACGTAAAACTCAAATTATATATAAAATATGTATAACATATTTCTTCATTTGTATTCGAAAAGAATTTTCCCCTATACCAGTGGTCCCCAACCCCCAGGACGCACAAGAAACCAGGGCAGGTGCTAGAGTATTTGGCGCCATAGGCGAACTAAAAATATGGCGCCTCTAGTTAAGAAACAAACTCAATAATGCTTCAATAAATAAAACAAGTAAATGAAAATAAAATAACTGGATTTCATTTATTTATTCTACAAAAATATATAAAAAAAAGAACTATTTAAAATTTAAATTTTTGTGCTTTGAGTTTAGTAAAATCTTCATGCAGCAACTTCGTGTCTATATATCCAGCAATTTCGTGTTCAATCGACACCATTGCTAATCCCACAAGCCGTTCTTGTGACATTGTAGATTTAATATATGTTTTGATCTGCTTAGGCTTCAAAAAGCTTCGTTTACCGTTTGCTACCAAAACTGGTAGGGTTAGTAAAATTCGCAAAGCGACGGATATATTTGGAACGCTGTCCACTATATTATTTTTACAAATATAATTAAGTATATCTTCCGGTAATAAGTTTTTCGGAATATGTCTTGCTTAATTCTTTCTTTAAATCTGTACCATCAATATTTTTATAATCATCGTGCCATAAAAAATTTTTAAGTTTAAGACAATCCTCAAATATTTTCGTCGACGAAATATTTCGCAAATTGTGTTAGTTGTATCCAAATGTGGAATTTATCGTTAACATTTGAGTGAACCTCTGCTCTACAGATGTTAAAGCTCTATCCAAAACTGCGAAGTAAAAGCTGATCTTAAATTTTTCTTTTGAGTTCTAAATGGGCTCATCATTGACTTCATATCTGAACTGATTTTTTTGTTTTCTGATATGTTGAGTTGGTTCAAAGATTGTGGGAATTTCTGATTCTTCAGAAAATTCTCGTGCATCTAACCATATTCTTTCAAACCCTTCATCATTTCGTGAGTTGAATAGAAATTTTTTGGTTTCTACAAGTTAATAGCATCTTGAATATTAATTTTCTTAGATTGAAGTTGTTTACTTGTAATATTTATGTTGAAAAGAATATCATGCCAGATAATAACAGAAACTACAAACTCGAAATTTGAAATGGCTTTTGCAAGGCCTCTTGAAGTATCACCAGAAACTCCGTTTTCAGAAGTATCTTGAAATATATCAATATGTGCATCAATAACTTCACTTAGTTGATAGCGTAGTATTTTAAGGGCTCTCCCATCTGGTATCGCTCAATGGCTTCACTGTCAAGTTTGAAACGTGACGCTTTAAAACTTCCCATCGAAGTGTTGAAGCGGAAAAATAGACATATATTCGTTGCACTAACATAAAAAATGATGTAGCATCCAAACATAAAGCGCAATTATTTTCAATTTATGACTGCAATTTAAATTGATAATATTAAAATGATTGATAAAAAAATTAACAAATTTAAAATAACTACAAGATTTCATCTGTTACAAAGATATAAATTAGCATAATTTCAATAGAAATACACTATTGTAAATAAAATGGAAATAATTTAATGTTCCTTGAAACAGAAGAAATCTTGTAGCTATTTTAAATTTGTTAATTTTTTTATCAAACATTTTAAGATTACCGATTTAAATTGCAGTCATAAATTGAAAATAATTGCACTTTCTTAATACATAAAATAAGATCTAATAGAAGATATGATTAGAAAAAATATACACAAAGTGACATATATTAAGTGCAGAATAACTTATTACGGGCATTTAAAATTAAAAGAAAAATTATATATCAGAAATTTCGTAGCAATCCGCTTTTACCTTAATAGGAGAGAAGCAAAAAGCAAAGAGCAAAGAGCAATGTAAATTATAATTCAATTAGAAAACTTTGAACTTAGATTATTTTTAGATATTTGGACAATGAGGATAGATAAATAGAAATCATAGGACGTGTAGAAGAGGAGTAGTGAGAAACGTAAATTATAATTAATGACGCCATGCAATTTTGGCCGATTTTTTACCCATCCATCCCCATCGTCACACGTCGTCACAAAACGTTAGACCCCCTCAAATAGGACGTCACAAATCTTTGGTACCCCCTAAAAATCCGTATCTCATATTTGAAAATAAATATGTTTCAAATCCCTTTATTCACATTATAGTGTGTATTTAGTGTAATGCTGTACTAATATCGTATGAGAAAACATGTATTAAAAAAGGAGGCCCTGGAAACCTGAAATTAGTATTAAATTATGTTGAAAAAATACAAAATTTAAGATGTGACTTCACAGTTCTTAAACAACTCCTCGTCACAAATATGTGACTCTTTTCCCACTTAGGTGCGTGACGTCATTTATTATTAAATTATTAAAATTAAAGTTTAAATTTTTTAGATATAATGCAAAAATAATAAATTACAAACGGTGCTACCGCACAAATCCCCACGCTGTTAAGGCCCGGAGTCGTTCTTGTTTTTAAATAAAATGTTATTTATAAATAATTTTTATTTTATGTTTTTTTAAAAAAATTATTGTAAATAACTTGAAAACATGGAATTAATTATATTAATATTAGTTGTTCTAGTGTAATATTAATATTTCACTTTGCAATAAATTATTATTTTTTGTATAAAAATTCTCTGCACCGCACCTCACTTTTATTCGAGCCGGCCCTCGTAAAAGTACATTAGAAAATTTTGTTCTGAAATAAAATGGCATAAACTGAAAAATACAACAGCCGAAAATTTAAATCTTTAGAACGAACCTCATAATTGAGATTCTTTTCTTGAGCTATAAGAATTAATTTCAATTCTATTGGCTCTTATACAAGATTTGTTATATGACATTAAAATTTTAATTTACTTGCACGAAAATTATCGATAAATAATTATTTGAAAAAGGATTGAAAATTTCAATTGCCTGGTTGTTTGCTTACTGTATTCAGTAATATCGATAATTTATCAATCAATTGTCCTGTCAATGAATTATTCATTAGTTTTACTATAGACAAATTTTCTTATTAATTGATATAAATTTTTTTATTTACTATCATTTTTCTTCAGATTTTCTATTTTTACTTTTATTCGAGTATGAATTTTATCAAGTTTTAAAAAATTAATTAAAAATTTTTTTTTATGATACACTTAAATTTTGATTTTTTTTATTTCTCAAAAAACCAACCCAAACAAATTTCCGTCTTTTCCATTGAAAAAACCGATGTTAATTATTGTCATAAACGAAAACCTGAAAAATGCCGAGAAAGAGATTCATAAATATACATTGTCAATAAATAAGTCAGTTACACTAATTTATTCCAAATACCATCCAAATGAAAAAAAAATATTTTGAACCCAACCGAGAAAACGAAAAAGCTTTCTTCATAAGGAAATATCATCAAATCAATTATCACCTTGTTACAAACAGAAATTCATTAATTATCCCGTGCAAGTTGAATAGCATACGTTTCCCGATGTGCACCTCTGTATAAAGTGACAAGTGCAACAGTACACGATATGCACCAGCCAACTTCTCAAAATGAGATTTCCAGACGCAGGGGGGTGATAAAACAACACAGCTAATTGTGCTGTATAAATATTATTACCATGAACGGGATGGATTGCAGTGCCGGTGTCGTGTACACTTACAGTCACGTGACCGTGAAGATTATTCCAGCTGCACCGAATATTGACATGGACATTGATTATCTTGAAATGCACAATTTCCCATTCATAATTCTTGTTTTTACATTTAGGTTGTTATTCTTTAGTGTTTTCCAGTGAATTGTTGGACAGGTTGGATTGAATTCTACGGGCAATGAAAAAATCTGAAATGATTATTTTTTTTTAAAAAAAATTTCATAGAGCAATTAATGATTATTGTGATTTTCCCTGTTTTAAAAATTAAACAAAATCAGAATTTTTATAGTCATAAAAAATTTGGCAATTAAATTGACAATTAACTGAATATTAAATGAAATGTATTTCATCTGACATTTTTATTTTTTTTATACTATCGAGTTTTAATTTCAAATAATTTTTTTAAATTATGTTTTTTTATTTGAAAGTTTTAAATCTTTAAAGTATGTTAATTTCTATCGCTACTCAATTTTATTTTAATTTAATTAATTTTAAATAATAAATTGCAAATAAATTTTATTCAATTTATTTACTAAAGCTTTTGAATTTTTTAAATTAATTAACGCTTAATAAAATTATACCAATAAATTGAAACAATAAATTATCTTCACTATTTTATATTTAACAAACTTTGATTTTATAATTTATAAAATTAACAATTTTATATTTAATTAAAATTCTAATTTCATATTTTTATTAGAATTAAATGTAGGCATCAGAGACGCAAATATGCGTTGATACTTGATCAATTGCTAAGGGCGGTGGCTTTTGCAGAGCTCTGAATGCTTTTTCACTGCCAGCGTTCATTCTCCACAATAATATTATTTACAGATATAATTCATATTTCCTAATATTTTATTGAAAAAACTAAAAAGTACTAATTCGCTTACACCAAAGAAATAACACAAACAAATCAAATGGTTTTAAATTATTTATTCAATGTGGATATTTTAACACTTATGCTTCTGCATTGGGTGCATTGTATAATTCACCGTCAAACTTATTCCCAGAAATAATTATAATGACTTATTTAACTAGCTGTGTGTATTTTAACACACATACACACAGCTTTAGATCTAGTTAGTACAGACTCCAATTAGTACTTATACAATTTTAGAATAAATAAAGTTTCTAAGTTGAACAAAAGAGAAATAGAATCTGAAGAGTTGATTAGGAACGGAATTAGTGTAATAAAGCATGTTTATATTCATAAATGTGAACGAGGTTTTGAACACTCAAAAATGAAAGGTTGCTAATCAAGTAATAATATAATTTCAATTTTCAAATATGAAGCATGAGTAGATAAGATGAAGTGATATAACATGAAAGGGATAATTTCTTCAAAAATGCAGTGGAGAGAACAAAACACAAAAATCTGTTAAAACATAAAATCCTCAATGAATTAATTAAAGAACACTCGAGTCGATAAACACCAGGAAAACCAAACAAACGGGATATCGAGAAGTTATTATCATGATAGAATGATTAATTGGAGCAAGTTAAAAAAAGATTTTTTTAAAGAAGGCTCATCGAAGAACAATTAATCATTTTATTTCACAATGAGAACATTTAAGAAAGCTGCAAAGCAACTTTGTTTGTTCAAAGTCATTAATTAACGGAATTATTTTAATATAGAAACGAAATCAAAAGTGTAAACAATCAGCGTTTGGCCTCAGGTAGAGAAGAAAAAACTGAGAACGGAATTAAAGGATTTAATTTGAAAAAATAATACGACACTTTAAGAAATTAACGAGATAATAAAGATATCCTTTTGTGCAAGCTACACCATTTACATAAAAAGCAAAATTAATTATTATGATTTTTAATTGTTTTAATGGTTGCAAGACTTTATTCAAACTTCATTGAAAACTTTAACTTAAATACTTCTACAGGATAAATTATTGGATCGTTGGCTTCATAAATGAAAATGTTCCTTCTTTAACCCTCTTCGTGTTTTTTGTCGAATATATTCGACATTGAACCAGACATTGATTGAAATTGAAAAATTATCGGTAAATTTTTGATTTGTATACATCTTCGGAATGATTGCGATTCAATTAAACCAGCAAAAAGGAAAAAATTATTTCAAGTAGTACTATCATAAGATGTTCGTCAAGACCAGAGAATGCATCTACCAAGTTTTTAAACAATGAATAGTGCAGGTAGATGTAAAGCGGATAGCTGCTGAAAAGCAGTTTTATTATCTGAAAGAAATGCAACGTTTACCTTTGTATAATAAAATTTTTATTATAAAACTAATGTTTTATTTTAGCTGAGTGGCGATGTCGAATATATTCGACAGTGTCTAGTGGCCAGGGAAGAAAGCTCTGATGAAAAAATATTTTTCTCATGTTCATGAGCATCATATTAGTTTATGTACCAATTTTCAGATTTTAAGTTTGTCATTAATTATTTTTGACGAGGAGAAAGTTAACTCAGTCTTTGATTTTAAAAACCTGAAGTTATCGCTACGTCATCTGAAAGTATTTTTTAAAATTTTTACACGTCTAATAAAAGTTATTGTTTTAATTTTGTTGTTGGTTTTCATTAATTATCTATTTTTTATCTGGGTTGTAACCTTGCTAAACCCATTATATTTAGAGACTCTACTGGGTCCATAACAACATAATAATTTTGTAATTGGTTCATAGACTACTAGATATACTTCCCTTGCTATTTTTCTAAAGATGTTGAGAAATACTAACAGAATAAATATTCTTTAAATTTTTTATTCTAGCTATTTCAGATTGAATCAGTCTCGCTCAATTTCTTTCGCTTACGATCAAATTTTCTTTCTTTCATAACAGTGGTTCTTTAACTGTGTACACCTCTGAGGTGCTAGAGAAGCTCCTAAATTACTTATGGGAACTATCATCATCTTTGAGAAACTGGCGAGCGCCAAGTCAACTTTTGATGCATTCACTTTTTAATGTGTCCTTCAAATAAACAACTGGTTGACATGCGAATGTGTATGCATACTCTGAGTACGGTATAGTTGGACGAAGAAACTAATAGTAATTTTCATTTAACTCAACAGAATTTGTATGGTTTAATAAAAAAATTATTTTGAAATAAAAGTAATTTCTTTAATAAAAAAAATTTAAACAAATTTTTCAAAAGGCCACCGATTACTAAAAAGTTAAGAACCCGAGTTTTATAGGAAAGTCAGTAACTTACAAATATTTTTTTATTAATTTAAAATTTTTTGTAAATCTGTATTTTATATTACAAATGTTTACTGTAAATCATTAATTAAAGTTTTTAACGATTGTTTATAATTTTCTTTCGTTTAGAAGAAGATGTGATTTTGATTTTTACCAAAGTACTAACAATTACAATAATAAAAAATAGTAAATATTAACACATTTTAATCCGGAATTACAAAAAATAAAATGATTATTAAAACATAACTTTGCATTAAATTGAAAATAAATATGCTAATTATTTTTAAAAATATTAATAAAATAATGATATTAAAACTAATTATTCATATTATATTTTATAAATTGAAGAAAATTTCTATTATTAGAGTTTCAACAACGTAACAATAACGTATCAAAAGCAAGCTATATGTCGGGACTCCAGAGGCTCATTCTCATATTTCCATAATTGTCAAATGTTAAAAACACAATAGAATTGATCTAAAATATTCAACCGATAGTAATCATTTACCATCACTACGAATCAATCGATAAAACATGATACAAGTGCTCTTGCGAATAAATGTTGTCAGAATGAACACCTATAGTAAAAATTAAAAGGAAAATGATAACAGAAATTCAATTGGCCAATCATAACTGAGCGATTTAGTCAGCTCTACTTGCAATAGAAAATAATTATAATGAGGGAGCTCAAAAAATGAATATTACAGATCTCATTGTCAAATTTGCCAGATTTAAAAAGCTAGAAAAGAACTATTATATATATATATATATTTTATTTTAAATATAAATATTTTGATTTCTTACACAATCATTTCTTCATATTTATTTGAACTTGTTAACGAATTTCAATCTTCCAAAATCTCCGGCTGATGCCAAAGGGCAGCCGGCCAAAAAGTTGTAGTTACGTCACTGAAATTTTTTAAATGGATCCTTAACATAAATTAAATTTTTTAAAAAAATCGTTTTTTTGTGAAAAATCCATTTGCAAATCAATTTCACATGGATATTCACTTGTTGAGTATTGATTTATAACAACATTGATACTTAGTTTAGGGAAAAAGTAGTTCACGTTGAGTGAGTGACAAGCGAATCAGTTTCCTATAAAATAATTCACCTGCTGGTGCGATTTAATTTTACAAAATTCTAAACATTACCCCTCTCTCCTCCAGCCAGTGTTCCAGAATGTTGCATTTTTTATCAGACTCTCCAGACAGGACTCGATGGAAATTTGTGCCTTGGTGTTTGATACTGGGATTGATACTGAACCAGCATTATTGTTTCACTTTTTTCCCGGGTGCACTAAATGTTGTTGTTTATGCCAAAGCTTGTTTAAATTAATTGATGAGAAAGTTGTCTATAACAGATGCTACGTATCTACTAATGAAACTTTGTGCCAGATGATTTACTAATAAACAATTTGTGATGCATATGGGGATTTTTTTAACGTTTTTTGTTATGATAAAGTTTTTTTTTATAAATTTAATAAATGTTTATCTACTGTATTTTTAGCAGTTTATTATAGTTTCTTTAATTATTTTGCAAACAATATGAATTTATTTTGTGCTGCTGATTTCAAAATATTATATTTTGTTTATATCAACAGAAAAAAAGAAATTATAGAGTTCATTAAAACACTTTTTATTAACCGATTGAATATTTATTTAAGAAATAAATTTAAAAAAATTCTTGCAATACATTTTAAAATTAGAGGGAAAATAATTCTTTTGTTTACTTAAGCCTTCGAGTTTCAATGATGGCCACTGAGCTTTCACATGGTAAATTCTACGACATCTGGGAAAATGGGTTTCACTTATATAAATTCCTACAGCGATGCATTTGTTGTTAATCTGTGATTGATAAAGGGATGATCTCAGCTTCTACAACATGTTCATTAAAATAATATAATTTACAATTACCCCTAGCACAGTCTTAAAAAAAGCAACAGAATATTCATTTTTCATTGAAAGCAGCAATTTTTTTTTATTTATTTAAAACACTTAATGAACGATTTTCATGAAAGAAAGAAAAGTTATTTTAATGTTAAGATTATTTTTAAAGAAATAAAAAATTTTAATAATTAAAATAAAATTTAATTAGTGTTGAAAAGAAAATTAAATCAACGAAAATGGCCGAAGGCTATAGAAAAAGTCGCTTACGTTATTATAATATTAGTTACTAGGAATTATATCAAAATATTTCTTTCCGAAACGTGACTTTTACTTACTGTTTTTGACACACTTTAATGTGAAAATTTACAAAACTGTATTTCTAATTTTCTAGTATAATTTTAACTAAAACTAATTTAATTAATAAAATAAAATAAATAATATATTATTATTATTATTATTATTATTATTATTATAAGGATTATTATTATTATTATTATTATTATTATTATTATTATTATTATTATTATTATTATTATTATTATTATTATTATTATTATTATTATTATTATTATAAGGATTATTATTATTAACGTCAGAAAGCATGACAAAATATTTATCAAATAATGTCAACAAAAATCGGAAGCAATTGTCTATTGTACTAGAAGAATTTTGCTGTTTTATAAATAAGTCAACTAATAATAAGTCAACAAGAAATAGTACAGTTTTGTCAAAATGTATTTGCAAACTGTCATTAAAGACATTACAAGTTAAAAAATATAAATATCATTCGTTATTGTAAAATAAAATTAAAATTTCTTAAATTACTTTTATTTACTTTTCTATCCGGTAAATTACCAGAAAATTAATTATGACTGACTTATGACTTAAGCAACTGAACTTCTTGGACCTCTCTTCAAAACATTACCCAAATAAAGGAAGCAGTTATGACATCATTTAAACAAGAAAAATAATAAGATTTAAAACTATTCGATCACATTTTAAGAAATATTTTCTAAATTAATTAACGTTGAATATTTTTTAAGTAAATTAACATTTTATAAATCTGATTGATTGAAATTATTTTAAACATTATTATTATTATTATTAATATTAATATTAATATTAATATTAATATTAATATTATTATTATTATTATTATTATTATTATTATTATTATTATTATTATTATTATTAATATTATTATTAATATTATTATTAATATTATCATCATCAATATTGTTATTATTATTATTATTATTGTTGTTTCGAAAAATAAGTGACTTTTATCAAAACCTCTACTGTAATGCGGGCCTGACCAACCCGCGGCTCATTGGGAGATAATTTGGGGCTCACAAAATAATTTATAAATATTTGTAAAATATACCAAATATAAAAAAAGGCTTTAAATTTAGAGCTATATTATTAGATGAATAAATCATACTATGTATTCATTTTTGTTTCCCCTCTAAAATTATGCAAAATCAAAACCACATTTGTTTTTTACTAACCACAGCGTGTATTGATTTTTTAAAATTTTAAAAATCAATACATTATGAAATAATATTTTGAACATTATTTCACGTATTGTTTTTTATTTTGAATTTTGTGCTTTTATTGAAATATAAAATTAAATGTTTTGAATTTTTGTTCTTTTATTGAAATATAAAATTTTTAGCCATAAAAATAACTTTCAAAAGAAAATTAATAAATGAAAATAGACAATATAATAAAAATTTGGAAAACGATTATTACCACATCATGCACAATGATAATATCATACGTTTAATTTGTAAAAATTCAAGCAAAACAATAAAGGGGTTTAACGTTAAAAGGCATTACTTATGCAGCATTCGGAATATGAAAATTTTACTGGTGAAATAAGAAAATTAAAAATATTTAATTTAAAAAACGAACTAACTTCCCAGCAAAAGGTTTTCAAATTATTAACTCAAGTTATTCCTAATATTGTTAAGACAAGCTTTTTAATTTCTAATTTAATAGAAAAAAAATGAAACTTTATTCTGATGATGAATTTGTTAAAGAATGTATGACTTCTGTTATAAAAACTGAATATCCCGAGAAGGCAAGATTAATTAAAAATTTGAGTTTATCTCATCAGACAATTACTCGCCGTATTTATGATATTGCTACAAAAAACGCGGAAATTTTAAAAGATAAAATTAGTCATTTTGATTTGTACTCAGTTTGCCTTGATGAAAGTACTGATACCTCCGATAATGCTTAGCTTGCAATATTTATACGAGGTATAGATAGAAATTTTTGCATTTGTGAAGAACTCTTGGACTTAAAAACCCTCTAACTTCTTTATCTGGGATTACTACAGATGATGCTCCTAACATGATAGAAAAGAATAAGGGTTTTATGGGCCTGATGCAAGCGAAACTGTCAGAAGCTGGAATAGATATTGGACAGGCTTACACATTTCATTGCATTATACATCAAGAAAGCTTGTGTAGCCAAACATTAAAAATGGATCATGTAATGAATGTCGTGGTTAAAATTATTAATGTTATTCGTAGTCATGGACTATTCCATCGTCAATTTTAAGAATATTTGGAAGAAATAAATTCACACTACGGAGATGTTATTTATTTTTCTAATGTTCGTTGGCTAAATAGAAGCAGATGTTTAACAAGATTTTTATATCTGAAAGAAGAAATTAAGGTTTTTATGGAGTTACAAAACAAATCTGTTGAAGAATTGTCTGACGATAATTGGTAGCTAGATCTATGTTTTCTTGTAGACGTGACTGGTCAACTCAATAACTTAAAATTTAAAACTTCAGGGTCAAAACAAGCTAGTTACTGAAAGTTGTCGTGAAGTTAAATATTTTATACTCAAATTACATTTGTGGGAAAATCATTTAAGGAATGGCGATGCAACTCATTTTTCTGAATTAAATAATATTGGTTTATCGGTACAAAAGAATATAGTTAAATATGCTGATTGTTTAAAGAAATTGGAGAAAGCTTTCGCATCAAGATTCAATGAAATTGTTTCATATGAAAAATATTTTGAAATATTTCAATCACCATTCAATGTTAATCCCAGCACATCACCATCTGCTTTGCAAATGGAATTTATTGATCTCCAATGCCATCTCGAATTAAAAACCATCTTTCTTGAAACAGATGATAAAGTACAGTTTTATGCAAAATTTATTCAAAATTCCAAATATCCAAATATAAGAAAATTCACGGCGAAAATCATAAGTGTTTTTGGTTGTACCGTATTATACAAATCTTTTTTATCAAAAATGGCGTTTTCTAAAAACATCGTGGATCAATTACTAACAAAAATTTGCACAATCAATTACGAATTTCCACATCCAAAATAGAAATTGATATGGAAGATTTATCCAAGCAAGTGGAGAAACAAGTTTTTCATTAATGAATTTTTAATATTTGATAATATTTTTTATATTTAATATATTAAAAATTATTTTTTGAAGAATTTCATTTTTATAAATTATAAATTAATTATAATTTATATATGAAATAAAAAATGCATTAAATCTTACTTACAAAATTTATTTCGATTTTTTTTCGGTTCATGCAATTATAGATTTTTTTTATTTTGGCTCATTATTCAGTTCGGTTTGGCCAGGCTTGCTTGTAATGTAACGCTTTTAACTGTTATGCTATATTATTATTCTGTCTCTGTGTTAACATTATACTCCTGTTGCAGCATTTTTCTTAAAATTTTATTCATATTCCATAGACTTTGCATCCACAGGCTTCTATCACAGTAGTTTCGGTGCTCTTCAAATGAGAGGTGTACTCCGGTACGGTGTAGCTACCACCGGAAAAAGCAAGTGAAGCCAATAGACTATAAAAATTGCTATGAAGACAATATATAAGTGATTCACTTTATTTTCATAATATTTATCTATGTGATTTCTCAATTAATTTTTTTATTTTGATTAACAAATAATCTCAAAATATGTACTACTGGATTTTATTCTTTTTCCTATGACTAACTATGAAAATGGAATGTAGAAGAAATAACAGAAAAATATTCCACGAAATTACATTTCTTAATTATAATACATTTTCTCGTCATTTTTTGATTACACTTTTAAAAGATGTTTGTGATGTAATTGTATTGGGATAATTTAATTCCATTTTCTCTATATGTAAACCCCTATAATTAATGTGTATAGCTGCCTGCATTTTTGATTGATTATTTTGATTGTTTGGGTCTTCGTATTACGTCATTGCTTATTATTTATCTCAATGAGGTCTGTGGTGTAGACACACATGTAGTATATACATTGTCGTCCTTTCATGAATAAATTTTTTAGACATTGTTATTTTAGTTTTCTTAGGATGTTTATTTTCAATCATTCAAATAATCTAACATAAATTGTATGGTTACATAATGACAATGCGCGCTACTGATTTGTGTGTATTAATTTTAATTCACATTTCATAAATATCCGGGCTCATAATTTATCTCAGAGAATATGGTAAAGAAAAGGCTGGAAATTAAGAGCCTTGACTGTTAAATCCAGGAATTGAAGTACAAGACAAAGGTGCTTAAAATTTTATAAGATTCACATAAAAACCTGATAGGCCAACAAATAGTTCACTAACATTGAGGAAAAACTGTCTTCACGACAAGAGTTATTTCTTTACAACAGTGACAAATATGTTCAAAATAAGGAAGTTTTATTGTACTGCCAGAGCTGAGTGTTAACATGTTGAAACTTGAGAAAAAATAAAATTCAGGTCTCTTTAAACCCGGAGTTTCTTAATGCCTTCTGATTTAATACATTATATATTAATGATTTATGTGAGAATTTAAACTCTGAAATTTAAAAATTAAAATGTCAGGATTATAAAATTTTAAAATTGTAACAAATTAAAAACGGTATAGATTATAAAAGATTTAACAGGAAATTCCGGAGAGCTATATGAAGATTAAAAAATTTATTAATGTAAAAAAAATAATTTTCATGAAAAGTTTATTTTTAAAAAAAAAAATTATTGTTTTGTTTGCTAAATTTTTTATATATGAATTGAATCACAACTGTTTGAAAATATTGAAACTAGAGTCTCAGAATATTCGTTTCACTTCTGCAGTTTTTAGAAGGTATAAGTTATTTTATTAGAATAAAGATTATTTGAAAATTATTTATGACTTACCTGATTATAATGTTTTTGCTACCATGTGAGTCAGCAGAAGGGGGCAAGAGGGCAGCTACCCTCCCTGGAATTTCCAAGTTTTTCTAGTTTTTCTACGGGTCGTTTAAAATATCCTTGTACAAATCCTAGACGTTTCTTTGTAGTATGTAAATAAATGTTTAAAAAATGTTTTATTTTTAGATATATCTATAGAAAATAAGTTTGCTCCCAGGAAAAAATTCTGCGGACGCCCATGATTGCAACTAGTAATTTAAATATAGATAGAATTTTTTGAAATTTATTAAAAATTGTGATTTATGGTTTATAATTTTTATTAATATTTCATAGTTTTTAGTCAGTCAAAAATATTTAACATTCCATTACAATTGAAAATATTTTCAAAAAGTTATCATAATTTATGGTTTATAAGCATCAGTAAAAAATTTTCAGAAAAATTTTAATGAAAATAAAAATTAAATTAATGTTACACTTAGAAGTAAATAAATATTACAGATTTGGAAACAATACCTCATAATTATCTTGAATTTATTTTGTTTTAATAAATTAAGATTATGGAAATATTATCAAGAGGGTAATAAAAATCCCTAATATTTTGAGAACTTTATGAAAACCCTTTATTTAAACAAAATATTATTTTTGTTTTTTTTATTTTGATTAACAAAACAATTTAGATAATTGTGATTTAAGAGAAAATTATTATTAATTTATAAAATTAAAACAAAAATCAATATTTAATTCGCACATGGTGTAATTGATAGAAATAAATGAAAAACTGATGTCTGAAAATAGTAAAAAGCTGCAATAACAAAATAACACATACGACTAGATTTCTAAAATAATTTAACACAGATGCTAATATTTATTGGTCAGTTGTTAAAAATGGATGATTCCGTTGCAATGCAAAAAAAATAACAAAACCCAAAATTTTAAAAGAAACCGAAAGGAAAACTTCACTTAGAGAGTAATAGAGAGAGCAAAGGAAGAATTGTTAAATTTTGTTTTAGAGTGAAAATGACATATTTTATGTCTATTTATTTATTTGAATTACATTTTAACGAATAATTTCACTATCGATAAATTATTTTTGTATAAAATGGTCTAACATTGGATACATTTATCATATTAGTTTTGTACAAATTGCCCTTCTAGCAATCACATTTCATTTCCGAGAGGATTAATCGAAGTCTGAAATTGTGGATTTATTGAATTCTTAGACTTGAGCATAAGAATAAAGGCTTTAATATTTGTCAGTAGTCGAAAACGTTTTGAGTTCATTTCTCATTGATTTTCCTTTTGATTTCTGCGACATAAATTTCTAACTTCAACAAATATTGCGTATATTTCCAATAATTTGTGAGTAGTAAAAACCCTCGAAAAACTAATAATGATACAATTCAAATTGCAGACAAAATCGGACCAATGAAAACAAGATTTTGGCAGAGGCCAGAAAAAAGTATTGACAAAAAGTAAAGAACAAAATCAAAGGAAACAATGAAAATTGTAATAAAGAAAAAATTATAAATAGGAACTCTACTTTTCTATTTTAGGCACTTGATTACTGAAGAATAACCATATCAGTTAACTATAGTAGTTAAGTAAAGGAACTGCTGGTTCCAAACCATAAGCAAAGAATGAGTTTATGTGAAGGTTGCGGAAATTGTCTACGAAACACTTTAGTAATGTAAAAATTTGGCTAACACCAAATATATAATGTTAGTATAGTACAGGGTGGAGAAACATAAGGCCAAGGGTAGCTGCAATCATCTATTTTATAAAGAGCCACATGTAAATACACAAATTCAATATTTTCTATTTAATGTAATTGCATATTTTCACAAGTCACAAAAAAACAATTTTATAAAGAGCAGCTTTTCACTCAACATAGAGCCACATTTACCTACCGTTGGTATAATTGCTATGCTATAGTATTTTAACAAGTCTACTCATAATCATGTATGCATAGAGTTAATACATTTTTGTAAAGACTGCGGTATTTTGCAAAACCTGAAGGCATACTCTAAAGCAGAGATGAGCAACCCGCGGCCGGCGAAAAATTTTTTTGCGGCCTGCCAAGCATTTTTTTTTGTATTTTTAAATTATAATGTTTATTAGTAAATTATTAATGAGTGCCGCACGCCCCAAAATTTTAAAATTTAAATTGGCCCGTGGGTTAAAAAGGTTTCTTACCCCTGCTCTAAAGTATAGTATGCTGCCGGTTGCGGTACTGGTTCAGTAGAGCGCTAATTTAAACTAAAACTAATTTCCATCCATTAATCCTGAATTCGATTATGCACAAAATAAATTTAACTAACTATATATACAATACCAAAAATCACTGCATAACACAATATTAATCAATTAAAACAAAAAGCACATATTATACATAATTTTATATTTTAATTTTCTAATCAAGGAAATTTCTAAATTTTGTAAAAATTTTAATCTTTTGAATTTTGAATTGATTTAATTTGATTTTGTTTAAATGCATTTTTGTTGATAATATTCATGAGAAATTTCATTTCATCTTTTATTAAAAAACACTTAAATTTTTTGTAAATATAATTAAAACTCACTTTTGTCGTATCTCTTTAATGCTTTATTTTATATCGCCACAATATTTTTTTAAAAATATAGTACTGTTTCCTTTGAATTTAATTCTTCCTGCACGTTATTCATAAGCCTTATATTAAAAATATTTTTTGTAGGGATATGCGCATATATATTAGTTCCTTCATATTTTATATATTTCAATTAATTAATTAGTTTGTATTTCTTAAATAATATTAACTTTCGACCTTCCATCGATTTAAAAATAATTTATTGGTATTTATTTTTTAATTACCTATCTTCGCTTTCCAAAAAATATTGATTTCTCATTTTTCATTAATTTTATTTCTATTTTTGTAAAATTTTAATTTTTGACTCTTTTGCACACATTTAATTTGATTTTTCGCAAATTTTAACAAAATTTATTGTTAAAAATTTATCTTATATGATATAATAATAGTAGCTACATTCAAGTAATGAAATATAAAAATGTGATTAATGAAAAATATTATTAACAATATCTTTAAAAAATCAAGTTAAACCAAAATTGTATTTATTTAATTTAATTGAAATTTAAGTGAAATTTAACTGAAATTTAATTGAAATAAAAATACTGATAAAAATATTTATTAATAAATTTCATTAAAATAATATTAAGATTTTCATTAAGAGTAATTAAATTGGTCAAATTTAATTATTGATACTTTTCTATTAGGTTTTGTAAAAAAAACTTTCATAGCATAAACGGAAACAGAATTTTTACACTAGATAATGGAAAAAAATTTATTTATAACTACATGGGTTGTCATCCTTAGGATGAAGGTGGAAATCTGTGTTATGTGATAATTAATAGCAATATATCATTGTAACAAAATATTATCTTTTCCCAGTTGAAACTGATTGTACAAGATCTATGATTTGGGTAAGAAACACGTGTTTTATATTTTTAAACGATTTCACAAATTTTGTCTCTTGATTAAAATGAATTTGATTTTTCAGTATCAAAATGAAAACAAAAATATTATTTTTCTAATAAATAAAAATTGAGTCAAAATTTAAGAAAATTAAAGAAAATGGATGTGATTGACGTTATGGCCAAATGCGATACAAACTCATTTTTCCAATTTCTAGTTTTTGATAGAAAGTTAAATATAAAAGTTTAAAACTAAAACATTAGATAATGAGCGACACAATAAGAGGGTCATTACTACTCACCACGAGTCTGACAGTAGACTACCATTGCGGGATCTTTGATTTCCATGACAATACAATAAGACAACAGCTAAATTGATCATGTCAGAATTTAAACCAAGCAAATACAGCTAAAATCTTAATTGAAGACACAGGCCAGAACTATCCTGGTCGATAAGCAAGGACGAGATAATCGAGAATCATTGAAAAAGACCCAGGCCGTGTGATGATGATGCAAAAATAGAAGTAATAAAAGTTTATTGTTTAAAATATAAATATGGCAAACATAACTGTCTTTAATTATGAATGGTAACTCGAGTTTGACTACGGTGTAAAAAAAAATGTACATTCCAGTTGCGTTGATTGACTTCTGAATAATTTTGAATAGTTTTTCTGAATAGTTCTGATCATAGATCTAGTATGTGGGCCTGATATAAATCAAGGGAAATTGTGCATATAGCTCCAGTGGGGGAGTATCACTTATCGTGAACACATTCTATCAATTTTGTTATATTGTACAATACCAAATAGAACACTTAGGATCATGTAAATCTTTTATCTTAAAAGTAGCCAAGAACCAATTAGGAATAGGTTTCTTAGGCAACTGTAATTTTTATTACCGCACCCAACAAAATACGTAACAGATTGTAATGATTAAAAAGATGTTGCAAATATATAAACTACTATTATGAAAACGCAGTAGAAGAACAGGATATTTACAGATATAGTATTCAAACTACTCTTTGAAAAAATTGAAAGCATTTAGCTTAAAACATTAACGTTAACAACAGAAAGTATACAAGCGTTTTAATGATAAACTTAAATACCATCTTTAGTGATGAGGTTAATGATAATGTAAGTTCATGTTACAAACACAGAAGGAAACTAATGAGATGGGTTGAATTTGAAATACTACGAGCTCATATTTTAATGTGTTTAGTCTTTTGTGTAATGCCTAGATTAGGCATTGAAAGATTGAAATAAATCAAAAGACGAAACATTGTTGAAGCTGTAACAAACTTCGTTTTTTAAATTTAATTGAGAAACATTTTGTGAGAGTAGAAAAACTAAGATGTGAGAATATATAGAATCCCAGTGGACTGAAAACGATTATGAATTCATTTAATTTAAAAATTGTGCAACATTTTATTGAAAAATGTTGAAATTTTTACCAGTTTGTTTTAATAATGAAAAATCAAAGACAAAGCTCAAATATATAACAATTTATGGTTAATGTTCTATTTAGATTTGGTTTTTAACATGCATTAATGAGTTAATAAATAAATAAAATCTTTTATTTTAATATTATAATTCCTAAGGTCATTTGTGGTGAAATAATTTATAATTGTAATTAGTATTTTATTTATCTGCTTAATGTAAAAAAAGGAAATTATGATTATTTTAATAGATAACTATCTAGTTAACGCAAGAAATACATTATCAAATCTATATGAAAATTAATTTAACTCGAGTATTCTCAAATTGCTAATGATTATTGTTATTAACATAATAATTGCACAAAAGAAGATAATAGTCAAGCTCAATGTCGACAATTGACGCTCGTAATTGAAATGGAACTATTTTACCAGAGATTCTCTGTTTATTAATTTGAATAAGTTAATGAATGTAATTGGATATGGGCAACAAATTTCTGAGACATTACAACTCTGCACGATTGTATTCTCAGTGTTGTAGTTAATGGCATAACAAGTTTTAAATAGCCACTAATCTAATCAGAGCTACCACGATATATCTGAAACAATATTAATAGATTTCAAAGTTTTCCGTTGACTGTTGTGAAAAATCCTATCACGCATTTCTGTCACAGGATATCGCTAGCATTGATGAAGCGCATAAAATTTGGAAATTGTTTTTCTCACTCGGCTGGTAATTGACGATTATTGAATCTCTGCCTACGTTGGCTCATTAGCTAGGATGACATGAAAAAATGTTCTGATAAATTAACTGGATTGATTCAATATTTCTCTTTCTCCAGGTAAGACTCTAACGGTTCTGCTTTGTCCGTTGGCATCCAAATTTTTGATTTTTTTTTCTCCGACTGTGGAATCTATTTGATTGGTAAATATGATTTGATTTTTTTACAATATTTTTAATCATTATGTTATTAATTTAATCAATTAAATTAAATTTTGAGTTGATTTCAGCAGATTGTCAATCATTGTTAAATTAAGTGAGAGTAAAAGTTTTGACATTTCATTTACTTAATCTAAATCAGCTATAAGATGTGAAGAAACTTTAAAGTGGCCACACAGAAAAACAATATCTTAAGCTTGTAGGTTTATAAAGGTTTTGGTTTTGTACAACTAAAAATGTGCAAAATTATTTGTTGGAAAATGTTTTCAAGGAAATTAAAACGCTTGAGTTTAGAAATTTGGAATAAAATGGAATTTTAAAATTAAGATCGAGTTTTTTTCATAATGATTTTAGTAAAATTAATTGAAAAAAAATTATATTATATTTTGTTTATTTTTATTACGTCAAAATGGCAGCTTTCGTTAATCTAATGGTAAATTATATTAATAATACATTTTATTATATAATATAAAAAATCGATATTTAATTAATAATAACATAATTATTTATTTTCGTTATGATCAGGGCTGTTTATCAGTCGAAATATTTTATATTTTTTGAATGAACTAATTGTAATGACTAACATTGTTATTTATTTAAATTTTATTTATATAAATGATTCCGCGACTTACATAAAAATGAGTTTAAAGTTTATTAAAACAAACCTGCCAAGGTGAAATGTAAGAAATCCAAAATTTAAGTTTTTATATATTTAAACGATAACGCCAATAAAAAACCTTTCGTACGATATATTTCGATAGCACAGCTATCATCTTCAGGTACTCAAAACCAACTAAAAATATTATGAATTAACATTTAATTTAAACAAATTATTTTTTATTAATTTAATTTTTTAATAAATAAATATTTTTAAAAATATATTTTAAATTAATTTTAAATTTTAAATTTTTTACTTATATTTTAATTTTTAAAAATTAATGTAATTTAAAATTTTCAATTATTTTAATAATATTAAAAAAACAAACATGATTTAACATACGTAAACTATTTAAAAACATTCAAAACATTCGTAGTCACAGCACTCTGCACATTAATCTTTGGATCCAATGACCTTATCAGCAATGCTTCACATATCACTCGTTCCCAATAACTATTAAAACTTCTCAACAAAATTCTAAAATCAGACATTCCTATATCACTTTTACAGCCTCTATTGTGTTCACTAATATTGGTCAAGCCCTTCAATCGACAATGCTCTAGAACTCGAGTACAGAGATGACGGGAAGTCTCTCCAATGTATGTGGCATTACACCCCTTACATGTAAATTGATAAACGAGATCAGAACACAATCCAACCGGAGTTTTTGATTTATAAACAAACATATTGCGTACCTTACACGAATTAGAGACGATCTTATACTCTAAATTTCCTATCAGTTTACCCAACTTCCTCTTATAATTTGTAAAGCCTTCAGAGTACGGCAATACTAACACATATTTAGGCTCAATTTTTTTATATCCATTTTTACCATCACCCAGATCAACACTCAATTCACACCCATCCGACAAATTACATTCACACTTTCCAAAACATGGATCCTTAGGATTTTTAATCAATTTATCAACAGTCTCTTTTATCATCAACAATAAAAATGATTTAGACAACCCATTCTTTATCAACAACTCAACCAATTTATCAACACTTTTTACCGAATTAGCAAAAGTAGAAGATAAAGCCCATGAACGATAAATCAATCCTTTCACCATATTTCTCTTATACATAAATTCACAAAAACTTTCTGGAGAAGTATAAAGACCAGTATCAGTTGGTTTTCTATAAATCTCTGTCTCATACTGTTTATCTTTGCGTTGAATTAATAAATCCAAAAACGCAATTGATGACTTTCTCTCCGTTTCACATGTGAATACAATGTTTTTATGTAAACTGTTCATAAAATGCAAAAACGGTTCTACATGTTTCTGGTTTTCAAATATAAGAAAAATATCATCCACATACCTTTTATAAACAAAAGGTTTTTCAAATTGGAAAGAAGCAATTTTCTTTTCCAAACTAGCCAAAAATATTGATGCCATCGTTGGTGCTAAAGGGGAACCCATAGCGACTCCATCTATATGTCTAGTTCCTTTCTTTTGAGGGAGTTATAAACCTTCATAAACCTTTTGAATATTGGAACAGCTGCAGCATGATTTATAAATAAATAATTAAATAAATTTGGCAACGATTTAATTAAACGATAACGCTACTTCAAATGTCAATTTTCTTTTCAATGAAAACCAACTGATACTGGTCTTTATACTTCTCCAGAAAGTTTTTGTGAATTTATGTATAAGAGAAATATGGTGAAAGGATTGATTTATTGTTCATGGGCTTTATCTTCTACTTTTGCTAATTCGGTAAAAAGTGTTGATAAATTGGTTGAGTTGTTGATAAAGAATGGATATTCTAAATCATTTTTATTGTTGATGATAAAAGAAACTGTTGATAAATTGATTAAAAATCCTAAGGATCCATGTTGTGGAAAGTGTGAATGTAATTTGTCGGATGGGTGTGAATTGAGTGTTGATCTGGGTGATGGTAAAAATGGATATAAAAAAATTGAGCCTAAATATGTGTTAGTATTGCCGTACTCTGAAGGCTTTACAAATTATAAGAGGAAGTTGGGTAAACTGATAGGAAATTTAGAGTATAAGATCGTCTCTAATTCGTGTAAGGTACGCAATATGTTTGTTTATAAATCAAAAACTCCGGTTGGATTGTGTTCTGATCTCGTTTATCAATTTACATGTAAGGGGTGTAATGCCACATACATTGGAGAGACTTCCCGTCATCTCTGTACTCGAGTTCTAGAGCATTGTCGATTGAAGGGCTTGACCAATATTAGTGAACACAATAGAGGCTGTAAAAGTGATATAGGAATGTCTGATTTTAGAATTTTGTTGAGAAGTTTTAATAGTTATTGGGAACGAGTGATATGTGAAGCATTGCTGATAAGGTCATTGGATCCAAAGATTAATGTGCAGAGTGCTGTGACTACGAATGTTTTGAATGTTTTTAAATAGTTTACGTATGTTAAATCATGTTTGTTTTTTTTAATATTATTAAAATAATTGAAAATTTTAATAAAAGTTCAAATAAAAGTTCACTTCAAATACAAATATTTCAAATCCATTCAAACAATCAAACAATTTTATATTTTAATATAATGATAGCAAGATAAAGTTGCACGTTTGAGTTTTAGGAAAAAAGTATTATTCTTCCATAACACTACTATGCTAAATTTATAAATTAAATTCGAGAATTATAAGAAGACATTAATAAAAGCAGAGAATGAAAATATTTAGTATACGTCCAAAAGATTGAAAGGAGGATATAACTTACGATTGGAGATTTGCAATCACGCAATATGGTCTTTTAAATATTGAGACATTTCATGACACGATATTCACTATCTTTGAGGCGTTTAACCACTCTCTTTAAAATAACGGATCTTAAAAAGATGCGAATTTCACAGGAGGCGATTAAAGAATTGGTAGATATTGTTTTTCCGATGGTATTGAAAGGGAAAAAGAATGGCCTTCTGATTTCGAACAATGCTAGCACTCATGCGATTAAAATATTTTAAATAGCAAACATGGTGACCAAATAATGTTTACTTCTGGAATTATTCATTAACCACAGTCGCAATATCGTGATAAATAAGACTTTTAAAAATCATCACAAAAATGAAGTAAACCTTGATGTTGAACACCAACTTTCAAGAAATACAAATGAAAATCTGGTGAAAACAAAATTAACATACATTATAAAGTGGATAACTAGTATCAAAAAGCAATCACTTTAGCTCGTCCTTTCTTGTCCTGAATTTTTATTATATTTTTGTTTTAGTGATTTTTTTTGTTGGGCAAAAACGAAAATAATTTCAATTTTGTTTATCCTTGACGATAACTAAACAAAATATTCGAGTAGTAAAACTAAACATTAACAATGGATGACTCATAAAAAGCAAGGAAGGAGTATCCCAAAAACCTTATGCAAGAAATGAATAATAAAAACTTAAAATGACAACAAAATAAAATATAAACCCACAACAAACTAATTAAATTCAAAGTTACTAAACTTAACGAAAAACACTAAAAATCAAATGGAAATTAAATTAAATAAATATCAAATCTAATTTTACTATTAAGTAAAAAGAAATCAACAGTAAGAAACAAAAAAAAAGTGATTTTAATACAAAATCGAATATTTTGTTATAATACATCAAATACTCACGCAAAAATGGCGGTATATAAGGCGATGCTGAATGAAAAAAATTCAGCACATTTTTCAAATTTTCAAAGACTGAATATATTTTTCAATTATTAATATTTTGAGAACGATTTCCAGAATTTAATTTCTTCACGACCTCTCAGGTGAAGTTTCTAATTTTTGAAAGGAAATTGAGTAGAAGTAATTTTATATATTACGTATTTTTCATTTTTATGTATTATTATTTTATTACATTGTATTATTTTTAATAATTATTAAAAACTTCTTTACTGAACCTGAGTTATAAATTAATTTTATTTATGTTGGAGTTGTCGGTGAATTTGAATAGGAATTATTGTCAATCTGACTCCAAGCGTGCTTTTAAACAACAGTAACGAACTTCAAACGATATCAACTTTATTGATTAATACACTTTATCTCCACTTTAAAATGACACAATGAATTATAAATCAATCACAATTTGGTGCTTATTCGACCCTTCGGGAAGAATAGCACTTTTCGGATCAATTGGCTTTACAATCACTTGACCACTGTGGTGGGTTTCTGAGATCGGTAACTCTGATTTAGTTGCTTTGCTTTGCTTTGACCTTGCTTAATTTCTCTTTCAAATTTCTCTTTAATTTCTTGTATTTCTTTGTCCGTTGAAATTTTTTTTTAATTTTTTTGTGTTTCTGATTTCAATTGCGCTTCCTTTTTTTATTCCATTATCCAATAACACTTACTGATGTCGAATAGAATTTCTGATATCTTTTAACGCTAATTCCTTTTGGGGCTCCATAATCACTGACAGCTGTCCAGATAAATCATTTTTATAGGTGCCCTTTCCCGAATTCCCAAACAATATTTCTTCCCTTATCTTGAAAGAGCTTTCTAAATAAGGTGCAAATTTTCCTTTTGTTTTTGTTTTCCTAAATTTGCACTTGTTAATTATAAATATCCTTCTTTTATTTAATTGTCTGTTTTTATTGATTTTCTCTTATTCCCTTCTCGTTATTCGACATTTCTTTTTCATTCCCTTTTTATTAAGCTCCAGAACCACATCTTAATCACTTATCCTTGTTTCCCCCAATTATTTTACATGTTTATTAAATATTTTACTCTATTATTTAGGTATCCTCAACATTTATTAGATTTAAAATTTTCTAGGTTAAATTTAATTCATGAAATGAATATTTCGAAGATCACTTGAAAAAGGCTGTTCCGAAATAAATCTAATTTATAGTCAAATTTTGTAGAAAATATTATGTTAATTATTATTATCATTATTATAAAAATAATAATTATTGTTATAACTATTATTTTTATTATAATCATTTTTGTGGTTGGTAATTTTTATGGCATCCCGTTCTCGATATTCTCACCTCTTTCTGAGCAATTTTATTATGATAATTATTATGAATCCATTATGTTCTTATCAAGAGTTATGTATTTGTTCCCGCAGTAATGTGTTAACCCTGTAAATACTAGCCCTGCTTTTACCGACATTATCATTCTCATAATAGAATCATTGTCATTCTCGTATCATTACAAAATTGTTTTATTCTCTACAGACATAGATAATTTGGATTTTGCCAATGGTACATTATTAATAATAATTATTATTATTTATAGTATTATTATTTCATGTGGTAAATATCAATAAACTGATAGTTTTTAATATACATGTTGAACAGAAAGAATATTCGTTCTTCAAGCCATTTAAATCAATCATTGTCATGAATAAAGGCAGGTTTATTGATAAATCATCAATGAATTGTGCTGGGTTTTAATAAATAAAATAATAATAGTTGGTAGTTCTGACTTCACTTGCTCTATAAAATAAAACACAATTCCAAAGTATATTTGTATTTATCACAAATTACACATCAAAATTATTACAGCAAGAAACAATATGGGTTTTGACCACTCTATGAGTACCGCTGAGAATTTTTGGATTCGTTCAATTTTTCATATAAATCACTTTAGATACACAGATTCTGCCTTGAATCTAATTTCTCTTTTGCCCTACTTCAATAAATTGTATTTATCCATAAATTTATTAAGATTTATTGATTTTAACGAATTTTATACTATTTTAAATACGTTTAAACTGTATAATGATTTTGTCACAGACAATTTAAAATTTTTAAAACCTTACGAATATCTCAATCTCCAATAGATTTAGTTTCTGATCTAATGTATAAGGATACAATTGTTGGGCCAGAACGTAAACGGCCTTGGAAAATGTTTAAATGGATCAGAAACACACACGCAAAAATAACACGCAATTTAAATAAACCCACTGAAACATCAATTAAACCATATAAAATCTGAGAAATAAAAGAATTAAATATAAATTAACAAACATAAAAATAAATTAAAATATTAACAAAATGCACCAAGATCCGCACGATACCTACACAAATACAACAAGAAAACACAACAAATTCGACGAAATTGAAAAAAAAATCAATTAAAGTTCATTAAAGTGAAATTTAAATCGAAAAATTTGAATTAGCAATAATTCAATAAAAATTCTAAATAAAAAATTATAAAAATAAATCAAAAAATAATAAAAATAAATAATAGAATTTGCTAGAAAATAACAAGGTCGAATTTTGTTTTACTACATCAAATTTCACACACCAAAAAATTAGGTATATATCCTGATCCATTTTCACATTAAAGTTAACCATTTTGAAAAGTGTTCAAACACCGTTTTTCGAAACAAAACCATCTTTCAAACTGATTAAAAACCATTTTTGAAAACCAGTTTAAATCTATTGTGAAATTGTTCAATTCTATTTAGAAACTTTACTTTCAGAATTTTTAGGTGAGGATCATTGATATTGGAACCCTCTTTTCACGTCACGCTCTTTGCATCTCTATAGAGCTCTGCTCGGACGTCGGCGTGGGGAGAGAGGTATTTTGGTTTTATTGTATGATACATGAATTTATGCTATTTTATGAATTGGAATGGTAACCTGTTATTTTTGTTTTATAATTAATAAATATTATTTACATAAATTATTTTATATATTTGTTTTTATAAATTAAAATGTCGAAATTTTTCCGGCCCACAGCCGACACATATCGCAAGAAAGTAAAATCTACATAGTGCAAATGCATGTAAGTGCGTGGAAGATCGCCAATGATATGCACCCGTGAAGACTCAGCGTGCGCAACGCAGCGGTCGTAACGTCAATATTTATCCCTATAGCTGAAAAGAGAAATAAGGAAGAAGTCTCTGGCTGCTTTCTCGTTTCTCAATTCTGTAAAATCGACCTAAAATTATATTACATACGGCTTAAAATCATCACACCGAGTAGTCCAGTGGGCACTCAGTAAATATAATGTAAACACAAACTGCGCTTAAGGTCTATTAAAGGGAAAGGGTACGGGAATAAATTAAATCGAAGTCGTTGATATAAATAAACTAGAAGTAAATTGATATCGGTATGCTAAAAGAATCAAAAATAGAAAAATCAAAAAAAAAATAGTTATTGAATCAATTAAATCATTTAATGATTACGGGGCAAAATTAAGCATTGCATTAGTCAAAAATTAAATTAATTGATTGATAAAATTAAAGTAAATAAATTAACCCAATAAATCTTCAAGTAAAGGTTAATATAGCTTTGGTTAAAATTAATGAAACAATTTAAAGGATAAATTAGACTATCATTTAAAATACTTTATTCGAGGGATTGTAATTGACATAAATCGTTGAAGTAAATTAAAGGTATTTGTAAGCTAAAAGTAGTAAAATGTACTGATTCGGTAAATAAGGTTCTCGGTAAATTAATATGAATTCATGGAGCAAAATTAGAGTAAATAAAATAGATTAATAGTAAATTCACTCGTGGATAAATTCAGTGATTAACCTAAGGTAATTCGTCCATCAAAGTAAAAATAATTCGTTGCTTCAAACCACCGTACTAGTTAATTGAAACCAAAATAACTCATCGCTTAAAATTAGTGTAATTGATAACGAAAATCACACGATCCTCGAGTTGAATATTTCCTTTTAGATAATTTATTCGAATTTGAAATACGGTAATTGCAGGGTGAAAATGGGTAATTTATAAAGATAAACAAATCTGTAACTAGCAAATCGAACAGCAGTTTATTGACACAAAATACTGTTATAGGAGTTACAAAACTTTGCAGCATTATTAAGTTCAATCGACATTGATAGGAATAGCTTAAGTCGCGGTGAGAAAGAACTAAATCATTTTCACGATAATATTTGTTTAAACCCAACGGCTAAAAATGTATTAAAATCAAATCAAATAAAATCATACCGAAATTAGCTTACCTTCCATAACATGAAAGCCTTGAAAAATTGATAATATCGGAGTGATAATGTAAGCATTAGTAAAATCCAATGGCGCTAATAGACGTACCACCAACATGTCAATGAAGTTAAAATTCCGATAGAGTGAAGTAGTAAAACATTCCAAAAAAGTTAGAACATAAATCGAGTAAATGCAACCAAGATTCCAACGCGTTAAAAACTAGTAAATGTCGTGATCTAGCAGTATGTCTAATCGACCAAACAGCGAAAATACGCCGGATGCTGAATTATGACGGAAATTGCACCAACGACGCTAAATAGTAAACATCCGGACTAAGTTCATACCAGGTCTAAAGACTACCGACGATCAGTCACGTCCATCAACCCATGTAGCCCGGTGGAATAAAGTTCATTTCAAACTTTACGTACCAAATGATTTATCCTTAACATCGTTGCAGGTCATGTCACGCGATCAAACTACCACCCAAATAACTACCGCAAAGTACTCGAGAAAAACACCACAGGCCGCAGGCGCCATGGCCGAACTCCGATCACAATGGCCTTACCCTATTCCTCGGAAGGCACTGGACCAGAATAACAACCCTTACGAACCCGAAAGACAACAGTACCCAGCTGCCGAGATCTTTTCCAACGCACAGGACCTCCTCACCCAGTGGGAGCGGGTGCAGGAGCTGGTGGATTTGCAAGTAGTCAAGGCAAGGATGTATCTTGCAAACGTG
Organism: Schmidtea mediterranea; assembly: GCA_022537955.1. Classification (NCBI taxonomy): domain Eukaryota; kingdom Metazoa; phylum Platyhelminthes; order Tricladida; family Dugesiidae; genus Schmidtea; species Schmidtea mediterranea. Next base: position 17,077,490 of record CM039679.1, read on the forward strand.
ATGGAGGACATCCTTGCCGGGCGAATCGCAGTCGCCTATCCACACCGCCCAGTTCGAGACACCAGGCGACCATACACGGTAGAAGCCCTCAAGCGAAGTCTAGAGCGGTATGACCCAGACAACTGAAAGAACAGAAACAACTTGATGTAATGATTGATGATTAATAGTTAAAATTTGTGCGTTTTCTTTTCTCTCATATAACTGGAATTAACTTTTGATTTGTTTGATAAAATTAAAGATTACTCAACTAGACCAATCATAAATTGAAGTTGCATTAACCCATTTAATTACAGTGATGTCCTCTCTAAGGATCCTACAGACCGAACTAGACCGCGCGAGGCAGACGAATGCAGAGTTACTCAGTCAGGTCCTGCAATTAACTCGCGAGGTGCAGCAGGTCAAGGCGACCTGTTTAGACCCTAAACGGACGAAGATACTCTATCAACGACTCACCGCAGCTCAAAAGGGCTGGGCCGAAGAACGCCAGCTCAATCGGAGTCTGCGCACACAGGTCAGGGGTTTAGAGGTTGCCCTAGCAGCCTGTCGGGAAGGGGAAGCGGTAACGTATCCGCTCATCTTCGCCCCTTCCCAACTACCGAGTCAACGCGTCGTTGATAGTGCCGCACCAAGCTCAAAGGCGACAGCCATTCAACCGACCATCCGCCGGCCGGGACGCAAGGAACGGGCCCGACGCCGAGCCGCACAAGCGTCAAGTCGATCAACTTAACTTATCATTGATATGCATGTCCTTTGTTCGTTAAATAAATCAGCTCTCATGTATTCAGTCATAGTGAGGTAGACTCGAAATCATCTACACTAATCAGTCTAAATTTAATTCGCATTCCACGCAAGGGACCGAGCAAAGCGAGCATAAGTCTCCTACCGACAGCTCGTGAACCCGAGGATTGTCCGAGCAACTATAGTACTAGCCAATGGTACTCAATTTTTGCGGGCAATCCATCACTTGAACACATTACCAACGTTGCTTAGCAACGGGTGCCAAGTGGCGATCAGCATCATTTTGTATGGCGTTACTAGGGTCACCGGGAAGTCAAGCAAGATTTGAAACCCTGTAACCCACCACAATGCAGCATGTATTGAAAATACTTCCCGTCATCTTCGAACATTGGTTCGGGAACATAGCCAATTGAAAGGCGTTAGTAATATTATAGAGCAAAGGAACAACAGATTTAAAAGATTTTAAAATTTTATATAAAAACTTTAATAATAAATGGGAAAATATTTTATGTAAGGTTTTGGTGATTAAATCACAATCCTCAAAAACAAACGTTTAATCACCAACAAATTTATTGAGATTATTTCATTAAATCATAACTATTATGTCATTATTGTTACCATATATAGCATTTGATAAAGATTATGGTGGCAGACTGATGATGAGGATAATTTACTCGAAATATGTCGTTTTTTGGCTTACTCGTGTTTTTATTCTAATAACTTTTATCAGACCATTATTTCTATTCTATAAATCAATGATAAATCGACTCTAAATTTTTAAAAAAATTCGGTGTCAACATTTTCTAAAATGTTTTTCTACCAATCAAAATTAGAAAAATTTACTCTAAATTATACGTCATTAAAAACTTTTAAAGATTTTACATTGAAAATAATTATTTAAAAAAAACATTTCAATAGTTAAGAAAAAACTGAGTCATTGGAAAAGTGGTTTGAATACCGCGGTAACATTACAGTGAAAACCGGCGCACCAATAGAACTTAAAATAACAAACATAAACACCAAGTACTCAACAGAAATTAAAAGAAAATACACAAGCTTTGGAATGTAACCCGAAACACCTAACCACAAAACAGAATCAAAATCCAGGATATCAAAAATATGGAAAAACAAAGAAAATATTGTAAAATTAGATAAAATGTTAAAAGAAAAAAGAATAAGAAACGAAAGTAAGAAAAATAAAAGATAAAATAAATTTTAGAAAAAATGATGACATAGATGACGAAATATAATAATATACTTGGTCATGCTATAATCAAAAGATAATGAATAAAAAATTATGAAATAAAAATAAAATTAAAATAAATAAAAAATAAAACAAATTGGATAAAAATAAAGTTAAAATAGTTAACTTCAAAAGATGATGTAATTGATGATGAAATATGGTTTGATATTTTATCATAATCTGAAAAACCAACGATACGAAGAAAATTTAGTATTAATAAAATCAGACAAAAATTCGACAAAAAATAACAGCCTAAAACTGTCATCCAAAATTATGGATCTAACAAAGTTGAGTCAAACAATTTGATTTTCGACTTTTTTTAAACGCGCCAACATACACCCACAGAAAAGAACACACCGAAAGTAGGTATGTATGCCGCAACCAAAGCGAAAATTTTCAATGCTGCATGCATAGGAAACTTAAAGCCGAATTCGAATTTGTATTATCGAATTCTTACGTTTGAACTTTTACCTAGAAACTCTTCAAAATTTTTGTATCGTTTATTCTACTCACCAGGGGAAAATCGCAGTAAATCAAATTGATAATTTCATGTTTATTTAGCTATGTTTATACTTTATCTTTTGAATGTTATGAATTATGTGAATAATTTGTGGAAAGATGTCATTAGATTTTGGTCAATAATATATAATATGTAATTCACGTTTTTCATCTTTTGAATCATTTTTAAACGAAGATCTATGATATTGTGGAAGAAGTTATTTTCATCACTAAATGGAAGAGTACAATATTTTTATTTCATATTGTTGGGCTATAAGCCATCACTAAAACAAAACAACCATGAAAAAGTCATGTCGAAAAGTTATGAAAATGGCTATTTGTAACACAAGCACGCACCGCAAACAGAAATTAAAAATATAATAAAAACATTAATTAAAACAAAATAAAAAATAACATAATTAATTAAAACAAATAATTAATAAATTTTGCACGAAAAATACATAGAAAAATAAAGTAAAATTATAAAACCGCCAAAACCTTGCAAAATAAGGTTTAGAAAATACACAGGCGGAGGAGGCGACCAGAATAAGAATCAGCAAAAAATAAAAATACAAATTTAATAAAATTAATATTAAAAAATTAAGAAAAATAAATAACAAAAGAGAAAAATATAAAATTAAATAAAAGCCATCAAAAACCCGAAAAAATGGCCAAAAAAGATTCGAAATTAGCTGATATGAAACCTTAAAAAACTTTAAAAATATTTTTGAACACTAAAAATTTTGAATTTCGAACTTTGGTAAGCTTATATTTCATTAAATAAATTTTTGAAATGTTTATTGTTTTAAGTTTTTAAATTTTAATCATGGATGGTCGAGGTACTTTTAGTATCGACGACAGGTCCCCCTAATTTAATATGATTTTATGTTGTAATTTGTGGAAGATGGCTTGGCAGGATTCAATTCCCTCAGTTAAATTTGAGGGATGTTGATGTGCTGCCTTGTCGTCAACCACCCTTCGGTGTCTGCCGGTATGGTCAGGTCTAGTCACACTGATCGCAGAGTAGGACGCCGTCGTACTTCACCGTGGCGGCCATTGCAATGTTGGTCGGAGCGGTAGGGATTAAAATGCGGGAATATCGACATAGCTAGGGGGACAACATTCAAATGAATGTTTAGGTAGGGATGCAATTTTTGTTTAAAACCTGTCGAATTGTTATACGAAAAGGGACGACTAGGGTTAAGTCGATAGAAACAAATGAACGGATTAACAAAATTGAATGTTCTTTTTGATTTATGCCTTTGGTAAGAAATGGTTTTATAGAACATCTTTAAATAAAAATTAAATTGGTTTTTTCTCAACAAATGATTGGAGCATCAGCATTTTTTCCTTTCTGCATCGAACGTTTTGTTTACTAGTTCTAATGGCAAATAGGATGTCTTCACAATTAAATATCAAACCCGGAAATGAATGTGATAGAGAATGTTTGAGGAATGTTTGGACTAATTAATTTTAAATTTTATAATTATTATATTTTATTTATTTATCAATATAACCCGTTAATGGACTGAAACTCTCCCTCGTTTAGTCAGGAAAATCTCAAGAAAATCCTTCGGAAAATTCTCATCAAACGTTTCAATAATCAAAATTTATTTTTTAAAAATGCATCCAGGATACAAGATCCCCAAATCATCGCGAAAATCAGATACCACGGCATTACAATTGAATCACGATTTATGCCAACAAAGATATAACAAACTGTTCGCGGAGCACGAACGCACGCTCGGCACGTGGTTCGCTCCCGAAGCGGTCAAAATCCTCCAGGATAAAATCCACCGGCTGTCTAGATGCCGAGAGGATTTAATTAAAACCACACTACTTGCATTTTTACTATAAATTTTCAAGCGACTGCTGAAGGTGGAGGTCTCTAACTGCAAAAATTTCAAACTGCAAAATTTAAATTTGTAATTTTGTAAACTTTGCCGAAAATGCTTAAATACACACTACTTGAAGAAATATTTTATAAATTGAAAATTTTATAAATTTCAAAATTTATATTTTTAAAAATATGGTAATTCGAGAAAAATATCTTTGTAAATTTTGCAACAAGGAAATTTCAAAAGCTCACAAAGCAAAACATGAAAAAATTAAAATTCACCAAAAAATGTCTCACACTTCACACTTCATACCTTCTGGAGGAGATTTACAAACTGTAAGTTCTAAACTTCCAGAATCTCCATGGGAAAATATCCAGGAGAACATCATCTTCCAAAATACAATTATTTGGGTTGACGGGGGCTCAAGTGTGTTTTATAAAAGAACATGCTAGGGTTTGCTAAATTCATTTTAAAATAATTAAACTAAAAAATGGATTTAGAGATTTGTAATAAATGTAATATTGAAAAATCAAATGAATCTTTTAAAATTATTAAGAGAAAAGAAAAATCCTATTTTCTTGGTATGTTTAAAGAATGTGAAATTATAGAAAATGAGATAAGAGAACAAAAATATAAAGAGAAACGTTTATTAGGAATAAGAAATTTGAAAACTACTTTACCAATAAAAGTATGTACAAAGTGTAATATTCAAAAACTTATAAGTGAATTTAGGAGTAGATTAAAGAGGGAATATTATGTTTATAATTCAGAGTGTAAAGTGTGAACGAAAATATGCACAAAATAATAAGGAAAAAGTTAATGAGTGGGCTAAAAAACGATATAATGAAAATCTCAAACTTAAATTAACTCATCATTTATATGGAGGTATTAGAAGAGTATTAAAACAAAACAAAGAAAGTCGAACATTAATGAAGTATTTAGGATGCTCAATAAATGATTTTTATCAATGGATTGAATTTCAATTTTATGACGGAATGACTTGGGAAAATCTAGGTTTTTATTGGCATATAGATCAGACATTACCAGTTTATAGTTTTAATTTTGAAGATGAAGAACAACTAAAAAATGTTTTAATTGGACAAATTTAAGACCTTTAAAAGCAAAGAAGAATTTATCAAAATCGAATAAAATAATTTTAAAAGAATATTTATTACAAGAAATTAAATCTCATTATTTTATGAATTTAGTAAATGCAACACCTTCATATTGCGGGAAACTCCTAAAGTCTTTTTCTACCATTTCATTAGAGAAAATTAATGAAGGAACTTGGTAATGACCGATCCCAATGGTAAAAACGAAAAAGAATAGATGGACAATCCGCAGCTCGTCTCCCAAGTTCGTTATGATTAGAATATGGAGATTGTTCAGAGACTAAACGTTGGTGGGGATGAAAAGTCTAATCAGCTTTAATGATTCATTAAGATATAGTCAGACTCTCTTGGAAACTTGAGAGATGTTTCACCAGGAACTCGTTTAGATATAAGACTTGATGAAAATGATAATCCTATAGTTGGAGAAGAACCAATAAATAGAGTTGATCAAGCAGCATTAAAAGATGATATTGCTTATAGAAATAAGGATATTCGTTCTCGTCAAAAAGCAGATATTGATTTGATTCAAGATTTAAATGATATTCAAAATTCAACATTTTCTGAAAGATTTTCAAGAGCAATAGGAAAAATAGCAATGAAAACAAAGATTGCAGTGGGAGGAGCGCAAGCGACTGTCTTTGAAGAAATTATCAAAGAAATTACCCATGAAAATAATTATGCTAATGAAGATTTACAAGAAAAACAAAAATTTAATATTGGCGATCTAGTTCGAATATTCAAATGGAAAAATAAATTTGAAAAAGGTTCAACACATAAATGGTCTAAAGAAATTTTTGTCATTTCAAAAATTAAGAATACAAAACCGATAACTTGTGGAATCAAAGATTCAACAGGTGAAGAAATTCTAGGTAAATTTTATCAAAATGAACTCTAAAAAACCATTTTTTAATAATTTCTATTATTAATGGTTGATGAAATTATTGATACACAGACTGTTGATAATTTTTAAAAAAATAAGAAAAATAATAGAAACAAACAAACCCGCAAGTGTTGAATATGATGGTAAAAAATCATACATTGGTAAAAAGAAAATAACAGAAATAAAACAAGTTGAACATTCTGGTGGGATTCTTCCACTTGCTGCTTTATTACCTTTAATTTTTGGAGGAATTTCAGCAGCAGCTGGAGCAGCTGGAGGAATAACAACTTCTGTTAAAAATTATAAAGAATCAAAGAAATTAGATGCAGAGATTGAGAAGATTAAATCAGAAATAACAAAACCAACAACCGATACATTAACAGCAAGTGGAATTTATTTAGATCCATATCAAGGTCATGGAATTTGTGATTTTATAAAATCTATTAATAAAAAGAGTCCTTCTAGAAATAAAAAATTAAAACAAGTTTTGAAAAAATTAAATAAAGGAAATATTCAAATAGTTTTAAATATATTCAAGATTGTAAATTATTAAATATTCAGCAAAATATTTGGAATGATAATTTAATATCTAAAAGACTTTATGATCAAAATTTTAATTTTATGGCTACAAAAATTGAAAAACCCATAATTGATGTTTTTAAAGAAACAAAAAATGAATTAATTTTAAATCAAAATAAACCTAGAGAAGTAAACCTTTTCCAAGAACCTCGAAAAGATTTTCTGTGCGATGGAAAACGTTCAAGAGATATCAAACGAAAAAGTTCAAGGATATCAAACGAAAAAGTTCAAGGGATATCAACTGATGCTGATTTAGTATATACTCCTGATGAATTGTTAGAATTATCAAAACCAAAAACAATATTTTTGATTCCTGGAACTCCTAAGTATGAAGAAATAATAAATTTATATAAAAAGCTTTTCAAAAATCTCCGAAGGCAGTCACTAACATTCCAAGTGTTGATGAAAAAGAATGTTCAGGTTTTGTAGTTGTTCCACCTTCGGTAGTCGATTCTAGTTTTGATTTGAACCCATGTATAATTGAACCACAGTGTTACTCTTTTTTTGTCATTTTTTTTTCACTCTTTAAATTTTTTTATTTTATGCTTTCAGATTTCTTTCAAGATTCTTAATCTTAATAATGTAACAAGATAAAATAAATTTTCAAATAAATAACAAAAATAAATCCTATGAAAAAATAATAATAAAAAATGTCACCTACTCGAGTTAATCCAACAATTCCAAATTTATATAGATGTATTCCATGTGACAAAAGATTTTCAAGAGGATCGGCTTTTCCAAGTCATTGAACATTTAAAAAGAACTGTTGGTTTATATGATTCAAATTCTATATTTTGTAGTAAATGCAAAGGAAAATATTTAATAATTTTTTTTCATCTTCACTATCTAAAATGTGTCGGGAAAAAAAGAAAAAACCGACAACCAGACAACAACCAAACGAACAACAAGAAATAAATGAACCAAATGAACCAAATATAATGCATTGGGAAATTCAATCAGTTGATTCTCAACTTGATTTAGCTGTTGTTGAAGAAGAATTAGAACCAGAATATGATTCAGCTGATCAAGTTTCAAACCCATATAGTGAAACCGAATTGATGAAGAACGAATTTGGTTCAAAATTAAACCAAAAAAAGTAAAAATATTCAAATTTCACTATTCATTATACTTTTGGAGAACAAGTGACATCACCAATAAATATATTGTCATTCATAAAAAAGAAATAAAAGAAAAAATTCAAGATGCATTAAATAGATTAAAAGTTGGAAAATTTTATGTTTTAAAATTCCAACTTGGAATAAATGCAAAATATCATAGAGGAAATGAAGAAACTGATACTTTTTTAAATACTAGTTATGAAACGGCTTATTTACCAATAGCAAGTATTAATAGGTTTAATTCAAAACTTAAAAAAATTAAAAAAGAAATAGAAAAGAAATTTTGAATTTAAAGAAGAAAATTTGAGAGAATCAGCTTTAATTTAACATTCCTATGAAAATATAAGTATGAATTTTTGGAAACAGACCTCCAAGACCAAAATCTTGGATTGAAACTCCATTTGTTTCAAATTACATTATAAATGTTAAAAATAACGACAACAAATGTTTCCAATGGGCAGTTATTTCAGCTTTATATCCTGCCAGAAAAAATCCTAATAGATTAAATAATTATAGAAAATATGAAAGTGAAATAAAATATTGGGATGGATTTGAACATCCAATGAAAATAAAAGATGTACATAAATTTGAAAAATTAAATAATGTGTCAATTAATATCCATGAATATGAATCTCAATGCAATTTAATAATTCCAATTCAAATTACTGAAAATAGAAAAACTGACGATAGACACATAAATCTTTTAATGATACACAAGGAAACTGAAGATGAAATTATTTCTCATTATGTCTGGATAAAAAAATTCAAAGTTTCATGAGAAAAAGAATTACAAATTCAAATTATGAAGAAGGTCGAGTTTGTGAAAGATGTTTATTACATACATCAACAAAATCATTATGTCTATCTAATGAATCAGCACTTGTTAAAATGCCACATGGTGATGCTGCAAAAATGACATTTAATATATATGGAAATCTTGTTCAACCATTAGCTGTTGTATATGGTGATTTTGAAGCAGTTAATATTAAACAAACTTTAAAACAAGAATATCTTAAATTTTATCCATACGATTTTATTGATTCATTTGAAAAATATAACCAGGAAAATATTCCTGAGAAGAATGATTTTGATTCAATTTTAAATGATTGTGGAATTAATGATCAAGAATATTCAAGATATATAGAAATGTACAAATTATTTCAATGTAAAAATTTAGGAGAGTACACAGATTTATATCCAAAACTTGACACATTATATTAGCTGATTGTTTTGAAAATTTTATAAAAAAATTTGAATTGAATCCATGTAATTATATTTCAACATCTTCTCTATCTTGGGATTTAATGTTGAAAAAAAGTGGTTTTATTTTAGATTTATTAACTGATGTTGACATGTTTAATATTATAAAAAATAACATTCGTGGAGGAGTTAGTTCTGTAATGGGAAATAGATGAATTACTTCTTGGAATGAAAAATATCTTTATGATAAATATTCCGAAAATTATATTGAAAATAAACATGAAAAATAAGTTGAAATAATTCATAATATTAGATCTAGAAAACATGAAGTTTATCTGGAAAAATCTTTAATTGAATAATTATGATGACAAGAGATGGATTCTCTATGACGGAATCACAACTTGGCCATTTGGATATTATAAAATTGAATCTCCTCCAGAAGTGTGAAGTGTGAGACATTTTTTGGTGAATCTTAGTTTTTTCATGTTTTGCTTTGTGAGCTTTTGAAATTTCCTTGTTGCAAAATTTACAAAGATATTTTTCTCGAATTACCATATTTTTAAAAATATAAATTTTGAAATTTATAAAATTTTCAATTTATAAAATATTTCTTCAAGTAGTGTGTATTTAAGCATTTTCGGCACAGTTTACAAAATTACAAATTTAAATTTTGCAGTTTGAAATTTTTGCAGTTAGAGACCTCCACCTTCAGTAGTCACTTGAAAATTTAAAGTAAAAATGCAAGTAGTGTGGTTTTAAAGATTTCCCAGCACAAAGGCTACTTACTAATTTTGCAATTCAAAGTGAGATTTTTTTTTCCTCCGTTAGTGGGGTTCTGGAGTAGTCGGTAGCCTTTGTGCTGGCAAATCTTAAAACCACACTACTATTATCAGAAACAAAAAAAACTATATACGAATTGTCAGAATCTTATCCGTAGCTACCCTTGCTACTCAACTTGGCAAGCTTTTACAAAAACCTATAATGTAGATCATTGTCTACATTAAACCTATTCCCCTAACTCAAAAACACTCTTCCCTGATATTATAGTACACACTTCGGCTGATGCTTCCGCCGGACTTAGTGGGGTGGTACAATGTCGACCAGTGGAACAGAACCTGTGCACGATGGCCAGAACCCAACGCGATCACCAAGGGATATAGACAGTTGAACAGCGCTTCCATCAGCTAAGCCGAACTAGCTCGTAGCACCACCATTAAACCTCTAGAACGCCTACTACTAATAATATATATCATTTTTAGTGAGGGACTTGCCAACGACATTAAAGAATGTCGTGACCATCCAGAGTATTATCATTAAAATGAAAATCATTAAAATTTTATTGGCATATACAAATTGATTAAAATACATATTAATTACCAAAAACATAGAAAATAACAAAAATCCTTACTTTCAAATTAAGATAAAAATTTCAAAGATTACGTAATCAGCGTTTGTAAAGTTAGTAGAGTTTTGGTAAAGTTTTGGTAAAGTTGAAATAATGAATTTAGCCACTGCTTATATAGGTATTTTGTGTGTGTGTGTGTGTGCTACCAATAGGCGATATTTCGACATTTTAAGGGTTTTTAAATGTTTTTATTAATTTTTAAATATATTTTTAAATTTTTACTCATTTTTCTATAGTTTTTGATCTATTATTTTTATTTTTTCGAATTTATTTTTATAATTATTTTTTACTCAATGTTCTTTTTGACCCTTAAAATTTTGTTTCTTGGTCGCCGCTTCCGCCTGTGTTTTTTCTAAACCTTATTTTGCAAGGTTTTGGCAGTTTTATTTATTTAATATTTGTTTCTTTCTGCGTCTGTGAGCTTTTATCAATTTTATTAGTATTCGTTTTAATTAATTTTGTTATATTTTTAAATGTTTAATTGATGTTTTTATTTTTAGTTTCTGCTTGGGGTGTTTTTTGGCCATTTTCATTATTTTTATTTTTTTGGTTTTAACTAACACTAAAATTGTATTTTGTTTTAATTTTGGCTTTAACAATTCGATTAATTTACAAGGTTATGTATGCAAAGATGAAGTTATCTGCCCCAACATTTATTTTAATGTTTGTCTTATGCTGAAGAAATAAACTCACATGATAACGATATGCTTGAACGAATATTCGCGAAATTGTCAGAAACAAGTTTAAATTGAGAACTCATTGTATATTTTCAAATGGATGTAATTAATGTGAAATTAAAATGCATCAAACCTTATGAAGCTAATGTTATAAGTTGAGCTACAAACTACTCGCAATACCGTCATGAATTCCATCTGTTTAGTTTTAATCTCTCAAAATATAACAACAAAATCTTAACAGACAAAGAATTTTTATTAATGCAAATCAAAAAATCCTTCATAAAAGCCTAAGTTGAGAATAGAAAACTTCCATATAAAGTACTGGAAACCAATTAGGAGTGCTGAATTGACTTGATCATTTAGCTGTTTCTGAAAAGGAGAAAGTTCTGAGAAGCACTCAAGCCCGCCAGTTGAGAGTGATGTCCGATCAATCGAACCTAAAATTATTATACAGCATTAATAATGATAAAATGCAACGAAAACGTCTTACGCCGAAGTAGTTCTGGTAGAGCATAACCACGTCTTAAAAAAACTAAGAGGACGTCTGAGTTGACAAAATCTTTTATATTGGAGCGGCCAAACGATAAGAAAATCGACGAACCAGAAAATGGAAATCAGTTGAATAAATAGTAAACGGAAAATATCCAACTTTTACTTGATTTAAATATACGAGTCGTATAAACACTGATCAAACAAACAACAAACTCAATGATTTGTGAAACGTTTCGTATCCAGCATTATTGAAGCGAGAAAGCATATTTGATGGAACTATAGGAGTGTGTGATCACAGGAACAATCAACTCAGATGGATCAATTAAGCGTCGAGATACTTGAGAGAAACTTTTCAACTTATCTCTGAAGGTATTTTTACGTTAACCCTAGAAAGATAATCATATTGTGTAGTACAGAAAAGATACTCATGTGTAAAATTGACGCATGTGTTTTAATTAGCTGCAGATCGAGGTTTATTAATTTATTTCAATAAATTTTATGTGATTATTTATTTACACATATATAAGAATAATAATATTAAAGATAATTTACTTATGCTCCTTTATTTATTAAAAAAAACAATATCTTTAAACTTCTTCTATAAATCAAAGAAATTCTTTAACACTTACTCCTTCATACGAAAACTTATTTTTTACTACAATAATTAGTTTTTTTAGTACAAAAGCAACAATTAGCATATCTTATATATATTAAGAACATAAAGTTATATAAAAATCAGTTACAAACAGCCTTGGCACATATCAACGTTATGCACGCGACATAAAATTTTTTTACATTTTTTCAAATTTCAAAATCGGTGACACTTACCTTATCGACACGTACGCCATACGGCAGCTCCCACGAATGAGATGTCCTTAACGCACAGCTATGGATTCGTTCTATTTAGAAAAAGAGAGCAATATTTCGCATGCGTAAATTTTACGCAGACTATCTTTCTATGGTTAAACAAGAATGATTTATTGGGATAAATGCATTACGGGAAAACGGGTCTAGGTGAATCGACTCTTTCCAGACAATACCTATCTTATGACTTAAAATGCATTGTCAGTTATTAACTTTATTTTTCTTTGTATATTTGTTTATAGAATGAGAGTGTTGGATGTGTATAATGAATATCTGTGCTTGGCCGAATCTGAGAAAAATTGACAATAAATAACATATTACATTAAAAGCTATTTGTTAATAAAGAGCAAAGTAACGAGAGTCTTTAAGTGAATATATTATACGATAGGCTGAGAAAATTTTATAATTTTTCTATTTTAGTGGAAAATATAATTGTTTAATCAAAGAAAAGATGAAATCCACCAACGACGGAGAGACTCCAGATGAAATGCCGAGCAATGGAAGCCACTTGGTTCAAACCGGATCGAGAGAGAGAACTCCACCAAACTAATGCGGCACTGAAGGAACCAACTAAACGGGATCAAGTCGAGATCCGTGCTAAAAACAGCTAAAAAACAAAGAGGCAAATACCATAGATGAAGGGTTTGCTTACAATATCACACCAAAACTATGTCCTGGGAAATGTTTTCTGCAGACTGGGAAAACCACCGATTTTTTTCCATAAGAGTTGGGTCATTCTAATCACAATATAAACGCTGTATGCCAGGTAAAATGAAAAAGATCCAACGTCGTCATATGAATGAAGATCTTGGATCAAGAAGAAAGATTGAAAATTTGACTCGTGACACGTTTGATCTCATATATATATATATATATATATACACATATAAATTTGAAGTTTAAATAGTTCAAATGATTAGTTCCACCTATCTTGATTATAACAATATTCAGCTATAGGATGGTAATAAATGGAACACACTTCTTCTATTAACAGTCCATTAACCAATAGATATACAAGGGATTTAGCAATTCAGGTAATTGTACTCACATTTAACTGAAATTCAGCCCATCTGGTACATTACCAATATTGTCGACTTTCGAAGACTGATTGAACAAAAGCGATGGAAATCTCTGTAAGTCGATCTGAGATTGATCTGGTGCTTTCAGGCCTTAAGTAGTTTAGCAGACTGGAATTAGTGGTGGAATTAATCTATCGGCGAAAATCTAAAAATACGATCAGTTGGCAACAATTTATACCATGGCATTTCACAATTTGTAAAAAGTATTGACTTATTCTTGCATGACTTGTTACTTTTATGCTTTTACTTATTTTTAATAATTACTTCAGATACTTTTATTGCTAGTTTTAGGAGTCAATTCAATTCCTCAGCAACGCACACATAAAATAATTTAAAACAAATTTGGCCTTGAAGTGTCTAACGTATGATATTTTAACCTTCTCGCTAGACTTCACGATGCTTCTGTATTACATGATCTGAGGTGTGAAGCATATTGATTACTTAAAAGAAGGATGTACGCGAAGTTTACTGTGAGCTACCATTCACTGATTACGCCTTATGTGGTTTTAGCCGGTTACATATACAGAGAGGCGTGTAACGCACTGTGGTCATGGTCGATAATTTTAATAACTTCCATTGATATTTGTATCATTTTGCACCATGTTAAAACAGTTAGGCATCAATAGCATAAATATTTTAGAATTATCTGGGTATTAAAAATCAAAGGAAAATTCTTCTATATTTGAATTTATAAATATTGTATTCTATTAAAAATTTATATGCTTTAAATATTAAAAAAAAGTTTTAATAAAATCAGAATATCTATTACAAATTTTAAATGCCTTTATTTATGATTTGTGTTTCTTTACTATCTCAGTTGATTTATAATTTTCAAATGCTTTTTAAATGCCTTTATTTATGATTTGTGTTTCTTTACTATCTCAGTTGATTTATAATTTTCAAATGCCGAAAGACTTTTTATTTTTATTTTATTTCCTGATTTGTTTTCAAAATTGATTTTATTTTATGATTTAGACAATATTTAATAGGATAAAATAAAATGTTCATCATAAAAACAATTTTTTAAATAATTTTACTTGTTAAGTAAAAAAAATTTCACTAAAATTTGTTTATAAAACCCTTATTATTATTATTATTATTTATATATCATGAATAATTATCAACAAATTTTGTTACCGAATAATTTTCATACAAATGGCAACAGAAATCCTGAATTTTTAAATTCAAATAATGAAAATTTTAGCCATTCATTTAGAGTGCCTACAGCTATTAATAATAAGTTTAATCCAAATTATTTCAATTCTTATACTGGGCCAAATCAAGGTCATTCATTTAATTCGGATAATTTAAATCCGACAAATAATCAACGATTGGATACAACTCATTTGAGAGGTTATGATGAAATTGCACATTTTCAGAGAAATAATAATTATAATTTATCTTCAAATCCAAACCTACCAGTACAGTCAGGTTTCTCACCTTATCATAATAATCCTACTAATTTATTTTATGATTCTACAAACATTGAAAATTTACAAGCAACTGGTTTGTACTCTCCTAAATCTGAACATAAAAACCAAATGTGCAATTCAATCAATAATTCAAATATGAAACGATCAATAGGAAGGCCTGGCCTCAAACCAGCTGAAGACTATCAAAAGGTGCCTTATTCAAATTTAGAAAACTCTATGTTCGATTCAAAACCAACAAATAAAAATCCAATTCCGCATATAAGTGAAAATATCACATATAATCCAAATCAAACATCATTAGGAGGATCAAATGCAATTAGTAAACCATCAAATGATCCGAATCCGTTTGAGTCACAAACTAGCAACATTGAGAGTGTATATAAGCAAGATCTGATTTGTTTGAGGACTTTCGAAGAGATTTATAATTACAAAGTTCCAAGTTTTTGCTTTCCACAGATTGAGGATAAAAAAGAGAATGTTGATAATATAATAGCAGAATATAAAATGAGAATGGCAATCCTACAATGGCTTGAGTTCTCGCACAATTTGTCTGTGAAGGATGATCCTGTATTATTAGTTTATGTCTAATGACGTTTATTTAATATATTTAGATTTTAGTAATCATTTAGTTTGTTCACTTATTTTTATTTTCTTTAGAATATGCATTTTACTTTTCCCCTCAATTTGTTACTCGAAATTTATATTTTGTTATGTGCATTCAAAAAAAAATATGTTCAATAAATCAATTCAAATCAGACAAACAGATAATTTATCTGAGAATCATAAACAGTTTTTTAACCATCGTGGTGCTGGAAAATATTCAATACAGTAGAATCTCTGTACGGCACTACAAGGTACGGCACTATATTAAAATATACTACAATAAGTTTTACTAAGTGAAAATCATTTATTTTTTCGTTCATTATACGGTACACTGGTATAAGTTACCAAAACAAGAATGCTTTTATGGTGTACTTTATAGAGAGATTCTAATGTATGTACAAAAAAACAAATTTATTTTGATCAGTCATTAATTTCTTTTTGTTTTAAAATTAATATTTATTGTAAACCCATTTTGCTATGGAGAATGTTCTTTCATAGTCTGAATAAGTTACCTTTGTGGTATTTGAGTATGATTATGTACTCCGACACTTCGACAAACCAAAAATTTTTATACTTGTTCTTTATACTTGTCTAATATAAATTAAAGTAACAGATGTTCAATCCGGATAAAAAGATTTCCAATTATAAAAACCACAAACAAATTGTTGATAGAAGTTCGAAATACCCTATTTTTTCTTTACACACATAAAATTGTCGGGTTTAAAAACCAATTTATGCTTATGAATTATGAAATCGAAAATCTTAGAATTAAATCTGCTTCATTTACGAAAAATATGATTTAAAATAAATAATAAAATTGGCTAATAACACTGCAAAAATAATTTCACGAAAATTCAAATCTTTTTCAATATTAAAACGCAATATTCTAAGGATTTTTTCTTACCTGTGTGGGGTTTATGGTTTTGATAACCTTGACCCCAGATGTAAATATTTTCTTGCCCCCAATGGTTACCCGTCGCTAAGCAACGTTGGTGATGCAACCATTGGTTTTGAGATCGCCAAAGGTGAGCGCCACTCTGGAACTACTCTGGCCCGATCTCAAGATGGGTCCAACGCATTACCGTTAGAAGGTACGTGTGCGATTTCCTGTCTCTGGTCCCTCACTCGTGTGGTTAACTTTACGTTCCTTGGAATCTCTTTCCGCAACACTTTTCATAATTTCTCGTAATTCTACTCTATTATTACTGAAATAAAACTCGGAAATTAATTTAATTAAAACATTTATTGATAATCAATAAAAAAAGTTCGTGTTATTGTACTTGCGTCTTTGCGGCGTGGCGTTTGACACGTTCGAACTTTCCCGGCCTATGCTTGGGTATTTTGGTTGTGGGTTTCGTAGCGGACGTCGCCTCTCTGTAGGCTAATTGAGCGGGTACGAAAACGAGAGGGTAGGTTACCTCGTTGCCCTCCTGGCACGCCGATAACTCTACCTCCAAGCCGCGTATTTGGATCTTCTGCGACTGGGTGAGCTGCTTCTCCTCAGCCCAACCCCGTTGTGCCGCGGTCATCTTTTAATAAATCATTTTTGCTTTTCCTGGTTCAATCCAGGTGGCCTTGGTCTGCTTGATCTCCTAATTTAATTGTGCGAGTTGTCGTTGCAGGTCTTTGTTGGCCATGCGGGCTTTGTGGAGTTTCTGTTGCAAAATCTGACCACAGCTCATGTCTAAATAAAAAAAAGATATTCATTAACCTCATTATCCATTATCAAATGTCATCCATTTGTCGCGCATCAGACCGTGTTATATTTAGCATCGACGGGTGGAAACTATTTTACTAATTTATTTTCCCTAAAGGGTATCAACAAAATCAGAATAGAAATATCATTGAAGAATTATTATTAAACATTTATTACGAACAAAACACAAATTATCAAAGATCAGCGACGAATGAATTTATGACCGTTTTGATTGTATCTTCGGCTTGGTTGGTCGCGAACATAGGAGTGATCACGATGATCGTCCGGATATCTTTCCTCGTCTCACAGTTCGCGGGGAAGAATTTTTCGTGGGACTACCACATTCATTGCCTTAGTCTGACCATGTAATCGCGGATCGTCCAGTTCATAAGATACATTATAACTGGGGGCATACCCGTCCGTACTGGGTATTTTGCCCTCAGCAATATCCGCATTCACTTGCGCCAAGTACCGCCTGGCCTTGTCTACCTGACGATTGGTTTCTTTTTGATGCTCCTCGAGGCGAGCTAATAGAAATTCGGCCTGGCCACGGATCTCCCGGCCCGGGTTACGGCCGGGTTCACGTTTGATGGCCACATAATGGAGTTCAACTTCTTCCGAACTTCCTTGGTTTACGGATCTAGTCTCTCGAACGGGGGATATCGAAAAACCCGCATCCCACATCGCTTGTCTGCACCTGGCGGCTGAGTGTGCAGGGAAGCTTGCTATGATCCGGGACGCATCAATCCAGGAATTCTCTAAATTACAATACATCAATTATTACTTAGGCTCGTTCTGATTTTTGTTCTTAAGGAGTCTGGCTAGGTAAATTCTCAGTATCAGGTTTTTTCGGGAGGAGTGGCTAAGTGGTCAAGTTGTATACTTGTCGAGGTCGTTCGTCGCAGTAGCTTTAATTAGTTACTATAATTTACTAAGTGCGTGGGATTCGACGTGACCCCCAATTCCTATTCACCATCAGTTGCTCGTCTACATTTATTGTAAGTCGAGTTGGGATTGCTCGAAGTTCGAAGTAGCATTAACGCAATATTATTTCGAGCGCCTTTAATTTGAACTTTAAAATCTATTAGTAATTCATGGAGGGTTTGAGAGCTTTCCAAACACACTTTAAATTATTGCAAGTGAAATTTTTTGTCTTAAATCTAATTGGTTACGAGTTATTGTTATTGGGAAGGCTTAATAGACTATTTTGATTTCCGTCTGTCATTATCCCACGGTTTTAGTGACACGCCAACTTCAAACTCATTTTATCATTCCATGGTTTGGATGTATAGCATTACAGATAATTCAATTTAATATCTCCGCCACCCGTTACGGTCATCGTAAGGGTAGGCGAGAATACTAATATTAGCGTTACTATATCCAAAACAAAACGATTAAGCAATATTTTATTGAATCCACGGGATGTTATTATTGGTTCAATTTAATTTCAATATTACCGCCTCTGATCGTTAATGTCAAAAAATGCTAATACTACTATTATTATTCTGAAAGTAGATTTACAGATTACTTCTATGAGTTATTTCAGTCTAGCTACTAATACCTATCAACATGTAAATCGAATATTTGAATTACCTTCTCGTGTATTTTCCTGATGCTCTATTATTCCTACTCTCTTCCTCCTTGGTTCCTTGGCGGGTACGTCGATATATTGTGAATGTCTAGCCATTAAACTCTGGAAAATTATCATCTCTAAAACGTACGTGTCGTATATATATGTCTGCGAATGCACCCTACACCGTAAGCAGTATCGTCGATTTTCACCTACCCATTAACTACTGATGCATATCACGTGCCTGTGTGTCTTCATCTTTTTGTGAGTGGCATGCAGGATTAATGTTTCGATTTTTTTAACCATTGAAGTTTTGTAAATGTCAGATCGTATTTCACTCCATATATGCCGTTGCCTTCGCCGAACTTACATTTAATCTCGGGAATTCATCAGACCTCACTGGAACTGTGCCAATCTTCCACTTTTCAATAATTTACCATTTTTAAAAGGTAGCTTTACTGTTTATTTGTGATAGATTTATTAGTTATCTTTTAGTCTAATTGATTTCTCTTTGAACACATTTACCCAGGATTCAATGGCTTTGAAAGAAATGGATGATCTTGTGAGGAATTCTACTATAAATGAATTTCCCGTTATCGTATCCTATGAATCGCAATATTTAATTGGGTAAATACCGAGAAGAGATTTCTCCGCACGAATTTCCCTGTTACCTTCCGTTAATTAATCTTAGGATAAAATTGTGTCAATATTAAGAGATTATGAGTGCCCACTGGACTACTCAGTGTTATGATTTTGAGCCGTTTGTTACTAAAATTTTAGGTCGAATTTATGGGAATTGAGTGATGACGAAATAGCCAAAAGACTATTCCCTCTTCAACCCATTTTCCCTTCACTGGCACGAATAATTAGTGGACTTACACCGCACTTACACGATTCGGTTGGGGTATGTAAAGTTTAATGACTTGTAGTGATGTGTCGGCTGTGGGCCGGAAAAATTTCGACAAAGATTATTTCATTTTTTAATAACGTTTATTAAAGCATAATAGACAACAATTGATATAGCATAGTTCATCAGCTATAATAACATTGTAACTCTTTCCCCACGCCGACGCCCAAGCAGAGCGCATACAAGGTTGTATGGACGCGACGTGGAGAAAGTTTTCGATCATTCCTCCACCTACATTTAGAATTTGGTTTTCCACTGGTTAGGACTGGTCTTCAGATTAAAACTGATTCAAGTTATTCAAAAACTGATTAACTGATTAAAATTATGTGAAAATGAATCGGTATATATACCTATTGTACGACCCTAACCTTGCGTGTTAAATTTGATTTAGTAAAACAAAATTTGACCTTGTGATTTTCTAGTATATTCTAATCTTAATTTTATTATTTTTGTAATTTAATTTGACAATTTTATTTTTAATTTTTTAATTGAATTGTTTCCAATTCAAATTATTTAATTTTTGTTCCATTTTTATGGATTTTTCCATTTTTTGGTAAATTGTCAAATTTCGGTCAAATTTTCGTGTTCTCATGTTATTTCTATGTTTATTTCGTGCGGATCTTGTTGCACTTTGTTATTATTTTAATTTACTTTTGTGTTTCTTGATTTTATATTTAATTGTTTCCTCTCTCATATTTTAACATGGTTAATTGGTGTTTTATGGGTCTGATTTTAAATCTGCATGTTGTATTTGCGTGCGTGTTACCGATCCATTTAAACAAATTCGTGTCTTGGCCCAACACCTGTAAAATATTTATATTTTCAGAAGGACAAATTTCATTCTTCATACATTCCATTTACATTAACATACTAAATTTATTATTAATTTATAAAACATTTAATATATTTACAGTATATTTAATGTGTTAATTTGAAAATATTATTTTATTAATATTTTACATAATAAATATTTACAGTTATTTTTTAATTTTTTAAATATGTAGTTGTCAGAACTGTTCCTTGCATTAAGATTAATCAATGTGAAAAACGATGACAATGCTACTTGTTTACTGGAAATCATAGTTTTTCGAAATCAAGATTTCCTTCTGATTCTGCTTATTTATCATGTTTTCATAACCTTTCAATTAATTGTTTCCTCAAATGCCACAGTTGAGCTCTTTGAACAATAATCAAAATGAAAGTTGCTTTTTTGGAAATAGTACACTATGAGCTATTTTCACCAATGCCCTCTATTCGAAGTCATATCATGTAGTAGAAGAAGCTCATTTGACACAACACTTGAAGATTGTATTACATAATCGGCATTTTAAATTTTTGTTTAAATGGTCGGAGTTCAGTCAAACAACATCATTTTAGGTTAACGCTGGAAGATAAAGCCTATTTCGAACATAAAAACCACGAAAATTCATGATTTGATAGTACTTTGGGAAATCAGATTTTTGTCAAATAACATCATCTTTAGGTTAATTTTGTATTAAAACACCGATTTTAGTGTCAAACCCCATGATTTTATGGTCAAAACGAGTTTACTGGTTAATATTGGGACGAACGAAAAGTAAGTTTTCGGTCAAACAACATAATTTTAATATTAAAATAAAAAATAATATTATTAACTCTAAAATACACAATTCAATGCTAGGACTAATGAATGGTGACCAAATACTTATGCCTCAAAGACACGCTGGGTGCTCGGAGACCGTTTAAGTAAATTATAATAATTAATTATTTGTTAGAGGTACAGCAGTCAAGGCGATAGCTAAACTCCAAATCAGCAACATCAATCTCAGCAAACTACTCAACAACACACTGTCACTCCATCAACTATGTCCTGTTCTAGCTAACATCTTTCAAATTTACAAGGACTTCAATGCATAACTCCATTCCAACTGCTACTTCTGAAGCGCAGTTTGTTCCGGTGTTATATCCGACTGAGTTTGTTGGCTTCGAGGATAGGAAATAATTTATTCTGTTCTAATTAATATCTGAAACTGAATAATTTGAAATTACGTTAATGAATTTATTGTGTAAGCTGGATTTTATGTCATTGTAACTTTATGTAACCTTAAAAATCGAAAATTTTTAATTTTTGGTAATTTAAGGAAATGTTGTTGTATAATTTTATTTCGTTGTTTTAAGACTTGATGTAAATTAGTAAAATATAAAAATAAAGTTTGCAAGTTAACGTGTTAAATTTAACTTTCTATTCGTGAATTTTATCGTTTCTACTCCTGGGAAAATAGTACTACCCGGTGACCATACTGCAGTTTATGGATATAAAACGAGAGCTAGTTCTATTAAGTTACGTTTTCAAGCTAAAGTAACTACTAAAGATGTTGAAAATGATTTATTAATATTGTTTCGCAATGTCGTTTCATTTACATTCTCAATGAATAACTCCGATGTTACTAAATTAAAAATGCATTTAAGCAAATGTGATACTATAGGGCCTGCAACTTACTAGTCAATTTTGACGGATTTACTTAATGAAAAAATTAAAATTAATAGCGGGAAGATTTTAATAGACCGCAAATCATATTATTTGTAGATTTATTTTATCCACTTTTATCTAAATTTTTGCCGATTTATATTACACTTGCTGTTATCCTGCAGTATTATCAGCATATATTCTAATATTTTCTAATAGGATCAGTTTAGTTACTAATGGCACGTTTCCAGAGGTTCACCTTCAATTGATTTCGGGGTGAATAAACTGTCCATGATTAAAGAAAACATTCAGATACCGAAGTTGCGAGTTTTGTTAGTTGATACACATGTCAAGCATTGCTGAAAATGTAGTAAAACATAAATGATCAATTCGAAGTGTTTATTGTCGACAAAAGAACTTCTGGAGAGATTATGAGAATTTAAAGAAATTCCCAAAGAGGTTTCGGAGGTTCAGTCCCAATTGATGCCTTGTGAGATGAAATGTGAACCGTCTGATGGAAATAAATTTAATCAAGTCTAACGACCAAACAATCAGGATCGTCTCAATAACAATTTCAATTCAAATCAATCCAGTACCTATCAAACTACCACTGCGTATGAGCAATAACTATATTGTTAAGTACATCAAGTAAATAAATCAAGAAGTATTTATCATAAATATGCTAAATGATGATATTATATATAATTTATTTCTCAAATATGAAAACACGATAATTATGCATTCAAAAAGGCATTTAAGTGGTCCTCTCACTGCTACAGATTTGTTGCATTAGTAGTGCAATGATTATTTTCATCGAAAAATTATTGTGTTGATGAGAAAAACGTATATTTGTATATATAAATAATTAAATAAATTTGGCAACGATTTAATTAAAAGATAACGTCAATAAAAAACTTCGTACGATATATTTCGACAGAATAACTGTCATCTTCAGATACTCAAAACCAACTAAAAATATTATGAATAAACATTTAATTTAAACAAATTATTTTTTTATTAATTTAATTTTGTAATAAATAAATATTTAAAAAATATATTCAAATAACTTTTAATTAATTTAAAATTTTATTTCTATAAATATTATAATTTTTATTTATATTATAACTTTTAAAAAACAATGTAATTTAAAAATTCAATTATTTTAATAATATTAAAAAAAGTTTTTATTTTTAAAAACAAAACATAAACATGATTTAGCATATGTAACTATTTAAAAACATTCAAAACATTCGTAGTCACAGCACTTTGCACATTAATCTTTGGATCCAATGACCTTATCAGCAATGCTTCACATATCACGCGTTCCCAATAATTATTAAAACTTTTCAACAAAATTCTAAAATCAGACATTCCTATTTCACTTTTACAGCCTTTATTGTGCTCACTAATATTGGTCAAACCCTTCAATCGACAATGCTCTAGAACTCGAGTACAGAGATGACGGGAATTTATTTTTATATATATTTAAGTAACCTATGTGGATATTGAGATGAGAATAACAGTGAAAATGAAACAAATATTATTATGTTAATACAAAGGATTGGAATATTAGAAAGAATAAATACTGATGATGGATGTAACAGTCGAAATAATGAAAATTGATATAAAACAAAGCAAATATTATGAAAATATTAAATTTAAATTAAATTACAATTACTGATGTATTGAGAAAATTTTTTGAAATAAATAATAATATTAATAATATTTTTTTTATTTGTTTCCATTTATTACCCTGAAATATTTTTAACATTCCTTATTCATTTAATTAAATTTTATTGAAGTTTCATTACCATAAATTTATTGTTATAATTATAAATTGCATGTGAA
Organism: Schmidtea mediterranea; assembly: GCA_022537955.1. Classification (NCBI taxonomy): domain Eukaryota; kingdom Metazoa; phylum Platyhelminthes; order Tricladida; family Dugesiidae; genus Schmidtea; species Schmidtea mediterranea. The sequence goes on from CM039679.1 coordinate 17,101,716, forward strand.
TAAAATTTTATAAATGTATTAGTGAACGGTATTTTTCATTTTTTATGATTTGCAAACAATTGGCTTTGTAGATATTCATATATTATTAATAAAATATTTAAATATATATATTAGAGTGAAGTGAGTGTTATGAAGTAATTAAAAATATATCATTGAATTTATTATCATTTTAATGTTAATTTAATTGTGAGAATATAAAGCTATTAAATGAAATAAATTTAATATGAAATTAGTTTCTAAAATTCATTTGAAAATTCTCTTGTCATGCCGTACGTGAATAGATATTTCCATAAGAGAGATCCCGTAATTCCATATAAACATTCATATAATATCAAAGCTCATAGCGGAGGATCTATGCAAGAAAACAAAATTCGTCCGAAACACGTTGTTAGCTACGAATATGATTTGGCACAGATTGGCAAAACCAACAGCAACATTTCCAATTCTTTTAATAAGATAACTAAAACCCAGATTAATCCAAATTATGGCAACGAAAAACGGTATTATTCAAACAAAAATTACATTAAAGAAGAAACGATATCACCTCACGGTATTTTCAATATTCATTTTTGAATAATAATTAAACTTATTTATTTTTGTTTTAATCGGGTTTTATAAATCAACAGATTTTACTGCTGCTTCCAACGTATGCGCAAAAATAAAATCCCCATCGGGGAAAATTCATTATTGTGATATTATAGACTATGATAACAATCATTTCAATATTCGTTTTACTCCCACCGAAATCGGGGAACACAATGTTTCAATAAAACAAGGACATTCACATGTTGCAGGTAATGCATTTTGTTTTACTTTTCCTATAGTATATTTATGAAAATTTTAATGAAATTAAATATTTCATTTAAACAAAATACGACTTTCACTTTATATTAAAAATAATTTTTTAAAATTTAGTTTAGTTTGAACAAATATTTTATTATGTGTTTAATAATAAAAATGTTGGTTTAATATTTAATTTTTAAGCTATGACGTAATTAACCACTAATGATATTTCACATTTACTAGGTTGTGTTAAAAGTTCCCGGGCAGTTTTGGATTACAATTTCAACATATAGAATGACAATGAAAGCAAACATGATTAACCAACCATTTTATTCGTCACAGTAAAGCAATGGTATTATACTAGGTCGTGTAAAAAGTTATAACTTCCATGTATGCAAAGTGCTTTGTAAATTCACTTGCTGCTGCTGCCCGGAAACTTTTTGCTCGACCTAATATAATATTCAAGCGTTGAATTATTTTTTTATTATTACATTGGTTTCATGCTTTTGCAAATTTATTCCATTCAAATTCCCTGAAAAGGTGCTTTCTAGAAAATTTACCAAATAGGAATAAATTATTATTTTATTTTAAAAATTAATTAAAACATTTTTAATATTTTATGATATATTATAAATATTATGCTATTCAGTTTTATTTTTTATATTGCGATTAATTTAAGTTATTTTTTATCTTTATTTTGTATATAGTTTGTTAATTTTAGGACATTTAATTGACGTATTCGTTTGTCGCAAGTTTTGTCAAGCATATAAATCTATATGAAAACCTTAAATATTCCAAAATTGCTTCAAGAATTTTTTTTTAAATTATAAAGTTTATGATTTCTCAACCAAAAGCTCACGGCGGACAGTAATAATATTAGTTTTATTTAAAAAATATTTTTTAATGTCGAAAAACTGCAAACTACATAGAGCAAAAAAATATTTATTATTTATTTATCAACACATTTATATACAAATCAATACGATCTCTGGCCCTTTTTTGATATAATGATGTTCAATTTTTGTAATGAAGTAAATTAGATTAAATAAAATATTAATTAATTTTATATTTAAATATTATAGATCTAAGTATACGTGAATATTTGTAGTCAATATTAACATTTATTATTCAGATCATTATCGTCTCAATTAAATTGTTTTAATATTAAGAACAAAATTAGAATAAATATATTTTTCATAATTAACAATTCTGATACAAACAGCAATTATAGGGGTTTCATGAGAATATACGTAAGGAAATTCATATTCTACGCCAAAAAGAATAATGATCTTCAGGAAACGGGTATTACATAATCAGAAAGTAGTGAGAAGGAAATAGCCATTAGTCATTACAACAAACAAATATTAAACCTATAAATAGAAGAATATAACAATAAAAATATACAAAATAAAGCTAACACAGATTATTAGATATCTCACAAAATATTGAACAATCATACAGGGTCACAGGAAAAAAATAATGTAAAATCACAAGAGACCAATCAAGACCCTTGAAGAAGTTAATTAAATGAAAAGGATACAGGGTTTCCACTTTTAAGTGTGAATGTTTCTACTTTTAAATGTGATTTTTTTTCATTTTGAAGTGTGAATATTTCCACTTTGAAGTGTGAAAACTTTAAGATAAATTTGCTACTAACATATTGAAAATAATTTAATAAATATAGGCTTTTATGACACATCTTGTTTTACTTTATATATTTACTATATATATAAATTTTTCTCATTCAAATATTACAAAATTTTCTGCCATACATGGTACGTAAAAACCTATTCAAGGATGCAAGAAATAGGATAATTGCAGCATATGAGCGTGGTATGAATCCAAAAACTATTGCTGAGGCGCACTATTGTCATTTTATGTCCGTGTACAGAATAATCAAAAGGTACAAGCAAGACGGCATAGTAGATGCAAAGAAAAAAGGCGGGAATAACACCCGCAAAATTTCTGAAGATGTGCAGGTTCATCTTAAAGAGCTTATGAATAACGATTGCTCAATCACTCTTGATAAAATGAAGCGATTAGACGAAGAAAATACTGGAGTTATTTGCTCAAAATCATCTTTGCATAAAACAATCGATGATTTTTTATGGAGTTTCAAGCGGGTAACGGTTTTACCTATTACCTGAAATTCAGAAGCCCAGATTGAAAGAAGGTACCAGTATGCGATTACATGGGCAAACCTTGTTTCGCGGGCTGATGGAAACAATTTCATCTTTGTAGATGAAGTTGGCTTCAATATCAGCATGCGCTGCCGATATAGAAAAAGTGAGCGTGGTCATGCAGCAATTCAGCGCGTTCAAAATATCAGAAGTAGAAACATTTCCGTTTGCTGTGGACTGCTTAAGACCAGTGTGCTGTACTATAAAAAGCAAAATCGTGCTTTCAAAACTGAAACATTTCTAGAATTTATTGATGATACCGTAGCTAAGCTGGCCGAAAAGAATATGAGTAATATGATGTTTATTATGTACAATGTCGCATTCCATAAGTCCAAACTTGTTGCAGAAAAAATAACAGCTTCCGGGAATACAATTCATTTTTTGCCACCCTACTCCCCATTTTTGAATCCTCTCGAGAACATGTTTTCTGAAGTAAAGCAGCGTGTTAGAGTGGCGCGCCCTCAAAATGAAGAACAGTTATTCACCAATATTGACGCATCTTTTAATGCAGTTGTATCGAATAGCTGTGAAAATTACTATCGGCACATGCTATCTTTTATTCCGAAATGCTTGAACAGAGAAATAATTGATGATGAAAATTATAATTAAATCATAACATGAAAGTGTTCTTTATTTAACAATTTTTTTATATGCTTTTATATAACTTTTTCATACTTTCAATTTTCACACTTCAAAATAAAAAAATTCACATTTAAAAGTGGAAACCCTGTAAAAGAAAATATTCAGAAAACATTGAATATTCTGTAAAAGTAAACACTTGGAAACCTAATTTCTAGATTCCGGATATATCTCTGGTTTGTTGGCCAACAGCCTTTTTGTGGTTTTTATTTGTTACTATTAATAAATATTGGCTTTTCAATTTATTTTTCATAAGCAAATTTCTAAAATAAATGTAAAATACACCCCCCGTTTCAATATTACTGGCGACAGTAATCAAAATTTTGAATATTTTCGATTTTGGGACTTCATTTTTCTGAGTAAGGTTAATGTTTTGTGAGTATTTCACTATTTTTCTTGATTTTATTATTTTTTTAAAATAGTCAGAACGATATATATATATATATATATATATATATATATATAATGAATATTTAATATAGTAATATATTAAATATTCTGGATTATTAATGCATATCAGTAGACTATCGCTGACTCCGCATGCTCTTTATATCAAATAGAAGGAAAATTCAACTCATGACGAAATTACACGCTGGTCAATGGCATTTTTATTTACATAATTTGTATTTTGTGAATGAAGCCAGTAGGTGGCTACCTCTGTTTACTTATCTTAATTTCACTAAAGATTTTCCATTTTAATTCTTTTTAATTCTCGTTTTAGTCATTCTGTAATCAATATTCGGTTTTAACAGTTTCGGTCATACTTTCAATTTTTCCGATTCTCTGATTTCTTTTATAAGCAGTTTTCAGTATCTGCATTCCTTTTAATTTTTTATCTTCAACTGGAATTTTGGGGAAAATAAAATCGAAACTCCACAAACTGACATCTTTCTTGTCAAGATCGGGACTTTTATTTCTAATATTATTGATCAATCGATTTCAATTAATTAATTAATTAGTTTGTATATTTTGAATAAGGATGTCTAGGGATTCCTTGTGGATTTAAAACAATTATGTATTGTATTTGGCTCATTATATTTCTTTCCCCAGAAAATAATAATTTTTTTTGACTGCACTTAATGCTGTATTTCTATCTTAATTTTTCATAACCTCAAAATATAACATTTTAAATTAAAGAATTTTTGTTTAGGAAGTCCGTTTAAAATTATTGTCGGAAGTATTGACTCTGGAACCCTCGAAGACATTCAGATTTATGGAAAGGGTATTGAAGGAGGGTACGTAGATGATGTGAATAAATTTTTAATTTATATGAAAAATACTGGACATGGAAAATTGACTGTTACAATTGATGGGCAGAGTAAAGCTATTATTAAATTAAAAGTAATATTTGTTTTATTATAATAATGCAGTATATATCTTATTTATAGGAAAAAGAAAACGGAGCCTATGATGTCGAATATAAAATACCTACTAGTGGTTCGTATTTATGCTCCATAAAATTTAATGATAAGCATGTTCCTGGATCACCTTTTCAACTTAATCTTGAAAATAGAACTCAAGAAAAAATCTTTTATTCAAGCAGGGATCATAGCATTAATTTATCCTCTATTCAAAACCAAGGAATTCCTGTAAGCTTTTTTCTTTGACAAATTGAATATAAGACAATATTTCTGAAACTTAAAATGAAAGTTCGGTAAAAAAAATTTAATAATAATTCTAATAATAATAATAATAATAATAATTGGATAGGCAACATATTAATTAAACTAAATTAAATCATGATTAATTAAATTAAAATAAATAGTAGAGGACCTTGCAATTGAAATTCTCTAAAATTAAATAAAAGAAAAAGTTTTGTGATTGTTTTTTAATTTACTTAGATTAAGATATGTGTTTTAATAAGATGAGTAAATTAGTGTTCTTTAAATATAGAATTTATTTGTTGAATAATTGACTTTGTTAAATTTAAAATTCCCATCAAGAGCCTTTGGATTTCATTAAAAACTTAATAAAAAGTTATTCAATAACCAGATACTGAAATATGAATAGCGATATTGGATCTGATTATGAACTATTTTGCGATAATGATTCCAATAATAGTTTATGGGAAAATACTGAGTTTTCTAATGAAAACAAATTCCCCTTTATTAAGAAATTAGATAAAGATGATTCTTATGGACAAATTTTCATTCCTGGTTCGAGTTTTCCCAAAATGAAAGTAAACAACTGTGAAAGAAATTTGAAACATCCAATAAAATTGAAAGTTGCTTTATTAAAGATTTCAATACTTTATTCTCTCTGGACAATAAAATAATTTCTGATAAAGTTTCGTCTTCATGGATTGAATAAAAGCTCCAATTCAATTCACCGATATGCAACAACGAGTACTGGCTCAAATTGAATGTTGGGCGGACACCTTTTACATAAAAATTCCAAAATTTTCCTCTTTGCAAGCCGTCCTATAATTCTCGAACTAACACTTTGTTCGGCTCAAAATTCCTCTTGGAGGATATTCAAGATTGTTCTGGAAGCAATGATTCTAATGCCATTGATAGTAAAAAATCTGTGTTGGAAATTTGAAAAGGCAACTTGTTGAAATATATTAATTACAGTCAGGTAAAAAGCTATGAAAATGAACGATGTAAAAATGTCGACAGTAAATTACAAATGAAACTGATGTTTCTGCATTTCTTTTATTTAAATGAAAGAAGCATAATTTTGAGAGTTACGGATAAGCATGATTATAGGAAGCCGGATTTAGAAGGAGATTTAAATGATCGCTATATTTCGGCTTATAATTCATTCCGTGTTTCTCCAACATTTTGTGACATGGTGAAACTACACAGCCTTGTTGGTGTCAAATATTTTCGTGATAAGCACAGATTCGATTCCCATTGGTATTGCATTAAGATCAGCTCGTATAATAATGATGAGATACAAACCCTAAGCAAATCAAGTAGACTTCTACTAAATGAAATCATGATGCTTTCACGTCTAAGTCAGGAAAATATTATTAAATACTTTTCATCATGGATCGAATACCAAACTACTTCTCGATCAAACAATAATAATAATAATAAGAAGAAGAAGAAGAAGAAAAGATGAAGAATGATCTTTCATAAAACGTAATTAGTCAAATAATTTGAAATACTGAAATTTTATTAAATGTCATAAATTTGGCATCAATTTAACAGGTATTTCACATCCGCACTGTTTATGGATTGGAAATTTTTTCTGCCGAAAAAGGTCTTTTTTATCTATTAGATCAGGATTGCTAACCTGAAGCCCGCCTTGACCATTTTTCCGGATCGCGAGATTCATAAATACTTTTATAAAAATATAAATTCTAGTAACATTATTATTATATTATCAATGTTTACATGTAAGAATAATAGTAAACAGAATAATAATAACTCAATGTGTTTCAATTTTTCACTCCAAAAAATGTCTATATTGTATCTAAATCTAATATTGGAATATATAATTTTATATGTCACTCGCTGAGTTATGCTGCATTTCTAAAGTAGCTCGCAAGATCTTTTAGTTGTCAATCCTTGTATAAGACATTTAGCTGATCTTTAATTCAACAAAAACTAAAACGAAAATAAAGATTAAATCAGAAATATTAGCAAAATGTCACATTTGAGAGACTTTTATATATTGAAAAGTGTCAAAAATATGTAAATATCCTCATTAAAATGTCAAACAATGATATAACGGTGAAATGCACTGGGAATAGTGAAGATCACGGATTATAATGGAAGCAGTGCCAATTAAAATGTCATTTATGAAATATTACAATTGTTCTTTATATAAATTTTGGCACATTTTCGATTTATTTGAACAAAGTTCTGACTCTTTCATATGATGTCATTTTCCCCACTGCTTTTATTGCACAAAAGAAACATAGTTAACAAAAATAATATTTATTACATATGAAATTTTAGTAGACTTTAAATTAGGTTAAAATTTATTTATATTCAATTAAACTTTAACAGGTCGGTCGTCCTACTTCACTAACTTTAAATCAAAATGGACTCAATAGTAATTATATGAGAGCCTATGTAATTTCTCCGACAAATAGAATGGAAAATGTGAGAATAAAATGTCTCGAAAATGATCAATTTTCTCTTCGTATGGAACCTAGAGAAAAAGGATTGCATCAAGTACATGTTTTACTAGACGAAGCCCCGATTCCAGGAAGTCCTTTCGAAGTTATGGTTGGTGACATTGTTGCTTTTGGGAAAGGATTATTCGAAGGAAATGTGAAAGAAGAAAGTCATTTTAAATTAGATGCAAAAAATGCTGAACCAGGGTTACTGAGTGTTAATATTGAAGGACCTAGCAAAGTCGAGCTGAACTGTTATGAATTAGATGATGGTTATGAATTTACTTATTGTCCAACTATTCCCGGAGATTATATTTTGAGTTTAAAATACCAAAATAATCATATTCAAGGATCTCCTTTTATGGTAAGCATTAATTTAACATTAAAATTAGTGATATTTAGTCATTGCATAGCCAAATCATTTATGTTTTTTGATGACGGTTAAAATTTAAAATTTTTCTTCAAAACTTTGAAAAAAGCTTTTGTAATTTGATAAATTTTGAACGTCTCAGTATTTAAAAAAATTTATTTTTATAAATTAATTATTTTTAAAAATTTTAATAAATTAAAAATAATTTATAAAAAGTTTAAAGAAAAATGTGTATTTTCAAATGTAAATTTAATTATTTCAAGGTGAAAATACTTGAAAACCAACCATCTATCGAATACTCTCCTATAGCTTATCAAAAGACTTTAATGGTAAATTCTACACCTATGAATAAGCACTCATATCCTGAAGGTGTAAGGTGCAGAGGAGATGGGATCATTAAAGCTCTAGTTGGGAGAAATAATGAATTCATAGTTGATGCCTCTTCAGGGGGTATGGTTAACAAATATATTTTAAAAATTGAATTTTTTTAAGGAGCTGGAATTTTATATGTAGCAATTTCCGGACCAACAAAACCCTGTGAAGAAATTAATATTAAGCATATTGGTGGGAAAAGATTTCAAATTAATTATTTTGTTCATGAATATGGCAAATATTTGATTTTTATTCGTTGGAATGACACTGAAATTCCGGGTAGTCCTTTTCCAGTATATGTTCACTGAAACATTGAATTTTTTCAAATTGTTATAATTTCTTATTAGATTTCTTATTTGTTTATTTACATTAAAAACTGACCAAAAGATTATATGTGATGTTTAAATTTTTCTCAATTTATTCATTTATAAAAATTAATATGTTTCTTTAGATGATTATTAATTAATAATTTAAAATTAGATCAATTCAAAAATAATTTATTTAAAGCGGTTTTGAAATTTCAATTAAATTTTAATTAGAAATCAATAAATTATCAATAAATAAACAAATTTAATTTCTATAAATATTATTAATAATCCATGTCGGAATCGTTTGAATATACTTTATTGTATGATTTTTAATACACTCATGAAAGTTCTTCTATTTTGTAAACCTTCACAATAAAGATGCTCTGAAAGCCTCTATCAACGTGCGGTTCAAAAAAACACAATTACTAAATATTTATTTTTTCTGTGAATAAAAAATAAAAAATCCTCACTTAAACTCTGATGGCGAAAAACAGGGGACCCAGAATTACTTTTAAAATCATAATATATTTTTTGTACCCAAGGCCAGAGGCGTAACTAGGGTATGGCAGGCATGGTACGTGCCATGGGCGCCAACTGAAGGGGAGCGAGAAAAAAAGCCTAACGTATAAATACGAAAATAAAAATAAAAAAATATTTTTAAAGATATCAATTCTATGGCCAGTTGCGAAAGATCATTTAGCAAATTAAAATTGAAACCTTCATATTCGAGAGCCTTGATGGGCCAAAGTCTATTATGTGATCTGGAATAATATTAAGTGAATACAAAAAAAACCATTTGTACTTTATAAATTTGCTTTATAAAAATAACTTTGTAAACTAAAATAGATAAATGTACTTTATAAAAAAGAAATGAACTTAATATTAATCTTATGATATTTATTTTATTTCCCTGCTCTTTTTAATTTTATTTTGCCAAACTAACATTATAAATGACCATTTATAATTTGAAATGATAATAAAAAAATTAAATACTGCTACTTAAAAAAAAACATTTGATCATTTTTATATATTTATAAGCAAAATAAATTCAATTCGTTATTTATTTAAAATAAATGATCATTTATATATTGTACAGAGAAGAAAAAAATATAGATAATATTTATTTAAATATAAGTTTTTTTAAGAATCATAAATATAATTGTCCAATTTAAAATTTTAATATTCACTTTCTTATTTTTATAAATCACAAATATCTAATATATTTAAATAACTATTACTTATGTTATTGTTTTAAGTTCGTTTAATTTTTATAACGCACAAAAATCTTTTAATACTCAAAAATAATTATTATATCATCAAATTACATTTTTTTAAAGATCATTTCGAATTTTTTAAAGTACGGTTAATTTCATGCCATTTATTTTTATAATTACATACTCCTTGCATTTTGTTTTATTTATTTGATTTATTTAGTACTTTATGTCTTCTGTACGATTTATTCAACTCGCTGCAGCTTTTACGTTCTGTGTTCCCAATGCGCTTAAATAAGCATTTTGGATAGTAAACTTATAGCTTTTTAAACCCCAGTATATTTTTTTGTATAAGTATTATCATTGAAATTGAATTTAATAAAAACTGAATTAAAAATACCACAAAATAATTTTATTTACATATCAAATATTTAAATTCAAAGTAAAGCACTTGGAATCTGAGCAATACTCAACGATTTTTGGCATTTGATAATGTAATTATTTATCCTTGTGAGAATTGATATAGTGGATGGGGTAAGATGCAATTCTTCTCAATTGATTTTTTCATACATAATTTGAGTTTCAATATCAGAACTAAAATTAATATTATAATTGTAATTGTAAAGTGTTTTCAGCCAAGAATTGAATAATTCAGTTGATTTGTTAAAATTATTTAAAATAAATTTAAATAGTAAATAATTAAAATTTCGAATAAATTTTTTAAATGTAAATTATTTATAATTGAAAATATTCAGGAGATTTAAATATTAATAATGAATTCTAAATATTAAATTGTAAATTATGAATTTTTAAATAATAAATTTTATTTTAGAGAACACCAATTCAAAATATATATTTAGCTACAATATATTTCGACTGAATAACAGTCATCGTCAGGAAGTCTTGAATTTTAAACTATTTAGAATAAACCATTTTTATTTTAAAAAATTTTTGCTTTTAAATTCTCAAAACATTTTATCAAAAATCAAAAATTTTGCTTTTTTTTAAAATCAAATTCTACAAAATGTTAAAAAACTTAATTTTTAAAATTTTACAAAACCAATACTTTAACAAAACTTAAATAAAATTTTCAACAAATATTTAAAAATTTTACTAAAACTAGTTTACACTTAGTTTCATCCTGCATCAAAAATTGCGCTTACTAATATCAATCAATTCTATCAGTCGACTTTGATCGAAACCTTGAGAGCGGAAATGATGGGCAGTCATTCCAATGTATGTGGTATTACACCCATGACATATAATTTGAAAACCAAGATTAAAAACCAAAAAATTAAAAAAATTAATTTTTTAAAATTTTTTTAGAATTTGTGATTTTAAAAAAAACAAAATTTTTTTATTTTTGATAAAATGTTTTGAGAATTTAAAAGCAGAAATTTTTTAAATAATAATGGTTTATTCTAAATAGTTTAAAGTTCAAGACTACCTGGCGATGACTGTTATTCAGTCGAAATATATTGTAGTTGAATACATATTTTGGATTGGTGTTCTCTTTAATTTAGTTCTTTTGCCAATTTTGTGTGATTCTGTTTTATCAATGAGTAGAGGTATAAATTCAATGAATAAATTTCATATAGTGAATTTCTAAAAAATAAAATTCCAGTGTTTAATTTTGAAATATCAAAGAGAAAGTGTTTGATAAAGTATTTGAAGGGCGAAAAAAAATTTTTGAAATTAAATAATATATAGTTTCTTTAATAAAACGTTTGGATTATAACTAGAGCTCGACCGATTAATCGGTAACATTAACAATCGGGCCGATTATAGGAGCAAAATGTTGTAATCGGTACAATCGGAAATCGGTTGCCCATCCAGAGCCGATTGTTCAAGATAAATAATTAATTCACAGATAACGAGGAATTACTCTGACTTACAAAAAAACAAGTCAAAAGACAACAAACTTTACTGGATAAATATAGATTAGCGACGAAACAAGACGTGCATCCCTTAATTATATTATAATATCCAATGCAAACATTAAGCATATTTAGAAGAACCAAGTAAAAAACTCCAATTATGACAAGTCGCGTTTAAAAAGTCGAATAGTTAACAAAAATTAAAATTTATACACAATCGGTATCGGAATTACGATCGGTACTTCTCATAATCGGCACAATCAGAGAATAATGCAATCGCTCAAGCTCTAATTATAACTCATTCATCTGACATTACATGATAATAAGTTATGTTGAACTAGAAAAATCCATTTGTAAAAAAAAATAATCAAAAATAAAAATGGAAATTATTAAAAAAAAGGAATTAGAATCAAAAAAATAATTCGATATCGAGAAATAATAGATGTTGAAAGTTTGTGAAAATGGATTAAAGCGCAAATCCTTCAAAAACAAAAATCGATAGTTATTTTAATGAAAAGTGGAGTTAAGTAAAATTAATTTTAATAAAAAATGAAAACAAATTTTTTTCAAACCACTTTTAATGGAAAAATTCAGAAATTTAGGATGAGAGCTATGAAAAAGTTAGTGTAAACCGAAAATATTAGAGCCTAAATATACAAGTTCCAATTGGGTTGATAAAGTGCTGTTGATTTGCAATCGAGAAAATAAAGCGTATTGCTGTGCAGAATCAATTTTATTCATTATTCGTTTGGTGAATTTGAGTTAAGTTACTAAAGAACACCAAGAACCAGATATAAAATCATGATAATAACAATATACATACCTTATCAAATTCCAGTTGTAAAAATTGAAAGTAAATTTATTCTGTTATTCTGCAAAATAGTTGAATGCTTTTGTGACTCGATTTGAAACTTAATAAAGTGTGGAGATAATATTGTTGTGATTATTAACGATTTGTCGATAAAAATTAGCTCTCGATCTGGCTCATTGTGTTCTCTGCTAATTTTCCTATGTCATAGTCATAGTTTTACAAAGATTGAAATATGTTGCAAATGTAAGCCCAAAAAGGCTGAATTTGTAGTGAAAGAACCACATCTAAACTCTCAGTGACAATCTCGAGCGAATGTCTTGGTGGTGGAGTATTTTCTTTACGTGATAAAAGAGTGACGTTTGCGCCTTCTCAAAGAAAATGGCATTTTTAGATTTGCTCATAAACATCTGCAATTTATTGATTGTTCTCATTTTACAGACACTATAAGAACCGTTTCAAGCAATCTTACAATCAGTTTAATATGATGTGCTGTACAGTGAACATATACTGCAGTTGGATATTGTCGTATAAGGTGAGTACAAACACCATTTTCACCCCCTGATATCAAAATAGCCCCATCTGCACCAATTAATGTGTGTCGCACTATTTTTCTTACGTAAGATTGTTTGTAAGCATGAAAAAATATGAGCATCGCCAAAATCTTTTAACTCAATAAATGAGTAAAATCTTTCCCGGATTTCGTTTTCATAAACATATCGGATGCATATACTCAATTGTTCATCACTAGAATTTTACAAACTTTCGTCAATCAACAGAGAAAACATTCCTGCTCTTTCGATTTCATTGAGAATTTGTTCTCTCGCAACTATTCTATAGCAACTATTCTTATTAGCTCTTCATAGATTATTTTGCTAGAATAGTCAACATTATCCTTGTATTTCTTTCGAATACATTGTTGGTGAATCTGTAATTCATTATTGTGCTCAACTGCATTTCAATAAATTCTACCAAATTCCCATTGTTAAACGAAGATCCGAACACAATCTAAATAGGACTTGAAATCCACTTGTAAACACAAAAATCCAGACAACAATTGTGTTCACTGCTATTGATTGATTATTACAGTCGACAGTTATCAAGAACTTGATAACGAAGATGATGGGCAATCATTCCAATGTAAATGGCATTGCACCAATGACACACACACACAAACATATATATATATATATATAACCAAGATCTTAATACCATTTTTGTTGTATATAAATAGTTACATTTTGTCATTGGGTTTGTATTTTGCATTATAGGATTTTCATCGTGTTTATTGATAGATTTCAAGTCTTACTTAGACAGTATTCAGATCTTGGTTATGAATATTTATGTCATGCCTTATACATCGTAATGACTGCCCGTCATCTCTGTTTTCAAGTTCTTGATAACTGTCGAATGAAAGAATTGATTAATATTATTGTTAAACGCAATTTTGTGCTTCAAGATGAAAATAAATGTAAAATAGTTTTGTTTACAAATAAAAAATATTTTATTGAGAATTTATTAGATTTTTGTTAAAGTCTCGGTTTTATTAATTTTAAAGAATAAATTTTTTAAAACTTGAGATTTATAAAAACAAAATTTTTAATTTTTATTAAGATCTTTTTAAAATATAAAAAAATTAATTTATTCTAAATGGTTTCAAGTTCTTATCTACCTGACGATGACAGTGAGTCTGTTGAAATATTTTGTAGTATAATATATATTTTGGATTGGCGCCTTATTTTTTTATTAAATCGATGCCAATGTTTTGTGATTTTTTGAATATAGTTAAGGTTAACGTATAAATAAGCCATGTTTTGACAAATATAAAATCAAATCATTAAAATATTACGTTAATTTTTTTGGAATTATATATGATTCTAGTTGATTGAGTGAATATGTATTGATTACAACTTCCAACGATTTTTGATAAAGAGACATTTGTTGTTTTAGGATAAACATTTTGTTGATAGATTCTATTCCTTAAATTAATGTATAAATAAAATGATAAACAATTACAATTTACCTAATGCGTTATTAAAACTAATTGATCCAATAAACTCATTTTTAGTCTCGTGATATAAAATTTTAGGAACCGGAGCAATTGCATTTAAATAGCAAAAGTCAAAAAGACTAGAAACATTTTTCTTGATACAATTGTTTGAAATTACCACGCAATTGCCAAGTATTTTACCATGTAAATTATCACTATTCTCATCATAAATTATAACACCTCCTATGAGCAAGCCACAGTTATCATTAACCGCTGTTAGAGATCCTTTTCGTAAACCTGGAGGCCATACATAATCTGGACCCATCCTTTTTCTTGGAGATGACATCGTCCACTGATAAGTCATCACATTGAATGACCATAAATCACCAAGATGCATACAGTAACTATTAATTTGATATAATCCGCCGAAAATAAAGAGTTCGTCTCGAATAACCACTAAATAAACGATTAGTTATTATACCTAAAGTTGAATAAAAAATCTTTTAAAACAAAAATAATATTATAAGTGTATCCAAGCACATATATCAGAAAGTATTCTGCTTGGTCGCGAGAACCTCGAGATTGATTGATGTGTACTTGTACTATTGATGAATATTTATAGTAAATTCTTACATAACCAACTAGCCATATAAAAGCAGTTTAACTGCAACGAGCTCGTGACCGTGAAGGTTCCGACTGTGCATTGCAGTGGACTGGAACGCAACTTTATTTATGATAGCGACGTATTAGAAGATTAATAGAAGATAGTAACCCATTGCTGGTTCCTAATCATCGAAAAAATCAATAACAACGGGTTGCTCGGTGAGCACCCATTAATTGTAAAATTGACACATATACCTTAAGATCAAAGAAAGATCATTGCAACGACCTAAAATCAAAACCATAGGAAAAAGATATATCCGTAAGAATAAAGCATAAAGATTTAACCCTACACTGCACAATTTTTTATTTTTTGTTAAAAGTTTTGTATAAATTGTGACAGTTAGAACTAAATTTTTAGATTAAAAACATGACTTCCTCTAATAAAAAACGGCTTATTTATGATTCTTTATGTAATACGTGTTTAAGAATGTGTACATTATAAATTAAGGCTGGAAAAAATGTATATATATGCATCACTGTGCAGTGTAAAGTTAAACTCATATGTTTTAGAAAGTGGCTATTTATACATACTGTATGTATACGCAATTGGCTATTTATACATACTGTATGTATACGCAATTGGCTATTTATACATACTGTATGTATACGCAATTGGCTATTTATACATATTGTATGTATACACAATTGGCTATTTATACATACTTTTTAGTTACGTATAACGTACTAACTAACCAAAAAGCTTATTGATATTAATATTTTTATAAAAACTACTTAATTATAGAAAAATATCGTTTTATTTTTTAATATTTATTGTAATAATATACATATATAGAAATACATACAGTATGTATAAATAGCCAATTGCGTATACATACAGTATGTATAAATAATTATAGAAAAATATCGTTTTATTTTTTAATATTTATTGTAATAATATACATATATAGAAAAACAATAAAATAGATAAAGAATTAGACAATTGCGTATACACACATTATGTATAAATAGCCAATTGCGTATACATACAGTATGTATAAATAGCCAATTGCGTATACATACAGTATGTATAAATAGCCAATTGCGTATACATACAGTATGTATAAATAGCCAATTGCGTATACATACAGTATGTATAAATAGCCACATCCTATGTTTTATGTGTTTTCAGTCAATTCATTAATATAAATGATCTCCTTAACTAAATCTAGAGTATAGGCTAAAATTTTCGAGTCAGTTTTAATAAACTTTATTAATTGTGTAATTTACTATAAAATTCAAAAGATAGGAGTTTAATTGCAGATCAGGTTGAGCAACCTTTCAGATGATAAAATTCTAAAGGCGAGTAATTTACTGAGAAATCAGTAGCAAGCAATCCACCGTTAGTAAAAAATGGATCTCTTATAAGCCAAAATTAGAAAGCTAGACGTATACCGGATGGATGCGTTGAACTTAATGCTACGATACTTTATTATTGACTCCAAGTTCAAAAATAAGACTGAGATTCACATTATCTGGCTTGACATATCTGCTAAACTCCAATATAATTTTATACTAAAACATAACAATTAGTATAATAATAATCATTATTATTATCATCATCATCATTATTCAAAATTTTATGAAATATAGCAAGTCTTTTACATTGATAAGAAAATGCTTTACATGAAGCTTGCAATTCGCACTGCAATCACATTAAAGATAGACAAAATCAAATGTTATAATGAATGAATTTGCTCAATCAGTCCTAATTGCTATTTGCCATTTCTGAATTTTTCTTACGCTTGTTGCGTGGTGAAAATTCATCGGAATTTTCTTCCGGCTTTGCAGTTTTCCCCTGCAGTATTCAACATCTGTGACTTGCCACTGTAGTATGGGTAACTAATTTGAATAATAATCTATTCTGTTTTGTGTCTTTTCTAGATTATAAGTTAGACTTTTACAAAGTATAAAGATCAGATTAGCTATATATAATTTGTTGGGATATTAAATATTCGTCGATGGATACATCTCTCGATCCATACTGTTCGTGTTCAATAATCAATAAGACAAAATCCCAACAAAGAAATCTTTATTCACAAATATTCACCACAAGATACAATTTTTTGATTTTTAGTAGACACCCTAAGGATATCACATAATAAGTCACTGCAATCTGATTAACTTCTTTATCTGTTTATTACTTTCACTTCGTTTTCAAATTAATTAAATTTTTATCTTCGACAAACTGACTTATTTTGTTGTCAGTTACTTTTATAATTTTGGGTTGCCATTAATTTGGATTAGAGCTAAGGAAATAATTTTTACTGGACGGACAATTTATTGCCCATTTTGCTAATTCTGGGAAACCCATTACGTAAAATAATTAATCACGTCTTTAAAGTGATGGCTGAATGCAGAAGTAAATGCATCCTAGGGATAGATATTCTTCGCAAGTTAGATAACTGCGTCATCGACTTAACAGATGATGCTATAAAAAGAAAGGCAAACTATCAGTAATCAAGATTTGCAGAAGTAGTCGCATTGGAAGCCTTCGAATTAGAATATCACTGTGATCATATAATTCCAGTAAAAGTCAACGTCAAAAGTGAGGACACTTTTATCTTTGAACCGGATAAGTTGATTACAAAAAATTATAATATAATGTTAATAGACGAGTGTGTTATACCAAATAATGGGATAATTCCAATAAGAATTGCGAATTATGAAAGAAATAATGTAAATATTCATAAAGGAACAAAGTTGCGCTATTTTTAGGTCATATAGTCACAGTAGAGGGCCAGGATAAAATTGAAGTTGTTAAAAATTTTCCAATCCCAACAATGTTACAACAAGTACAGGGATTTTTGGGATTAACCGGGTATTATCGTAAATTAATACAAGATTATGCAAACATAGCAGCACCGATGATAGAGCTAACAAAAGAAGTCAAAACAAAAGGAGACAGTAAAGGAGTATTAATAGTACAAACAATCAATGACAAAATAAATAAACCATAAAAGAAATGGACACCTGAACATCAAAAGGCATTTGATCAGC
This sequence comes from Schmidtea mediterranea, assembly GCA_022537955.1. Taxonomy (NCBI): domain Eukaryota; kingdom Metazoa; phylum Platyhelminthes; order Tricladida; family Dugesiidae; genus Schmidtea; species Schmidtea mediterranea. The sequence continues at coordinate 17,119,983 of CM039679.1, forward strand.
TAAAAGAGAAATTAATAACAGCACCAATATTACGATATCCAGACTTTAAGAAACAATTTATCGTCATGACGGACGCCAGCGGGAAAGCCGTAGGGGCAGTTTTAGGACAAGAAGAAGAAAAGGGTAAAGATTACGTAATAACTTATGCGATTAAAACATTAGAAGGAGCGCAACTTAGGTACTCAACCATAGAAAAAAATGTTATGCCATAGTATTTGCATTGAAACAGTTCAATCCCTATATATACAGAACAGAAGTAGTAATAAGAACAGATCATAAACCATTAGAAGGCCTTTGGAAACATAAAGACACCTTAAGTAGACTTTTAAAATGGGCTATGAAAATACAAGACATGCATATTAAAATTATTTATAAACCAGGTAGGATAAACAAAAATGCAGATGCACTATCACGCATTCCTGAGTTAGGAGCATTAGAAGTTTTCGCATTAGTGACAGAAAAGCAAATAGACATACAAGAGGAACAAGATAAAGATTCAGAAATCTCTAAGATTAGAGAAGAAATTAGAAAAGGGACAAATCAAAAATACAAAATTGCAAAAAAATTAGTCGTTATTGAGGATTTTACTGGAAAACAGTTAATAGTAGTACCACAAAAATTAAGGCAAATTCTTTTGTTACAATATCATGATGGTGCTCTAGGGGGTCATTTATCAAGTAGAAAGACGGCAAGTAGATTATTACAAAAATATTATTGGGATAACTTAAAAAAGACGTTAAGAGGTGGTGTAATGCATGTACAATATGCGCAACTAGAAAAAATACAGTGAAAAAGACAAAAGTACCCTTACACCCAATCCCAGATAAAACATCGCCAATGGAGCTATACACTATGGATTTTTTATGCGAGCTACCTACCACCATAAATGGAAATAAACATATTAGTTTTCAGCGACTATTTCAACAAATGGGCAGAAGCATTCCCTACCAAAGATGAAACAGCTGAAACAGTAGCTAAACTACTTGTAGAGAAAATTATTTTTAAAATCGGCACACCGAGAAAGTTATTAACAGATAAAGGAAAAAAATTCATGAGTGAGACCATCAAAAGGGTCGCTAATATGTTCAACATGCATAAAATTAATACAACAGCTTACCATCCTCAAAATGATGGATTAGTAGAAAGATTTAATGGCACACTTCTTAGTAGATTAGCGGTTTTTGTGGGAAAAAATAAAAAATGATTGGGACGAATACGTAAGTCAATGCACATACATCCATAATATAACACCAAATGAAACAACAGGATATTCTCCATATTTCTTAATGTTTCTAAGAGAACCTGCAACGCCAATCGATACAATTTTTGAACCGCGAGTATCACAATATCTAGACGCACCAGACTATGTGACATTAATGCAAGAGAGAATGCAAGAGGTTTATAAAGTAGCTAATTTAAAAGTCAAGTTTAGACAAGAGCAATATAAAGATGATTACGATAGGACAAGTAAACCCCATACTTTTAAAGTGGGAGATAAGGTTAAACTTATGTCTCCACAAGTAGGCAAAGGTAAAACAACAAAATTAGCAAGACCATTTAAAGGCCCATATGAAGTAGTTAAAGTAATCAACGAAAACTTACATATACAAAAACATAAAAATGAGGATCCCATAGTAGTACATGTGAATAGATGTAAACTAGCGGAATCTGAAATAGTAGAGGGACCATCCCATAAATATAATCTACGATCCCAGAAAGGATTGATGATGTCGGCAGTCTTCTTAACATTTATAGGAATAATTAATACAACTAATATTGAGGAGGGATGCCAAACTGAATTTATGGGAGATAAAGATATTTTGATAAACATTTCACCTTACGAAATTAACGTATTTAATCTAAACAAAAGGCCGATAAGAGATTTATACTTAGAACAGTAGATACTAGGGTGTTCCCACCCACAATGGAAAAATGTTAAATTAAGTATTTAGCTTTCACCAACCCAGTATTTGATGATGGCTCATATAGAGACACTGTAGTCAAAATATTATAAAGATATAATAATATTTAGGATTTGCTCAATGCATTTGAATGTTCAAAAATGTGAATTTTGCTGTATTTATCAATCATCGGCCAAAATATTTATTTTTGCTACTTATAACAAAGATTCATGTCTGAGTTCTTTGGTCATGTGACCTGCACTTGCAGACATTGTTGATTGCTGACATTTTTGCAATTTTTTAATTTTAATCAAGTTTTTATTTGCGGAACACCGAATACTACAGTGGAGTGCTGAAACGAGGCAAGTTTTTTTCTATTTAACACTGCTATTCATTCTACTAGTTTCTACAGTTGCAAATTATTTGAGTAAAATTGTGCATAATATGTAGTATTATATTGTACAATGTACAATACAAACTATTCACATTATTTCCAGATCCAGTATAATGGCCACATGCAGTACGCGTTCAGCAAGTTCCAAATGGTTAGTTGGATCGACGAATGAACATTTCCAAACTTCTAAACTTTCATCACGTGGAGATGTGTTGAAGGTTCTGTTTCACTATCACAGTGTCAAGAACATGAATATGAAGGATAGTATTGGCAAGTCTGCATCATTACTACTGCCAATATGGGAGATGGCCCGAATCCCGACTAAGGCCCCAAATCACGTGATCGAGTACATTCGCAAACTGCACCCTGACTAGCAGGGTCTAAAGAAGAATATCAATGGCAATTCAGCAACGAATTTATTCAATCAAGCGAAATTCCAAGAAAGACTGGACGATCTTTTTGACATTGCCCACCAGGATGCCATGTCCACCATAAGGATTGAAGAGGACAGATTGTTTCTGCTTGCTCAGCGCGAGAAAGGTCGCAGATGAAAAATGGGAGGGATAGACAGAGCACTTGTATTAAAAGAAGAACGAGCAATGAAACGAAAAATAGCAGCTGAAAAGTATGCTTTGAAGATAAATTCGACAACAGCAGCAACAGAAATGCTGCCACCAGAAACTTTACCTTATGACGATGAATGTAGTTCGTCACAGTCATCAAATGCCGAACCTGAAGCTGGTCCATCCACTCCTAAAGCACCTAAGCCACATACAGCGCGAGGCACTGTGGATGTCGTCACTCCACAAGTCTCTGCTGCTCTTGACAGAACGAACACCAGTGATAGAAAGGCTGCATATATTTTTGCTGCGATGCCATCTAGAGGACAGCTGAAGCAAGTGTTGGGCTCAGAGCCACAATTTAAACAAAAAAAAATAAAAAGTAAAATTAGAGAATGAGAGTGAAAGTTGTGAAAGGAATCACTGCACATAAACATGCACCGCACCAAGATATTAAAAATCAATAAATAACATAATAAGTAAAACAAAATAAAAATATAACAAAAATTAAATAAAACAAATAATTAATAACAATTCGAAACTGCCTACAGAAGCAAAAAGAAAACATAAAGAAATAAAATAAACTGCCAAAACCTTGCAAAATAAGGTTCAGAAAAAACACAGGCAGAAGTGGCGACCAGAAAAACAAAAAAAGGGCTAAAAATAATATTATCAGAAAATAATAATAAAAATAGAATCCAAATATAAAATAAAATATATATCAAAAAATTAAGAAAAATATACAAAAAATAATAAAAATAATTCTAAAGTAATTAAATAATTAAAAAGCCCTAAAAATGGCAGAAAATCGCCTATTGGTCGCACACATGCATACAAATAGTATAAATACAGTGATGAATTTCATAACTTAAACTTTTAAAAAATTTTATGCAAGTTTGAAAAATCTTACTCATTGAGAAAACTAGAAAACTTTGACCGTAAGGAATTTTTATTTGTGATTGTATATGCTTTATTGTAACTTTGTTTTGTCATAATCTAAATTAATGTCTCATTCACTTATATGTTAATTAATTATATGTATAATTATTGTCCGACCCTTAAATTTATATATATATCGTATATCAATAGATGGTCCATGGGACGGATCTCGGGCTGGCTAGTGGGTGAAAACCCTTAGTCGGGCTCGTGGGTCATGCCTCGTGGACCCCTCGGCAGTCCGCAGTCGGGTCTGGCGAATAAATGCACAGGACCGCTACGCAGGGCGCCGTTGTACACTCGGGGCGGCTACTGAAAAGTGGCCGGAACGAGTCGAATTAAAATCAGGGAAGATGCGACAACAGAGTTAAGGGGAATTTAAGCAGAATCGTAAATCGATCATACCGAATTTTTCAATTCTCGGACAAATTTACAAGGAACTGGGTAGCAGGGTTAAGTATAGGAATAGTGGGATGTAGAATGAACCAGATTCAAGTAAAAGAGGAATACATCAGTTAATTGAACCGCACGAATTGTCACAGAGAGGAAAATTATAGATAAGATAGCCGGTGGGAGTGTCAACACGCGTGAACGCCATAATTTTTACCCGCAAGTCCACCAGATAGGCTCCAGAATCAGAGAATTGTTACACGATATAAAGCACAAACCTTACACAGTTTTAGTTTGATAATGTTACAAATCAATAATAATAGCGTTATGTACGATAATGTCAGTCACGCTTAAGTGCACATTAAGTATTTGAGTAGTGATTATGAACGATTAACTAATCTGAACTGAATTAGATTCGTGATAGAGGTGTCCCGACTTGTCCAGACGGATGAACTACATAACCTTATACTGAGATTAAAATCTCGACATCAATCAGGATCCGAGTTTTCACGGAAAATAAAATAAACCTACAAATTTAACAATATATTTAAATATCACGGGGGAAATGGACATAAACATTAATCTTGAGTGACAGTTCTCTGACCATCAATTAATCTCAACGAATTATAAAAATTCTCCGTGTAAAGGACTCAGGAGTGTACGCAAATAATTTACTTCAACCATAGAGCACATAAAGATAGTAACATTTTTATTAAGGGATAACTATTAGTTAAATTATAGTGAAATAAATCGAATTGATAATAGTTAATTTAACGACAATTAATAGTCGAAGTATAAGGAGTTACATAAAATTAATAATAATATTGACCAAGTAATAATTAATAATTAAACTGAAACGAAATAAATAAAATAATATTAATAGTAAATTTTTAATAATGAATGGTAAATTTTCTAATAGCCTGCACAAAGTCAATGGTAGTCGAATAAGATCATACTTGACGGATAAATTAAAAGGAAATAAACCAACTAGCAATAGTAAAGTTACTCATAATTAATAGTTAGCCGGTAATAAAATATTTAAACCATGATAATAGATCCCATGAAACCCATCGATTGGATCGCCATAGAACGAATAGAAAGGATAATAATCCCGTTTAATAAAGATGAAGGGTCACATTAAAATGAAATACGGGGGAAATTTACAAAAACAAGAGCTCTTCCATAAAATCGCTATCCGGCCCCTCACCAATGTTTCCGTATTTTATCACCACTTCGCCTCTCAGAGGACCTCATTTCGTTTTTTTTGTTTTCCTTTTTCAGGATGAACAATAATAATGATTCTGGATTAACTGGGTTGCCAAAAATACCACGACTCCCACCCTCGATCGTGGCCGTCCGCCATCAATATGAGGAGCTGAAGCAGAAGCACGAGGTGCTCCAAGCCAAGTACGATCGAATAAAGGGCACTTGGGCTCCGCCCGATGCCATCAAAGTGCTGAGACGGAAGATTGAGCGGCTCACTCGAGCGCGAGATGAACTAATCACCGAATCCCGCGCTCAGCGGCTACTCATCAAGGAGCAGTCCACCGCGCTCCGACAGGCGTTTACGGACACTGAACTTCAGGCGTGCGTCCCGGGAAGCATCAGGGCCAGTCAACTGGACATAATCCCAGCCTAACATCTTCCCACTGCCTATGTCTCGTCTTCCCCTTCAGTCTCTAGGAACCCAATCCCTGAAACTCCCAGTCTACCTGTCGAACCTATTGTCTCTCAACCATCTATCGGGAACGCAGAGAGTGCCGCCATCACTCGAACGCGCCGGCGACCAAACCGAAATCGGCGACGTCGCGAACGACGCCGACGAGTGGAAGAGGATCTCGCCGGATTGGAACCCACTGGGGTCCCCTGTCCAATTAGTGGTCCGCCTCCACCTTACCAGGAGTTCGAATTTCCGGAGTTTGACCCGGATATCCTTTATGCTCCCGACGTAATATTCCGATCACCCGCCCGGTCTATCCACATTAATCTGATCGACGAGGATCCGGAATCTTCCCCGGCCATCCACACCCTCGATAGACTTGGGCTCGGAATTGAGGATATCGCCGTTCTCACGGGCGAAGTGCCTACCGCTATCGTTACGCAAGAAATCGCGGGTCCCTCGACTCGAAGAGAAGAGAATCAACTTTCGAGTCCTCCGCCTTACAGGCCAATGAAAAGGAAGTACTTCTCGACAGATATTGACGAAGAAGATTAACGGGCAAACCGAAAACGGCCTTGACGTAGTTAAAGGACTTGTATGGATATTTCATCCCTGTTGATTTATCATTAGAAATCGTGTACAATACTCTCTTAATCTTGTAAACTTAGTTTGTCGATAATATGATGTTTCCCTGTCGTTTTGTTCTTCATGTTGAGATAGACTAAGTGGATTGATTCATGAGAGATGTGGTGGGAATAAAAGAGATAAAGTCTGGTTAACCGGTAATGGGATTTAACGATCACCCAAAATTTTCTCTCCGAGGGTTGACACGAAATGAAAACCAATATATGAAAGCGTAAGCCCTTCTAACGGCAGCAAGTAACTCGGGAAAGACGAAGGTCCTTCGAGGAGTAGTGCTAGTAATAGCGCTCACCTGCTCGAATGGCATTCGGCGATTGTGTACGGTACCAACGTGATTTCCGTCACGGGTACATGATGGTTACTAAAATCGTGAGGCGCATCAGGAGATTTTCCCTAGTCATTAATGATGAAAGTCCTTTCAGTATAACGAGTAAAATCATGAAATTTAATGACTCCTGTGCGCCCAACACAAGACACGGAAGAACTCATTATTAGTTCCAGTGCTATCAGACGAGCTCGCATGACACGTGATGAAGAACAGAAGCAATATCTGCTTCAAGTCGTCGAGGACCACAGAAATAAATTTTCAGCACCAACTAAATCATCAGCAATTGATGCTAAGCAGCAGAAAATGCATCGAAGAGATTAACGTGAACACTAACTGAGTAACTGGATTGTGAATTGACAATGTACTGCTTTAAAAACTGATTTCCTACAGGCTTAGGCTTGGCTATTGGTTACTGCCTAGGACTATGTTCTATGATGAACAATTGATTGAACCTTACAGTATACTAATATTGTTTTAGCTGATTGCTGATAATAAACATACTGAACCTTGCATTTTACACAGACCTTGGTGTATATTCTGCTGTTTTTATAATTAACTCTCGATTGTATAGTCGCGGCACAAATTAAACATAACTTTGATTGAGTTGAGCAAGTCCTAAATATTATTATTTTCAGCTAAAATTTTTACTACAGCTTCTTTATAACTAGCATAATGCTATAGAGTGTTGGAAAACATTGTTCTCAAACTTTCATTTTTTAGGAACACCCTAGTAGATACAGAACCAAAACTTATGGAAAAGGGAGAGGAGAAAACCACTAATGAGTTCGAAAGAGGAGATAACACTAAATTTATAAACTTAAAACCCAAAACCGAATACGTCGTATGCGCCCAATGGAACAAAAACAATGATATGTCACAAATAAAATGTAAAAGGATAAAGACCATGCAGACAAAAAAACATGAAACGACAAAGAAAATAATAATAAACACAACACCAAGAATAGAACAACAAACCAGCTCAAACCCAAACATAAATACAATAACCACAAAAGTAACCAATCAAACTATAATAAATAAAATTGTTTAATAAAAGTGATAATTATCAATATAAAAAATATGGTCAATAATATTAATAAAAATTATATAATTATATAAAAAAGCGTATAAGGAAAAACCTCAAATGCGCACCAAATATAAATATTTTATTTTTAGAAAGAAAAGCTCATCAACAATACAATCCAACCAATCAAATCAATATAAACACAACAATGCAATACAATCAATACAATCAATATAGATCCCATAATCCAATACTATTGTATGCTCCATAAGCACTATAGCAACTTCTACAAGAACCTACAAAACAAAATATGCACAGAAGGAACCCCTATAACAGTCCGCGGTTTCCCAAATCAAGTATGTATCCCGAAATTTAATGAAGCTCGAAGGGTGAAATTACATGAACTGATTGGAGCCTACGACAGATTTCCGAATGCCGACAAAGCAGCAAAGAAATGAACGAAAGTCCCACACCCAATACTGTTTCGTATAACGAAAACAGAGGTGTCAATCTGCCAGCAAAAGATACCAATTATCACAACAAATATGTGTACGGCAGTCATAAATACAATAATGAATGATCGGAGTTTTCCAAACGATTTTAACGAGCTAATCATACAAATGAACAACCTACCCTGCGTATTCGCGATAGAAGTACTGTACGTGCCAACAATCCCAAACCCATTCCAGCCACTACAAACCGTACAATCAAATCTACAAATGCACAGAGATTTTATCAGAAAGAAGATGTCATTTACCCATAAAGAGTTATCAACAGCCGAAAAACAGCAACTTATCATGTTTGTGGACGCAAAGTTGGTGCATGATTCAAATGATAATATGAGACCGGTAGATGTAAATATCAGAAATTTCAAAGGAGCAATAGTATATTATAAAAAAATCACACCCAGAACGAAAATCACACTATAATCCCGAAAAAACAATGGCCAACCGAGAAAATATCATCGGAAATGAAGATGAGTACCAAGCACTAATCGACATCCAAAAACTGTTGTGTGGAAAAATAATAATCGGCTTCGATATTATTAGTAAGTTGAAGGCACTTACCCTAGATGTGTACAATGTGATGGGAGTGCGAGAGATGTCGGAGGATAACTTCATGTGCTCATTTGTGAAGAACGTCGCTCCACATAAAATCAAATTATCCCATTTGGCGTATCAAGTTATCAAACATCACAAAAAATGGTATAAAGACAGAATTATTAATGCAATATTACAGAAACCCGAACCTTTCTCTACAACATCTACAACAATGATAGTAAAAGCCATCTATGTAATAATAGAAGCGCAGCGGGAAGAAATTGTTAAATGGGATTCAGAAACCTTTAGTGGCAACAAAGAGTATTTATTATCACAATCCCAAGATAGCAGCGAGGAAGACATGTACATCGAACCTTCCCAAGTTGAGCTAAAAAATTTTTTTTTATTTTATCTTGCAGGTATATCCTCCAATATCTTGTGTCCGTGAAGATCCAGTCGTGCGTAACAACGGATCCAAACGTCAATTATGAAATCTTATAGGGTAGAAGGAAGATAGAGGACCAACCTTTTGGCTAACCCTCTGTCATCCCCCGCCCGAAAAATCTACCTAAAATATCATTTACTTATCGGCTCAAAATATCTCATAAAATCAGTGGACACTCATAAAATCTTAATATCGACATATCTATTCATCCTTAGGATCAAATAACCAAGGGGGGATGAAAAAACGGGTGAAATTTTTACAACCATCGTAAAATATAAGCTGAACTAATAATAAGGAATATTCAGTAACTTTGAACCTTAAAGTTAACAAAGTGATTTTATTGATCCTTTCGTTTAATACTTAAAGCTACCAAATATTTTTATTGAACATTTCATTTCATGCTTGAAGTTACCAGATATTGTTAATCCTCATTTTATTTAAGCATTAATTAAAATGATCAATGAATAAGGATGAATGAATTATATACTCTAAGATGATGTCAAAGAAAATAACCCTTAAATGTAAAGCGACCGAAAAGCCTTCGGATGCCACCACTAAAATAAGGGCAGGAACACACTTCATCTGAACATAACCGTAGATGACATACAACAAATTAGTGTGCTAGGGTGATTCACCCAAATTAATATAAATAGATCAGTTTCTAAAAAATCCAGAAGTTAAGAAATGTCAATTTAATCTACTGAGAAAATAAAAGATCTATCGATTGGAATTTACTAAAAAGTCAACGTCGGGTATCGAATTCATTCACAGCCGTTATAAATATAAATGCAAGTGGTGGAAAATTTAATAGTTCATACTGAGATCATGCAAATCAACCAAGAAGAATCAACGAGTAAAGGAACATCTATAACCTCAAAATGGATCGTGGTCGCGTGGGACCAACATACATCGGAGACAACAATGGAGCGAAGCCGAATTCTGTGACAAATAACTCTAGACCATTAAGTAAGAAAATATTTTAATCTCATGATGATTTAAAATTACCATACTACTCCGATGAACGTTCGATCGAGACAATTTGGAAGGACTAATAGGATACACAGATTCCCAGGTATTCACAGAACCAGTACTACTGAGTACTATGTCTTCTTGGAGTAACCAAACCCTATGGAATAATAGATACGAGCTACCCAACATCTAGAATGAAATTATCTTTTCATTGAAAGAATTAATATAAAATGATTTACTGATTTTGTTTTTATCTTTCACTCATTATACCTAAAGCCCAAACAGTAGAACCATAGAGATCTGACTACATCCGATAGCTTAAAGGCCAGAATGAAGCATTGGTATTAGAAGTAGATGAGCGTCTGAGTATAGTATGACCCCGTCGAGATTCAAATTAGTAAATCTATCGCAGCAACACTATAAGAAATGACGAGAATGAGTTCTCCCTATTTTTGTTTATGTGCTAAGACGGTGAAACTGTAAAGACTAGGATAGTAGGGACCATAAATAGATTGCGAGGTTTGTGAAAACATTTCTTAGGAATTATATGGCAAAATCATTAGGCAAGACGACTATTTATTTTGTGAAATTTTAACAATAAATTATTTTTTATTAATTTACTTATAGTAAAATTCAGTAAGAGATATACCACCCATGGACGAATCCTGGAATGATGATTCTAGGATCCAGCCAGAGCAGCTGCCCGGTGCCGTCAAGCGTTATGGGACGCTGGATATACAGTATCGTCTGCAGGAGGATCAAACTGGCCGACCTATCCAAGGAGTCGGAACGACGAAATCGAACTGCCCAACGTGGCAATAAAACGCGAACCCGGCGAAACCCGGCACGAGTGGCTCGGCAGAAGGTTGAATATACCTGACCAATTTAGAAGAGTTGTATCGCAAGACACGATGGCAGATAATCATGGCGCGGCGCCACCTCAGCAGAATCGCCACAGACATCGCATCAGGTCGAATACCTAGCACCGACGTGTACGCTCCTAGCTACGGGATATCTTACGAATTAAATGATCCAGCATTGAAGGAAATGGAGGCGGAAATTGATGTGGTGGTGCCAAGACACCTTATTCGAACACCAGCCCTGGAACGCATCGGTACACGACATCAGAACGAGGACCACACTTATGCGAGTCTACGGTCAAGAGAAGATTCGAATTTTCGATACTATAACAACCAAAGAAGATATGGACGCCAATGAATCAATGCAATGGAACCAGTTTTGTTATACTGTAAATAAATTTAGTATAAGGCTTCTTGTAGAATTTTAATGAAATTAATAATCCCTTATGGATCATCCTCTAGAGCATCAATTTTTAAACTATAGGTCGCGACCCAAAGTTGGGTCACAGGAACTTTTCAAATTTACATTAAATTACACTAATTACTAATATGTGCTTTAACTTTTCGAAACAAAATCTGTCAAATTCGCATACAAATTGTTACTAGCGATCATAAAACGCCACAAAACTACGGACTTCATAAATTATAAATTTATAAAAATAAAAAACAACAGAAACTGCAACCCATGTAACAAAATAACAGATCCAGCAAAAATTACTTATTGGGGGTGTTTGTTATTTGTTGCATGGGTTGCAGTTGTAGTTTTCTAGTTGCTCCCTTGTAACAAATAGTTAGTAATAAACAGAAACAATAATAAAAACAACGATTAGCTGTCATTATATTTTTGTTTATTAATCAAATTGGTGGTTAGATTTTAATTAGATAAAATTTCTAATTAATTATTTTTCTTATTTGGAAAACATTTAATAGTGAATATACATAAAAAAAATATATTTTTAAATAATAATCATTATAACCCCATATTAGTTAATATGGATCGATGGCTTTTACGTTCTGGAGATAAAAATAATAACTCAGAAAAACCAAACAGCTCTAGAGAAAAAAAATCCCAATTCAGAAAATTCACCTAGCAATATTAACTTTCCTGCTGTAATAACTATAACTGAAAATACTTGTATAAAAAAAGTAAATTGAAATCAAAAAAGGAAATACAATAGCTCCTTTTTAGAATTTGGGTTTACATTTACCAACGTAAATGTAGAAGAACGTCCAATGTGTTTATTATGTAATGAAATCTTAGCAAATGAAAGTTTTAAGAGGAATAAATTGAAGCGACACATAGAATCAAATTATAGCGAGTTTCTGGGCAAATCTACAGATTTTTTAATAGAAAGCAAAACGAACTCATGCAGCAACAAAATACTTTTAAAAGCCATCTAAAAGTTAATAAAAATATTTACTGGCATCGTATGAAACTTGGTATTTAATTGCAAAAGCAAAGAAACCTTTCACTACTGGCGAAGAGATTATTTTACTGGCTGCAATTAAAATCTGTGAGATTATACATGGAAAAGAAATTTCTGACGTATTCAAATATGTGCCTTTGTCAAATGATACAGTGACAAGCAGAATTAAGGAAATAAGTAACGATCAGCTACGACAACTTATTTATAGAATTAAACAAAGTCAAAATTTTGCAATCCAAATTGATGAGACTACTGACATAACAAATATGGCACAAGTTTCTACGTACACGAGATATTGTTTCGAAGATTATTTGGTTAAGAAGTTTATGTTTTGTTGACCACTCAAAACACGAACAATAGGTGAAGATATTTTTAACATTTTAAATGATTTTTTTGACAAACATCGGCTTTTATGGAAAAATTGTGTTGGGGTATGTAGTGATGGGGATGTTACAATGACTGAAAAGCTAAACGGACTTTTTGTTAAAATGAAACTTTTGCCCCATACTTCCAATATTAAATTTACTCATTGTATGATACATAGGTAAGCATTGGTAGCTAAAAAAAATTCTTCTGAGTTAGATAAAGTTTAAAGAGGTTGTAACTGTGATAAATTTTATAAAAAGCCATGCTCTTAACAGTCGTCCTTTTTCTCAGCTCTGCAATAATATGGGATCAAATTATGAAAACCTTCTCTTACATGCAGAAACTAGGTGGCTCTCCAGAGGAAGAACTCTACAAATGGTTTTTTAATTGAAAGATGAGATTAGAATATTTTTAATCCAAAAAAATCATGATATGGCCAATTACGTTTGTGATGAAAGCTGGATGTTGAGGTTGTGTTATATGGGCAACATATTTGATAAACTTAATGAATTGAATTTATCACTGCAAGGTGAAAATATAAATATTTTGAATTTGTATGGTAAAATAAATGGATTTGTTAGAAAAATCCAAATTTGGAAATTAGTCATTGACAAAAACAATATTTATATGTTTCAATATACAAAAGAGTTTATAGACGAAAATGAATTAAGTTTATTCATTATAAAAGACATAATTGTTGGTCACCTTTCAGCACTTGAGACACAATTCAAGCAATATTTTTCCAATGATTTAATATTTCAAATTACGAATGGATACTGCAACCATTCAATACAAACTGCGAAACTTTGCAGCATCTCAAACTTAATGCACATGAAGAATTTGCTGAAATTTCTACTGAGTCAACTTTAAAATTAACATTTTCAAAGCAAACTGTTGATAATTTTTGGTTATCAATTAAAAACAAATACCCTTTGCTGTCTAGCAAGACAACTGATGTTATTTTACCGTTCGCCACCACATACTTATGTGAATCCGCCTTTTCAACTTTATTATACTTAAAGTCGAAATACCACAATCGAATACGTAATATTGATGAGATTATGAGACTTGCGCTTTGCAAAATCGAGCCAAGATTTAGTTTGCTTTGCTCTAATAAGCAAGCAGATCCATCTCATTAAAAGTTATCATTTAATTATTAAAAGAAATTGCACACAAAGATTTATTATTTATATTTTTAGTTATAGTTTTGTTTTTAACAAATTTATTATTTTATTTTTTATTTTATTCTTGTTGAATTCATAGGAACTCTTTTATTTTGTTATTTATGTACAATAAAACAAACTCTGGTGTTAAATTTGGTTATTTTATTTCTTTATTGTTGTATCCCAGCTGCTATTGTAGTTTCATTTATTTTCACACGAATTTAGTATTGGGTCGCAGAAATTCTTGAACTTCAAAAGTGAGTCGCTGAAAAAAAAGTTTAAGAACTCCTACTCTAGAGTATTATGTAAATGAAGTTAAACACCTTAAACATGAAAAGTAAAATGTATTCAAAAATAAGGTTTGACCCTCCCCTTAAACCATGAGGCAGATACAAGACTAAAATAGAATGAACCTCATAACAAAAATAAAAAGGAAATTATCGCAACCCGAATAAGTTAAACATAAATAGTGACGATACTACTATCCGGAATTATACGAAACAATTTTGATTTTCTTAAAACAGCTGTATATTATTAAAAACTCAAATCACGTCTTGTTTGTAGATATGAATACCCTCCGTGTACTAGGAAAGGAGCTAGTCAAGGCACGACGAGAAAATGCGGAATTACATAACCAATTGTTACAAATGAGTCGGGAAATCCAAAAGATAAAAGCAACCTGGATCGAACCGTCTCGAGCCAAACTAACCTACCAGCGTTTGATTGAACCCAACGAGGGTGGGCGGAAGAAAAGCAATTGATCCAGACACAACGATCGCAAATTTGAGATTTAGAAGTTGCGCTTTCAGCTTGTCAAGAAGGAAATGCAGTCACATGCCCGTTAGTGTTTGCTTCCACGCAAATAGCTTATCGGGATTCAACCAAGGCAACCAAACAAGTAGCACCAAAACGACCTCACCCCAGGCCCGGAAAATGGGAACCCGAGAAGCGACGCTTCCAACAGTTAACGGAGATGACCCCGAATAAATAAACTAGATAAATAAGAAAATTTGTAAGTTTACTGTTATATTGAAAATAAAGTTTTCGAATTTATTTCATGAATTTGTTAAATGCTCCCTGTCGAATTAATGATGATATACATCAAATAATAAAGTATCCACATACAGAAAGAGTTTGGTATAGCATTTGAATATGTATAGAAGGGACCAGAACTATAAAGCGAGTGTAGGCTTTTATCGGCAGCTCGTTGAACCCAATATGAGGCCGGGCCTTAAAAGTTCTGAGAGCAGAGCTCATCTTTGGCGGTCTCATAACCATTGGTTGTAGTTCCAACGTTGTCTAGCAACGGGTAACCATTGAAGGGCAAGAAGTATTATATGCATGGGTTACGAGGTCACGAACCACTAACCGTCCACTGGTGATGTTCCAGGTTTGCAGTAAACTTTCTCTTCTTGATATTCTCGTAAAGAATTCACTTTTCACCTCCAGTAATCAGCTTATCCAGAAACGGCTCCACATTGTTTCTAATGACAAGTGATGAACATATTCTTATACTATAAGGGCTTTCTGATTTCTTAATAAGTGACAATATTTACGGCAAAATTTGACTATGAATGCCTTAAATAAATCTGATTCATAGTCACATTTTGTAGAAAATAATATTCTTATACGGTTAGACAGGTATTTTCAGTTAAATCCGTTTTGAATCCAAACTGCTTGCTTCAAGACAAACCCAATTGCTTAAATGTGATCTCCAGCAACTGTATGGAAAATTCTGAATTTACCTTCCTAGCTAATATAATTTAAAATACATACAAATCATTTCAAAAATATAACAGTAGTGAAATGTAAACATCCGGACTTCATTCGAGACATTAGGATGAAATGGCGATAATACTAGAAGAGAATTGGCAAAAATTCGATTTGAAAATATTAAAAAAAAATTTAGAATTAAATAATTTTTGATTTTTAAAAATTTTTAAAGTTTTGTTTTTAATCTATTAAATTTATAATATTGGTAAATCTAATTTGAAAAATATTTTGAAAATTTGTTTAAATAAATATATTTGTTGAATAAAATTGAGTGATAAAAAATATCAATCAGAGAATAGGAGGTAAAAACGAAAGTCTGGTTAAATTTTTGTTGAGTAATCAGTACCGATTTTCGGTCGAAATATTTCATATTTCATTTTATGAATAAACATTGCGAAAATTAGCTAACATTTTTATTTATTTAAATTTTATTTATACAAATAATTACGCAATCAAAATAAAAAGATTTTAAAGTTTACATAATTATTATTATGTTTATTAAAACCTGGATTGCGTTGTTTTCAAAGTTGCGTTGTTTTTGAAATTTTGTTATTTCAGAGTTGCGTCGTTAAAATTTCGATTTTTGTTGCTTAAATTTCGCATATAAAATAAATTTTCAATTTAAAATAAATTAGATTTCCCGAATTAAAATAAAGATAATTATAGTTTAAGTAAGTTTTTCCAAAATTTGCAATTTATATATGTTTAATGTAACAAGTTACATAATGGTTATTATGTAATTTGCACCATGATTCAAAAAAATTAAATGCTTGTAAAATAAATTAAATGTGTTGCTTTGTTAAATAAATTAAAAGGATTGTTATAAAAAACTAGAATGAGTCAAAAGCGGAAGCAAATTAGTTTGGAACTTCAGTTAGACGTGTTAAAGCGTTTCAAATCTGGTGAAAAAGCTGTTGATATTGCCAGAAATCTCAGTTTAGCTCCTACAACAGTGCGAACCATTTGTAATAGAGATCCTGAGCAAATAAAAGAGTTTGCTAAAACCAGTACTCTATTACAATCAAAACAAACTAGTACCAAGTTATGAAGTTCCATTATCGTAAAAATGGAGTCCCTGCTTAGCATTTGGACAGAGGACAAAATGATTATCCAGGACAAAGCTTTAACTATTTTTAATGATATTAAAAAGAATTCGCCATCATCTAGCGGAAAAACATTAGAAAAATTCGAAGCCAGTCAAGGTTGGTTCGAATGTTTCAAAAGTAGAGCAAAACTGTATAATGCTGCCTTGAAGGGAGAAGCTGCCATTGCAGATATTACAGCTGCAAATAAAGGATCTTTTGTTTTAGTACTAATTAACAAAATACATTTTTATATGGAAAATTTAATTTCGATTTGCGTCGTCATTCTTGTGGCCCAATTAACGACGCAAATCGAGGTTTTGGTGTATTATTATTAGTAATAGTATTGTGGTGTCTTCAATATTTAATTTTTAATTAATTTTATTAAATTTTAATTAAATTTAATTGGTACTTTAATGATCGCCACATTTTTTAATGCAAATCTCTACAAACAACCAATGAAGCTCTTCAACTATTTGTCAATGATTTCTCAATCAGTGAAATTACTGTTTTGGTTAATTCTTGTTTCCACTTATTCAAGTCAGCTCGAAACTCAAGAAACTCATTTAAGAATTCTAACTGTTGAAACTTATTCAAATATCAAATTATTATTTTCTCTTAAAAACATTTCTAATATCGTCATTTCTCAAATCGATTCTATTAACACTATGATACTCTCAGAAACGCAAAACCTTGATATCTCATGCTCAGTGATCAACTGACCAACAATCGAATACAAAGTTCAAACCGATCAAATCAACTTATTGAATTTATTTTGAATACATTTTTGCTGTTATTATTGTGTCTTTACAATTGGTCTCAGAAGTGACAAATGTAATTTTTATTTATATTTTTACAATGCTAAATCATCTAAAATTATAAACGTCCTTAAGACATTAATAACATTATTAATATTGTTTATAATTTGTTATTTTATATTTTAATTATAATAAACGTATACTCAATATCCTTTGCTTAAATTTTATTTATCGCTACAAACGCCCCCCCCCGCAATATTCCAATTTTTCAAACTCAACCTCAATAAATAACAAAGCAGTAAGCATCACCATCCGCCACAACAACCTTTTGCACGAAGTCTGCTTTACCTTAGATTTCATTAACGATTAATCAAAACATTTTTCAATAGACCCAAATAATTTTTTTATTTTGAATAACGGAATTCCCATCACCGACCCCTTTACAATCCCAACAAATTCAATCATCACACCTTTTATAAGGGGCAAGAGGCGGTAAAAGACTAAAGATTGATAACAATAAAGTTACAATAAAGTTAAAGGTGCGGATAATTCAATCCCAGGAAGCAACACTTGGTTTCGACCTGTACGAGTCGAAAAGATTTATCAATATCTATAGACGCTTAAAACCTTCTATCAGCGAGAACAAGCACGAAAGCCAATCGTTAAAAACGCAAGTCCGGACGCTCGAGACTGCCATTGTGGCAATTAAAGAGGAATGTGGTCATTTATTTTTTTATCTTCTAACAACATCTAAAAGAATTAACAGGATCCGCTCACAAGCCTGCTAAGCCCAGAAAAAGTTGAGAAGGCTTCTCTGAGTGATCATCAGCTGTTGTATGTATTTTGTTGTCCCAACGTTGTGTGTAATCTGTTCTTTTGATTAAGGTAGTTTTGTTCATTCATGTATTAAAATGTAAATGCCACTAATGGCTAACAATAACCTCGCGACAATTAAGAGAATGAAGATATGAACCGAAAAAACCGGAAGTCTATCACATGCCTTCTATCTGCAGCTCGCTGAACACCAAAGTACATCCCTGCCTTAAGAGTTTCGAACATGAGATTCAATTTTGTTGGAGTTACCAAAAACCTGTCAACAGCGCCCACCATATAGTGCCAGATGGAAAGAGAAAGCATTGTTCGATCGATCTCTGGGCTAGTCAAGTAACAGCAGCGGTAGCGTCAAGGTCGTGATATCCATAACCCAACAATACCGATAACGTAGAAAAAATAAAATGAACTAAATTCAAGAAAAACTAATATTTAGGAAAAATTCAATAACAAAACTGTAAATAAAAACTTTCAACTAAAGTGCAGGGTTTAAAGCTGATAAGCCGTGTTAAATAAGACTGTAATATATTTTATTTCGTTTTAAACTCACTAAAGGATCTCTCGGCCGAGGTTTCATTGTATTTATTGTAAATATGAAAATTAATGCTGGAATTTTCTGTAATAATTTAATATATAAAAGAAAAGATTATATTCCGTGTGCTCAAGAAAGTATACTAGAGATTTAGCTAACAATCTAAAATCAAAATAAAATAGAACTCTGCTTGTAATATATCTCATAAGTGATCTTTTAATAATTTGAAATTTAATATTTCAGAAAATAAAAAGAGCTCACTTGTCATGTGACTTCTCCTAGGAAAAGGGTATTTGAGACAGTTAGGGAGGATCGACGAATAACTACTCGTATGATAAGAACTAGAAACGACAAGGCCATATCCAGGATGAATTTTAATCCACCTGCATAAATAATTTGTTTATTAAATTTACATTTAAATAGTTTTAAGAAGCATGATTTTCTTTTTTCGTAAATCGGATGTTTAAAATCGTTATATATTAAAAATCGTTATAATTACAAATAGCACAATTATTTTATTCATTAATAGACAAAATTTAATTGATTTTAGAATATTTTTTTGGCAATTTTTTCTAAGTTTTTCTCTTCCATTTGCTTAAATAAAAAAATAATAATGAAAGAAATCACCTGAAAAAGATTGCCGAAAATTTGTGAATACCTTAAATAAATCTGATTCATAGTTAAATTTTGTAGAAAATATTTAGAAACACAAAAAAAGTCCTTAAAATAATAATAATATCACTAATAATGTTAACGATAAAAATAATAATAATTAATATTTATTTAATAGTCATGCATAAGATGACGACAATATTAATAATACTGTTATTAATAGTAATAATAAAGCGAAATAGTAATAATAACACCAATGATAATAATACTACATCTCCGTTCTCAAGTTCTTGATAACTGTCGACTGAAAAGAATTTGTTTATTTATTATTTATTTTATTTATATAAATTGTTGTTAATTATTTTGAAAGAATGCCAAAATTAGTTGCGGAACCAATGCAATAGCAAAAAAATTTCGAAGACCAAAACCTTATTATCCTCTTCTTAAAAATATCGATTCGTTGAAAAATGTATGATGCTTTGGATTAACCGAATTGGGATGTCGAAATAATGCGGTAGAAATGAAAACTACTGCGGTTTATGATAGACACTGATCAATTTAATATTCAGGGACAAAACATTGGATCGATGCACGTTGTTTTTATTGAACGAAAATCATGTATAACTATTTGCGATTCGTGAAGAGAATACGATGAAGGTTTTATAAATATTGACTATTTTAAAATTGTATTTTAATGCCAATATTATTCTAGACTTATATTTTAATATTAATATCCTGTGCTTATAGTTTTAATTAATTTTTCACAACCCGACCACTGGTTATGCCAGTGCTGCAGGTGGTCGGTGTTGGACTCCTTTGACTCTCCAATCCCAAAGTTCAGGATCTGCGAGTCAAAGGATCTATTATTCAATTACAATAATATAAATAATAATAATAATAAAGATAGTACAGCAAAAATATTTATTAATAGATTTGTTTCATTATTTATTTCCCGGGTTCGGCATGCCAAAATGTAAAGCGAAAGAAAATGAGACAAAATCATTTATTATTGATTCCTAATAATTTATAAATAGTTCATATTAAGTTTGGGTTCATTTTTATCTCTACTCATTTGAATCCATGTTTATATATGTGAATTGATTGTTCCTTTCATACATAACCCAGTTTATAGTGAAGTAATCTTTTTCAAAATTCATGTCTGACAAGACCTTTCTTTCCGACTTGGCCGGACCTTTGGCATTGGTCCGTATTCCAAGGTGGATTGGATTCTTTCCATCGTCACATTGACCATTAGAATTATATTTCTTTCCGATACTTCTCAACCTCAATTTTTATATTTTCCTCGTTGTCAGATCAATTTCTGCCATCGTAATCTGTTCAGAAAATTGTGGCTATATTTCTAGTGTTGTGGTTGATGTCGATTCCATACCTTGAAGCTTTCTATATTCGTTCAAAGAGTATCTCTTCGATGACTGCTTTCTGGGCATTGGTATGTCATCTATCGATTGATTTTTTACTGTCTGATATACCTTGCGAATACTTTTTGTATCTCAAGAGCAGAATGTATGCCCATTTGAGTCTCTTACCCGCATATTTTCTTCACCACCGTTTGTAATTTGATTCATTCTCCTCTTATGTTTACTCCAATGTTTTAGAGCACTTGTGTCGCTGCTAGATTATGATTGCCATATTGCTGATCTATCCATATTCCCAAATATTGCAGCTCTGTGTGTAAATCATGGCCAATCAACATCTTGCCTATTGTTAGTTTTTGAATGTCTTTTATTTCTGCATGTTGATCACTCTGATTCTCCTTGGAGCTATGTATGTATTCTTTATTATTTCCCCATGATAATTTATGATCGCAACTGCTAATGGAATCACTTCCTCCTTCTCTGAAGTGCTGTATTCCGCATCGATGAACAATATTCTATCTCTTCCAAATCCATTTCCTTCATGATAAAGGACATTTTCTTTGACAAAATTTCTTTTGAAATCTTCAATAATGTTGAGTCTTCTCTTCCCATTGGCTGCGCACTCGGTATTTCATTGGCTTCATTTTCCGTTCTCATCTCCACCACAATGATCATTTCTTCATTCGCGGCTCATTATGTCCTCCACATGAAGTCTTTCTGTAACTTTTACGATGTAAATTTTTTGAGCTCCCACCACACTTAATTGCCTTCATTCATTATTTCGACTGTCCCTTTTATTACAAGGAGATAATATCTCTCTTCTTCAGCAAATTCAATTTTGTCTGTCAACTTTAATTTCAACTTGCGACTTATCGTGACCATATGAATTTTGTATTAGTAAGTTGTTATTGATTCTGTAAATTTGTAGTCCGGCATGATTCTTCTGTATCTTAGTATAACTTTCATAAGTGTATATCGCCCATTGTAATTGTTCCATTTCTTTTTCGTTTCTGAAAGATTTAAAATTAAGATTTGAAAATAGTTTATTTCTGAAGCTAGAGTTAAAATGAAGTATTCGAAGGATGTTGTCTCAACCACCAGCTGTATATATAATAATAATAATAATAATAATAATAATAATAATAATAATAATAATAATAAAATTACTGATTTTAAAAATTTTAAAAATTGACAAATATTTATTTAATAGCTAATAGAGGTAGACGGTAAACATGTTGTCATCCAATATTAAATGATTTCATCCAAAAATGAGGCTTGTGATGAACTGCCCAACGGCCTTACCTAAACCTAAATAAATATTCTATCATAGAGATCGTTTAGCGCCAAATCAACAACAGAAATTTCATCCATCGTTTCGCCAAATAAAAACCGAATATCAATTACAAACTTACCAGGAAGATCCCCTCATTATGATTTCACAGATCCAGCATTGACTCAAAATTTCAACATTTTTTGTGAACGTTATCAGTACTAATGTCTATCTAAATCTTGTTGATTTATTTGAATATTTTATAAATTATTATAAAAAGTATTTTTAGTTTCTTTTGTAAAATTAATGAGATGTGTAAAATTTGGTGAATGATTTTTTTTGTTTAAATATGTAATGTAACAATAAAATTTTTAAATATAACTTCGAATTTAAAAAATTGTAATTTCTTTTGGAGGTATATTATGTTCAAATTAAAGTTAGTTTTGAAAAATCGAATCCGCAATGTTTAACAATTTAGTTTCATCTTGAAAATTAATAAACCGAATTCCCATGAACCCCCACAAGGCTAAATAACCAGATCGCCGGACAGACTTTTTAAGTATTTGCAATTCTTGAGAAAGCTGGTATTTTAATATCAATGCGTCCTTGTTCATCACTATCGCGAAATTTTCCGAGATTTGATTGATGTTTTGAAGGAGAGAAAATTCGTCATTGGATATAAAAATCATTTAGGTAATATATCATAAACATGCGAATCTTGAAACGAATAATTTATGCACATAAAAATGTGTAATCATCTGTGCAGTTACGGATGACATCACATATTACCAATACTCGTAAAATTTTAAGTGAAACGATTTCGTATTGATATTCAATTAAGCAATTTATAGGAGAAAGTGGTTACCAACTTTTATTGATTCTTTAAAATACTCATCAATCCATACCGCAAATAACTTAAATATAAATAAAATTACATAGACTTTTTATTTTAAAGTTATCAGAGTTTTAAAGATTTTGATATTGAAATCATACAAAGAGATTAGTGCTATATTGATTATTTAAATTCAGATTATGAATTTGATTCGTTTGGTAAATTTTAAATATAATTTCAAATAACCAATTATTAATAACCTGTTATCTTTATTTGCAACAAGATCGAATTTCCAAACCGCGGTATCGTAAATATCACGATTGAACGTCAACCCGTTAAATCTGTCGTCTGATCGGCCGCCAAATAAATACAAACTATTTTTGCAAGTGGTTAAAGTGCAAAAATCTCTTCCTAAAGGTTCCACATAATCTCCATTGTATATTATTGTCCACTGCCATGTAATAAGATCTAGTTGATACAATTTATTGTCAAAATACCTAGCCTACAAAAAAAGTATTTGTATACCAATAAAATGAAATCATATAAATATTTAAAAAAAGGTTTCGAATATTAGTGAGGAACCTAAAACCTTTTGAGAACTTTTCTTTTTCATAGGTCAATGTTTTTAAAAATTAATTAAATAATAAATATATTAAACACCTCATTTCTGTGCTAAACTAAAACGATAAATAACAGATAAAAGTCTCTCGACAGCCAAATTTGTTGTAAAATCATGAAGAGAGAGAAACAAATCCACTTATCCATTATCAATTCAATTTTATGTTAGAATTTACTTTTTCTTGAACGTTAAATAATGACAATTCTTTGCCATATGACGATAATTTGAAGCAATTTAATAAAGAAAGCATTTCTACTTAGTAAGCCAAATTACAGACCCATTTGCCAGTCAGTTTTTCATATCAAATATTGTAATGATGTTGCACAATGATCATCTAAATATTCTAAAATGCATTCGTGGAGGCCAAATCTATTACGTCATATGTGGGTAATCGTCGTGATTTTTCCACATATTGCGTTGCGGTAATTTAGGCAATCACATATGATTTTCAAATAAACTTATCGCCTTTGTCAATTCGAATAGATTATAAGCTGTCGCGGCCTTATTAAAAAATATCGACATCTTTCTGAGATGTCATCAAATGGGCCGAAGAATTCTAACTTAAGACTCAGCTGATGTGAGCCTCTAAATACCTGGATCAAATAATCCTCCTTCGACTAAAAGACATTTAAGACATCAAGCAGAAACTACAACAAGCAGCTAAACCCACTCAAAGTCCGCCTTGGTAAAAGCCTTTGGTTTAAGCCCGTACACAGAATGTGAAGCTTTCAGGTCAAGGAAATGGAATCAATGTGAAACCGTCGATTACTATCTAGGTTCTCTAAAACGCTTGGGGGAGTTGGCTAGAGTCGGTGACGAAGGAAATGCAATAGCTATTGTCGTTGGCTTTCCCGTCGGAGTCTCAAAGGCTTTACAGATCTCCGGAAATGATGGCTTAGAATCATCTCAATCGAGAAAGCTCGAGTAATACTGAAAAGTGAGATGCCACGGGAAGCTCAGATTTGGAAAACTGAAGCAATGAGTGTCATTACGGGTAACGAGAAAAAGAAGAATTTAATGTTTCTCTTGTGAGCAAAATTTATTTTTTCTAAAAAAGTCAAAATAAAAAGCTGAGGATTGCAATCATTTAGAAAAAGAATTTTTTACCGGCGCGCAAAAATACAGTTTCGCAATGAGTCACTGTCACAATGACTCTTTAAATTCGACTATGAATATCCAGTAGCCATTGGCGCATTGAATGAGTCATCTCTAGGATGAGTAATACGTTTATCCGGCCAATCAGAAGCCACTGTGTTAAATGACTCATTTCTAACTGTTTTTGATCCATAATTGTTATTTTTCAGAAAACTATAAGTAATCGGCCTTCTTTCAATTAATAACAATTTTATTTGAGAGATATAATAATTTTTCATTATACATTAAAAATATAAATTCAAAATAAAACTGTAATTTAATTACCGCAAAAGTTATCCATCACAATAATTATCATTCGCGTCAAAACAATAACTACGATTCGAAATCGTATCAATTTATTAAATAAACATTGATGAAGATGTGTTACATATAAATTCATATATTAAAACAAAAATACTCACCCCAGTGCTAGTTAATCCCCCAAACAAGAACATAACATCATAATATATGTCAGCAGAATGCCCATCGCGTTTTTCAGGAATACTGCCTCTTACACCATCTACTAATACCCAGAAGTTAGAATTTATTGAATTATTCAAAACTTTCAATCGATTTGGAAGGCATTCAATATTTGGAACAAACAAATAAATTTCTGATGATGAAGAAGAGGCCGTTAGCGAACTATTAGGAAATCCACCAAACAAGATTCCTATTTTTTTCCATTTTACAACTGTATGACCGTAACGATCAAATGGCTTATTTGAATCCTATAACAAATTTACCTGATATTATAGTAAAACTTATTTGACAGCTGTTTAAAATGATATTTAACAGCTATATACATTTAAATATCATTACATTTATCTTTTTAGTTTTTTATCTTAAATTTATTTTTTTACTCTTTTATGATACATGAGATATTTTCCTCGGGGGGTTTGTCCTATAATTCAGTGATGCGCAAAGTGTGGGTCGAGAAAAGCTTCAGAAGTGTCGAAAAAAATGGTTTTATCAAAACCAAATTCTCACTTAATTGTTTTTGAATAATTAAAATAACAACTGATATTTGAGAAATGCTAACAAAAAATGGACTACATTTGAAAAAATCGATATAAAGCTTAGTGTTTAATATGCTGTCATTATGTGGAGCTTTTGGTTTGAATAATGACGGTAGAGGTAATAGAATATTGATGCTAATATTCATTGCTTTTTTGTAGAAAAAAAGGTGCCGGAACTCAACTGTATTTGTCTTTATAAGTCTTTAAATAATACCACAGAGAATGCAGAGTTCGTTGGCATACATTAGATAGTTCGGCCAGCGGAAGTTTACTGGGCGCCATTTGTAATTGATATATTTGCATATTTTTTATAATACGACAAAAAATGTAATTTTCGTAAATTATATTTTAAAATTTAAATCATAACGAAAACAGGTGCCGGAACGCTGTTCCGGTGCGTTCTGTCAGAAAAAATGCACTGCTAATATTGATGTGCAGGTAAAAAATGTTTAAAAAAAGTGCTCATGAGATCTATTCAATTTAAATAAAACATTTAAAAGTTCTTTAACCTGTTTGGCGAAAACAAAGGGCCTTAAAATTTGTTAAGGTCATCTGCTTATACCACGAAAACCCAGCACCAGATGTTTGCGCTTGACATTTTAATTAATTGTAAAAATTATTAATATTTGTGTTGTTTATTCGATTTATTAATTACTTTAGTTTTTTCTGTTTGTGTAAAAATTGAATTTGAAGAAATAAATATTATGTATTTTTGTCTTTGTGAAAATTATCAAATGTTACAATTGCAGTATTTTCAGTGAAATTATGAATTTAGCTAGTGTTTGTGTTTATATACTTCTTTGTTAAATTTTGGAGTTTGTGGATTTAAATATAGTTATTCTTTGTGAAAATTATTTTAAATTGAAATTTAATTGAATATATAAACTGTTAAATATTTGTTTATGGATAACTATCAATTGAAAAATATGATTGAAACGATGCTGAAACGTTTGCATTCCAAGCTGAGATTGCTCAGTTGATGAGTCTAATAATCAGCACATTTTATTCGAATAAATTCAAGCGATGCTTTAGACAAGATCCGCTATAAAAGTTTAACAGATCCATCAATTCTGAGTATCTCCAGAGAATTAATGTTGACTTCTATTCATCGTATCATCACTAGGATAATTCAAAATCGAACATAAACATCATAAAATCTAAAGAAAACAGAAAAACATGGGTAGACCAAGTGAAGCCTTAAGACCTCCGCTCGGGCTTCCCAATGCCACTATAAATAATTTTGAAGTTCGGGTACCATTGCTTTTCGTCACATAGGTACCCTCACTGTGTCACATAAATGACTCATAAAGTCGGAGCTGCTCACATTCTGTAGCGTATGATAAATTTTCTGTTTTGTGTGCGGGAATCTAAGCACTTAATCTAAGCACTTTCCTGATTTTTATCAGTTTGTTGTCAAATTTGATGTTAATTTGTTATTGATGTGTCAATTCTTGTTAATCTTGGTGCAATTTGTAGATATTTTATTTTATTTTGTTTTTCAGTAATCCTCCAGATTTTATGGTTTCTATTTGGTGGGTATGTCAAACTTTAAATTATTACTTAAACAAACAAGAAGGCACTTGTGTTCTGGCTCAACACAAGTAAAGCAACTACAGTCTTACCCCGAATATAGAACGTGCACGTACTATATTATAGTGTTATTAAGATTTTTGAAAATATATTTCAAAAAAAAATTATTTTAAATTGAAATTTTGGATTTGTTTGAACCGTTTTTATTATTATAATAAACGTTTATTTGTTAAAATTAAAATAGGTTATTGAATCTTTATAAAATGAATATCGATACAATAATTTTAAGTAGAAAGAATTATACTACCAAGCAAAAACTTGACATTTTAAATGAAATTAAAACAGGTCAGTCAGGAAAAAGTTGCTCAGCAATTGCTTAACTACATGGAATTAACGAATCAGTATTGCACTGTGAAAGAATAAAAAGAACGATCTACTTAAAGCGGTAAGTGATCCAAATATTTGTACTCGTAACAGCAGGAGATTAGCTGCTGGTGGTAGACCACTTGAATATGAAAACAAAATTCTGCAATTTGTTTGTTACGAGATGCGAAAGGAATTCGAATAAAAGATATATTCTGTTAAAAACTCTTGTGTTCGAAATGATATTATGGCACAAGACGATAATGAGTTGAAAAATTTCAAGCATCATTAAGATTAGTGGAAATTTCAAAAATCTGTTGAGTTAATATTTTAAATGGTTCAGCAGGAACTGTTTCCCGGACTCCACGTGCTCTTTAAATAACACTGAAATAACTCAACACCAACAATTGCACAACGACTCACACTTTCAAATGTATCCAATACTGGCAGGGAACCCTATGAGAAGCCGCCTTTTAATCTATAATATACAAGATCTCTAATAAATATCCTTGACCCAAGTCTGACTAGTTTTATGTCTTATTTCTCTCGACACTATTTTTTTTCTTTCAACCGTTTTTCTATAAATTTGGTAACTTTTGCGTTGCTCGAATTTTGTCAGGATTTTTGTGTCTCAGTTGTTGATTTGAGATTCCCTTACATAGGAATCTTTCCTCAACAACTAATCTGATTTAGTAAAATTTTGATCGGGCTCCCGGGGAACTAGTGGAGTAATTTGTTTTTATCTTTTGGCCGCTTTGACCGTTCCCCGGGAGAAATCTTCAGCGCAAATTACATAAGGGAATAATTAGTTCTCCTTGATAATTAAATTTATTTAAATTGGAGAATTTCTCCCTAATTTAATTTATTTGCTTTCGTCATTTTAATTAATTAATTAATTTGTATTTTCTTAATATCTTTGTATATTGGTCCCAAATTAATTTTATATTATTATTTTCGTACTCGTCTCGTCAATTGCCAGCAACACATGCCCATTTCCCCTGAAAATATTGATTTTTTGATTATTTTTTAAATTAATTTTTATTTTCCAAATTTTTACGATTTATTATAATTTCGTAAATATGCATAACCCCAACAAATCGAAACAATTTAATTACACGATGCTTTACCACTGCAAAGAAGATTTCATATAATGTTGACGAAATTTGCACGAGCTTCAATCAAAATTTTCATAATATTGTTCCAAAACTGAATATAAAGGTAGAAAATATAATCAATTTTGATTAAGTATCACGATACTTCGAGTGTGAACCCAAAACTACGATAATCACAGAAGCCACATGGGAAGTGTTTTTGCGAAAAGCATCAACATCGCACAAAAGATTCACTTTTAAATATGCAATTACTGATCCTGGTAAAAAAAAATCTCATTTGATTTTTTCCGGATTTGTAAATCCTAGAGGTATGTAGAACGAAACAATATTTATAAATTTCATTACTGATGCGATTATGACGTGAAGACAATCAGCTTTCGGTAGAGAATCTGTTTTCGTTTTGTTTGATTCGTGTGGTACATATGTAAAGTTTATTGAATCGGAAAAAGAGAAACAAAATATGCTAAATATAACAAACATTTCATGATAATACTACCGAATATGACCTGATTGCTGCAACCTGAAGATATCTCACATGATAAAAGCTTTCAACAACATTATGCTACAAGTTATGATAAATATTTTGAGGATACCTCAGAAGATGATAATCTGAATTTTCGGACTAAAGCTGAGAACATTAAGCCACCTAATTATTCTTTGGTTTCCAAGTGGATTCTTGAATGAATTGACTCATTGTCACATGAAGCTTTTAAAAATTGAGGGCTAGTACCAAAAAAATGAATTTGATATTAATAAATTGCATGACCGATTAAGAAAAATTCTCCAGGATTCGGAAATTAATTTAGAAGAGTGGGAAAGAAGTTACGGACAATTAGTAGAACAAAATAATAATTACTTCTTGGATACATATGCCGATTGGCACGAGCCTTTTTTCATTAGGAAGACGAGTAATATAACATCTAAAGATTTCAAAAGTTGGTTTCCTGAATTTACTCGCAAAGTTTTAGAATTTATTGATGGATGCTGATCGTAAGGAATTGCTTGACGCTCCTCAAAAAGTCTTTGGAAAATGTTGAATTTACTTGGACCAATTTGGAAATTTATTCTGTAACTACCATAAATCAGTGGAAAATTACAGTTACCAACTTAAATAAGGAAGATGTTAAGTCTCAAGTTTTATTTATGAAACTGCTTCACCAGCAAAAATAGCCACATTGTTAATCACAATTAATAATACGGTTTAAAATTAATAAAGCTTTGAAATTTAAATGTTAGTTTATTTATATTTTTATAGAACTACTAAAATATAGTATTTTAAATTTTTAATATTTTCGAATCAAATGCGCGTGTTATATTTAAGTGCGTATTTAATTTCAAATAGTATTTTAAATTTTTAATATTTTGGAGAAACTCAAATATCACGAGCGTATTATATTCGGGGTAAGCCTGTAGTTGTATAAAAAATAATTAATAAATCGTTGTGTGAACAATTTTATATTGATTTTTTTCCAACTAATGGATCGCAATAATGAGAATTGCCTACATGAGGGACCCAACTGGAATAATTCGAGTGGAGTACTTTCTATCAATAGCCGCGTTTGAGACCTAGAGGGGGTATTAAAGGGCCCAGAAAAAAATGGGGGGCGTTGGCGTGAGTTAAGAGGGCGATGGTAGATTTGTAATTTCATTTACTTTATATTTTAAATTTCACTAAAATTAAAACCTACCTACTACACAATAACGAATAATTAGTTTATATTTCTGCCCCGTATGATGGTATAAAAACTTAAAATACTTAATATAGATTTCGTAGGATAGCCCGCACGCCGTACGCAATCAAGTTGTAACAAGTTTCTGTTAAATAACGCTATTGGAGCAATCCAGTAGCAATTGTTCTGTACCATTAAAATTTATTTACATGTAATACATTTTGTATATTATACAATTAAATAATCTTTAGGGGGCGGCGGCAAATCAAATTGTCTTAAGGGGGCGATGGTCAAAAAAAGCTTGAGAAACACTGCCTTAAGTGGATGAACCAGCCAGCTGTCACGGGACAAATGTTGCTAAGCAACTGGTGAAAGCAGATCGATAGATCACATGTACGTGTAAATTATAGAAGCGATCCGAGCCCAATGTCAAAAAGGCCATAACCCCTTGCCAACAAACTTCATAAGTTCTATCGGAGCAATGCGAAGAACAGAATAAAAAACTCCAAAATTACAGTTTTTTTAGTCTTGATATTTATTCCTATCGGTCACTCCCAGTTTCTCATCCCACTCTATCTTGTTAACAAGTTACAGTTTTTTGTGTCAGTAGTGAATTATCAGTTCAGGAGTTTGCTTTACTTATTAATATTTCAATAGGTTTTGAGAGAATCGTGCAATTTTTATCTAATCATTTTTCACTCGACTTCATAATCAAATTATATTTCCTTTTAATTTTTGGATATTTTTATAATACTTTTTTGCTAATTAGTTTGAGTTATTTTTTAGTCTGCTATTAATTTATAGTGTTTTGTTGAAACAGATAATCCCGCTTTGAAATTCCATAATATATATAATTTTCTAGCTATAACTCGGAAATTAGGCGAGTAATCTCTATTGCTAGGTGGATATTCATGAAAGAAGACACGGAATTTTTGCACATTTTAATAGGTTCCCATTTATCACTCAGAGTTATATCGTTTTTCAAATATAACGTTACAAAGCTCTGTGACGCCTTTCCAAGAAAATTAAATATTTATAGAACCTTCTCCTACGTCACAAATTTGTCATCCCTTAGTCATATGACGTCATTTATGGATTACAATTATTATAATATAATCAGGACAGTAGCTTAAAAATCCTAAATGAATGAAAGATTTCTGTTAAAATTTTTCTTTAAAAATATGAAATAGCTTGAAAATTTTCTATTTTTCATTATTAAAATCAGTTTTAAAATATATAAAAAAAATTAATAATAGAATAACAACTATTGTCATTTTCAAAATTTCACAATACAATAAAAAGCGACAGAAATTTTGAATTATGGTCAACCGATTGCTTCATGTCGATTGATTGACAATTTATAATTAATAAAGCTTTTTAATTAAAACTCATGGTATTAACAAGATAATAACAATAAAATTTCAAAGTATAATAGTATAAATTTTAATGATTCTATTATAATTTCATAAATTAAAGACATACAATGCCATCAGTGTTGCAATCCCATGAATATGTAAGGCAAGATGACAAATTAGTACAAATGCTACCTAATTCCAAATTAAATTAGTTCAATTATCATTCAATGTTACCTCGAGAAAGACAAAATACTGATATTTTTGTATAAATTTCATCATTTTTATCTTTACATCCACCAATGATGTAAATCAAATTATCGATAATAATCGTTTGATGATTTACAATTTTAAATGGAAGCTCGTTTAATCTAGTCCACATTTAAAGTATAATTCAATTGTACTAACTTCAAAATTATGTCATTAATATACAGCTGATATAATAAACAAAGACTATATATTTAAATAATTTTGTTTGTGAAATCTATTTAAACTTTCAATTATCATAAATAACTTTGTAATATATTTTTATTAAAATTATAGATAAGTATGATGCAAAAATAATAAGAAAATTAATAATTAAATTGAAAATTTAATACACTCAGTCCTTGATTTACACGGTAGATTGGTTACTTAAAAATGCAGTGTAAATCGAAATCGTGTAAATTGAAACCGTATAATTAGTTATTAAATATATATTTTATTGAAAAAATATGTGTATTGAATCTAAAGTAAAAGAATACATATTACAAATTTCTTTTGAATTAAATTAAGATTTGTGATCATTGGTGGGTTACTGGGTTTCGTTATTTGCTTATCTTCATGGTTGTCCTCGTAACGCCATACAAAATGATGTTAACCGCCACTTGGCACTCGTTGCTAGTGGTGGGTTACAGGGTTTCACTTCTTGCTTACCCTCCTGGTGACCCTAGTAACGCCATACAAAATGATGCTAACCGCCACTTGGCACCCGTTGCTAGGCAACGTTGGTAATGTGTTCAAGTGGTGGATTGCCCGCAAAAATTGAGTACCATGTGCTAGTACTATAGTTGCTCGGACAACCCTCGGGTTCACGAGCTGTCGATAGAAGACCTATGCTCGCTTTACTTGGTCCCTTACATGGAAGCGTGAATCAAATGTAGACTGATTAGTGTAGATGAGTTCGCGTCTAACCCACTATGACCGAATATATAAGAGCTAATTTATTCCATGAACAAAAAAAAATGTATATCAATGGTCAGTTAATCCGATCGACTTGCTGCTTGTGCGGCTCGGTGTCGGGCTCGTTCTTTACGTCCCGGCCGGCGGAGGGTTGGTTGGATGGCTGTCGACTTTGAGCTTGGTGCGGCACCACCAACGGCACGTTGACTTGGTAGTTGGGAGGGGGCGAAGATGAGCGGATACGTTACCGCTTCCCCTTCCCTACAGGCTGCTAGGGCAACTTCTAAGCCCCGGATCTGCGTGCGTAGGCTCTGGTTGAGCTGACGTTCTTCGGCCCAGCCTTGTTGAGTAGTAGTGAGTCGATGGTAAAGTATCTTTGTCCGTTTGGGGTCTAAACAGGTCGCCTTGACCTGTTGTATTTCGCGAGTTAACTGTAGTATCTGGCTGAGTAGCTCCGCGTTTGCCTGCCTAGCGCGGGCTAGTTCATTTTGCATTAGTTTCAGGGCCGACATTTCTATAAAGAAAATTATTAATTTTGTTTACTATGGAGAACTCTAATTATTTCAAACATAATCATAGCGGAAAACTTATTTAAAACAAAATTCCAAGATGACAACCATTATAATTTATCATTATCAACATCACTAGAATACAAATGTTAGTTATGGTGGTATCTGGAGGTTCATGACTCTTCGAGAAATTTCCTGACTCCCTCTTCCGGCGGATAACCGGGAATAATGGGCACTGGTCGTCGGAGGTTGCGTGCCGGTCGAGCCGGGTACGTCTCCGCGATGCGTCCGACGAGGATGTCCTCTTCAACATTGGCGAGGTACATCCTCGCCTTCACAACCTGTAGATCGACCTCCTCCTGGATCTTCTCCCACTGAGCCAGCAGGCTTCGAGCATGGTCGACAATCTCCTCGGCAGGGTACTGTTCCTCCTCTGGTCGGCGGGGGTCATCCCCTCTGCCTAAGACTTGCCACAGAGTTGGGCATGATCTCTTTGGGCGTGGTTCCTCGAGAGTCATTGACGGGCGCGCTCGTTTCCAGGCTCGGCGCCATTCATCGGCCTCTTGTTTCTTAATCCAATTTGGGAGCATGAGTTCTTCTGAAATGAGTTAATATAATATATTCTCGCACTATTTACTAGTAGATGAACGGTTAATTCATAATCATAGGCTCACATGCTTAAAGTGCTCGTTAATTTCAGGGGGTACATTAATTGATTACGTTAATATTCGGGAACTTGATTTTGATTTTTGATATTTGAACTGAAATCATAGGTGGGTGCGTTCGGGTGGCTTCTGTGGTATCTCTATGTTGGATTTGGGTCGTTTATCCTTTAATATGTTACCAAAAATTTTATCCGCGTTTACGGTATAGCGGGATCTTATCGGTTTGTATTCGGTTCCCCTATTGTATGATTTGGATTATCGACGATCTTTGGTGTGTTAGTAATTTTTATTGTTTGCCAAATTGCAACGATTATCTGCACATTTATGGGGCTATTTATTTCTCGAATGGGGGTAATTACCAGTGTACTCATGAATTTCAAGTATTAATTAAATTGAAACAATTTACTAGTATCTACATAATTTAATTATTTATCAATGTAGACTAATTGTTGACGCATTCGGCATCCGTTAATGTCGAACAGGATGTTTGCCGTCGACATTCGAGAAGTCCATGTGTTCCTAATGGCGATATCCGTTCGCCCTTTGTGCCGGGTAATAGAATATAGCGAATTTACTATGAACTTTGATTCAGGTTCATCAATTTGTTATTTGAATCTAAATTATTTATCATTTTAGAGGACGAAACTTGGAGTTAATTATTCGAATCTAGTTTGGTGCATTTGGGTGATCTTTATACTATGGGAGTCAGTGCGGCTGTGACATGGATTCACGGATTACTCTATGGAGATAGTGAGTTTTATTTTTCTTATCGAATGGTTTATGATTTTACTTCAATGCAGTTATCGCGTTTGGGAAAATTATTCATGGCGCTTATCTGAATACGGTTTTCCGATTCACGTTATTCGAATCGATTTAGTGTAAACTTATAAATGGCAGTTACCAAGGGAGTTTTATACTAACAGTTGATTTATTCGTGGGAATTTTCATCAATAGATTCTTATTCATCTTTTGGTTTTGATTTATTCTGACATTATCTAACTATGCGAACTTCCTTCAAAAGTTAATCGATTTTCTTTGGATTTTCATACTTAATTACATGATGGCCTTGTCATTATTTTAATTACTAAACGCGCTTGGTTTGGATTTAATTTGGTAACCGATCTCAATTTACCTATAGAATCGTTTCAATCCTATGTCGCAGGTAGTTATCAATTTGAGTTATTTGATTTTTATCGCAGTTTCACTCTACTTTTTCTACACATTCCTTCAGCTAGATTCGAGGTTCACTTGATCCATTAGTGGAAATTTAGTTAGTCTTACCTCGTGTTGGATATAGTAACCTTTTAATCTACAAGCCACTCGAATTTTTCTTAGTTAGATACTTTAGGAGGGTTTCTTTACCATTAACTTATGCTAAAACTAAAGTACTTTATTTTAATAAGTTCGGATCTTTAAACTAAATTACCCAAAAATTTCAGGATCAAAATTTTCTTTATTGACACTGGATTACTTTAATTTAAACAGTGGTTTAATTTAGTTCAAATATATAATTTACTCAAAATCCTTTTGATGATTATCTTCATTAAATCAAATCAAAACGTTGAATTCTTTAGATCAACGGATCAAATCAATTTGGATTACTTTTAATTTTATAAAATGAATTGTAGTAGTTTAATTAATGGCTTACCCATTCTTACCTAACACTAAATTAGTTCAATTTACCGCATGATGTATTTATAACCAGTTTACTTTTACTCCATTATTTAACCAAAGGGGTCTTGTAACTAAGTTTACTTTTAATCCGTAATTTGCTTTACTTTACTCAAAGATATAGTTGCAATCAATTTACTTTCGATCCATACTCTAATTTAATTGAAGCTATGCGATGATTATAATTAATCTACTTTTGATCCATAAGGTAATCTAGTTTTTTAAATCCATAAATTAATTTAATTGATTTATTTTTCAATCCATAAAGTAATTTAATTTAATGATTTTGGTAGTTATTCTGGAAAAACAAATTTAATTTAGTATAGCAATGATCAAATTAATTCACATTAGTAATTCAGGTTAGTTATATCAACGACTTCAGTTAAATTCATCCGCGTACCTTTTCCCTTTAATAGATCCTAGACGCATTTGTGTTTACATTATATTTATTGAGTGCCCACTGGACTACTCGGTGTGATAAGTTTAAGCCGTATGTAATCTGATTTTAGGTCGATTTTTCTGAATTGAGAAACGAGGAAGCAGCCAGAGACTTCTTCCTTATTTCTCGCTTCAGCTATAGGGATAAATATTGACGTTACGACCGCTGCGTTGCGCACGCTGAGTCTTCACGGGTGCATATCATTGGCGATTTTCCACGCTCTTACATGCATCGGCACTATGTTGATTTTTCTATCTTGCGTGATGTGTCGGCTGTGGGCCGGAAAAATTTCGACATTTTAATTTATAGAACAAATATATAAAATAATTTAGGTAAATAATATTTATTAATTATAAAACAAAAATAACAGGTTACCATTCCAATTCGTAAAATAGCATAAATTCATGTATCATACAATAAAACCAAAATACCTCTCTCCCCACGCCGACGCCCGAGCAGAGCTCTATAGAGATGCAAAGAACGTGACGTGGAAAGAGGGTTCCACCATAAATATTTCTCACCTAAATGTGCTGAAAATAACTTCTGAATAAAACTAAACGCTTTCAAAAATAGTCTCGAAGATAGTTTAAGATTTTTAAGAACTAGTCGAAATGGTTAGTTTCGAAATACGATTTCGATTTTCAAAAATGGTTTTATGGTTAAGTTAAATGTGAAAATGGATCAGTATATATACCTAATTTTTTGGTGTGTGAAATTTGATGTAGTAAAACAAAATTCGACCTTGTTCTTTTCTAGCAAATTCTATTATTTATTTTTATTATTTTCCGATTTATTTTTATAATTTTTTATTTAGAATTTTTATTGAATTATTGCTAATTCAAATTCTTCGATTTAACTTTCACTTTAATGAACTTTAGTTGATTTTTTCAATTTCGTCGAATTTGTTGTGTTTTCTTGTTGTATTTGTGTAGGTATCGTGCGGATCTTGATGCATTTTGTTAATATTTTAATTTATTTTTTTTGTTTGTTTATTATTTTATATTTAATTCTCTTATTTCTCAGATTTTATCGGGTTTACTTGATGTTATGGGTTTATTTAAATTGCGTGTTATTTTTGCGTGTGTGTTTCTGATCCATTTAAACATTTTTCGAGGCCGTTTACGTTCTGGCCCAACACTAGGCAACGTTGGTAATGTGTTCAAGTGGTGGATTGCCCGCAAAAAGTGAGTGTTATTGCTAATACTGTAATTGCTCGGACAATCCTCGGGTTCACGAGCTGTCGATAGAAGACCTATGCTCGCTTTGCTCGGTCCCCTATATGAGAAAGTTCGAATTACACCTTATAGTTGGTCACTAGGGTTTGGATTAATAATAAGTACAAGTTTATTTAATGAAACAAATGACGTGCACAATATCTATAAGTCAATTCGGTATATTAATTGTTGGAATCAGTAAGTTTCCTCGTGTTTGGATATTAACGGCGGAGGACTCATATGTGACGCTGCAACTTTCTAACCTCACTATGAGCGTTTCCCCTGTTGGTTCCAACTTTCAGCATTACTTTGTTATTTAAACCCTTTATTTTCTGTTTCAGGGATGGAAATTTGGAATTATCGTCGGTATTTATTCATATTGGATCTAGTCTCGTGCATTTATGTTCTTACCAGATGGTCTTTATAACATTAGGAGTCGGTGCAGTTATATTATGGATTCCTTGTTTGCTCTATAGGGTTAGCTAATTTTATTTTACATATTGATCAATTCATTATTCTACGTCGAGGGAGTGTTGGATACTTGGTTATGGCTTCTCAGGCATTACTTGGGATTACTGACTATTTGATGGCGCACTTATACGAAGTCCAATAGTGCGGTAAAGATTCATCAGTGGAAACTTATGTCGTTGGTTGTTACCGAGATGAAATCAAGGAGATTAAAGACAAGTGAAATGTTATGTTAGCCGGTTGATTTCTCGTAAGGAGCCGGTACTCTCTTTGGTTTCCGTGCAATGAATTTTTTTCGTTTTATTAGTGTTTTTATATTTTCCAATTTTCTATTGAATTATTTACGCTAATCTAATTTCGTGCTGGAGTTAATCAATATTTGGGTTTGGTAACGATCGTCTCTTATTTATGCGAGAGGTTGGAAAGGTATTACTACTATTTCAATTGATAACACACACTCTGGTTTGAGATTTAATTAGAGTTACTACCTTGTTTTGCCTAACAAATTATTTTAACTCTTTGTCCTTAAATGGTTGCATTTTTACTAACAAATTACTGTATTTCATCGACGGACACTTTGGTTTTAATTACGGATTTACCTCCCCTTTTCCAATGCAATATCTCAGTCTCGATTAGTGGATCACTTTATTGTTAAGTAAAGAATTTCTTAGTTTTAACCAACGGTTACTGAATTAATTTGTTCAACAAATCGCTCCGATTTCTCTTGCTAAATACTTTAAATTTTTGTAATGGGTTTCTGTATCGTTAACTTAAATAAACTACTTTATTTTAA
Organism: Schmidtea mediterranea; assembly: GCA_022537955.1. NCBI lineage: Eukaryota > Metazoa > Platyhelminthes > Tricladida > Dugesiidae > Schmidtea > Schmidtea mediterranea. Next base: position 17,158,867 of record CM039679.1, read on the forward strand.
TAAGTCCTGTTAATTTTAAATTAATAACTCCCAGTTTTACTTCCTTTTTACATGAAGAATTACGCGATTTTAGTCAAAATTTTATTTTACTGTTACTCAAATTACTTTAATCCTTCAACAACGAGTTAGCTTAGTTTAAACCTTGAGTCACTTAAATTTTTCCAATAATTATTTTATTTAATCCAAATTAATCAAGGAGGCATTTATTTTTATTTGATAATCATTTAAATCAACGGATAAATTTAATTTAAGGGACTCACTGAACTGCTTATGATATTTACTATTTTATTTCAATGACGTAAATCCAATTTGATGTACTACTAGTTAATTTATTTTCAAATATCAATCTAATTTATTTATACCAACGATTTCAAATTGATTTATCCCCGTGCCCTTTCCCTTTAATAGACCTTAGGCGCATTTTGTGTTTATGTTATATTTACTGAGTGCCCACTGGACTACTCGGTGTGATGATTTTAAGCCGTATGTAACATAAATTTAGGTCGATTTTACAGAATTGAGAAACGAGGAAGCAGCCAGAGGCTCCTCCCTTATTTCTCGCTTCAGCTATAGGAATAAATATTGACGTTACGACCGCTGCGTTGCGCACGCTGAGTCTTCACGGGTACATATCATTGGCGATCTTCCACGCTCTTACATGCATCTGTACTATGTAGATTTTGCTTTCTTGCGTTAGGTGTCGGCTGTGGGCCGGAAAAATTTCGACAGTTTAATTTAGGTTATGAAAAAATGTATATAAAACAATTTATGTATATTAATAATATTTATTAATTATAAATCAAATCAACATAATTACCCTTCATAACCAATCCATAAAACATCAAAAAATAGCATATCATAAAACATAAATGCCTCTCTCCCCACGCCGACGTCCAAGCAGAGCTCTACCGAGATGCAATGGAGGTGACGTGGAAAGAGGGTTCCAACATAAATATTTCTCACCTAAAAATTCTGAAAGTAAAATTCTTGAACAAAATTAAACGATTTCAAAAATGGTTTTTAGTTTTGTAAATATGGTTTTTAAGGTTTTGTTTCGAAAAACGGTCTTAAAAATAGTTTTAACGTTAACTTTAATGTGAAAATGGATCAGTATATATACTTATTTTTCTCGCATGGGAAATTTGATGCAGTAAAACAAAATTCGACCTTGTTGTTTTCTAGTAAATTCTATTCTTTAATTTTATTATTTTTTGATTTATTCTTGTACTTTTTTATTTAGAATTTTTATTGAATTATTACTAATTCAAATTTTCCAATTTAAATTTCACTTTAATGAACTTTTATTAATTTTTCCAATTTTGTCGAATTTGTTGTGTTTTCTTGTTATGTTTGTGTAGGTATCGTGCGAATCTTGGTGCGTTTTGTTATTATTTTAATTTATTTTTATGTTTATTATTTTATTTTTAATTCCCCCTTTTTTTCTCATATTTTATAGGGTTTAATTGGTGTTTACTAGGTTTATTTAAATTGCATGTTGTATTTGCGTGTGTGTTGCTGATCCATTAAAACATTTCTCAAGGCTGTTTTCGTTCTGGCCCAACATCATGTTAAACTGAAAAATAGTGTAATATAAATTGGTGGGTTACAGGGTTTCGTTATTTGTTTAACTCGTCTTATTGTTGCCCCAGTAACGCCATAAAAATGTTTTCTAGCTACCACTCGGCACCCGTTGCTAGGCAATTTTGGAAATGTGTTGAGTGGATGGATTGTCCGCAAAAAGTGAGTACTATTACTAATACTGTAATTGCTCGGACAATCCTCGGGTTCAACGAGCCGTCGATAGAAGACCTCTGCTCGCTTTGCTCTGTCCCTTGTGTATGTGAGTTCAAAATCAGATTATGTTGACCGGTTGAAATAGAACGATGGTTCGAGGATGCGATGCGAGTACTCGTGGTGATGATCTCATGCAAATCATGACTTGTAGCCGATTCTTGGAATTAAATCAATGAATATTAATTTATTTATTCAGACTCGAAATGAAAAATGTACGCAACATTCATAAGTTAATGTGATTGACTTGGCGGTCGTGCGGCTCGGCGTCGGGCACGGTCCTTGCTTCCCGGCCGACGATTGCTTGATGGAACGGTGGACGGATTTGTAGATTGTGTGACATTATTGTGGGGATCTCGATACGGCAACTGTGACGGGGCGAAAACAAGCGGGTACGTTACCGCTTCCCCCTCACGGCAAACGGCCAAGGCGACCTCTAGTCCCCTGATTTGTGTACGGAGGCTCTGATTGAGTTGTCGCTCCTCCGCCCAACCCTTTTGAGCTGTCATGAGCCTGAGATAGAGGGCCTTCGTCTTTTTCGGGTCCAACCAGGTTGCCTTGATTTGCTGCGCTTCCCGAGTTATTTGGATTATCTGGCTAAGTAGATTCGCGTTTGCACTTTTAGCATGATCTAATTCGGTTTGTAACAATTGAATAGTCGCCATTACTACAATAAAAATAAATCTTTAAATTTCTTTATGGACTTAAATAAATGAAAACTCTGATTACTACAAACATAATTATATGAACGAATCTATTCACGAAGAGAATTAAGACGAACGACATTTAAAAATTTTTTTTTTTTTTTAACAACACAAATTATTGTCTATGTCCTGGTGGGTTACAGGGTTTCGTAATTTGCTTATCTTTATTGTTACCCCAGTAACGCCATACAAAATTTTACTCTGACTACCACTCGACACCCGTTGCTAGGCAACGTTGGAAATGTGCTCGAGCGGGTGGATTGTCCGCAAAAAGTGAGTGCTATTGCTAATACTATAATTGCTCGGACAACCCTCGGGTCCAACGAGCCGTCGTTAGAAGACACATGCTCGATTTCTAGTAATTGGTCCCTTTACGTCATGTATTTATCATTAGAGTCAAATAAATTACAGGAGTTCTATCGTGATTTTCTGGATCAACACAATCAAACTACAAAATATATATTATCCATGAGTTACAATGTTTGTAAATTTGATTTGGATTGGGTTAGCAATCGAGCGGCACGGCGCCTAGCTCTTTCCTTGCTCCCTGGACGAGAGGGGGTATTTACGGTTGTTGCAGGGTTCGAGACCGAGGTTGGAGCAACTGCCGACTCCCGATAGGCTAACTGAGCCGGTGCGAATACTAGCGGATATGTAACAGCCGCTCCCTCTTGACTGGCTGACAGGGCAACCTCCAGTCCTCGTATCTGAGTACATAAGTTTTGATTTATTTGCTTTTCTTCTGACCATCCTTTCTGGGCAGCTGTGAGTCTCTGATATAGGGGTTTGATTTTTGCTGGATCTACCCAGGTAGCTCGAATTTGGTGTACTTTTCGAGTCAGCTGGATTATCTGATCATATAGATTCTTGTTATTTTGTCGTGCTACGTCCAGTTCTACTTTCAGGATTTGTAGGGAATCCATGTCTGGAATTGAAAAAAAAAATAATCGTTACCATAGAATTAACGAATATAATAGAATTACACAAAATTTTCTAGACGAATTATAACAATATCAAAAGAACGAAAGTAATTTCTAAACGAACAAAATCTTTATTCTAGTAACAAAAACTAAACTAAAGTGAATTCAAAATATTAATATCACGCGTCCGTGAAGCCCCTTGCTGCCCATTCCTCTGGGGAGCAGTTTGGAATAATCATCACCGGCCTCTTGGTATTCCGAATTCGGCGGGATCCGGTCATCTGCGAGTCCTTCCTGTTTATGATCGTTTCTCCACAGGCGTCTCCGTACAGGGGTCCGCGTGGCCGTGGGTGGCAATAGGTAGTGGCAATTCGGCCGGTTTCGATGTCCTCCTCAATGTTTGCCAAACATTGACGGGCCCGGACCACTTGTAGGTCTACCTGTCGTTGATGATCGAGAAGATTATCGAGTAGGTGACGCTCGTGTGCGTAAATTTCTGCAGTGGGGTGCCACTCCTCCCAGAACGGTTCCGGTACTTCGGGAGTTCGGTTAAAATCTTCTGATCTGCCAGGGGTTCGTCGGTATTCGAGTGGGGAAGACTCGCGACGTCTAATATGCCAGAAAAGCTTCCATGCTTCTCTCCATCGGTCGGCAAGTTGTATGGGAATGAGATCCGGATCTGAACTTCCTGAATGAAATCATAATTAATATAATCTCTCTTGAACGTCATATCGGGGGTGTATGTGTTTGTACTATTCCGCACGCAATTTAAAGTGACTTTGTTACATGAAGGATTCCCTGCGTTTGGTGCTCTCTCGTCTTTGAGTGATAAAGCTAAAGTCTACAGATTATACTATTAATTCCCGTACAATGGGGGAAAATTTCTAATAGCCTAAATATAAGAGTTTTTATCCTAGAATTCAAATATGAAATCTGGTATAGAAATTCGACAGTAAGTTCGATGCTAACTCGTTCACAAAAATGCGGCGATATCCTTTTGTTGTATCCACAAAACAAAACATTAACTTTAATATGGGAGAAACCATCATTGTTTATATATAAAGAAAAGTCGTTACCTAGGTGTTGTGGGTCGGAATCGGCTGTCGATCTTTCGCCAGTTGGGCTGTTCGAAATATTCCTCTTTCGATAATTTCGTTGTCGATGCATTTGTTACTATTCGTTCACTGATATCGGGCGAGGGTTTACATACTGTTGATTGTGTTTACTCATATTCTATGCAATGCTTTAAAAATAATCATATTATTTAAATGATCATGCACTATTCGCCATTCGGCAGAAAGGTTGACATTGTTTAATTAAGTTTATAATTTCTCATTCAAATTTTTATTTTACATAGTTTGGTCGTACCAGTAAATCGATCTCCGACTTTGTGAACTGGACGAATGTGTCAAGGTCCAAGTTCGATTTGTGTTGTCATACCTAGACTAGAAAACGGTCGGCGATTTATGATAACTTGACTTTGGTCGCGCATCTCCGCGGTTGATAATGTAATCAATTTGTAGTTGGTTACCCGTATGTTTCCGGTCAGTATTAATTATTATTTTAACTTGTTTATTTTTTCAGGCCTAATCTCTCTGAATTGATGTCGAGTTTTTAAGATCAAACATGATGGTTCGAGATATAGACGATGAGATTGACCGTCCGGATGGTTCCCTTATTAACCAGTGAGTTCGTTTTATGTTTGTGTCTTCTTGTTAATGAGATTTTCTTTAGGAAAATTATGCTTATCGATCGGCGGTAATGGGAATTCCTGTCATCGGTAATTTGATTTCGTTCAATTCTATCTCAGATTTATCGTGGGCAGGGATAGACTCACTCTCTTCGGATGGCGCGACATTACTCGGATGAAGATCGCAATTAGGGTCCTCCATCGTTGGATTCAGAACGTTAATCTATTGGAAGTACATTGTCATGCATTCATATGTTATTTGTGATTCTCAATTTTTTATTCGATGGATTTGTGCATCTTAATTTTCGTCAATTTGATTTTTCTTAATTTGCGTCAATTTGATTTTTATGTAATTCCTACTCTTAGTGTTGGAACTATTAATTCGAATGTTATTAATTGAGCGTTTAAGTTTTATGACTTTTGACTTTCGTAAGTCCTTTGATTATCGTGGGGATTTTGTGGGTTAGCTTCTTAATTTTGATTGTTAAGTAAAAGCTTCAATTACTAGTCTGAAATTATAGTTTATGTCCTACAGGATAATAATATCAATTTGCAATTTCAGCTGACAATAGAAATGTTTAGGTAATAATGTAACCTTTTAAGTAATGATAGGGATTTATAATTAAATTATGAATCGTATACTTGAGCGTATAATATGAATCTACAGCTAATGATTGATAGTTAAAGATAAATTTAATTAATGATTTGAATTTAAAGAATGTGATTTACCTGTAGTGAAGGTTTATAAGGTGATAATAACATTTTCAATTAATAATGTGAATTTGAATTTACGATTTCTGAAATGAGATTACCGTTAATAATGTGACTTTTCATTTAGTATTATAAATGTACCGTTAACAAAAAGATTTACAATTACGAATATGAGTTTACCATTACTAAAAGGATTTATAATTAATAATATGAATCTAAAGTTAATAATATGAATTTATCATTAATAAAAACGTTTACCATTAATAATATGAATAAATACTATGAATTTAATGAAAAGAGTTTACAATAGATAATCTGAATTCATGATTAATACTATGAATTTACAATATAAATTTAGGATGCATAGCGTAGATTGATACCATGAGTTTATAGCAAATAACAACGATTTCATTTTGATTTAATTTCCCGTCACCTTCCCTTGATTGACCTTAGGCGCATTTTGTGTTCATATTACATTTAGTGAGTGCCCACTGGACTACTCGGTGTGATGATTTTGAGCCGTGTGTAAAATAATTTAGGTCGATTTTACAGAAATGAGAAACGAGGAAGCAGCCAAAAGACCCTTTCCTTATTTCTCGTTTCTTCTATACGGGACAATATTGACGTTACGACCCCAGCATTCCGCAAGCTGGGTCTTCACGGGTACAGATTATCGGCGATATTCCACGCATTTACACAATTCTGCACTGTATAATGATTTTATTAACTTGCGATGTGTGTAGCTGTGGGCCGGAAAAATTTCGACAATATGATTTTTTAAATATATAAAATAATTTAAACATTATAAATATTTATTATCATATTAAAGAACCAAAATACAAAATTACTTTACCAAAATTAATTCACAAAGGCATAAAAATGCATCTCTCCCCACGCCGACATCCAAGCAGAGCTCTACCGAGGTTGCGAGGATGTGACGTGGAGAGAGAGCTCCAAAATAAAACTATTTCTCACCTAAAATTAATTCACAAAAAGATTTATAGTCTTTAAAACAGTTTCAAAAATGGTTTTTTGGTGTGTTTTTATGTGAAAATGTATCGGTATTTATACCTATTTTCTGTCCCTAACCTCGCGTGTTAATTTTGATGTAGTAAAACAAAATTCGACCTTGTTATTTTCTAGTGTATTCTATTCTTTATTTTATTATTTTTTGATTTATTTTAATAATTTTTTATTTAGAATTTTTATTGAATTATTTCTAATTCAAATTCTTTGATTTAAATTTCATTTTCATGAACTTTTATTAATTTGTTAATTCTCGGTCGAATTTGTTGGGTTTTCGTGTTATATTTGTGTTTGTATCGTGCGAATCTTGTTGCATTTTGTTATTATTTTAATTTATTTTTATGTTTATTATTTTATATTTAATTCTCTTTTTTCTCATATTTGATAGGGTTTAATTGATGTTTCAATAGGTTTATTTAAATTTTCATGCTATATTTGCATGTGTGTTACCGATCCATTTAAACATTTCTCAAGGCCGTTTGTGTTCTGGCCCAACAGTCCTTTGCCCAAGGAATCAGGGTTCCTCCAAGAATTTTCTAACCCCTTCCTCCGGGGAGAAACCTGGAATGATGGCTACCGGTCGTCGGGTATTGCGGCCCGGTCGAGGTGGGTGGGTCTCCGCAATGCGCTCGACGAGGATGTCCTCTTCGACATTAGCGAGGTACATCCGGGCTTTGACCACGTTTAAGTCGACTTGTTCCTGCACCCTCTCCTACTGAGCGAGGAGGTTCCGCGCGTGGTCGCGGATTTCTTCGGCAGGATATTGCTGCTCATTCGGCCTGCGAGGATCATTTTCCAGGCCCAATATCCGCCAAGTGGTTGGGTATGGCCTTTGGGGTTGAGGCTCTTCGCTGATTGTTGTTGGTTGCGCTCTCTTCCAGGCCCGACGCCATTCGTCTGCCACATGGGTGAGTATCCATTCGAGAGGCATTGGTTCTTCTAAAATATCATTACGGTTAGGTAGTTGGATATAATGAGATAAAAATTAGTCTATCTTAATTGTAACTTGGCGTTTTAATGTCAACCAATATCTGCCGCCGACTAATTATTGTGAACGATCAATTTAATCTACTCTTATAGTGTACTTAAAACGAATAGCGACTGATTTGCGTCTTACACGAACGTTCCTATAACTATCCAAGTCGTCTGTGTGATTTAACAGCTGGTTACTTAGGGTTCACAAGGGAAAATAAAAGTGTAATTATCGCTTTTTGATACGAGAGACATTGATTTGCTTTAAAAATTTTATATTAAATCCATTTTAGGTTTATGTAAAATAATTCTTAATGAAAAAAAACTGATGAGGGGAAATACCTATCGAAATTCGTGAAAAACTGAAATTAATTGTTACTGGTTATTCGGAAAATTATCGCACTCGCGGATCAAAATCTTTATCGAACAACAATGAAAATTTTCCTATGACAATTAACACCCTGGAATCTACGCAGCACTTACACAACTTTTCTTATATGTTTCAACATGTATTCTATGTTAATATTTGGGCTAATAGGTTAAACAATAAATATACTACTGCAATTAAAAATATCAAACTGATATTGTAAATAATTAATCTTTAATTATTAAAATATATTTCAGATGGCAAAATGCAACTGTTTATTTATAAAATATACAATGCAAATGTATTAATGCAATTATTCTAGCTCATAAAAATAGAATCTAGAAGCGTAAAGGGGGTGATGACCATAACATAATCCTCGATTTCGATATCCCTGTGTATTCCTGATTAGCTATTTGGTAGATTTGTGGGGAGCAAATTGATCAGTATTTTCGCGTTTTTGCGTAATCTGATACCTGAATTAGATGCTATAGAGATATTGTAGATTTCAGTTATTAAATAGTTAATTTTAATTTATGGACTAATTCATGAGACAACTATAATGGTTATTTATTAAAAGTTTGTGACATTAGAAAAATTAAATTATTTAAGAGAAATTTTACAAAACTACCTTGAGTTGGCAAGTTTGACTCTTCCGGTAAATTCCCTCCTACTGTATGATCCATGTTTCAAGGTGACTATAATTTTCGCAATCAATAATGGTCTAGATATAGTTTCGGTATATAATATGGGTGCGTGTACTTTCGTTAGTGGATGGTGCAATCGCGGATGAATTTGTTTATTCCAAATCAATCTCGACGATCAGAATGATTTCCGGTTTCGAGTAACTTTTATCGATTTTTTCAGGTTGGATTTTTATTTTCGTTAATTAATATTTCTAATTTTATTTTAGTATGTTATCTAATTCTACAAAATTTTCTACATGTACGGAATGAGCGAGGCGATGATAAATTCAAGTAGGGTCATTTTCCTTGTTTGTATTATCTCTAGTTTATTTTAGAGGATTATGAGTTGGGTCGAATTTGGCTTGTTACGGAGTTTTGACGAAATTCGGAGTTTATTATTCAGAACACTATGTTAGATCAATTTTAGTTTTTAGCAGGTTAATGTTTTAATTACTTCGTATAATTTTTATCGATATGCTAGGAATACTTGGAAACTCTACCGATGATTTCTTGGAATATAATTTTTCTCGAAGGGTTTTCGCGATTTAAAACATTGGATTTTCATTACGTTCATATTATTGGGATTTCGCAATGGATAATTATTAATCGGCCGTCGGCTGAAAAATGTGTTTGGAATGTACTTACTATACCAAACTGGAGTTGTTCAAATTCGACATCGGTAGTAAGCCTACTCTTGTATGTTTTAATTGATCTAAGTAATATTAATACAAGTTTATGGTCGTTTCTTTTGATTTTGCGTCGATTTTTATAGGGCAATAGTCGCGTTGAATCTCGGGTTTAGGATTATTTTTGGGGTTTTATCAGTAGTTTACACCACAGCGATCTTCAACTAAAACCTTACAGTCAAATTAAATTTATTAAGTAAATTTATATCACCAATATAATTTATTTCATAATAACAAATTAATTTATCCATACCAACGATTTCATGTTAATTTAGTCCCCGCACCCTTTCCCTTTAATAAGCCTTAGACGCATTTTATGTTTATATTACAGTTAATGAGTGCCCACTGGACTACTCGGTGTGATGATTTTGAGCCGTGTGTAAAATAATTTAGGTCGATTTTACAGAAATGAGGAGCGAGGAAGCAGCCAAAAGACTCCTTCCTTATTCCTCGTTTCTTCTATACGGGATAATATGGACGTTCCGATCCTGCGTTCCGCACGCCGGGTCTTCACGGGCACAGATCATTGGCGATTTTCCACGCGCTTACACGAGTCTGAGTTATGTGTTGATTTTACTAACTTGCGATATGTGTCGGCTGTGGGCCGGAAAAATTTCGACAGATTAATTTTATTAAATGCATAAAACAATTTTAAATATTATAAATATTTATTAATGTTTATAACAAGTAAAACATAAAGTTACCATACAATCCATTCCATAAATAAAATTTTCATAACAAAAATAAATACCTCTCTCCCCACGCCGACGTCCAAGCAGAGCTCTACCGAGGTTGCGAGGAGGTGACGTGGAGAGAGAGTTCCAATTAAAACCACTTCTCACCTAAAAATAGTCTTCAAATAATTGAAAATTTTCGAATAAAAAAATAATTTTAAAATAACTAAGATTTCGTTTTCAAAACTGGTAAAAATGGTTTGAAAAATGGTTAACTTTATGCAAAAATGCATCGGTATTTATACCTATTTTCTGTCCCTAACCTCGTATGTTAATTTTGATGTAGTAAAACAAAATTCGACCTTGTTATTTTCTAGTGTATTCTATTCTTTATTTTTATTATTTTTTAATTTATTTTAATAATTTTTTATTTAGAATTTTTATTGAATTATTTCTAATTGAAATTTTTAATTTAAATTTCATTTTCATGAACTTTTATTACTTTATCAATTTTCGGTCGAATTTGTTAGGTTTTCATGTTATGTTTGTGTTTGTATCGTGCGGATCTTGTTGCGTTTTGTTATTATTTTAATTTATTTTTATGTTTATTATTTTATATTTAATTCTCTTTTTTCTCATATTTGGTAGGGTTTAATTGATGTTTTAATAGGTCTATTTTAAATTTGCATGTTATGTTTGCATGTGTGTTACCGATCCATTTAAACATTTTTCAAGGCCGTTCGTGTTCTGGCCCAACAAAATGGAATTTTTTAGCATTTCTTCAATCGTCTTGTTGGGCCAGGACAAAAATAGCCTTGAAAATTGTTTAAATGTATCAGTAATACAGCACGAAAACCCAGCACCAAGATAACTTAAAATACAATATACAACACCAACTAAACACTTTAAAATCTGAGAAAATATAAATAAATATAAAATCAAAAACATAAAAGTAAAATAAAATAAATACAAAATGCATCAAGAACCTCACGAAATTTACATAAAAAATAACATAATAACAAGAAAATTCGACCGTAAAATGACCATTTATATAAAAGTAAAAATTAATGAATTAAATGAATAAAAATAAAATATTTTTTGGTTGAATAAATTTATTTAAAAAATGTTAAAAATAAATTACTATATTAAATTAAGAAATAAATAAAAATTTAATTTAGATAACAAATAATTTCAAAGTCGAATTTTGTTTAATCGCACTAAAACTAACACGCAAGATTAAGGCCAAATTATAGGTATATATACTGATATGATTTGACAAATATCTAATCTTAATTTTCAGTATTGATTTTCCGTCGTACTTTGACACTTGATTTCAACAGTTTTACTTTAGATTAATATATTTACCTGTGAATAATGGATTCATTGATCGATGTTTTATGGATTATTACGAAGATATATTTATGAATTTTAATTTGATGGATGTATCTGGTAATTTAATTTTGGTTTTAATAAATTATCATAATGCATAAATTAATTTTTCAAATTGTCGAAATTTTTCCGGTCCACAGCCAAAGACACATCACAAGTTAATAAAATCAAATACAGTATTCAGATTCGTGTAAGTGCGTGGAATACCGCCGATGATCTGTGCCCGTGAAGACCCGGCGTGCAGAACGTAGGGATCGGAACGTCAATATTATCCCTACATAGGGGAAATTGGAGGGTTAATGAGTAGCCCTTTGGCTGCTCCTTCATCATCCGTTTCCTGTAAAATTGACATAAATTTTTAACAACAATCGGCTCAAAATCTCTAACACCGAGTAGTCCAGTGGGCACTCATTAAATATAACATGAACATACATAGATCTTAAGGACAAAAAGAGGGAATGGGTAGCGGGAAAAATTGCGAAATCGTTGCAACAGTTAAAATGAATAGCCATCGGAAAAAGATTAATCCGAACGACCAAAATCATGAAAATAATGTTTTTAAATAAGAATTAAATAAATTATGTTAAATTGAAACGGAAAATATGGGCAGAACGCTGCGCAAATTTTTGGAAATAGTTAAAACACTTATCATAAAAAACTGTAAAATAAGGGCGGAACGCTGCTCAAATTTTCCGAATCAACTAAAATACTTATAAAAAATAGAAAAATAAAAGTGAAATGCGACTCAAGGTTGGTATAAGATTATCATGAAACTGAAAAATATAAGCAGAATGCTGCTCAAATTTTCCGAATTAACTCAAATACTTAACAAAAATAGTAAAGTAAAAATGAAACTGTAAAATAAGGGCGGAACGCTGCTTAAATTTTCCGAATCGATGAAAATATAAAACCGTAAAATAAGGATAATTGTAATTATAATAATAACAATAATAATAATAATAATAATAATAATAATAATAATAATAATAATAATAATATAATAATAATAATAATAATAATAATAATAATAATAATAATAATAATAATAATGGTAATAATAATAATAATCATGGTATTAGTAGTAATGATGATAATAATTATGATAATAATAATAGTAGTAATAATCATAGTAGTAATAACAATAAATATAATGGTAGTTATTGTAACAAAAATAATAATATAGGAAATAGTAGCAACAATTAATAAAGGTAATACATATGATGGCAACAATAATAATGCTGGTAATAATAATGGGAAACATTGTAGTTATTATAGGGATAAGGGTGAAAGATAAAATGTGGGTGTATTTAACATAACAAAGGGTGTACAGGCCAAAGAATAATCATCAGCATGGACAATAATGAGAAGGACCAAGCAAATGGACATAAAGATAGATGATATGAGAGTATAGGTTAACATTTGAAAGAGATTGGAGAATAATGGGACCTAAAAATCAAAATCGAGCACAGGCCTCCTATCGGCAGCTCGTTGGACCCATGGATCGTTCGGTCAATTATAGCATTAGCAATAGCGCTCACTTTTTGCGGACGATCTACCCACTCGAACACAGTTCCAACGTTGCTCAGCAACGGGTGCCGAGTGGTAAGCAAAGGAAATATTTGTATGGGGTACCTTGGTAACAACCATATAGTTTCAAAAATCAACACCCAGAAACCCACCAGTCTTAAACCGAAACATTGCAAATCGAGGGCTATGAGTAATTGTTAAATATTTTCAAATCGTTTTTTAATGAATAAAAAAGCTAATATAATGAACAAGCGTGCGGATTTTAAATAACAAATGAATACACCACAACATGACGAATGGTAATTTGTTGGAAATTCGTGGTGGTCTAAGTATTGTCCTTTTGGTCGAAAATAGTTACTATGACACCTAATCGAATTTAATAACAACCTTTGAGTAAACGGAGATACAAGTTAGATATGTGGGATTCATGGTAGTTTGTTTAACCTTGACCTCAAGCATATTACTTTTCTCGCCCTCCAATGGTTACCCGTTGCTAAGCAACATTAGTGTTGTAACCACTGGTTATGAGATCGCCAAAGGTGAACACTACGAAAGAACTACTAAGTCCCGATCTCATGATGGGTTCAACGCACTACCGATAGAAGGTCTGTGTGCGATTTCGTGTTCCAGTCCTTTCCACACGTACTTGACACTCTTAACCATTTATTTTTGATCCGAACCACTTTACAATTTCAATTTAACGAATTCAAATCTACTATTTTTATTAAAATAAACAAAGCTAGAGAATTTAACCACAATCATTTTGTGGGGTTTATGATTGAAGCGACCTTGACCCCAGATATAAATGTTACTTCGCCCCAAATGGTTACCCGTTGCTAGACAACGTTGGTGATGTAACCGTTGGTTTCGAGATCGCCAAAGGTGAGCGTCATACAGAAACTACTCTGACCCGACCTCAACATGTGTCGTCGGTACTTGTTCGGTTTCCCATCCGGGATTCTCTGACCGACGAGATCAAGAATCCCGCGTCCCACATCGCTTGTCGGCACCGAGCAGCCGAGTGTGCCGGAAAGCGTAATGTGATCCGGGACGCATCGATCCAGGAGTTGTCTAAAATAAACATGGCATGGGTTAAGCATGGGATCAAGTTATTGTAGCTTGGTTAATACTTATCGCTCACGAGTCGTCTTCTTGATTTATGGGGTTTATCAGTCATACTCTTGGATTGAGAGTGATACTAAGAATGTGCAGATCATGTGGGCGTAGCCACATCGAGTTGGTATCTAACTTGGATACGTCTATCTAAGTCGGTTTGTCGAGAATATGTCATATTGTCGTCATGGTACTGGGTAATGGTCTAGCCTTTTGTGTTTTTCTCGTTGATGGACCTCTTACTAGTATCTATTCACTAATACAGATTATCTGTCAGCATGCATTCACTTGAATGACATTTATCGATTTATTCCCATTTAATTGCATTTATTTTTTCATTCGCTCCATTCATTGGTTGGGGATTTTGGCATTGAAACCGGGTGTCCATCTGGTTAGGCAGAGAGTAAGGCACACTCCGCAACTGCCACTGGCACACCTACCAATAGTGCATGCGAGATAAATTGCATGGGTTTCTTGATCGATCTACATTCGCGTTGAATGTCAGGTCGAATTCTTCTTAAACTGACATTTTTTTTGGGTGATGTCGTTATTAATTCGATTATGGGTTCGTAATGTCACTATTTAATGCCAATTTTTTGTGTCTCACATGGATATTGATTTTCATCGTCGCACGGAGTTATCGTTACGGGTTTGAATTGGATCGTTCTCCAACGAATTAAACGAGTAACTTATATACATTCCATTCACTATTATTGGCTTTTAGGGTCCACATCCTTCTAGGTGAGAGGTATTCAGGGTCACTACCATCGTTCGGATTACCTCAAAAGGTGGCTCGAGTCTTCCTTTGGCCTCACTTGGAACAAGTTCGCAGACTAATGAGATTATTTTCCTATGTCAGATAATCTGTGCAACGAAAAAAATATTTTTTTGCGTAACTCTTTTTATTTGTTCATTTATTAGTTTTTATTATGAGATGTTCCTAAAATTATCAAATACAATATTTTGTACGCTTAGACTGGTGCTTGCGAATTTCTGTTTCGATATCGCGTACCATCTAATTTGTATAGTCCCACACCAGTTTAAATCCTCGATATACTTTACATCTGGGGGAAAATGTTAAATAACAACAATTTTTCAAAGATCGCAAATGTCAGGTCGTTCTTTTAACTCATCTTGGGAGTAATTACTGTAGAAAATGAAACGTTGACTTCTGTGGGAGTTTATACGGAGATCTACATGTCAGTTTTGTGACTCATTTAATTGTTTAATGGTCAGGGGATTAATAAAGGTACGAACTCTTACTTAGGATAGTATCAAAACTGTGGGCCTGATGCGCGATGATTTTGTGGTTCGGGACAACGGAGCTGAGTTTTCCCTTAAACTTGATTTATTTTAGCCTCTTAACATTCACGATTATTAGTCAGACGTCGCGATCTAGATTTTTCTTTTTAAGTTTCCTACGAAGAATTTTTTTATTTTTGTTTCTAGTAGACGACTGAAATAATTCGGAAATAATTTGAAAATCATAATAACTTTAAACTAAAAGGCAAGATAATTTGGAAGTCATTTTAAGTTAGAATCAGGGACAGTGCTTTGATTTAGCGGTCATATTAAACCTAAATAGTTTAGATATTAATAAATTAAGTTAGAAGAAATAATACATTTAGCTAATTTATAAATCGTAGCAACGATTCTCTGTCATTACATTCCCCGTCACCTTCCCTAAATTGATCTTAGGCGAATTTGTGTTGATATTACGAATTTATATGTGCCCACTGGACTACTCAGTGTTATGATTTTGAGCCGTTTCGTTACTATAAGTTTAGGTCAAATTTATAGGAATTGAGTGATGATTAAATAGCCAAAAGACTACTCCTTCTTCAACCCAACTTTCCCTATACGGAATGAATATTTACGTTTCAGCTACTGCGTTCTAACGCCATAGCCTTCACGGGCACGAATTATTGGCGGACTTACACCGCACTTACACAATTCGGTTGGGGTATGTATAGTTTATTGTCTCGCAGTGATGTGTCGGCTGTGGGCCGGGAAAATTTCGACATAAGCATGATATTGTAAGAACCTTTATTGAAATATAATAGCATATGACAATTCATGTTGATTATTCATCATTCATTAAACGAAATTAAAACATCTTTCCCCACGCCGACACCCAGACAGAGCTCATATGAGGTTCCATGGACGCGACGTGGAGAAAGTTTTTGAGCATTCCTCCACTCACATTGAAAATTGTTCCGTTAAGACTGGCTGAGTTTTTAGCTACAAAAACTGATTAAAGTTTTTTAAAACTGATTAAAATTCTGTGAAAATGAATCGGTATATATGGTGGGTTACAGGGTTTCAAATCTTGCTTATCTTCCTGGCGACCCTAGTAACGCCATACAAAATGATACTGACCCACTTGGCACCCGTTGCTAAGCAACGTTGGTAATGTGTTCAAGTGGTGGATTATCCGCAAAAATTGAGTACCATTGGCTAGTACTATAGTTGCTCGGACAACCCTCGGGTTCACGAGCTGTCGATAGAAGACCTATGCTCGCTTTGCTCTGTCCCTCATAATTATTCAAGATTAGTGCTTAATGGACTATGGAACGAATTGGCGGTGTGGATGTACGGTTATATTAAAATAATAATTCAACTACATTTAAGACTATTTTATTCAATTCAGGCATATGTACAACTGTTACTGCTGAACGTGTTGGAGTTGAATTGCGCGACGTCGGGCACGTTCCTTACGTCCCGGTCGGCGACTGCTGGTTGTAGTGTTGGATTGCTCTGCTGACTTGGTAGCTGTCTGCGGCACTTGAGTGGGGGCGAAGATGAGCGGATAGGTCACCGCTTCACCTTCCCGGCATACCGCTAGAGCGACTTCGAGTCCCCGAACCTGCGTGCGCAGACTCCGATTGAGCTGGCGTTCTTCGGCCCAGCCCTTTTGAGCTGCGGTGAGTCGTTGGTAAAGGATTTTTGTCCGTTTGGGGTCTAAACAAGTCGCTTTGACCTGCTGCATCTCGCGAGTCAATTGCAGGACCTGGCCAAGTAATTCTGCATTCGCCTGCCTCGCACGATCTAGTTCCGTCTGTAGGATCCGTAGAGAGGACATTACTGAAATTAGATGGGTTGTTACACGTCAATTTATGATTGGTCTAGATGTTTAAAATTTTTCAAACAAATCGAGAGTTCATTTTTTGTGATACAAGAAGAAAACACACGCAGTTCTAATTATAATCATTATCTAATCACTACATCAATTTGTCTGTTAGTTCAATCGTCCGGGCAGTACCGTTCTAGGCTCTTCTTGAGGGCTTCCACCGTGTAGGGTCGCCTGGTATCCCGAACCGGACGAGGTGGATGGGCGACGGCTATCCGCCCGGCAAGGATGTCATCCAGCACGTTTGCAAGGTACATCCTTGCCTTGACTACTTGCAAGTCCACCCGCTCCTGCACCCGCTCCCACTGGGTGAGGAGGTCCTGCGCGTTAGCGAATATCTCGGCGGCGGGGTACTGCTGCCTATTGGGTTCCTCAGGGTCGTTATTTAGAGCCGGTGCTCTTCGAGGGGCAGGGTACGGCCATTGCCGACGGATTTTTCCGATCGTTCCTGTTCTCCTGGGTGACTCCTTCCTGGATGGTGTGTCGGTCGAGATGGTGTCTGTCCATTTTTGAGACATGTTTGACTGAATGCAAAGTATTATGATCAATTCCTGGCTTATGATAAAAGAAAGAAATAAAGCGGATTATCTAAATTGTGCGCGTGATTTATTATCTGACTCGCTAATGGCTAAGGGATGACTATTGGGCTTCTGCATCGTTCATTATTATGTTGTTGGGACGAGTAGTAACCTGCGTTCGACCACGTACTGTCATTTGTCAATGTTGGGCGGAACTTATCGTTGGATCTATCTTAGAATTGACGTTAACATTAGTGTTAGGAGTTACAGAGAGGGTTTTCCTTAACATTTTGCGCCCTCAAAGTATCTGAATCGATCAACCTAAATTCGTGTCTCCTATTTAGATGGGCTTGACCGTGCACCTTTCTTAATAAAACTATGTTTTCAATATGTACTTTATACTAATATTTGGGCTAATAGATTAAATAATGAATGTGATATTAATTAAGAATCCAATGGGCTAATGGATTAAATAATAAATGTGATATTAATTGAAATTACCAATGGGCTAATAGATTAAATAATAAATGTGATATTAATTGAAAAATACCGAACCTATATTGCGAATAATGTTAACGTTAATTATTAAGGTATGTTTCACATGACGGAATGCGTTCGTTTATTTATAAAATATGCAGTGCAAATTATTCTAGCTCATAAAACAGAATTCGGAATTTCGTGCCGTCCGATCGCTTTGGAATTCAATTAATTTACATCAGTGCCTGTTTCGGATGACGGAGATGCACACCCGCCCCGACGTCTATTAGGTCTACTGTAATTCGATTACACGATCTGACAGATTTAATGATAATGTATTCAGTCTACGTTTATTGATCTATATTTCTCATTCGACCAATCTATTGTTCAGTGCTATCTTAGAGTTTTCAATTATGAAGCTTGGTCAGACTAATTAGGGTAAGTTATCGTGTTAATCGCTTCTTCTATCTTTATCTTTAGATTTTTAGTGTTGCACACGCGCTCCTACCATGGATTTTAATGGACTATCTCTCGTATCATTTGGATATTTTTATTTACCAGCGGTTGGAAGTTGTTTCAATCCTCGACCATAGGACAGATTTGCATTCTCATGATTCAACTCGCTCAGTTAGTAATTCCATCCTTAATTTCTTGTCGCGGACGTATGATCGCTAACCAGCTGGCCTATGGATTACTTACTGTTAATTAATGATCCCAATTCAGTCGATGATCGAATTTACTTATCGGATTGTAGTTCATAGATTATTTTATCAAAGGTTCACTCGATTTTTGTTCGTAATTTATTAACGATTTATGGTCATTATAAATTTATTTCGTTAATTCCTCTTGAATTAGGTTGATGGTTCGAATGATTTTTATTCGTTTACTGTAGAAGATGCCATTAAAATAAGCTTTGCTGAATTTTTTCTACGACATGGAATGGATTTATTCGTTAAAATCGACTGCAACTAACTAGGAATTCATTTTATTTTTGGCAATTAGGTTTACATAGTTTTATGACTTTGCTTTACTCCTAAGGAATAGGTTTTTATCCGATTCGCTCTCTCAGTAAACTCACCTGTCAAAATTGCACTATAACTTTAAATTATTACTAACAATTTCGATTTGTTACTGTAACTTTCTCGTGAATTTCACCTAATGAGTTGAGTTACCCTTCGTCTAACTAGTTTAAAGCTTTACTGGCATTTGGGTATTTCCTCGCATTCAAGTTCATTTACAAATGAGTTTGGTTTACTATTATTATCCCTAAGGTTGCTTAATCTCTTCGAACCATCGATCTTTATCAGGAGTTAAATTAATCATCCAACTTACTCTAAAATTATTTCACGGGTTTTAACTCTATCAGTGATTTTTATTTAAGTTATTACAATACCCTTTTCACGTCCTATTTTATCTCGTTTACTTTACTCAAGGAGTTAGTTTAGATGGAACTGTAAGTCACTTAAATTTCCAATAGTTATTTTATTAAAATCAATTTTAATTAATAGAATATTTATTTTTAATGACGACAAAAATCTGTTAACCTGATGGGTAAATTCAATTTAAGGGACTCACTGAACTACTTATGGTACTTATGTTTAATTTTGATGAACTAATATACTACCAGTTAAATCATTTTTAAATATCAATTGAATTTATTTATACCAACGATTTCAGTTGATTTATCCCCGTGCCCTTTCCCTGTAATAGATCTTAAGCGCCTTTGTGTTTATATTATATTTATTGAGTGCCCACTGGACTACTCGGTGTGATGATTTTAAGCCGTTTGTAAGATGATTTTAGGTCGATTTTACAGAATTGAGAAACGAGGAAGCAGCCAGAGACTCCTTCCTTGTTTCTCGCTTCAGCTATAGGGATAAATATTGACGTTACGACCGCTGCGTTGCGCACGCTGAGTCTTCACGGGTGCATATCATTGGCGGTTTTCCACGCACTTACATGCATCTGCACTATGTTGATTTTACTAACTTGCGTGATGTGTCGGCTGTGGGCCGGAAAAATTTCGACATTTAAAATTTATAATTTATAAAGACATATAAATTAAGTTATACATATTAATAAAATTTATTAATCGTAAAACAAATAAATTTACCCATTTAACCATTCCATAAAACATCAAATCATAACATAAAATGACATAAATGACATAAATACCTCTCTTCCCACGTCAACGCCGAGCAGAGCTCCATTGAGATGCAAGGACGTGAGGTGGAAAGAGGGTTCCAACTAAAATGCTTCTTACCTAAAAAAGGTTTCCAAATACGTAAAAAATGGTTTTCTTTCGAAAATGGTTTTTAAAACAGTTCTAACAATCTCAAAAATTGGTTAGTTTTTTCAAATGTTTTTTTTTTTTTTTTTTTTTTTTTTAAATGTGAAAATGGATCAGTATATATACCTATTTGTATGACGTGTGAAATTTGATGCAGTAAAACAAAATTCGACCTTGTTCTTTTCTAGCAAATTCTATTTTTTAATTTTTATATTTCTTGATTTATTTTTATAATTTTTTATTTAAAATTTTTATTGAATTATTGCTAATTCAATTTTTCGATTTAAATTCCACTTTAATGAACTTTAATTGATTTTTCTAATTTCGTCGAATTTGTCGTGTTTTCTTGTTGTATTTGTGTAGGTATCGTGCGGATCTTGGTGCATTTTGTTATTATTTTATTTTTATTTTTATGTTTCTTATTTTATATTTAATTCTTTTATTTCTCAGATTTTATCGGGTTTACTTGGTGTTTTTCAGGTTTATTTTAAATTGTGTGTTGTATCTGCGTGTGTGTTTCTGATCCATTTAAACATTTTTCAAGGCCGTTTACGTTCTGGCCCAACATATATACCTATTGTACGACCCTAACCTTGCGTTTTAAATTTGATGTAGTAAAACTAAATTTGAATTTGTGATTTTCTGGTATATTCTAATCTTAATTTTATTATTTTCGTGATTTAATTTGACAATTTTATTTTTAAACTTTTTAATTGAATTGTTTCCAATTCAAATTATTAAATTTTAGTTCCATTTTCATGGAATTTTCTCTTTTTTGGTCAGTTGTCAAATTTCGGTCAAATTTTCATGTTCTCGTGTTGTTTTTGTGTTTATTTCGTGCGGATCTTGTTGCACTTTGTTATTATTTTAATTTACTTTTGTGTTTCTCGATTTTATTTTTAATTGTTTCTTTCTCATATTTTTAGCATGGTTAATTGATGTTTTATGGGTCTGATTTTAAGGCTGCGTGTTGTATTTGCGTGCTGTTACCGATTCATTTAAACAAAATCGTGTCTTGGCCCAACAATTTATTGAATTAAAATAATTATAGAGATTAGGATACTCCTTTGCTAAACATCAATATAATACAAATAATATTAAATTTAAATGCAAATAAAATAAGATTAAATATTAAATTAGGGTAAATATCGGTATAATACAAATAGTATTAAATTAAAATGCAAATAAAATAAAGATTAAATATTAAATTAGGGTACTCCTTTGCTAAATATCAGTATAATTCAAATAGTGTTAAATTAAAATGCAAATAAAATAAAGATTAAATATTAAATTAGGATATTCCTTTGCTAAATATCAATGCAATGCAAACCAGTTAAATTAAAATGTAAATAAACTAAATGTAGAATATCAAATTGAGATACTCCTTAGCTAGATATCAGTACAATGCTAAATGAATTAAATTAAAATGTAAGTAAATTAAAGATTAAATCATAAAATTAGAGTCATCATTACTAAAAATTTTAAGTTACATAGATCGATCATTATTATACGTATCGTCGTCGTCGTTGAAGATTTATTGGCACCAAAACTATACGGGCTTTAATCCAATTTTTTGGTTGTAAGAGCTCGAACGATGGTGACGTGTGCTGATCGGCCACATAGGTCGCGTTGAGAGTTTTGCACTAAATGGGTCGGTTCTCATGTATTGAAACTCACGTATACAAAATTTTCGTTGATGTTAACTTAAATATATTTTTACAACAGGATCTAATTTCTCTTCATCACTCTTCGGCTTGGATTGTTATGGTAAAGTTGTGTACGGTCTTTCATGTCTGATTCACGTGATTAGGGCTCGAGGAAGAATATTGTCAATCCAGAAATGAAAATATTATTAATTATTACCTTCGGTTGTTCTCCGTTTGATTGTCTCCAGACGTGGTCTGGGGTTCAGTGGATCTCTAACCGATGTATTCAAGTGCCGTGAGTTCGTCGTTCTAGTCGTAGCGGCTTGATATCTTGATTTATCAGACATTTTGTTTTGTGTGGTTAATTTAGATCAACATATTCATTTTATCTAAGTGTGGAAACACACACCGTGGGTAGATGGTTAAATTTTCTATGTCGACACACATGCCGTTTACCTCGGTGGTGTGTTCGGTATCTTCATTACTGGTGTGTGTTCATGCCCTTTTCATTTCGACTTAGTTATTGATTGGCATTTTAGAAAACGCCAAATGCCTCTACTCATTTACTCCTCTCGCTGAAGATATATTAGTGCCTCTGTTATTCCTCCGAGGAATTTTTGTCGGAATTCAAATTATTATTTCGTCCGGCAATCGATCACTGTCTACTGGGTCTTTCTTGTGGATATTAGTCGATTATCTCAGGTGATGTTTGATTTATTTTATATTTATCTCGTGATTCCTTTACCTTCTAGATGTTATGTTCTATGTGCACATTTACGGGTTCGTTCGGAATCATTTCTACGTTATTTCCAGAGTTATTGTGAGTCAATGTTGTGGTATTACTCTTGTTATTAATAAATTCTTATATTCGTTGTTCATTGTTATTTTATTTCTACAAATCGTATTGAATATTTTATGTAATCGAAGTTCGTCGACCTTGTTAGTAATGATTCCCAAAAATAAATGTTCCAGAGGCAAAGAAATGGTCGTGATTCCAATCGGATTTGTAGTTTTCAGATTTCCGTGTGGGTTTCTTAACATCATGTTAGTGGACTAGCCGTAATGTTGGGATGTTATCGAGTTTACATTTAAGAGTCGATCTAGAGTGATTTTATGCGTAGTAAATGCGTTAAAGATAATAATAGAATTCATCGCGGTTTTATCGTTAGCATGTGGGGCTATGATATGAAAGTTAATCCTTGGAGTATCTCATGAATTGTTTGGAGTAATTACGGGAGATTTTACTTTTATAATGGGACTTTCAGCTTTTAAATGGTTCTCGAATTATAGATTCATGTCGAATTTTACAAAAGTCGGCGGCGTCCAGAAGGAGTATTTTGGATTCATTGAGTTTTCTTGTCGAGATTTATGAGTTTAGAGTTCTTTTTACACGAAGTAACTATATGTTTTGAATGAATTATCATCGATTTCAAAAGTTAAACTACGATCGACTTTTTAGCTATTAAAATAACTTGAAGTGCATTAGTAATTAATAGAATTTTAATTTTTAAAAATTTTTAAGATCACAGCAACGATTTGATAACATGAAAATTCCGGGTCCCTTTCCCTTAATTGATCCTAAGATAAGGTTGTGTTGATATTAATAGTTTAGTAGTGCCCACTGGACTACTCGGTGTGGTAATTTTGAGCCGTGTGTGAAAATATTTTAGGTCGAGTTCATGGGAATTGTCGCCGACTAAACAGCCAAAAGACTATTTCCCCTTCACCCTTTTCCACTATACGGAATGATATTGACGTTTCAGCTCCTGCGTTCTCACGCCGGAGCCTTCACGGGCACAAATTATTGGCGATTATACACGCACTTACACAATTCGATCATATTGCTTGATTTTAATTGCTTGTAATGATGTTTCGACTGTGGGTCGGAAAAATTTCGACAAAAGGAGATCTGTTTGTTTAAGTAAATATATATTTTTTCACATAATACAACATAGTCGTCGTTACCAACATAATTTTTCGTGCATAATACATCATAACTCTCTCTCCACGCCGAAGCCCAAGCAGAGCTCATTTTAGGTTGCTAGGACGCGACGTGGAGAGAGTTTTCGAACATCCTCTTACTCACATTAAAATTTCTGGATTCAAAGTTCGATTAAAATTATGTGAAAATGAATCGGTGTATATACCTATTGTACGACCCTAACCTTGCGTGTTAATTTTGATTTAGTAAAACAAAATTTGACCTTGTGATTTTCTAGTATATTCTATTCTTAATTTTATTATTTTCGTGATTTAATTTGACAATTTTTCTTTTGAATTTTTTAATTGAATTGTTTCCAATTCAAATTATTTGATTTTTATTCCATTTTCATGAATTTTCGCATTTTTTGGTAAATTGTCCAATTTCGGTCAAATTGTTAGGTTTTCGTGTTATTTTTTTGTTTATTTCGTGCAAATCTTGTTGCAATTTGTTATTATTTTAATTTAATTTTGTATTTTATAATTTTATATTTAATTGATTTTCTTTCTCATATTTTAGCAGGGTTAGTTGATGTTTTATGGGTCCGATTTTAAATCTGCATGTTGTATTTGCGTGTGTATTACCGATTCATTTAAACAATTTACAAGGCCTTTTGTGTTCTGGCCCAACGCAATAGTCTTCTGAAACTACTCGAGTCTTTATCCTTGCTAATTCTTGTCTTAGGTATTCGTTTTCTCTCTTCTCTCTCTTGTGCTTCTCATTTCGGTTGATAATTCTCATTTCACTGTATTGACTAGTTGTCTTGTTTGAATTAGCTGTTGTCTTAGCCGCTGCGATTTCTATTTCTTGCTCGTCTACTGCTTCTCGCCATTCTTATCTTTCTGCTTTCCATTTTTTACTGTAGTACTCTAGTCGATCTGGTTCGATCGGCTGTACTAATTGGATCGGGGTTGGTTGATAACTATCGCAGTCGCTTGTGCTACCTGTCTGATTCATTTGAGTTTCTACTTCGCTTGGATTTATGCTAAATATATTTTAATTTATCTCTTTGTACAATTTTTGTTTTTATTCAATTTATTTTCCTATCTTTTTACACTTTTTCTCTTTTTCTCTTTATACGTTCGTTTCCTCTATTTCGCCAAATCCCTCATCTGGCTCGGTTGGGACTTGGGTTAACATTTCTGTTGGGTATAATGGTATAAGTAAAATTAGTGGTCGACTCTGCAGTGTAGTTATCTGTTCTCACAATGAATTTGTCGTTTGTATTTCCTCATCTAATAAGTAAGTGAGATAATCCAAGTTTTCTGTTAATCCTTCCACTTGGGGTTCCAGATGGTGCGTATTCTCCAGTGTTTTCTGCTTCTCAATTTCCTTATTTAGATTTTTCTCATTTTCCTCGTAACTTTGCTTTATTATTTCTATCTCTGCTTCCACTCGTCCTCTAAGTTGCTCATTTATTTCCAGTTTATGTCGCAATTGGATTTCTTCTTGCACTGCCACTTCTCGTTGTCCATTTATGACTTGTTGGACTTCTATTGGCGGTCTATCGCCTAACCGTTGAGTTTGTCGCTTTTCATCCACTGGTTGATTTTGCGTTTCCACTACTTTCCTGTTCGCTTCTTTGATCCATTTTCGTGACTTGCTTCGTTCTTTCTAAGCCTTCTTACTGAGCTTCGTATGACTCGTTCTTGGAATTCCATTGTTCGGATCTGGTTATTGCATTCCTTAATTGTCTGTTTTTGCTCTTCGAATTGTTCCCATAGCTCCCACTCTTCATTATTTAGTAGTTTCTTGGGTAATAATCTCATTTCTCTTTTGACTTCTTCGCACTGTCCTTTCCACTTTTTCGCTTCCCATTTGATCCATTTTTCTTTGGCCTCCGTTTTTATTTGTTGTTCGTGTCTTTGTTTGAGAGTCCTCTCCTGTTCTGTTAGCGTCTCTTTCATTCTGGTTTGTAGGAATATTATTTCGTAATCCTGTTTTTGAATGTGCTCCCATTGCATTAAGTTCTCGATCTTTAATATTCTGTACTTTTCTCTCCATCTTTTCGCTTGTTCTGTTAACTGTATTACCATTCTTTCTTGTCTATCGTCTTTAGGCTCTCTTATCCTCCTTGTTGGTTTGTGTCCTTGATTTCTTAGTTTATTGACTTCTGCCTTTGCTTTTTCCCACTTTCCTTTGTAAGTTCTTGTTCGATCTTTTTCCTCGTCTATTTGCTGCGGTAATGTCTTACGTGAGCTTCCCATCTGCTTCTTGCTCGTTCTTTGTTCTCTTGCCTTTTCGTTTTCTAATGTAGGGCTTGGCGTTTTGCCCTCTTCTTTGCTTGTTCCTCACTTGCTCTCTTTGTCCTTTCTGCCGAATATTTGGTTCGCATTTGTTCTAATTCCTCTTTTGATTGATTCAACTTTCTGCAAATTTCCTTCTTTTCTTTTTGTATTTTCATTTCGGTATCCTTTATTATCTCTTTCAGTTCCTCTATCTCGTTTTGTTGATTTTGTTTGTTTTGTTCTAGGGTTTGTATCTCTTTTCTTTGGTTTGTGATTCTTGTCTGGCTCTGGATAAATTCTTTCATCAATTCCTCTTCTCGTTCGTTATATAATTTCTCTTTTCCTTCTGGATACACTATTCGTTATTCCATTTGTTTTTCCCATTTCTCTCTCATCATCTTTGTCTTGATGGTTTCCTTTATTAATTCTTCTTCTACATCCAGTAACATTTCTTTCAATTGTATCGTCTTTTATCGCCATTGTTCTGCTTCCTCTCTTGCTTCTTTTAGTTGCTCTTGTTGGTTTTCTATCATTGCTTTAGGCTTCTCGTTTTCCGATTCGGTTTCTTTTATTAATTGATTTTGCATCTCGTTCTGGTTCATCGTTGGTTCTGAATATTAATATTAGTTATTTTTCCTCTTGTTACTCATATTTAGATTTTTGGTAGAGTTTTCTATCGCATTATTTAAACCTTTACTGCTTCTCTTATTATCTACATACTTTATACATTATCCTGTTTTACTTTACTTATCAGCAAAACGGAATCCTTTTATCTGTCGGCTGATAGGTTCTCTGCATAACGGGCGTGTATATAACTTCTACATGCTTTGCCAACACGTTACACATTGGTGTTGGTCTAATATAGCTTCTTTTATCATTGACTTTTCGAGGTCTTCTTTTGGTTTCTCCCGATATCGCTTGATAGCTTGGATTATTGCTTGCGTTGAGGTATATCATTCCGAATTATTGGTAAATCTTTCGCTGATTATCTTCCTCATTGTTTTAGTTTTTACCCCTGATATACGCATTAATTTTCTTTTTTTGATAGGTCCAGTATATCCTCAATTTGTTGATCTGCGATTGATATTTCTACGTTTTTCGATTCTTTCTCCTCTTTATACATACATTTTCCTTTATGTTTCAGTTTTGTAACATTTTGATCTGGCATTGGCTGTTGGTTCTTACATCCTTCGCACATGATTCCTCGTCTCGTTTGACAATATCCTTGGCTTGCAAATTCTACTGCTCTTGGGCTTCCTTTGAAGGTTTCTATTCTCTCCTCGAATGTCCTCTTTACAGTTTCTCTTTCCCATGTTAGTTTAATTGGATCTTCGAAATTTCTGGTTATTGTTATTTTCTTTTCTCCTCCTTTTTCGTCTTTGTCCACATTTAATTTTTGGATTCCTTCGAGCTTTGTAAAAGTTAGTCTTTCGGCAAGCGGAATTGATCGGAGAATATTTGAGGTGATGAATTTTACTGCTCATTTGTTCTCCTAATATTATGTAGCACCCACACGGAGATAAAGACAAACAGTAAGTAAAATCATGGACAGCCGTAGTCATAGCAACATCGGAAATTGACGAACAATTTATGCCACCTGACAACAGTTGATTCTCATATAAATCAACCAAATGCTTCACAGCCATTTCAAATATCGACGTAACACCCGAAAGGTTGAAATGCATTCCAAATTTATTTCTATAGCAACAATATATGGAACAAGACCATAAAAGCAGGATATATATAAAATTATAAATTAGCCCACGTTCCCCTATCACACGTGAAAATTGTTACCTTGACCCATTTCATAACCTTTCACTTGATGGACCAATCACAGAATTCTAACTAAAAATCAATTAATTGTAAAGAATCGAAACGTCATATTAAATATATTAAAAATCAATGCGGCTTGGGTACATGGCCGTCAACATAAAAATTTCTCGTGGCTTTCGGTAGAGTTAATTCGATTCCATCGAGACTTTTTTGCAATGTAATCTGGCAACCTAATCGAGAATTGTTTTTCAGAAATGGAGCCATGTCGAGCATGTCATCCTCTTCTTCTTTCGGAGGATTTAATCGATCCAAATATTCGGGTTTGACATAAACGTGACATGTTGAACAAGCCAAAGACGCCTCACAAGCGCCTATTAAATTTATTTATCGGATTGAATGAAACATTTAACGTAACCACCTTCAAGTTCTATACTATATCTGTGTGCTAAGTACATGACATTATCTCCAACCTTTCCTTTAACTTGGATTCTTCTATTTTCTCTAGTGATATATGTTAAATTGACTCTAAATTGTAAATAAATTTGCTAGACCAAATTAAAAATTTTTTAGGTAATCATTAATTAATAGTAAAGTATCTAATTGTTGAATAATGTGTAAAAATTCTTACACATCTTCTGGATTCGAAGGATCTTTCCATTCATAATCACCATGTTGAAAATGACCTAAACTATATAATTTATTTAAAAAATTATAAAATTGCACTTGTTAAAGTGATAGTTCTGTTACAGAAAGGTGATAAATTATTTTTCTTTAATATATGTGGAAAATACCGGACAACCTTTACAAAAATGATTGAATTAAATATTTAAATATTCAATACTTGATTAAATACAGATTTTGAACTCATTATATTTTTAAATTTTTGTATTAAATTTTAACAAAATTATAAAAAATTTTAAAAAGTATTAAATTCGTCGAATTATCAATAATTAGTATTCAATATTAAAACAACATATTTCTTGATGTATAATTTATATCAAATTACACAATTATATTTACAATATGAATTGGGTTCATCAAAATATTGGTTCATTCTTTTAAAAATAAATCTATATTTTATTAATATTTTACATAAAATATTTGTATAAAATATTTATAAATTTATATTTTTATAAATTTAATAGGTCAAAACTGAAATTGGAATTTTAACATCTATCCTTATGGGTAACTCAGTAATAAAATGCAGAATCAACTTTATTTAAATTCAAAAATAAAATTTCAAATAAAACATAATAAAAAGAACATTTATATATTACGTCCGAAACGAGTCAAATAAAATGAGAGACCATATTGACGAGACGATATTTCTCTTCTGATCTACCCGAAAATCCCGGCTTGTGGCAACCTAATTCAGGGGAGGAGCTTCTGAGTATTTAAGAAAGCAGAGGTATTGGGTGATTGAAAATATACATTATCTTAATAATGGGTTTCTGTGTGTCGAAATTAAAACTGTATATAGTGTTAGCCATGAAACTCCATATACATATTATAAATACCAATCGGCAGTTATTGCTAAGCAATGTGGTTTTCTGCAAAGTGAGTGCTATCGCTATTGCTATAGTTGTACATACGCACCTTGGGCCCAGGAAAATACTAATAGATAGCCTGTGCTTGATTTTTGTTTTTAAGATACTTCTATTATGTTCATACACACCAACTCAATTTCATTTTGATTAAGAAAAACGTCTATTAGGTCAGCAGCTTCAATTTACCATTGGGATTACATCATCTCAACTAAAAAATTGTTTAATGTGGTGAATAACAAGATGCTCTACATATAAATACATTTCCATTCATACAAACACCATTGAGATTGCTAGCGCAGAAAAATTCTATTTTTTGATATCATCATAACTAATTTTTATTTTTAATTTTCATTATGAATATTAAAAGAGAAAAATTCCTGTTATTGGAAGTGTTGGGCCAGAACACAAACGGCCTTGTAAAATGTTTAAATGAATCGGTAACACACATGCAAATATAACATGCAGTTTTAAATTCAAACCTATGAAAACATCAATTAAACCTAGCAAAATATGAGAGAAAAGCAATTACATATAAAATAATAAACATAAAAATAAATTAATATAATAACAAAATGCAACAAGATTCGCACGATACAAATACAAACATAACACGAAAACCCAACAAATTCGACCGAAATATGATAATTTAACAAAAATGAAAATTTCATGAAAATGAAATTTAATCAAAGAATTTGAATTAGAAATAATTCAATAAAAATTTCAAATAAAAAATTATCAAAATAAATTAGAAAATAATAAAAATTAAGATTAGAATACACTAGAAAATATCAAGGTCGAATTTTTTTTTACTAAATCAAAAAGAACACGCGAGGTTAAGGATTAAAAATAGGTATATATACCGATGCATTTTCACATAAAAAAAACCGTTTTTAAACTATTTTTGAATCATTTTTAAAAATTATATTTCGAATCACTCGATATTTTAAATCTATTTTAGGTGAGTAAGAGTTTTATTTGGAAACTCTCTCTCCACGTCTCGTCCTCGCACCCTCGGTAGAGCTCTGCTTGGATGTCGGCGTGGGGAGAGTAGTATTTTTTAATTGGTATGATGTATGCAAGTAATTTGTTATATTGCTTTTTAATATGTTAATAAATATTTGTATAACCTAAATTCAGTTTATTTTTTCATTAATTATCATTTTATTTGTCGAAATTTTTCCGGCCCACAGCCAAGACACATCACAAGTTAGTAAAATCCACATATTATTCAGATTCGTGTAAGTGCATGGAATATCGCCTATGATCTGTGCCCGTGAAGACCCGGCGTGCGGAACGCAGGGATTGGAACGTCATTATTATTCCGTATAGAAGAAAGGAGAAATAAGGAAGGGGTCTTTTGGCTACTTCCTCGTTTCTAGTTTTCTTTAAATTCAACCCAAATTATTCTACACACGGCTCAAAATCACCACACCGAGTAGTCCAGTGGGCACTCATTAAATATAATATGAACATAAAATGCGTTTAAAGCTTATTAAAAGGGAAGGTGACGGGGAGTAAAAATTAATATGAAATCACTGCTATGAAATTAAATAAATTAATCTTATGAATTTAACTTAAATGCAAATTTAAATAATCATGTCAAGTTATTATTAAACGAATTACCCTGAACTCCCAGTAAAGTAGTAGATTTAATCAAATTCAAATCCGGAGCGTACCTTATTAGAAAAATAATGGAAGAACCTTCCTCCAAACTCCCCTATAATAGATAGTCGTTACTAAGCCAACTGTAAATCAAAATTGGCTCCCGCATAAAAAAAATTAGCCTAAATTAATTAAATTAAAAGAATAAACACCGATAAAATAAGAGAAATTTTATTGCAAAGAAAATTTCACAACTCCTCTTGAGCAGCCAACCGAACCAATGATAACCCACCTGCTTTCTGTCCCTTTGTATCACTACGGCATTAACGGATAACTCTACAGCACAGGCCCATCCACAGTTGATACCCATTCTACTAAAATGAAATTGTTTAATTTTGATCGAAAATATTCAACAAGTTCTTAGATCATGAATGATTCCCCAATCCCGATCACCATCACAAACAAACCCACGATCGCCAGAAGCTTAAATTCCCAACATGGTTCTAGCATTGAATACTAAACTAGTAATTGCGTAAAATATAACTTTTCAATATTTCCGAAAATTGAATGATGGACAAATAATTGAATGACACAGACTCGTAGCACCGTAAGGATTCAGTAGATAGGAATGTAACCCATTAATTAAAATCCAACACTTGTAGACAAGAGGATGCTCATGATCTTTCTAGAATTATAAACTCACGAAACGTCTAATTCCAAATAAATACCTTGATTAAATATTAATAAAATAAAATGAGTTGTCGAAAATTGGAATTAACATGGGAACACTCGCAGCGAAATTGTGTAGTTGACAATAAAGCAATGCGGGTTTTCCAATGTTAACGTTCCAAAGAAAAAGAAGCTTACCCATTTTCCGATTCACATCAACATTCAAATATGAATATGAATCTTTATTACGAAAAAATGAATGGAGTTACAAATTCCAAACGGATGTTTATATGGAATCGTCGATGAAATAATTCTGTCCGAATGTCGATGTTCTGACATCGGACTGATTATCAACACCCATAATTTCGCACACCAACCGACAGTGTGCCAAGCACATCCGCCATTCTATAAAATCAATATGTGGAATTTTCTAATTAATCAAAAATGTGTGATCAATCTTTTAACGACAATGGATTATTATCTCAAGCGAATATCGGGGAACCTGCTTTGAACTGGATAAGTAAGAGTAATTTCAATTGATTCATGTTAAAAATATTTTCTCAAATAAATTATTAAAGTATTATGTCCTCATTATTAAACTGAAAACTCTATTAGAATTCCCTCACCGGTAATTTTCGAAAAATCGGAGACGGATAAGTACATCGAATTTTTTTTGTCTCATGCAAGTTGGTCAACCCTGTAATCCAGGAACGTCAATCGAGAGAAATTTCAATATGAAACTAACCCTAAGTTGTCTAGGAGTTTTCAAGGAAACAGTTGCGATAACCCCAATTAACACTTTGATGATTTTCGCAGAAGCTTCTACAATTGACTATAACTCAAATAGCATCGATAATAAATAACCTGACTATATGTAAATCTCTTTTTTTTTGTTTAGGTAATCGATCTTAACTACGTTTTACTTAGCTAATAAATTTTCAAATGTTCTTAAATTTTAATAATTACTACACCACATAAATTTGTGCCGTTTCAATATTTCCATCATATGCTTATCTAACTGATCGTCTAATAATTATAGGATCGATAAGTATATTCAACTTAGGATAGGCGTAAGGAAAGTAATGTTTGCATAACCTTCGAGATACCCTCAGCCCACACTGTTTTATAACTCGCAGATATCAGTGATGGATATTGATCATTTATAATATTGTTTTTCTATGCGCATTTTTTATTTTATGGCCCTGTTATGAAGTATACAGTAGCTTTATCATTTATTATTTTCACTATAGAAGTTTTTGAAAATTAAACATAAACGTATAATTGTATTAATGAATATTTATAATGCAGATAAATCTAGTTCGATGGAATACATCTCAATCCAGCTCGCAGACAGATGGAGATGGGCGTGGGGACGTTTCCGGCAGGAGAGGTGCCCGAAGTTCCCCCAACCGAAGCCTCAACCGACTGACGCTACAGAGGACGACCACAACCGATGGGAAGAGTGGAGCCCGGCCGAGGAGATCCACACGCAAGCCCAACATCTCTTCAAACAATTGGAGGCCCACCAACAACAGGTGGTTATGCAAGTGATCCGAGCACGCCAATACCTGGCGAATGTCGAGGAGGACATACTGGCTGGTCGGATTGCCAGCAATTACCAACACCCGCAACGAGACACTGTCGCACGAGCCACCCGACCAACCCCTACACGGATCCGAGATGTCAGGCGGCCAGTAATGATCATCTCTGGTTATTCGCCGGAAGAGTGGGTGGAAAAGGGGTTTCCCTCCTCCTAATCCACCTCTTCACAATAAACTATTTTAGGATTTAAATATTTAGTAAATGTTTATAATAAATAAACCGGGTGTCATCTTGATAACTGTTTTTCTTTATTTTTATGTAAAACTTTCCTTATTTGTTTAAATATAGCCTATATGAATATAGTCTCTTTACAAATATCAAGCCTTTAAATATTTATATTACTAGTAATGAAGCCTATCCAACTATTACAGAAGGAATTGACTCGTACCCAACAAGCTAACAAAGCCCTATACGAGCAGATAATACAGCTCACGAGAGAGATTCAACAAGTGAAATCCACCTGGGTGGATCCAGCGAAGCTTAAACCCCTCCATCACCGGCTCACTGCCGCTCAAAAGGGCTGGGCCGATGAACGGCAATTAAATCAAAACCTCCGGACGCAGATAAGGGGGTTGGAAGTTGCCTTTTCCGCCAGTCGGGAGGGAGAGGCGGAAACCTACCCTCTTGCCTTCGCCCCATCCCAATTGGCTTATCGAGACTCAACAAACAATCCAACGCCCGTTGTAACTCCTTCTACAACACCATCAAGCAGTTACAGGCCGGGGCGCAAAGAGCGCGCCAGACGTAGAGCCGCTCGCCTGGCAAATAAACTTAATTAATTTATCTTGTTCCGTTTGTGAATTTAATTAGATTATAAATTTGTTCAATTATTTAAAAGTGAGATTTTAAGATTCGAAGAATATTAAATAACCCTACAGAAATTTCATGAGTATTCACGCTTCGTCAGATAAACGTCGTTCCACCTCTAGGCACACCACCACCGCAGCTAACACTCACCAACATGATTCTGATCTCGAAACTTCTCACACACAAGGGACATTACAAAGCGAGCATATGTCTTTCATCGACGGCTCGTTGAACCCGAGGGTTGTCCGAGCAATTACAGCATTTATAGCGCTCACTTTTTGCGGACAATCCGCCCACTCGAACACATTTCCAACGTTGCCTAGCAACGGGTCCCGAGTAGTAGCTAGAAAATATTTATATGGCGTTACCGGGGTAACAATAGGAAGATTCAAACAAATAGCAAAACCCAGTAACCCACCAGAAGCATGTTAAAATTTAAATTGAAGATTCACAGTTTGGGTTCATTCTAGTGGCTCGGAGGAAGGGTAGCCGTGTG
Source organism: Schmidtea mediterranea (assembly GCA_022537955.1). Taxonomy (NCBI): domain Eukaryota; kingdom Metazoa; phylum Platyhelminthes; order Tricladida; family Dugesiidae; genus Schmidtea; species Schmidtea mediterranea. Next base: position 17,193,886 of record CM039679.1, read on the forward strand.
ATGATAACTAAAGAAAATAATGAACACAATCATAGTGCAAAAATAGCGAGTATAGAGGTGTCTATAGCAACGAAAAAAATAAATGCAGTGCAATTGTTTTCAGTGAATAGATATTTTATTTTCGGTGAATTGTCCTCAATCCATATATATATATATATATATATATATATATATATATATATATATATATATATATATATATATATATATATATGGAAGGCTAAGCGGGTCATTTACGTAAACTACCATTCACTTACTAGGCTTTTAAAACAGCTAAGTTTGGTAGTCGAGTTACGTGACGTACTGTAGGTATTTATTGTAATTTTAATAACTTGGATTTGTTTAGTATACTGCGAAAACAATTAAGCATCAAAAGCATAAATATCATAAAATTGGTGGGTTACAGGGTTTCGTTATTTGTTTATCTTTATTGTTGCCCCAGTAACGCCATACAAAATATTACTCTGACTACCACTCGACACCCGTTGCTAGGCAACGTTGGAAATGTGCTCGAGCGGGTGGATTGTCCGCAAAAAGTGAGTGCTATCCCTAATACTATAATTGCTCGGACAACCCTCGGGTCCAACGAGCCGTCGTTAGAAGACACATGCTCGATTTTTTGTAATTGGTCCCCTTATGTCATGTATTTATCATTAGAGTCTAATAAATTACAGGAATTCTATCATGATTTTCTGGATCCTCTTACATGAGTTAACAAAATCAAACTACAAAATATATATTATCCATGAGTTACAATGTTTGTAAATTTGATTTGGATTGGGTTAGCAATAGAGCGGCACGGCGCCTAGCTCTTTCCTTGCGTCCTGGGCGAGAATGGGTGTTTACGGTTGTTACGGGGTTCGAGACCGAAGTTGAAGCAGCTGCCGACTCCCGATAGGCTAACTGAGCCGGTGCGAATACGAGCGGATATGTAACAGCCGCTCCCTCTTGACTGGCTGATAGGGCAACCTCCAGTCCTCCGATTTGCGTACGTAAACTCTGATTTATTTGTTTTTCTTCTGCCCATCCTTTCTGAGCAGCTGTGAGTCTCTGATATAAGGGTTTGATTTTGGCTGGATCTATCCAGGTGGCTCGAATTTGGTGTACTTCTCGAGTTAGTTGGATTATCTGATCGTATAGGGCCTTGTTATTTTGTCGTGCTACGTCTAGTTCTACTCTCAGGGTTTGTAGGGAATCCATGTCTGGAATTGATAATATCAAAACAATAGTTATTACCATAGAATTAACTAATTAAACAAAATTTTCTTAACGAATTGTTACAACATCAAAAGCGAAATTAATGTCTACTCGAACAAAATCTTTATTTTAGTAACAAATTTTAAGCTAAATGGGATTCACTATGTTAATATCATGTGTCCGTGAAGCCTCTTGCTACCCATTCCTCTGGGGAGCAGTTTGGAATGATCATTACCGGCCTTTTGGTATTCCGAACCCGGTGTGACCCCGTCATCTGCGAGTCCTTCCTGTGCACGCCCGTCTCTTTTCCGGTGTCTCCGTACAGGGATCCGCGTGGCCGTGGGTGATAATAGGTAGCGGCAATCCGGCCGGTTTCGAGGTCCTCCTCAATGTTTGCCAAACATTGACGGACCCGGGCCACTCGTAGGTCCACTTGTCGTTGATGATCGAGAAAATCATCGAGTAGGTGCCGTGCGTGTGCGTAGATTTCTGCCGTGGGGTGCCACTCTTCCCAGAACGGTTCCGGTACTTCGGGAGTTTGGTGGGGGTCTACTGATCTGCCATTGGTTCGTTGGAATTCAAGTGGGGATGACTCGCGACGTCTAGAGTGCCAGTAAAGCTTCTAGGCTTCTCTCCATCGGTCGGCAAGTTGCATGGGAATGAGATCTGGGTCTGAACTTCCTGAATGAGAATCATAATTAATATAATCCCTTTTGGACGTTATATCGGTGAGGTATGTATTTGGTCTATTCCGAACGAAATTTAAAAGGACTTTGTTACATTCTACAAAAGAAATTCCCTACATTTGGTAGTCTCCCATCTATGAGTGGTGGAAGCTAACATCTAAAGATTATACTATTACTTCCAGTGCCATGGAGAAGAATTTCTAATAACCTAACATAGAGAATTATCATCCTAGAATTCGATTATGAAATTTAATATAGAGTTTCAACCGCAAGTCCGATACTACATCGTTCACCAAACGTGGCAATTTTATTATGTTATAAGCACAAAACAAAACATTAATTTTAATACGGGGAAACCATCATTATTTATACACAAAAATCGTTACCTAGGTGTTGTGGATCGGGATCGGCTGACGATCCTTCGCCGGTTGGGCTGTTCGAAATAGTTCTCTTTCTATAATTTCGTTGGCGGTGCATTGGTAATATTAATTCGCTGATGTCGGCGAGGGCTTATATACTGTTGATTGTATTTACTCATATTCTCTGTACTGCCTTAATATAATCATATTATTTAAATGATCATGCACTATTCGCCATTCGGCAAAAGGGTTGACATTGTTTAATTAAGTTTGGAATTTCTCGATTAGATTTTTATTTACATAATTTATTCATACCAATAATTCGATCTCCGACTTTGTGGACTGAACGGATGTATCAATGTCCAGGTTCAATTTGTATTAACACATCTATCATGGAAAATAGTCGGCGATTCAAGATGATTTAACTTCGGACGCGGGTCTCCGTGGTTGATAAATTAATCAATTTGCGGTTGTTTATTCGTAAGTTTCCGGTCAGCGTAAATTATCATTTTAACTTGTTTATTTTTCAGATTAAATCTTACTGAATCGATGTCGAGTTTTTCGGAGAAACATAATGGTTCGAGATATTGATGATGATGTTGACCATCCGGACGGTTCCCTATTAACCAGTGAGTTAGTTTTATGTGAGATTTACGTTGTCTGGTTACTGAGATTTTTCTTTCAGGAAAATTATGTTTATCGATCGGCGAAAATGGAAATCTTGATGTCGCTAAGTTGATTTCATTCCATTCTATCTCAGATTTATCGTGGAAAGGAATAACTCACTTTCTTAGGATAGCACGGCATTACTCGGACGAAGGCTCTCCCTCGTTGGATTCAGAACGTTAACCTATTAGAAGTACATTGTTGCGCATTCATATGTTATTCGTGATTCCTAACTTTATATTCGATGGATTTGTGCATCTTATTCTCGTCAATTTGATTTTCATGTACTTCCTGCTTTTAGGGTTGGAACTATTAATTCGAATATTATTCATTTATGTTTTATGGTTTTTTGATTTTCGTAAGTTTTTGATTTTTACGGGTGATTTTGTGAGTTAACTTCCTAATTTTTATTTGCTAAGTGAAAAATCTCTAATTAATATTGGAAATTATAATTTATACTCTACATGACAATAATATTAATTTGTAGTTTTTGTTAACAATAGAAACGTTTAAACAATATTAAAACATCATGAATAATGATAGGGGCTTATAATTAATTTATGAATCGTATACTTGATCGTATAATATGAATCTATAGTTAATAATTGAGAGTTAATGGTAACTTTAATATATGAATTGAAAATGGATGATAGGAACTTGTAGTAAAGGTTTATAAGTGACAATGATATTTTATAATTAATAACCTGAATTTGAAATTTACGATTACGAAAATGAGTTTACCGTTAATAATACAATTTTTCATTTAGTATTATAAAAGATTTACAATTAATTATTAACAAGAATTTTACGAATAAGGATATGAATTTACCATTACTAAAAGGATTTATAATTACTAATACGAATGTATCACTAATGCAAGGGTTTGTAATCACTAATATGGATCTATAGTTAACAAGATGAGTTTATCATTAATAAGAGATTTGCAATTAACAGTATGAATTAATAATATGAATTTAATAAAGATTTACAATAGATAATCTGGATTCATGATTAGTATTATGAACTTACAATATAAATTCGTGATGAATAACATAGATTGATATCAGGAGTTTATAGCAAATAACAACGATTTCATTTTTTATTTAATTTCCCGTCACCTTCCCTTAATTGACCTTAGGCGCATTTTGTGTTCATATTACATTTAGTGAGTGCCCACTGGACTACTCGGTGTGATGATTTTGAGCCGTGTGTAAAATAATTTTGGTCGATTTTACAGAAATGAGAAACGAGGAAGCAGCCAAAAGACCTCTTCCTTATTTCTCGTCTCTTCTATATGGAACAATATTGACGGTACGACCCCTGCGTTCTGCACGCTGGGTCTTCACGGGTACATATCATTGGCGATTTTCCACGCACTTACATGAATCTTAACTATGTAGATTTTGCTAACTTGCGATTTGTGTTGGCTGTGGGCCGGAAAAATTTCGACAGATTAATTAATATCATTAAATGTATGAAAAACAATTTTTTAATATTATAAATATTTATTAACATATTAAATAATCAACATACAAAATTACTTGTCCAATGAAATCATAAAAGCATAAAAATGCATCTCCCCCCACGCCGACATCCAAGCAGAGCTCTACCGAGGTTGCGAGGATGTGACGTGGAGAGAGGGCTCCAAATAAAACTATTTCTCACCTAAAGTTTTAATATAGATTTTCAAACAAAGTTTTAATTCAAAATGGTTTTGAAAAAATAATGTGTTTCGAAAAACGGTTTTTTTTAATGTGAAAATGGATCAGTATTTATACCTATTTTCTGTCCCTAACCTCGCATGTTAAATTTGATGCAGTAAAACAAAATTCGACCTTGTTTTTTTCTAGTGAATTCTATTCTTTAATTTTATTATTTTTCGATTTATTTTAATAATTTTTTATTCAGAATTTTTATTGAATTATTACTAATTCAAATCTTTTGATTTAAGTTTCGTTTTCATGAACTTTTATTAATTTATCAAATTTTTGTCGAATTTGTTGTGTTTTCTTGTTATGTTTGTGTTGGTATCGTGCGAATCTTGGTGCGTTTTGTTATTATTTTAATTTATTTTTATGTTTATTATTTTATATTTAATTCTCTTTTTTCTCATATTTGATAGGGTTTAATTGATGTTTCAATAGGTTTATTTAAATTTGCATGTTATATTTGCATGTGTGTTACCGATCCATTTAAACATTTTCCAAGGCCATATGTGTTCTGGCCCAACAAAATAATTACTCAATAGAGATCAAATGCAAATTCTTGTTTAAAATTGAAAAATAATACTATAAATTAACCTTGATTATGCATATAGATGACATAAGAAAACATGAAGAAAATCTAAACCCAGAATTCCTAAATTTTAATCAGTTTAGAAAAAATTAACATTAAATATTTGTGATACAAATATTAACAAAAATTAACAAAATACTTGCTGGTCTTGGCACAATTAGAAACACAACACAGCATCATGACACTATGGTCATATTAATAAACTTATTTTTCTCATTAAATAAAATAAATATTTGCAGAGACCACCTGTAGTGTTTTCATCACCCAAAAACTTATATTTGAATTTGATATAAAATTGATTTTTTAAAATTTAATAAATACTTTTACTTTATTTAATGGCTTGTTTTGTTTTGATTTCTTGTCATTCGGCTATTGAATCCCACAAGGCAGATAATATATTAGGAAAGTGGTTCTCAAACCTTTCCGTTTGGCGGACCGGTAAAAATTTTTTCGATAGCACCATGAACAATTGGCACATTTACTAATTACTATTTTTATTTAACCTTAAATATGTCATTTTATTTGTTCAAAGCATGCTTTGAAAATTCTATAATCTTGACTCCATCAACCACTACCGTTTAATACTAATCGTTATATATTCTTTGTTTGTTATGTCTGTTTTAAAATTAAAAACGCAATAGTAGTTTTTTTAATTTTTTAGACTTGCTTAGAAGTTAGTCTTATTAATAAAGAAGAATATAAAGAAAATCTTGAAAAACTGTACTGAATTGCATGCTTACATTGCATGCTTACATCCTATTCAACTCACGTAGCAGACCGGTAATTTATCGTCCAGGACCACCACTTTGAGAACCACTGTATTAGAATTTATTAAAATGGTGTCAGAAGAAAAGAAAATAATTTTATCAAACGAAAAAATGAACAACTTGGATAAAGAGTTTAGATTCATTGCTATAAATGATCCAATTTCGAATTCACGAAATGATTTTCTAAGATTGAACAGTGATAGTGAAAGAAAGTTAACTAAATAAGTTTTAAGATTTTTAGAAGATCGAAATCTAGAAGTACAAAATCAAACTAATAAATGCTTTTATCCAGAAGAATTTGGTGATGAAAGTTCCTGTAATAAAGTTATTGATAGTTGTGAATATATATGGTAATCTGGAGTTTGTTTCACTGCAACACCAACTTTTGATCGAAATAGAACTGAAATTCTTAAATTGCTATTGACATGCTTATCTGAAACTATGTATATTGAATCAGCCGAGTTAGATGCTTCTTACAAAAATTTGCGGAAAAAAATTTGTACTGGAACATAGAACAGGCATGCATTGCCTTTCCTTATATCATTATTAAATACTGTATTCGCATGTGACCCGTTTGGACAAGGTGTTCCATACAATCATTTGGTGTTCTCAGATACGTTAGAACCATTAATGGAGGTTGCATTACTGATTTTATGTGTAACATTAGAAGCTATATATGAAGCAAATTTTAAAAAATTCAAAACGATAAAAGGATTTATATACATATTTCACCACTGCGTCCTATATATCTAACAAAGCTAATTCAATTCATTCCGAAAATGAAAGCGCAAAAGATATACAAAGTTCTGGAAACTTGTTTGTGTATTATGTCTCGTATTCATAGAGACGAAGATTTTTCATTTATTTCGAAAGGTTTTATTCGATTGCTAAATAATTCGTTAACACAAACATATTTTCCCACTCATGTAAAATGGTTAATTGTCACCAGGAACTCTTAATTCTCCTATTGAGAATGTGCGACATTAATCGGATATTTCGCTTTAATTTATTGAAATCGAGTCAAATTTTAGAAATATTTGTACCGATATTATTTCATCTGAATAATTCAAGAAATGATCAATCTAAAATAGGATTAGTGTTTTTAGAAGTATTTATTATAGTGATATTGAGTTGTGAAAGAAGATTTCTTATAAACCCTATGAAAATCAAAATGTAAATAGACCAATTAACGACATCAATCAACTGACAACATCCGCCCCAATTACTGAACAAAAACAAATTTCCGTCTCAGATGAGTTATTTTAGTTATTGATATAGTAAAAATATATTTTCAAGTTTACACAATATGTTTTGCCACATTCTGGACACAAAGTATCAATGAATTCAAATTTTGACGAAAGAACGAAAGAGATAAATGCCTTATTTTTTTGAACACATGAAAACCTTAATAACATCTATTTTAAGTCAACAGAACTGTTGGGCCAGAACACAAACGGACTTGAAAATTGTTTAAATGTATCAGTAATATAGCACGAAAACCCAGCACCAAGATAACTTAAAATACAACATACAACATCAACTAAACACTCTAAAATTTGAGAGAACATAAATAAATATAAAATCAAAAAACATAAAAGTAAAATAAATACAAAATGCATCAAGAACCACACGAAATTTATATAAAAAAATAACATAATAACAAGAAAATTTGACCGAAAAACGACTAGTTATATAAAATTAAAAAATTAATGAATTAAATGAGTAAAAATAAAATATTTTTGGCTGAATAAATCTAATTAAAAATTTAAGAAATAAATTGCTAATTTAAATTAAGAAAATAATAAAAATTTAATTGAGATAACATAAATAATTTCAAGGTCAAATTTTGTTTTATCGCAATAAAAATAACACGCAAGATTAAGGTCAAATTATAGGTATATATACTGATGTGTTTTCACAAATTTTCAGACAAACTGACAAGACGAGACCAATTGACAGATTGTGTGCAAAAAAAAATTGTGTGTAGATAACAAACTGTGTGCAAGACAGATGAATTGACAAAACTGTGTGCAGAGAGATAAATGTAATTCAAATGTAAGTTGCCGATGGTCAGACTGATTTTAGTGTGTAGACGTCAATTTGTGGTCTTGTTTTTCCAGTAGTATTTTCAATTGCTTGAATTTATGAAAGTTTATGATGAAAATATTTGAAACGAAAAATTTTAATGAAGAATATACTTTTATGCATCGAAGCTTTTATCCAACTTATATGGTAACATTTATTTATTTATTTTTCGACCCACAGCCAAAACATATCGCCAGATAGTAAAATCATACATAACTATCGAGCGGTGTAAGTGCGGTTCATCCGCCTATAGCTCGTGCCCGTGAGAGACCTCGCCGTGCGTAACGATGGGCTCGAACTTCAAATCATCGAACTAAATAGCGAAAGAGGGTAGCTCGAGTGTGGGTCTTTTGGCTCAACTTTCTTCCACTCAATTTCGATAAAATCGACATAAAATCTTTAACGACAATCGGCTCAAAATCACTAACACAGAGTATTCCAGTGGGCACTCATCAAATACAATGTGAACACAAATAGGTCATAAGGACAAAGAAAGGGAAAGGGATAGTGGGGAAAATTGCGAAATCGTTGCAACAGTTAAAATGAATAGCCATTGGAAAAAGATTAATCCTTAAGACCAAAATCATGAAAAGGAATAATTTAAATAATATGTAAGAATTAAACAAAATTTTCTTTGAGTTGAGATGGAAAATATGAGCGGAACGCTGCACAAATTTTCGGAAATAATTAAAATATTTATTATAAAACTGTAAAATAAGGGGGGAACGCTGCTCAAAATTTCCAAATTAATTAAAATACTTATCGAAAATAGTAAAGTAAAAGTGCAATGCAAATTGTTTGTATAACATTCTGATAAAACTGTAAAATAAGGGCGGATCTCTACTAAAAATGTAATAATAATAATGATAATGGTAATTATAATAATAACAATAATTATAATAACAATAATAATAATAATAATAATAATAATAATAGTAAATATAAATATAATGGTAATGGTAGTAATAAGAATAATAATAATAGTAGTAGCAGTGATAATGGATTAGAATAATAAATATAATAGTAACAATGATATTGCTAGTAACAATAATAGGTAACATAGTAGTTATAATATGGATAAGAGTAAGAGAGATACTGTGATGATATTTAACAGAACAAAGGGTGTACAGGCCATGGTAAAAGTTGATAATACGAACAACGATGAGAAGGACTATGGGAATGGACATACCAATGAATGATATAGCGGTATAGATTAACATATGAAAGAAATAAAAGAATCGGCAGCTCGTTGGACCCATGAATCGTTCAGTCAATTATAGCATTAGTAATAGCACTCACTTTTAGCGGACGATCCACCCACTCTAACACAGTTCCAACGTTGCTTAGCAACCGGTGCCAAGTGGTAAGCGAAAATATTTGTATGGGGGTGTCTGGGTAACAACCATATAGTTTCAAAATATCAACACCCAGAAACCCACCAGAACTCACAATAAATAAGTTTTGACCCATACCAAAACTATCAATTCACATAATGGAAACCGAAAATTGAATTATTGATTGCTGTGTCAGAACTTGTAATTTAATCCACAGGTTCAAAGTCGCATTCCAAGGACCAATTGATGTACACCACAATGGACCAATTGCTTTGTCCATTAGTGGTAAAATTGCCTTGAATCTACTCATGAGTACATCGACAACTCCTACACTGGATAATTTACTATTGTCACTGTTACAGTATCAAAATTTCAATAGACTCACACATGCTCCGTTTCTTTCGATGGGGGCTATTGTAGTGTTTTAATCACCCAAAAACTTATTGGAATTTGATATAAAATTGATTTAAAATTTATTAAATGGCTTGTTTTGTTTTGATTTCTTGTCATTCGGCTATTGAATCCCATAAGGCAGATAATATATTAGAAATTTATTAAACCTCCAAACTAACTAGATTACAACAGCCAAACATGGCACCCAGCATGCAAATAAATATCTAAATAAAGCGAAATAGAAGACCTCATCTAAATCTCATTATATTAAAAATAAAATACAAAAAATTGTCATTTTACTGATAGAATTCAGTCTTCTACGCCTATGTTCGCTTAATTTGCATTTTAACTTCAAGCTGATAAATAAATAATATTAGTTCATTTAAAACATTTATAATAAAAGAAGGTCAAAACCATATAAATTTAAGAAATTCTTCTTAATATTCTTATATTATTAATATTTATTATTATTATTATTTTTATTGGGTTAATTTGTGTTTAAATTGGTATTCTCTCTGACTCCTCGTGTTAAAATTTTTTAAAGAAAATTTACAGAACCCAACCCAACAAACGTTTATTCGAATTTACAACAATAAACACAATCGTCAATAAAATATCTCTTTATCTTCACCTTTGCGGTTTACCTTCGGCTGATCACCTTTTCTAGTACGCACGTTAATTTAAGCTGGCTAATATTTATTTTACTCGTTTTCAGACTCACTTCTGTAATTCAAATTTTTGATCTCAATTTTCCACTCAATTTTACTCAATTTGCCATTTAATTTCTATTAAATTTTCTGCTCAATTCTCAACTCTATTGTCAACTTCAACTCATCCTTCTGGTCAATTATTAATCATATTAAGTTTTAATCAAATAACTATTTTGTTTTTTGTTGCCCTAATTTTGTAGGTGACTTTCACACTTCTACATGTTTGATAAATTATTCATTTATTTTTAAATATATGAGAACTTACCTTCCTCCATTGATTTTATATTAGCATATTTGTACACGTCTCTTAATTTACCATCCGTGCATACCTGTTTCCCCCTCAATATGTCAATTTTTTATCAATTTTTATTTAATTTTTGTATTTATTTACTCATTAAATGTTACTCTTTTTATTAACAACAACAACAACAACAACAACAACAACAACAACAACAACAACAACAACAACAACAACAACAACAACAACAACAACAACAACAACAACAACAACAACAACAACAACAACAACAACAACAACAACAACAACAACAACAACAACAACAACAACAACAACAACATCATCATCATCATCATCATTATTATTATTATTATTATTATTATTATTATTATTATTATTATTATTATTATTATTATTATTATTATTATTATTATTATTATTATTATTATTATTATTATTATTATTATTATTATTATTATTATTATTATTATTATTATTATTATTATTATTATTATTATTATTATTATTATTATTATTATTATTATTATTATTATTATTATATTAAGCGGATAATTTCTTTAAATTAATATACTTAAAATTCAAATAATGGAAAAATATAATTTTTATTTAATAAAATCTCGAAATTATACCACTGAATTTCGAAGATATAATATGACAACTGAAGTCTTGATGAGCCTGGATAGCTGGAATATATAATTTATAAACTTATTAAGAACTCTCAAAGTTTTTATACTTTGGAACTAAATTCTTTTAATGAAATAATCAAAAATTTATTTAAAGAAATGAAAAAAGAAATTATACTAAATAATTAAGTACTGAGTTCACCAAGCAAATGCTACGGAAAAGTGTGTTCGCTGAAACGAAATATTCGTTAATAAAAGAAGAAACAGATACTTTTTGATAATGTTGAATACTAGACATTTAAAATTCTTCGAATTCTGCTTTAAACTTTTCTTTGTCGGCGATTTTGAAAGTTTCTTCCTCCCATTTGTCAAAACAGCTCGTATCATCTGGCCCTTTGCACTTGGGTTTGTATGGAGCTTTCGGTTTCTTATCGTATACATCCATCCAGTCAATTTCAATGAAATATTTATGTTGTTTAATATCAGCAACACCATTTTTCAGGTTTCCAAATCGTCGACTTAAATCAACTTGAACTAGATTTCTAATCAGATCTTTTAAGTCCGCCGAGAAACTCGAAGTGAATTTGACTTTTCCGGAAATTATGTGTTCGAAGGTTTTCATTTGGTCTTGATGCATAAACGGCGGAAATCCCGCTGTCATTTCATAGAGTAAAACACCAAAAGCCCACCAATCAACTGCACAGTGATATCCTTTATTCATAATTATTTCCGGAGCCATGTAGTCTGGAGTACCGCATAAAGTCCAAGTTCGTTTGTCTTTCGGAATCATTTTTGCGAATCCCATATCAACAACTTTCAAGTAACCGTCAGAATTCAGAAGGATATTTTCTGGTTTCAAATCCCGATAGGCAATAGATAAGTAGTGCAGATATTCAAATGCCATTATGACTTGGGCTCCGTAAAATTTTACTAAATTATCTGGAAATCGCCTCATGTTTCGAAGAAGAGTGAACATCTCACCTCCAATTACAAACTCAAGAACCATATATAAATAACTATTGTCTTTGAAACTGTAAGCCAAATATATCAAAAAAGGAAATTCAATGCAAGCAAGGATTTTCTTTTCATTTAACGCATTTTCTATTTGTTTGCTTTTTATTATTTCCAATTTACTCAGTACTTTTAAAGCATAATAATTTCCATTGGCTTTGTGTTTGACCAAAATGACCCGACCAAAAGCTCCTTTTCCCAATGTCTTTATCCTCTCAAAATCTTCCATCGTTGCCGTTGCCTTTGGCGGATTGTCCCATTTCACCAGAAATTCTTCATGCTTCTTAATTAATACTGCATTGAAATCAGTCATACTTACCTACATAAATACATTCCTAATTTGCCTAATAGAGGGGACACTATTTAGTAATGGATTTTTAAATTTTAAAGATTAATTTAAAAATATATTGACAAAAAGAAAATTTACAAATGTTTATGACAAACCTTTAATAAATATTTACATCATTTGGCGACTTGATTGTTTTATTTTAAATTTACGAAAATAGTTAATTTATTGTTTTACTTATCAATTCATTTTGTTAAAATACTTGGTAAAATTTAACTTTTTTTCGGTTGGGTGGAGATTTTTCGGAAATTTCTTTTTGAGAAAAGAATTTTGCAAAGGTATATAAAATGGTGAAACATAATTTTAGTCACTTTAATAAATGTGATCTTCAAAAGCCTGACATTTTCTCTAATGTCAAATTTCAAAGAAACATTATTTTTTAAAATTCATTTCTAATTTCTTTTTGGTAGATTAGAACTCTAAACCAAAACAATTTTTTATTATTACCACAAATCATGGCCGTTCAAATTTTCACTGGTGTAATAAACATCAGGTTGATATTAAATTAGTTGTTTAATGGAAACCGGTGGAGTGTTAAGTCAAATTACAAGTTGACCGATCACAGACTTAGTGCGAGCCTATAGTATTATTATTCTTAGCTTACCATGTGAAATGAAATTTTTAGTTAACCCTTTGAGTGCCAATGAGCGCTATCGTGCTCCTGCTCCAGCATGGACAAATTCGATCTCTTTCATACTTGTCGATTTTTATTTATGGTTTTTTATTCCGAATGTGTATTTATAAGAAATAGAAATATTATTTATGCTATATATTATATCTTTATGTTGAGAATAGTCCAGTTTTCAAAGTGAAAGACGCACAATAATCACATTAGTTAAATGCAACCCAATTCTATATAGTGGCATTTTTAGCTAATCCTCTTAAAATCATGTTGGCACTCAAAGGTTTAAATAAATTTAAAAACTAAAATTAACATAGACTAATTAATTGTATGTTGTGTGGAAAATCTCCTTTAAAAGATTTTGTTTATTTAACGTTAAGTAATGTTTTTTTGAAAAATAAATATTTTAGTTTTGTGAATAATTAATTATGGATGTTTTAAACACTGAAAAACAGATAAAACTGATAACTCTAAGATTGTGACAACATTAATTGTGCAGTACAGACCAATGAACCAACAGTATTACAAAAATCCAAATATATGATTTGGACAAGATATCCAAAGATTACTCTTAGAAATTGAACGTTTCTTTGAGATAGTTAATATTGAAGAATAACTTCCTCTAATGACGGGTATATTCGTTTAAGTAGTCATCTTTCACCGGCTGATCGAAATCTTCTTCAGTTGTTGCTAAATCCCACGATGTTCCTCAGCCGTCTGCATTAGTTCAAAAAACTTTTTTGTGTCATCAATAATGTTCAAAATTTCTGGTAGCTCGATAAATTGAAGTACTGGTGAGGCCACCATATTAAGGTTGCTCATGGAGGGTTACATGGTTTACTCAATATTACCGAAATTGTTGTCGCGAATGCAACCTGATAACAAAAATAATGATGTTTGTTATCATTTGGTACTCGTCGCTAGATGAATGGAATGACAGCTAATGGTGAACACAATTACCAGAAAATATAGTGTGGAGTCTAATATTTTTCAATATTTTCGACTTGGTAGCAATAAATGCATGAATGTTATATTTCTATTGTCAGAGTTGTTCTCGTGATGTGTTTCAGTGTTGAGTCTGGCATCTCCAAAATATTAAAAAATATATATAATAATATAGATTAAAGTTTAATATCTTCTTTTATAGTTTTTATCTCTTCGAATAACTCAATTCCATTAATATCAAACTCATTTCTTTCTTCGTCAGTTAATTTCAAATACAAATCTTTGCAGCTTTGCAAAAGTATTTTTTCTGTTTTATCTTTAATATTATACATAAATCCAAATATATCATTATACAATTTTAGCGCTTCGAATTTTGTTGTAATTTATACTAATGCTTGAAATGAAAATAATGCAGAAATAAAAGTTAATTTTAAAATTTGCTTTTGGTTCTAATATTCATCCTTGCATTCATAATCAAAATTTGTTGGTTTTTTTCTTAAACTTGTAACTTCTGGAAATTTAGATTTAATGTGTAATTTTTGGGCTAATTTACTAGCTGATGTATGCATTTTTTCAAATTTATTATCATTACGACTGTTAGATGCGTTACTTTTAGTATTAATAACACCCATAATAAATATTTATAAAATTCAAAATCCAAAATTTATTCGTAATATTTAAATACCATTGTTGAGGAATTATATTAAATGCAAAGTAATGTAAGCATAAGGAATTTACATACCACATCAATCCACAACATACATTTATTTAATTCTTTATTTAATTAATATTTATTTAGTTATTTATTTACTGAATTAATTTAATTATATTCTTCAACGACAATTTAAAAAAAACTCTATTAAATCATCTAACGCGGTAACGCTTCTCTTGATATCGGTGTTTGGGCTCTATAATATAACCTCTCGCCGCTAGTATTTGTTATTGGATATAAACCAAAGAAATGTTAACATATATATTTTTCTAATATATTTCAAATTGTTTTGAGACTTTTCAATCCGTTGTACATGCTCTTGCATAAAAGGGTCAAATCTAGCAACAATTTCTACTGATTTCTAAGAGTTTCCGTTGTTATTTACATATAATTGATTTGACTTCTCTGGGATTTATTCAACCAAAAATATTTTATTTTAACTAATTTAATTCATTAATTTTCTACTTTTATATAAATTGTCGTTTTTTGGTCAAATTTTCTTGTTATTATGTTATTTTTTGTTTAATTGCGTTTTCACAAATTATAAACTACTTAGCAGGTGCATTTGTGCAGTCTTACTTTGCAGTAATAATTTTGCAGTCGTATTTTCAGTTGGTGTGCATTGACGTATGATTTGAAAATGAAGGCGGAACTGATATATGAATGAATTTATTGATCAATAATGATAAATGACTTGTGATGATGCGAGTGGACAATGTTATGCTAAATGTGACATACTAAATAAATAATTTTTATGCATCGAAGCTTTTACGCAACTTTTATGGTAATATTTATTTATTTATTTTTTGGCCTACAGCCAAAACAAATTGCAAGTTAGTAAAATCATACATAACTATCGAGCGGTGTAAGTGCGGTTCATCCGCTCATAGCTTGTGCCCGTGAGTGACCTATTCGTGCGTAAAGACGGGCTCGAACGTCAAATCATTAAACTAAATATCGAAAGAGGGTAGCTCGAGAGTGGGTCTTTTGGCTCAACTTTATTGCACTCAATTTCGATAAAATCGACATAAAATCTTTAACGACAATCGGCTCAAAATCACTAACACAGAGTAGTCCAGTGGGCACTCATTAAACACAACGTGAACACAACTAGATCATAAGGACAAAGAAAGGGAAAGGGATAGCGGGGGAAATTGTGAAATTGTTGCAACAGTTAAAATGAATAGCCATCAGAAAAAGATTAATCCGAACGACCAAAATCATGAAAAAGAATATTTTAAATAATATTTAAGAACTAAACAAATTATTTTGAGTTTAGATGGAAAATATGAGCGGAACGCTGCTCAAATTTTCCGAAATAACCAAAATACTTTATCGAAAATTTTAAAGTAAAAGTAGACTGCGGCTCAATTGTTTGTATAATATTCTGATAAAACTGAGAAATAAGGGCAGATCCCTACTAAAAATAGGAATAATAATAATGGTAATAGAGGTAAAAATTGATAAGAACAATACATACAATAGTAACTAGGATAATACTGGTAGCAATAATAGGGAACATAGTAGTTATAATAGGGATAAGGGTAAGAGAGATACTGTGAGGATATTTAATATAACAAAGGGTGTACAGGCCATAGAAAATCAATAATACAAACAAAGATAAGAAGGACTAAGGAAATGGACATAAAGATAAATGATATGAGAGTATAGGTTAACATTTGAAAGAGATAGAAGAATAATGGGACCTAAAAACCGAAATCGTTCAGTCAATTATAGCATTAGTAATAGCGCTCACTTTTTGCGGACGATCCACCAACTCGAACACAGTTCCAACGTTACTTAGCAACGGGTGCCGAGTGGTTAGTGAAAATATTTGTACGGGGTTTTCTGCGTAACAACACTATAGCTTCAAAATAACAACACCCAAAACTCACCAAATGTAAAGATTTTATATTCATTCGCATCACTAGAATTTTTATTATCGTCAATAGAGTTTTCTTTTTCATTATTTAAAACAGATATTTCATCACTTTCACTATCTATTGCAGTAGATATGATAACGTTGTTTGATATTTCTATAGTTGATATTTGATTGCTTGACGACGCTGTTGGTGTATTTTGAAAATATTTTGGAAGTGAATTGTTCAAACTGTTCTGGTTGCTCTTTAGATGCTACTTACTGACGATTCAGATCACGCTGGGCTCACCAAATTGTTGGGATATTAGATATTCGTCGATGAATAGGTGTCTCGAACCGACTCCTCGTGTTCAATAATCAATAAGACAAAATCCCAGCAAAGAAATCTTTATTCACAAATATTCACCACGATACACAATAATTTATTTCTCGTACACACCCTAAGTGTATCACGATGTAAATCCAACTGCGATCTGATTAACTTTATTGATTGACTGCTCTTCGCTCGTTTCCTTCAACTCGTTAGATTCTCTCTTCGACCAACTGGCAACTTATTTTGTTGTCAGTTGCTTTTATAGTTTTTAGATTCCCATTAATCTGGATTACTGCTGGAAAAACAATTTTCCATTTCGGACAATTTATTGCCCGTTTCACTAATGCCGGGATACACATTAAGCTGACGTTCAGCTCGGCGGCCCTTAATTAATGGGTTCGTCGGTAAATAATTTAATTAATTTATTTTTGGGCTCCCGACCCTTCAATATACCTTATCTCAGTCTAATAGTATTTTATTCATCTTTACAATCAAATTTATCACAGGTTACTACTTCCCCCCCCCCCCGAAAAATAGTGATTTTTACTTTTTTCAAAATTTTAATTAATTTTAATTGATTTTGATAATTTTAAAATTTTATTATTTTTAATTCATGTTTTCTTATAACCCCAACAAAACTCTGGATAGATTTCACGTTATTTAAACGCTGCTTTTATATTGTGCTCCAGATATACGTTTAGTTTTTCATCCATTCATATCTAAAGGTGCAAATCATACCAATAATAAATATCCAACGTACATCACAACAATATTGGTTAACTAATATATAGAAAACATTGCATTATACTTACCGAATTCTATAATATAATCCTGCTTTCTAATCTAACAAATTGTAATGTATATCTCTATCTTTTTTTCTTAATATTTCTGATTTTTTTAAATGAGATTTTTTTATAAATTTTAAAACTTTAAATGTTGATTTGGTTCAAAAATTAAAACACTAAATGACTTTGACAAGATAATGGCAGATATATGAAAAGTAAGCTGGAGTGCATTCAATGACAAAGTAGTCGAAATTTTTTTTTGTTTTACAAAATGAAATTTTTTTTTCAATGGTTTTTATTTTAAATTTTCCGTTCTCTCAAACGGCTACTTGTGTGCAACGCACGCATTTCACGCGCCCAGCTCAACTGATATGCCAATTTGGCCTCCTCATCACTAGAAACTCCACTATAAGTTTATGTTAAAATACTAGTGTTTATTATGTAAAATTCTCAAAACAAGCAACGATCCCTTTACTGAGAAAAAGGTTTACACACTGATTTTAAGATTTTTATTTCTTTGCCTCATTAAAACAAGAAAAGAAGATAAAAATGGTGTACTGATTGGATATTAAAAAGCTATTGAAATTAAAATTTGAATCGTTCCAAAAATTACAATCGATTTCCGGGATTATCTTACGCTTCCAAATCAAATCGAGAGTCAGTGGGAAAATAATTGTTTTACAACTGGAAATATCTTGATAAAATTTATTCAATTATCTTAACTTAAAGAAATATTAATTTCAACGCTGCGATTTGATTGGCTGAAATTCTAGTATAATGAAATTATCATTCGTTTTATTAATTTTTTTTTGGAATTTCAATCAAATTTTGATTTCGAGAATAAATGTCAATTTTCAGCGAGAAATTCCATTTCAATGAAGAAAATAACTCAAATAAAAACCAAGAAGAATTTGAAACCGAAACGACAGAAATGCCACCGGAAGTTGAAGTGATAACTCAAACGAAAATTATTCCCACTGAAGAAGGGGAAATTTACGTAACAACAAAAACAACTCGTCGAAAAAAAGTGAGAGTAACGAAAAACATAACAAGAAGAGTTTTCGAAATTCCAGTGGAGTAAGATTTTGACAATTAATATTTTTTGTCATAATTTTACATTTTATAAATATTTTAAAAAAAATTTTGAAATATTTTTTGTTAAATAAAACTCAAAATATTATTTGTTTTAATTAATATTATTATTATTATTTGTTTTAATATATTATTTTTTTAATATCTATGTAGAGTTTTATTATCAATTTTTATTGTTTCTCGTAGCAGGAGAATTTTTAATTATGTAAAATAGTCATTGAAAAATTTTTTTAAAGAAAATTTGATATGTTTTCATTAAAAAATTTGGAAGAAAATATTTTCTAGTTATTTTTTTGTCTGTTTCTGCACAATTCGATTATTGTATAGCCTCTATATTTCTAGCCAATTAATATCTTGGAAAATAAATTATTCTCGTAAATTTTTCTCGTCGGAAAAAATTAGAAATTTTCTGGTTACTTGGCGAGTTTTATATTATCCATTTTAATTGTAACCTTTTGTTCCATTTAATTAGAAGACAAATTTTTATTTTTGTATTAATTTTTAGGAATATTAAAATTATATTATTTTCAATTCACTAAGATAATTATCCTTAAATAATAATAAAAAATGATAAAACATAGCATTCTAAAATTTAAAGAACAAAAGAATTATTAAAGTGAAAATTATTATTAATGAAAGACATTTGTTTTGTTGAATTACTATTATAATTGGAATAAATAAAATAAAAAAAACAAAAATGTCATTGGCTTAGTTTTTTATTGATTCGTATACATCACTTTTTATACAGGATTTTTTGATCATTTCCGTTTGAATTGTGTCCCATGTAATCTTCTTCTAATTCTCGGCTTCTTCAAAGCTTTTTTTGATCCAAACATTTCTTCTAAATTATTTTCATTTTTCTTCCATTCTCTTACTTTCTTTTCATCGACACCAAATCCATGAGCTGCTGAACAATTGTTGTTAGCTGTTGCAAAACCAACAACTTGTTATTTAAAGGGAGCACCATATTATGACCGCTTCTGTTTAATGGCACCAAAACTCATTGTACTGACTTCGATGATGCAAAAAAAATTATTATCAATTAATTATTGAACCTTAATTATTTTAATTTAAAATAAATTCGCGTATAATCCATCAACTTTGAAAAAAAAATTAATCCAAAATTGCTCTGCCTATACGCGATATATACAGAAAGTTTATAAAGAAAGTTACAATATAAATTTTGTAGCGTCTATCTTGTACACAAATATACTAACAATTTGACCCTGTGTGTGTTTCTAAACTACAAGACCCAACTACTTCTTACTTTCAACAATTTAACTTTTAACAATTTAAATTCACTTTTTTAATTAAATAATCAACGATTTAATTTACTAGTTCACCTCAATGTACAAGCGTTATTTATGGAAAATAATAAATTCAATGTGTATTAAAATAGTGAATAATAATAATAATAATAATAATAATAATAATAATAATAATAATAATAATAATAATAATCATCATCATAATAATTGTTTTATTATTGATTTGAATTAATAAACCGTTCGATTGTCTATTGATTATTATTGAATTATTATTGTTTCAAACTTAATAAAGAGGTATTCTTAAGAAACAAAAGGACAAACTTTATCAACACACTTGCAAATCTGATTTGAATCACTCGAGATTCTCACTTAAATTGTCTCTTATAACTTTTTCGAACAATTTTGGCAAATTTATGTATGACAATTATTGTACAGGGATGGATCAGGATTTTTTTTGTGGGGGGGGGTGATGTCCACTTGAAAATTTATGTATTTTTGCATGTTAAACTATTAGTGTGTATATTTTTTGGGTGTTGATAAATGAAACAATTTATTACTCATTTTTTAATCTCGACTTAAAATTTTGATTATTTACATGTTAGTTTCACATTTTGCTTACTAAAATATTAGTTTTTTAACATTACAAGTTTTAAAATACAAATTATTATTTATAAGTTTTGTATTTCAATTGGTACAATAATCTTAACGTTTTTAATTTAATACAAATGCAAGTTTTCTGTCTTTAATCCTTACAAATCGGTCAATTACCTAGTCAATATTAATTTCCAAATTTCAATGAATACTAAGTAATACCAATCCTGCTAATTGTTCTTCAGCGATTCAATTTCTCAAACAAGTTCTCAAACACTTCCTCATCCAATATTTAAATGATTTTCTCCAAAAATGAGGCTAAACAACAGATTGATGAATAGACTTTATAAATATTTGCAATTCTTGATAAATCTGGTATTTTAACATCAATGCGTCCTTGTTCATCACTATGGCAAAGTTTTCCGAGATTTTATTGATGTTTTGAAGGAGAGCAGATTCGTCAAGAGTTGTCAAGTTTTAGGAATAAAAATGTAGAGCTGTCTGTAATATCCATTAAAATGTTTAACCTCCCCTGGATTCAACTGCGAGACATATCAACTGTTTTCCAACCTGCCGTCTGAAAAAGCACAATACATTTAAAATGTTTTGCCATTTAATCCCAACAAAATTTTAGCTAAATAAATGCATATTTCCACAGCTCTAACAAAAGAAAAATGTGCGTGTTGATAGTTTATAAAATAAAACAAAAATCAGCAACGTTTTACATTAGACAAAAGCAAACTAAACTGGTAAAACTAATTTACGATGTCATGAATAATTCTATTTGCATAAATAATAAATATTTGATAGCCATAGAAATTTAAATTATCACAAATTTAGATTAAAAATGACTTTGAGTTATTGAAATAGGTTATCAATAATAATAATAATAATAATAATAATAATAATAATAATAATAATAATAATAATAATAATAATAATAATAATAATAATAATAATAATAATAATAATAATAATAATAATAATAATAATATAATAATAATAATAATAATAATAATAATAATAATAATAATAATAATAATAATAATAATAATAATAATAATAATAATAATAATAATAATAATAATAATAATAATAATAATAATAATAATAATAATAATAATAATAATAATAATAATAATAATAATAATAATAATAATAATAATAATAATAATAATAATAATAATAATAATAATAATAATAATAATAATAATAATAAATAATAATAATAATAATATAATAATAATAATAATAATAATAATAATAATAATAATAATAATAATAATAATAATAATAATAATAATAATAATAATAATAATAATAATAATAATAATAATAATAATAATAATAATAATAATAATAATACAATTTTTTCAAGTGGAAAATTATTGAGATCTTCACTGTATAAATGATAAGACTTTTAGTGTTTTAAATATTTATTAATTTTACAATTAATTATAATTCTGCCAATTGAAGTTCGCGGTTATTCAATTCAAGGAAACATTAAAACACAAATATTAATGTATTTTCATCCTAGATTTATCGATTGGGATTTAAGTGAACCGAAAGATATAACATTTCAGATAGGAAATATTTGTGTAAAACAAGAATTTAGGATGTGTAATTATCCCAGGTTTCGGTTTCATGTCAACAGTAGTTCCATTTGGGAATTCACAATTAATAACCATATAAATAAATCCACAAATATTTATTAATCAAATAATATTTATGCATTTAATAATTAATTAATTTTATCGAATTAATATTGATACATGCATAGCATTTCTTATATTAAAACAAAAATTAATAATAATTAATTAAGTTCGATTAAAACAATTTTATCAAATTCCAATTATATTTTTGTAAATATTGAAAAATTATTAAATAACAATAATTAAGCTCAATTAAGCAACGGCACACATTAAAGGTTGTTGGTACCTTGCGCCCTTGTCGCAAAAATAAATGAAAATATTTTAAATAAATGAAACTTATACTGTTATCTATTAGTGAGATATATATAGTTTGTTGGGTTATAATTCGATTGGAATTAGCACTCGATCGGGCTCATCGTGTACTAACACAATTAATAATATCGAGTTCTAACAAAATATCTTTTGTTTCTTTCACAATAGACCACACTTGAAACAAGGGTAAATATCCAAAGGATATCGCCATGGTTAAATAAACAGTCATTTCGTTCAATATCGACACAATTTCCTTTGGATAACAAATAAAATTATTCTCCATCTTTAAATATCACATATATTACTCTGACTATCTTGGCGGCTCCTGTTTCTAGATTTCTGCTTTTATAGCAATCTTAGGCTTGCCAGAATTTTCAAAAATCAAATCGGGACAATACAAAAATTTTTTTTATTTTCTATGTATTAATTTATTAAACTTTTAAAAATAAACTAAATTTAATAGAAACACAAAAATTAACATTCATTTCATTAACTTTAAATAAAAATTCAGTTAAGCTAATGAATAAATAATAAGTTAAAAAATATAATAAATAGAATGAATAATAAATTAAAAAATATAATATTATTAGTATTGAATACTAAAGCTTGTTAGTGTACAAAGTCAGTATTTATTGCTACTTTAAGCAGCTTTTAAAATTTCTTTATTTTTTGAAATATAATGGTACATTTCGCTGCAATTTTGATCTAAATTTACTAAGCACTGTAAAATAGCTTCTACTGTTTCTGGTAAAAGTCTGCTCCGTTCATCCGTCCACTGAATTGACATAAGCGAAAAAATTCTTTCCACGTTGGCATTATGTCCAGGTAGAGAAAAT
The DNA here is from genome assembly GCA_022537955.1 of Schmidtea mediterranea. Lineage (NCBI taxonomy): Eukaryota > Metazoa > Platyhelminthes > Tricladida > Dugesiidae > Schmidtea > Schmidtea mediterranea. The sequence goes on from CM039679.1 coordinate 17,217,624, forward strand.
AAATACTCGCACATATGAAATATATCAATATATTGTTCAGGAAATTCCTTAGACATTTTTGAAAACACGCATACCCCCTTATCAGAAGCTATTTTATTGTGCCATTCCAAATCATTAGTTATTTCTTCTTCAACAATTTCTTGGACCTTTGTTAGCCGATTAAAAAGAAGGGATTCGTTTAAAGTAACATTTTTGTTTATCAGATAATTATAACATATTTCAACTTAATTATGTATTTCATAAATTTAATTTTGATTTTTATAATAAATATAAATCGGGAAGTTTGGTTGTCCCAAGACTTTTTTTGGGGACACTCGAAAACATCTCTGAAAACGGGACAATTCAGATTAATCGGGACGTCTGGCAACGCTAAGCAATTTCCACTATTAATTTCTCCCGAAGACTTTCCCAAATCTAGCAAACAATTTATTGTTCAGAACGATAATCCCGGATAATCCATTAATCTGACATTCAGCTGGGTTCGTCCTGATTTATGGGTTTACATTAAAATAATTTATTTTATCAATAAATCTTTAATCAATTTACAATTATTTTATTTGTCTTCAAAATCTCATTTGTTAGTAACAAATTTGTTAGATATCCGGTTACCCAGAAAAATATTTATTTTTACTTTTTCTGCATTTCAATTTAATTTTTAATTAATTTTAACAATTTGTATTATTTTTTGATTTTTTGGTATGTTATGTATGACACCAAAAATTTAAAAAAACCTATTTCCAAGTGAGATTCTGACAAATTTCCATGACATCTCGATAATTAGAAATTTAAAAAAAGACAAAGAGTTTTGTGTAAAAAATGACAAAAATGTCACAGAAACGTTTGAAAATTACAAAACGCTTTTGTAAATAATTTTTTATCAAAAACAAATGATTTTGAGTGATTAAAACAATTTGAAGAAGATCATCATAAATCAAGACAATTCTTTTAAACAAATGATTTGTTCCAAATTTCATAATAATACTAATAAGGATATCATCTAGAAGTTTTAAACGTTTATTTTCTCATATTTGTACAGGATATTAGCGTCTGTTGCAACTGACTTTTTGACAAGAAATCAAATTTTTTGCTACATCATTTTCTCTATTCCCTAGCTTTGGCTCAATGTAATTATTTTCTTTCTCTAAAACCTCATTTCACAATAAAAGAATGTCATTTTTTTGGGAGGTGTAAAAATACAAAATAATTTATTAATTAAGAGATTATAAATTCTATCAATCATAGAAAATAAAAACTAAAAATAGCAACCATGGGATTAAAAGTTGACTAAAAGACCTAATAGTAACACGTAAATTAGTCAATCAGGTTAGTCAAAAGCTTGTTGATTTGCTTTTGATTTCGAAGGTATAAGTATATATTAAAAAATTAAATAATAACTGTAAATATTAATTATGTAAAATACTATGAAAATAATATTTGCAAATTAATGTTGAATGTTTTATAAATTTAAATTATAAATTTATTGTGTTAATGTGAATGTTATGTATGAAATTTGTCCTTCTGAAAATATCAATATTTGGCGGTGAAAAAAAACTCGTCAAAAACTTTCATGAAATAAATTAATTTGGTTGTGTTATTAATAAATTATAGAAATAAATTATCTATGTAATATTATTATTAATAATATAAGAATTAAACATTTCTCTTTCAAGTTCTACCGATTTGTAGTTTTAATTTAAAAGATTGTTGTAAATTACAACCGTAAACATATTTTCAAGTCCGTTCATCTTTAATAGCACGAATGCTCCGTGACCAACTGGCGAACAAACGAATACAATATTCAACTGATCAAATCGACTTATTGGATTTATGTCGAATATATTTTGATTGTTATGGTGATGTTCCTTCAAAATATTTTAAGATTATTTAAAAAAATTCAAATGAGAACCAATAATACTATACTTTTTAAAGGTTTCACCTTATCATAAAAATCAATATTTAAAAATTTTAAAACTTTCAAAAATCAAGTTTAAACGAACATAATCAAAAAAGGAAATATTTAAAATTTTATCCATAAAGATGGTGTACCTATGAGACCAGTTTTGTCGATGGTTGGTACTGCCCAGTATAAAATAGCAAAGTTTTTAGATGGATTATTAAAACCGTTAATGCGATCAGAGTTTGAATGTAAGGATAGCTTTGAGTTTGTTTCTTGTATTGCAAAGCTACAAAAACGAAGTATGAATGATGTTATGGTTTCGTTTGATGTTTGTAGTTTGTTTACGAATGTACCACTGGTTGTGGAATGAAAATGATTCGGAACATCACATTTTGGATAGAAGGGCATTTCGAAAACTTCTTGAATTTGCTACTTCAAATGTCAATTTTCTTTTCAATGATGAATGGTATCAACAAATAGATGAAGTCGCTATGGGTTCCCCTTTTAGCACCAACGATGGCATCAATATTTTTGACTAGTTTGGAAAAGAAAATTGCTTCTTTCCAATTTGAAAAACCTTTTGTTTATAAAAGGTATGTGGATGATATTTTTCTTATATTTGAAAACCAGAAACATGTAAAACCGTTTTTGCATTTTATGAACAGTTTACATAAAAACATTGTATTCACATGTGAAACGGAGAGAAAGTCATCAATTGCGTTTTTGGATTTGTTAATTCAACGCAAAGATAAACAGTATGAGACAGAGATTTATAGAAAACCAACTGATACTGGTCTTTATACTTCTCCAGAAAGCTTTTGTGAATTTAAGTATAAGAGAAATATGGTGAAAGGATTGATTTATCGTTCATGGGCTTTATCTTCTACTTTTGCTAATTCGGTAAAAAGTGTTGATAAATTGGTTGAGTTGTTGATAAAGAATGGATATTCTAAATCATTTTTATTGTTGATGATAAAAGAAACTGTTGATAAATTGATTAAAAATCCTAAGGATCCATGTTGTGGAAAGTCTGAATGTAATTTGTCGGATAGGTGTGAATTGAGTGTTGATCTGGGTGATGGTAAAAATGGATATAAAAAAATTGAGCCTAAATATGTGTTAGTATTGCCGTACTCTGAAGGCTTTACAAATTATAAGAGGAAGTTGGGTAAGCTGATAGGAAATTTAGAGTATAAGATCGTCTCTAATTCGTGTAAGGTACGCAATATATTTATTAATAAATCAAAAACTCCTGTTGGATTGTGTTCTGATCTCGTTTATCAATTTACATGTAATGGGTGTAATGCCACATACATTGGAGAGACTTCCCGTCATCTCTGTACTCGAGTTCTAGAGCATTGTCGATTGAAGGGTTTGACCAATATTAGTGAACACAATAGAGGCTGTAAAAGTGATATAGGAATGTCTGATTTTAGAATTTTGTTGAGAAGTTTTAATAGTTATTGGGAACGAGTGATATGTGAAGCATTTCTGATAAGGTCATTGGATCCAAAGATTAATGTGCAGAGTGCTGTGACTACGAATGTTTTGAATGTTTTTAAATAGTTTACGTATGTTAAATCATGTTTGTTTTTTTAATATTATTAAAATAATTGAAATTTTTAAATTACATTAATTTTTAAAAATTAGAATAAAAGTGAAAAATTTTAAAATTTTAAATTAATTTAAAATATATTTTTAAAAATATTTATTTATTAAAAAAATAAATTAATAAAAAAAATAATTTGTTTAAATTAAATGTTAATTCATAATATTTTTAGTTGGTTTTGAGTACCTGAAGATGATAGCTGTGCTATCGAAATATATCGTACGAAAGGTTTTTTATTGGCGTTTTCTTTTAATTAAATCGTTGCCAAATTTATTTAATTATTTAATTTTATTATTGGCAGTTATTTTTCTTTACCTCAAAAATTCCATTTCACCACGGCATCTTCAATTCAAATTACAAAAATAACTTAATTAAATTGGAAAATTTAAGTTTGACATCCCTAAAAATTAGAAAATTTAGAACTGGAATTACAGAATTTCAAATTATTGGCTCTGCACTTGAAAATATTTTTACTAAATGTAATTGATTGGAATGACGACCCGTCATCTCAGTTTTTAAGTTCTTGATAACTGTCGACAGAAAGAATTGATTAATGTCAGTGAATACAATTGTTGTCTGAATTTTGTGTTTATAAGTGGATTTCAAGTTCTACTTAGATTTTTTTCGGATCTTGGTTTTCAATTTATGCCATGGGTGTAATACCACATAAATTGGAATGACTGCCCGTCATTTCCGCTCTCAAGGTTTCGATCACAGTCGACTGATGGAATTGATTGATATTTGTAAGCTCAATTTTTTGATGCAGGATCAAACGAAGTGTAAAATAGTTTTGGTAAATTTTTTTTGAATATTTCGTTGAAAATTCCTTAACAATGACTGTTAATTAGTCAAAATATATTGTAGCTGAATATATATTTTAGATTAGTGTTCTCTTTAATTTAGTTCTTTTGCCAATTTTGTGTGATTATGTAATTGATTATGATATAGTTTTCAAATTCACTGTGTGGCGTAGTTTACTCATCATTGGACTATGACAGGGGTGTTCACAGTTGTGGTTATTTGGAGCCGCATTCATATAAAAACAATTTATGAAGAGCCGCATTGATTTTTTTATTATCAAAACAGTGTGCTTAAATTATGGTGCAATTTAAGTATATTGATAAAATAAAGTCAAATACTTGTTCACAATATTTGTTAGGTTAAAAATATTATTTATTGAATTCACAAATCACAGAATAAATAAATCAAAAAATTTAACAGTGACAGATAGTTCTTTTTGTTTGTAATAATGAAACTGCTCTTAATCAGAGTTGTTCAGTGAATTGGAACACTGAACCTTGCTCGTTAATTTTCTGAAGTTAGGTTAATAATTTCTTGATGCTATTTGAATTAGTTCTAACATGTTCATTTGTTAGAATTGCTCAATTTTTTGATTTAACAAATTTGATAGTGGAGAACATTTAAACTTTGAATGTTTAAATTACTTTGTTTTTTAATCATGCTGTAAAATTCCTCGATTTGAAAAAACAAATTAAAAAAATTTAATTCAGAAAAATTAATTTCTTTGTTTCTCAAAAAGTTTTAAAATTATGTTTCAACAAATAAAAAGACTTATTAATCAAATTTTCAAAGAGCCGTACAATTTTGATTAAAGAGCCAAATGCTACTGGAAAGCCGCAATTTGCCCACGTCTAAACTATGCTATGGAAAAATATATAAATATTTAATGTGAGAAAAAAAATCATACTCATAAGTACGATACACAAAATTTCTTACAACGAATAAGTGCCTAATTTTAAATATTAAAAAATTTGTTATAAATATTTTCGAAGAAATCTTTGAAGTTTCCACATCACAAATTATTCCATACAAACAAATATGTATGTTTTTGCAAAGGTCAAATGCACAAATCATTAAATTTTAATAAATTTTATATATCATCTTGTTGAGAATTTTTAAAATTGTCAAATGATATAAAATTTAATTTGAAAAATAATCATGATAGTTAGGTAAAATAGAAAATAAATAACACGTAGTTTTTCCAATTATATGTACAAAGAACTTAGTAATGGAACCTGGTTTATCATTTTGGGCCATATTCGACGTATTATTTCAGAAACCAACCAAGGATATATTTTTATAAATCCATGAAATTCCATTGAGGCGCAATTACACTGAAATTTGACATTATTTTTACAAAGTCGACAAATTCGACTTATTTCTGTTTTTCTTTTATTATGAACATATCTCAGATAAATTTATGAAAATGTAGGTTAACTTGTCAGAACCAGTTTTCTCCTATTAATAGTATTTTTCTGATTTTCATGATCTAAAAATCAGCATAAGATAAAAAAAATATAGAAATAAAGTTTCAAAGAAGCACTGAATTTGATATTGAAAATAAAGAGATAAATGTTAAATTGATCATCTGATTATTTTTTTTCCCCTTTTTACATACATTTTACCATTTTATGAGCAATTATTGGAGAAGGAAACATTTTATTAATAACTGTAATTAGAAGTAGAATGACTCCCATTATATATATATATATATATATCGAGTTGCGTAACAGTTGAGTAACACGTCAACTTTTGTTGATATAACTTATAATTAAAATTAATAAATAATAACTTAAAAAGTAATATTTTAAATTTGTTTATATTGAATGAATTTTCTATTTAGTTTTTTCTGTAACTGACGATATTTGCATTATTATTAATATTTACAATGTTGATATTTATTTGAATATTCTATAATTGTTATAAAATATATTTTTGAATTTAATGGATGCAAATAAAAATGTTACTCTGTATGCACATAGATTATAAAATACAACAAAAATATAGAAAATTTGATTTATTAAATACAAAGTCCAAATAAAATAGGATAGAAAAAGAATATTATAAAAAAGTCAAAAGAATAATTATTTAAAATATAATTTAATTAATTGCTTAAAAATTTATTAATAGAAATTATTTTCAATTTTAAAGACTTATTTATTGAAAATTTATATAAAATTAAAAGTAATCAAAGGACTGGATTTTACCTAAAAATTTGTTTATACTTATATGATTATCCTATCTTAAAATAAATTCATTTATTATTTATTTTCAAGTTTTAAATGATTTAATATTTTTAAACCCAGTAACTGAATGAACAAATTAAAATGATTAACTTAATCATCGAATTATTTATTTAAAATATTGTTTAAAATATTGTTTAAAATATTGTTTAAAATAATTAAAATAATTAAAATTATAAAATACAATTTATAAAATTTTTTTCCATTTCAAGAAAATTTTGTGTAATCGAGTTTGAAAAATTGTCATTTAAATTTGTATTATAATGTTATTTTATTTTCACACATCATTGAATTTCAAAAAGATTTCCATCATTCTAGCCAGCTTTGTTTAATGTGGCGTTCGAGAGGGATATTTTCAGGGATTATCATTAAATATAGGTGTTTCTGAGATCATTTAATAGAGGGGGGGATTTCCGCGTTCTTCATATGTCACTTAAATGGGGAAAAATAAAATTGCTGGTTATTTTTCTTCAAATTTATATTTTGAAATTTTGTTTAAGTGACCTGCTAATTTGTTTGCCAAATAATTTTGGATTATTTTTTGGAATTTTTTGTCAGATTTAACAGTTAAATGAAAGTTATTAAAAGTTTTGAATAATTACAATGAGTTTTAAAATATATATTTTCGGCAAATTTTTGGGGATTTATATTTTCACCATAGCTTAATATTTGATAATTGTAATTAAAATAAATTTATTTGATTTATGGACCATTACACCTTCTTCCCATTTTAAAATTTTTTATTCACCTACCCAAAAAAATTTTTTATTCTTTCTACCAAAATTAAAATATTGTAACAAGCTTTCATGTGTTAAATCGAGTAGTGTTATGTTTCTTATTCAGGGTGAATACACTGCGAATTTAGGGAATAGAACCTGTAAACAATTTTGAGATGTAGGAGTATCCATTTTGCCGGGCTACTAATGAAGTAAATGTCAAATTAATCAACTATGTAAATGTATCGATTAAATTTTACTAATTTGACATTGTTTTTTTATTTGTTGAATTATATGATACTTTGATAAAATGAACACTTGTTTGTCATTTGGTAAATAAAACTTTAAAATTCCTGTGCCTGTCAGGCTCTGTGGCCGTGCACCTGTTTACAGAAACAACGTATCAAAAATTTATAACAGATCCAGATCTTCAATTAATAGTCCAAAATTCAAAATTAAAACAAAAATATTCATTTAAAATCTGAAAAATATGGAAAAAAAGTATCAAATAAAAAGAATTTTGATTTATAATATAAAAACAAAGTAAGAGAAAGGAAATTTATATGTTTACTAAATTTTATTAAATACAATTCGGCATAAATATTTTAATTTCTAATTTTCAACATGTCTAAGAGCTGTCGGTCACACTTTAAAAAGCAAGGATTAATTAAAATGAAATAAAAATGATTTAAACGTAATATCTAACCTTTACCGAAGAGAAATTTTGTATTATACAAAATTATAAAATTGTATTGTCGGCTGAAGAAAAACAACAAACGCCCAATATGAAAGTATTTTTTTATTTAATCGAAAAACAACTCATTTCCTTCTTTAAATTTTAAGAATTGAAAATTAATGTTTTATATAAAAAAACAATGAACCTTGTCAAAAAAGAACAAAAATGCACTCTGCTATAAATAAAAAATCCGCATGCTGCTTCCACCATATAGTACACCAAAAATAACTATTGAAAATTATTAAAAGAGATTACATTATACATTAAAAAAAGATGGAGAAAAAGAAAATATTTTAATTTTGTAAAGTCATATTTCTTAACAACTTCAAATGCCTTCGTAGAGCCCAGAGTGAGCATTTTCCACTGGAAGAATTATTTGAAGGAAAATATACACCCGATTAAACACATAGACTCCTGACAGACAGTATTTTTCTGGGAATATAAATAAAATTGTTTATTCCGTGTTTAGAAATTATAAAGAATTTTTATAATGAATTTCATTTTATTAATTCTAAAGATTTCATTTCTATTTATAATTGTTTAAGTTTTAAGATTAAAAATCTAAAAATTTTGTGTATTAAAAATTACTACAACTCATTTGTACAAAAAGGCTATTTTATAATAATCTGTATATAAACTTTTGAATCTTTCTTTATCGATAGTGGAATCATTTATATAAATATAATTTAAACAAATAACTATGTAAGCCAATTTCCGCAATATTTATTCATAAAATCAAAAATTTATATTTATTAAATTTTTTTATATAATGCAAATTGTATTCTAAAATATTTAAAAACATTTTGTCTGGATCTATATAAACAATTTTTAATTTTTATTCGAATCTATTCAAATTTTAATATTTATGAATTAAATTTGAAAAATTTGTTTAAGCCTTTTAAATATATTATGTTTATTACAGTCTGAAATTTAATAATTAAATGTTATTTTTAAAAAAATATCAGGGGGAGGGCCAGGGTGGGACAAATATGTCCCATTCTTCTTTTATGATGGGTCATATATGTCCCATCAGCATTTTGAAACAAAAAGTATCTGGGACATATGTGTCCCAGCAGCTGTGAAAGGGTTAAATAAATATATATATTTTTTTCAAACAGTTGAGTGAGAGAAAAGATCAATAAGAGAAGAAGAAGCAGAAAACCGAAAGTGTTGTTATTTTACGAAAAAATATTACTGAAATTGGCTAACATAGTTATAAAACGTTATATAAAAGTGCTCTTTTATGTTTTTGTGCCCGAAAGGATTTATAGTTCCACCAAAGAATAAGGAAAATAATCATTATATATTAGTTAAATTAATTTTATATTCTCTTATTTTTACTGATTAAATAATTTTTAATTACTTGTAAGTCAATAAAATCAATTATTAAAAATTAATAACTATTGATTAACAGAAAAACGAATTTCTGAATTCATTAATTAGTAATGACTTTCTTTTGGATTTCTTTCTATTAATATTAATTTAAGACTTTCCAATCAATCATTCTCAGAAATATCGATGCTATCTATTGATTACTTTTTCCTCTAATAAAATCATTAGGAATCGTAGAGGTCATTAGATAGTGAATTTGATAAATTGAAATTTATTGATTTTATTCATGCCATAGATAAAATAAAAAAGTAACACCAAAAATAAATAACAGTGATTTTTCCTTTGGTTTTCACATATAAATTGTTTTTTAAATTTTAATAATCAATTTAAATAATATTTAACTAAGATAACTTGCGCCAAAACTAATTGTGATTGGATAAAAAAAAATCAATAAAATAATTGTGCAACCAATAACAAAACAGTTCTAAAATCAAAAGTTTTCTATTCAAAATTATTATAAAAAAATATTTATATTTAGTTTTTTTATTTTATAATCGATACAATTTTTGCTTTGAAACGAGAGATCCATTATTTTTATAAAAACTAAAAATTTCATTTATCCTTTTTATTCATTTTCCTAAATCGATAAAACAAAATGACTGGAAATTTTAATTTTATATATTTATTTTCATTGATTAATTATTGACTCTGAAATTCTCAATCAAGGCACCACAATACTTTTTGTGGGGGTAAATTTGTTTGTTTTTCCAAGTTTAGGTATATTTTTTAAAAGTAATTAAAATTTAAAAATTGAACAGTGAATAAAATGATCACAAATCGAAACATTTAATATTAATATTTCTCCTTTAAACTTTAAAATAGTGAAATTATTTATGAAACATAATTCAAATAAATAAATGTGTAAGCCATTTTTACAGTGTTTGTTCAATGCAATATTTCTAAAATATGTGTCAAAAAACACAGTAGATATTTGGTAAATTAATCAAAACCATATCCAAACAATATATTTGTTTTATAGCAAATAATAGAAACTGAAAATATACTTGCCTAATGTAGTTAAAGTTATAAAGAAAATAAATAATTAAAGTAACATGGCGATTATTTAATTACGATATATTTTGACAGTTTTCTTGTCATCATCACGTTATATAGCAAAAACAATAAATATTCTAGATTATTAAAACTGAGTTTTTTTATTTTTAGCTTATACAAAAATAACACTAAAACTAATAAATTAAATAACATCAAAATATTCAAAACTGTATTTACTATATACATTATATAAGCAGTGGTTTAATTGTTATTTATCTCTCACTCCCCTTCTAAATTCTATTCTGACTCATAATCGATATCTCGGAAATGTGCTAGGTTTGATTTCTTTTTTGTCTAATTGGATATCTTCCCAATTCTGCTTGCTGTCTCGAGATTATTTCAGTATTTTGAACCTTTTTAGTACTGACACTTGTTCCCAAACTATCCATTATCTGATCTACTCGGAAAGAATTTTTTTCTCCATATGTTCTACTCTAAATCTTCAATGTCCAAAAATTTATTTAACGTTTCGATTTATTGAATGAACTGGGGTTTTTCCTTTTCAAAACCGACGCCGAACGGCTGCTACATAATTAGATTTGTTTTAACTATGTTTTAAGTATGGAATTCTTAAACTTCCTATGCAGTTTGGAAACTGTAGACTAGATTTTACATTAAGTTTTGCAAGAAAACCTAACGACATGGAACTTTTCAAGTATTTTCCCTTGTTACATTGAGTACAAATTTGGTTTCATACCTGTGTAATATATCATCATAATATATCATCATCAATTCGTGTCTGTAAGAAAGACATTTTTAAAACGTATATTTTACAGTGAAATTATTTTCGAAAACTTTAATTTCAATATTGCAAGAGGTCTAAGAATTTCTAACCTTGTAGATTGGTGTCACAGGCTAACCAAATGTTGAGAACCTATGGCCTAAGTCAACTGCATTCATATAAAATGTTTAAACATTCAAACAAATACAAATATTGAAATTTACATAACAAAAACTTTTTAATTTATTAAATTAATTTTTAGAACTCATAAATCGGATTCCGGTGAGCATCAATGTTTACAACTGCATCGCATTCCACAGAGGCGAGGATCTTTTCTTTACAGACCTTCAAAAAAAGTTGTAGATGTTACAGATCAATCTCCAGGATATTTATCGGAAATCGGGTTTTTTAAAATTTTATAAATTTATAGAAAAATTCAAATTGTTTATTCATTATTTAAAAAGTTCTCTTTCCTTATTTTTTACAATAATAATAAAAATAGTTCTGGACTTGTGATTGTAGACATTCACTTATTATCCATAATTATTTGTTTCTTGGACACCTCATTTATACTTTTAAGACAGAGGCAGGTACACTTTTTTGTCTTCGATCTTCAATTGAAATTTTAACATTACTGCTGTCTATCTTTAGGTTTCGAAGTCTTTTTTTGTTTTGAAAGATTTTATAGAAGGACTATGATGTTTTTATATTATTTCAGCTGGCATTTATCTTGAATGTGATCCAATATTTGCTTGATTCATCAAAATCATAATCCTCTTCTCTTGCAAATTTTTCTTCGTTCCAAGTACTATTCGAGTAGTAGCTCATAACGCGAAAAGTTATGAGTTAGTTAGACGAGGGTGGGGTAAAAAATCTGTCAAATTCACTCAACATCATTTATGGACAGCCCCTAACTTGGTAGTACTTACTGAACCACTAATGGTATAATTTATTTATATGGATATATTAGGTCGTGTAAAAAGTTCCCGGGTAGCAGCAGCAAGTGAATTTACAAAGCACTTTGCATACATGAAAGTTATAAGTTAATAAACTCTTTTTACACAACCTAGTATATTACCATTGCTTGAATAAAATGATTGGTTAATCATGTTTGCTTTCATTGTCATTCTATATGTTGAAATTGTCATCCAAATCTGCCCGGGAACTTTTTACACAACCTAGTAAATCTAGAATGTTTTTCTTTGGAATTAGATATTTTGTAAATTATTTTGCTTTTTTTCACATTTTTATCAATATCAACTCTAAATCTACCGTTAAGAATGAGAAAAAAGGAATGATAATCACAAACCAAAACCAATAAATAAAGAGAGTGAACTTGACATATATAATAAAAGAAAAACATATTATACCATGCATTATGAATCTGCAAAACTGAACCTAACGTTATAGTTCACTGATTGTTTAATTACTTTAGGGGCCTGGCACTATGGCTTTGTTTACATTGTGGTATTTTAATATTTGACAAAATGATATCGTCTTCAATTTGCAGCATGAGCCGTCCGGTTTTGTTACCAAAACATATTGTAAATGAAAACACACTGTGCTAGTTACATTTTTATTGCTTTTTTAATATGTGCATGATTTATAAATATTAATATAGTTTAAAATTTAATTAAAATTTGTTTAAATATATATAAAATTCAATATAAATTAGTCATTTTAATTACGAAAACAACGCCAATGCAAACATTCCCAGTCAGTAAATAAAAATCACATTCAAAAATTCAGTTTTTACACTTGATAAAATTTGTGCCGAAACTTTGTAGTTGTTTTTAAAAAATCATAATTTTTTATATATTAAATTTTATTTATTAATTAAAATTAATATATGTTGTTATGTCAAGTTGTATATTCTTTTTCCATATTATTTTTGTGTTAAATATACAAGAAATACTGTTGAACCCAACAGGGAATTTGAATAAAAAATTGTGCTCGGACAGCTGTGGCGTTTGTTTGTAATGAGTGTATACAAGTTGCAACCCAGAAAAATATTTAATAAATAAATATTAAAATTACTAACAAAATTTAAACAACTTATATTATAAATTAAAATTTTAAAAAATGAATTTAGTCCAATTGTCACGTTGAGGATTAAAGGTTTTTGGATTTAATGTCCTGGAACATATTTTGTTAAGTCCAAATTTATTTTGCCGTTTTCCTTTAACTATCAAGGTTATCCGTAGACAAATTTCAGCCTTAATACATGATATTTATTAATAATTTTAAATATTTTTAACCAAATAATTCATTTACAAAATTACCATAGAAAGTTGATCGGCTGAATAACATAATACTTTTTAAGTATTTATTAACCCCAACATTATTATTATTATTATTATAAGAACGGGCCAATCAAACACAAGTTTTACGATATCTTTATAGAGTTTTACATATCTTCATTAGGTAGGGTATAGAAAAAACCATAGATAATAAAATTTCAAAATCAAACACCCCTAATAATCAGAGCCGGAAAATAATAATATTAATAAAAAAATTTATCAAAAATTTAATTTCAATTTTAAACAATAATTTTATCTAGAATTTAAAAAAAATAAAAATTGAAAATTTCTTGAAATAAAAATTCAGTTTCAATTTTAAAAAAACACTTTGAATTTTTTTCGTAATATATTCATTTTCATAATTGTGTACAATTTCAAGAAATTGTCTATAGCCGAGTTGTTACATATAATTATGTATATCTTATGTAGAATATTTCTTTTCACACAGTCAAAATTCGTCTCGAGTCGGCCCTGCTAATAATAATAATAAAAATAATAATAATAATAATAATAATAATAATAACAATAATAAAATAATAATAATAATAATAATGATAACAATAATAATAACGATAATAATAATAATAATAAAAATAAAAATAATAATAATAATAATAATAATAATAATAATAATAAAAATAATAACAATAATAATAATAATAATAATAATAGTATTAATAATACTAATAATAACAAAAATAATAACAATAATAATAATAATTATTATTATTATAATTATAATAATCACAATTATTAATCATAATTATTAATAATAATAATAATAATAATAATAATAATAATAATAATAATAATGACATCTTACATATAAACGCGATGATGCTGTATTTTTCTATAAAACTAAATTGTCTACGAATAATTTTCGAGGCTGGATCATATACAGATCACAATACAAAAATCGGTAATTAACTCTCTTCATGTTGTTACTAATTTAATGATCTCTAAATGACTTAAACTAATGAAATATTAATTATAAAATAACTTATGTAATTTTTTATCCTAAAACTGGTCAGACTACACTTGCTAAAATTCCACTTTCACTTCCATTGCGAGGCCCACATTCTGAAAATCTCCACCAGCATAACCACTCAGGCACTTTGCTCTTTTCCTATTGGTTAATTTCGTTACACTGAAAACTAATAATTACATTAATATTTCTATTTAATAAAAATTAAAATGATTGATTGCAACAATTTTGCACTGATAACTTGGCAAAAAAATTTATATTATAATCAGTCTCCCTTTATTTCCAATGGGTTATAATTAATACAAAATAGAGATATCAAAAAGTTTATGAATGGAATATTGAATATCTTAATTTCGGTGAAAAACTCATGTTGAAATCGCGGTCTACATGTCAAATTAAGATAAATACATTTCAAAATTCTGAAATTCCTTTGACAAATGGTTTTTAGCAATCAACAGCACACACACAAACACGCACACACGCGCACACTCATGGAAACATACAGACACACACACACATAGACATGTACAATCAGAGTTAAGCACACATGTCATTGTCGAGCTGTGAGTGAAAGGAAGAGAGAAAATCAAATGAACATGCAATCCGGCTTGTATAAGTAATGCACACTTTGTGTGTCAACTACATGTTAGAAAGTGCAACTTCATTATGATTTGATAGTTTTAATCTAATGGGAAATGTTAGCTTGATTTTCTAGAAATATATAGTTGCATTTGAGGCCATTTCAATTGTGTTAGCTGTGGAACTAATTGAGTTATGAGAATGTCTCTCTGTTGCTTGAAATTGCGATTGAATCAAACAAAATCAAATTCGAGTAGGAGAAAAACAAACAATGACAGCAATGGAATGGTTGAAGATCGGACACCGGTACACAATGGAAACACCGATGAAAACAATTCACCGAAATCTCCGCCTCATGCAACACCGGAACGAGACTCATTTGATCTCTCAATTAAAGAAGAGCCAATAGTAGTTCTAAGATCAGAACCAACTCGTCAGAATGTCCACACAAACGGAAACATCTGTTCGGATGACGAGAGTAAATTAACCGAATCTCGCAATAGTAGTTTCGTGAAATCGGTTTTTCACAAAAGTATTCGATTCGATGACGAGAACATGGATTACAATTCCAGTTTCTCTGTAAAGCGCCAAAATTCCCGTTTTCGAAAACCATTCGTTGCGACTTCTCGACGAGGTTCATTGTATATTTTTAGGAACGCTGATGATGTGATTATTACACCGTTCGCGCAAATTCTCGCAAGCCTGAGAAAAGTTCGCGCCAATTTCATGTTGATTACAAATATCACCAGTAACGATGAAAAAAAGTAAGCCGATTTTAATTGTATTTTTATTGGTTTTACACTTATATTTATTTTACACTTTTTCTCTCAGATCATGCTTTTGAATATTAAAACATTTAATAACTAAAAAAAATCTTTAATTAATTTAATAATATCATATTAGATAATTAAATAAGCATGGTAATGATTTCATTAACAGAAAGCGCCATTAAAACACTCGTTTTACGATATATTTCGACAGATTCACTGTCATTATCAGGTAAAAAACCAATCAAAGTAATATTTATTAATTAATATATTTTAAAAAAGTTATTAATTTTTATTAAATATTTTAATGTTTAATACTAAATTTTATATAAATGAAATAAATCCATTATTATAATATAATCGCAAATTAATATTAAAAATTAAAAAATTTTTAAACGCAATCAACATCATTTTACACAATCAAAATATTTAAAAACAGTAAAAATATAACAAAAAAAAATAAAAAGCTAATAACATTTTGAAAATTAATCTTCCGTACCAATACCTTATCAACAATGCTTCATGTTCCCGGTAATTATTAAAACTTTTTAAAAATATTTTAAAATCAGACATGCCTGTTTTATTCATTGAGCCTTTATTGTGCTTACTAATATTGGCCAAATTCATCAACCGACAATGCTCAACAATCTGGGTACAGAGATACCTGGAAGTTTCTCCAATATATGCGGCATTACACCCATGTTATTTAAAGTGATAAGCAAAAAACTAATCTAAAAAGTTTTAAAACAAAAAAATATTTAATAATAAAATAATAATAATTGTTTAAAATATATTGATTAATCCATATTAATTTATATGGCTTTTTTACTTGATGAAAGTGAATCCGTTGAAATATATGGTAAAACAACTGTTTGAATGGTACTTTCTTTTAAAATAAATATTAATTATTAAAATCGTTGTTGCGGAATTATTTATGAAAACATTATTCAGGAAACTAGAAAAGCTTTTTCCGTAATATTAATAATTACTATTAGTAATTTTTTGTTGTTTTTAAGTAATTTACTAAAAACAACAAAAGATCTTTTCAACAAAATTCGTTAGGTAAACAACTTTTGAAAAGGTATAGTATGAAAAGGTATTTGTTTCATCAATAAGAGCACATATAGGGTGGCCAATTTTTTTGGACAATGCTTTGGAAAGATGGCATTCGA
The DNA here is from genome assembly GCA_022537955.1 of Schmidtea mediterranea. Classification (NCBI taxonomy): domain Eukaryota; kingdom Metazoa; phylum Platyhelminthes; order Tricladida; family Dugesiidae; genus Schmidtea; species Schmidtea mediterranea. The sequence goes on from CM039679.1 coordinate 17,234,595, forward strand.
ATCGAATTTTTTCCATCAGATTGTACAAGCTGGAAGCAACCGATCTTGAAATCATTAATGCTATGAAAATAAGATACAAATATCTTTATTTCTAGTATTTTTCAACCTTAAGGCTGAGATTAAGGCTTAACTTTTTTAATTGAGAAGAGTATAAACATGTGTTGCTTGGAGAAATCTCTGTCATCTTATTGATGCTGTAAAATATGTCAAAAGAGCTTGCGACTCTGTTTTACCTTTGAAATAAAAAATCGTTATGTGAAAGGAGAATTATTTCAACTCTTTCTATGAAAAAAAAATGTGGGAAGCATTGAAGTACCTAGTATGACATTAAATCTTATATTTCTCGAAAATTATTGTTAAAATTTAATATTTTTATTATAAAAACAAGTTACAAAATAAAAGCATTTATATTCATACAAAAATTGCTATTGATATGGTGAAATTAAATGTCAGAAAAAGTCCAATCAATTGCGCGTTGTTGTATTTTTTTAATGAATTAGAGAAAAAATTGTTAACTCAAAATACAAGGAAACTAAATTAAAATTAAATTGTATTATATATGGATGGAAGGGAGAGATAAGCGTATAAGTCATGAGCTAGTTCTCTCTCTTTCTCATGAACATAATATTTTATGCAAGCACAAACGCAGAGAAAGGATTCCGATTACCGTAATACCTAGGGGTATAACCTCGTTAATTCAAACCGAGTATTACGCTTCTGGCTGTCAGATATTATGATAAAAACAAAATTATAGGATATTTTCAAAATTTTCACCATTTTAAGAAAATAACATACGTTTAAATAAAGACTTCATAAATATCTTAAATGCTTTTTTTAATCTATTTTGGTTGGGTAAATCTATTTACTGAGAGATAATAAGAAACTTTTATTTGAAGAAGCACAACGGAAAAAAATTCAAATTTTATTATCTGGAAATCAGGGTGGCCATTCAATAGGTCCACTTCTGCTTATTCATTCAAGTATGATTCAAATTAATAAATATTAAAAGGCTTAATAATAACTAATAATAATTAATTAAATAAACATCGCAATAATATAATTACAATAAAACATTATTCAAACACACTCTTTACTATATATTTTGATAGATCGACTGTCATCATCAGGTAAAATCAAATAAACAATTATATCATATAGAACAATGGTCCCCAACCACCGGTCCGCGGAATGAATAGTACTGAGCCGCCGAAGAAACACTAAATTATTTCCATTTTTCTACTGTGGTGTATTTCTCTGGGAATTTTGCTAATTTATAACTTTGTAACAGAAGAAATCTTTTAACTATTTTAAACTATATTATTTGTTTATTAAAAATTTCAAGATTATGAATTAAAATTACAGTCGTAAAATTGAAAACAAATGCGCTTTCCTGAAAGAAAAAAGGAGCTTTATATTGAACAATAAACGTCACGTCACGTCATTTATACATAAAAATTATAATAACATCAACATTATCAAATATTAAAAGTTTCTGATAACTGTAACGCATCAAATATAATACAAACTTTGATGTACACTTAAACAGAGGTAATTTGGACATGTTTTATTATATTATCGGGCATTTTAGGCGAGACTGAGCCTAAACATTCATTCTCTTAGTAGGTGAACAATCATCTTTCTTTGCTTCTAAAAGAGTTTAAGCGCTACTTTCCAACCATACAAAACCCAGAAACTGGTAAGGAATGGATCCCCGATTCATTTGTCAACAAACCAGTCGAATCTAACATGTCTTTGCAAGAAGAAGATAATTTGCTGTATATTGCAAATGACGGTGGCACTAAATATACGTTAGAGTAAACAGCTCTGCCAGCGGAATACCTTGAGTTTGCCACCACAGCAGCTAAATCCCAACTGCCATTTCCGGCAATATATCAATGTGAAGTGGGGCTTTCTGCAGTGACAGCAGCCAAAATAAAACAACGGAATAAACTGGACACATGAAACACATTCGGGTGTCATTGTCTTTTATTATGCCCAAAATGGAACAGTTTCGTTGAAAAGAAACAAATGCAGGGTTCTTATTTGATGGCACCTTTAAATACAAATCAATTAAAATTATTAAATCAAAACAATCTAAAATCGGAACAATAACGCCAACCCTCAGTGGGTCGCGGTAAAATTTTCAAACGTTGATCGGTCAGTGACGATGAAAAGGTTGGGGAGCACTGATATAGAGTCTATATTATAGACTCTAAATACATTTTAATTTACATATTCAATCAATTTATTTTTAAAATTATAAAATTCTTCACATTAACTTTAAAAATATATTTTATTAAGACGTTGAATACTGCGTCAATCGTATTCAATTGACGCTTATTTGAATACTTGCACAAGAATTTAGTAGGTGACATAATATTTTATACAAAATTTGATTCATAGTCAAATTTTGTAGAAAATATAATAATAATAATAATAATAATAATAATAATAATAATAATAATAATAATAATAATAATAATAATAATAATAATAATAATAATAATAATAATAATAATAATAATAATAATAATAATAATAATAATAATGTTACTTATAAAGAAATCAGAAGTGAAAAACAAAAAAAATTCCTTATAATTTAGTAGGTCTTTGGAAAGGAATAAATAAGGCAAAAGTAATATAAAAACGTTATATTTAAAAAAAGTATTAAGAATGAAAAATTTTAAAAAACATGTGCTTATATTGTTTAACTAATAACGGCAGCTGACTTACAAAGTAAGTTTTCATTGACCATGTAGATCCTTCGATTGGGCATAACTTGAACCCGTATTCATATGCTTCATAATGTATATATTGTTTGAAAGTCTTCGACGTCACAGAAGCAACATTTCGTAATCTTAGCATTCTGTATAATAATTTTTGGACTTAATGACCTTGTCAATTTTTAAAAATTAATTTATTATTTGTTTGAATATGAAAATTAAAATCCACATAGCTGTTTATTTCTTTTCACCAGATAATGACAGTGAATCTGTGGAAATATATAGTAAAGCGTTTTTGAATAGTGATTTCTTGTAATAATAATAATAATAATAATAATAATAATAATGGGTAAAAATGAAAAGTTTCAAATAAATTTCATATGGTTGAAGGAAAAAATTGACAGACAAAATCCCTAGAGAATTTTTTACAATAGTTCATAATAATATATATTTGTTCTTTTTTTATTGAAACGTTTTTTGTATTAATTAAATTACTGTTAACTTTTGAAATCATTTAGCCTAATAAAATACTGATGGAAATATAATTCCACATTTTATTTACCTCATTGTCATTTGTTAATTGAGGAATATTCTCATATTTAATTAATCACTTCTATTTTTTTAAATTTCTCAAATATTTCAAAATATTAAATTTTCAGTATTTTATATTTAAATAAAAGATTATTAATTTCTCAGAAACAAATTGGACTCGATCAACTCTCCGAAAATTGAAGAAAATTGCTCAACAAACAATAAAAATATAACTGGTGAGAAATCTCTATTTTTTATTATTAATAATTTCAGAAAACTTCATAAAATTTTAAAGTTTGTAAAAGAATAAAAATTGATTTTATTGTTATTATTATTATTATTATTATTATTATTATTATTTTATTATTCGGATTATATAACAATTTTTAATTAATGGTGAAAATTAAAATAAACAATTGAAAATTAGTTAATCAAATAAAATGACAAATTAAAACAAATTAAATTTTCTATTTTAGTTTATAAAAATAAAAATCTTTAACAATAAACTTGATATAATTCTTTTAAAAAGATCGGAGAGGAAAATTGACAAATTTCAACTCGAATTTCCAATGAAAGTGTAACAGGAAAAGATTAAAAGTTTAATTGGGGTAATGTCAATGAAATTGTATCATTTATATAGCACAATGTATTTATAAGACGAGATAAATTAGTTGATTCCAATCGATTTTATAGTGCAATTAATTCATTAATGGATTTCCTTTTTATTATTTCATTTCGACATTTAATTTTTCCCAGATGCATATTTGGTTTTATTAAAAGTAAAGTGTGAAATTTATCCCTAACCCCACGTATTACAATCGTCTAACTGTCAGTATCAGGTTGAATAGAAAAAAAGACTACATAATTATTAAACAAATTATAAAATGATTATAAGAAAGCTCCTCTGAAACAAGCCTATACGTATTATAGATTTTATTAATCAAAAGAAATATTATTTCTGGACAAATTAGTAAAAAGATCATGATAATTCAACACCCATTTATCAACAGTCTCTTTTTCCATACGATTAAGAAAAAATTTAGAATAGTCATTTTTAAGTAGCAATTCAACCAAAAAATCAATATTTTTCGAAATACTGATTGGATAATTTTAGTCACGATGATTGTACTTTTATTTTTTACTCTGATCGGTATCCTGGCATCGAAAATCTTATTGTTGGGGTTCATCAAATTTACCCAATCAATCGTTCAGTATCTGTAAATCCAACATGATTGTGTGTTGTGTGGTTTTCTTGATCATTAATCATAATGTCAGCTTTTTCTTGTCAAAATACACCAACACAAATCAATACCGGAAATTTTTCAATTAGAATCATAGTTCCAAAATAAATCGAGAATAAAAATCAGTAAGAAAATGATACCAAATTCCAAAAAAATTCATTGATTAAATCACAATTGATAAATAAAACCAAGTTCGAAATCCAAAAATACCCACTAGACCAAATTCAAAAATTTAACAGCAATTTCATATTATCATACATAATAAATTCCAATTCATAAACACCTTACCATCCAATTTCACATATAATTCAAATTAAACACTTTATCATCAAATTTCAAATAAAACACTAAAAGTTTCTAATTGTTCCGAATAAACAAACACTTACAAAATCATAAAAGTTGATAATTTAAATTTAGAATTTTAACAATTACATAAATTAGTCAAATTCCATAATTTCCATTAATTTAAAAAATACACACAAAATATCAAATTTTAATTTGATTTTAAAACATTCACAAAAGTTCTTAGGTCCAATATAAAGATCAATATCAGTCGCTTTTCTGTATATTTCTGTCTGATAGTCTGCTTCCTTCCGTTAAAAAACCAAATCCAAAATAAGCAATTAAAGACAGTTTTTCCTCTTCCTATGTAAATTTAATATTTGTATGGAAAAATTCATATAATCCAAGAATGGCTTTAAATGCTTATGATTCTCAGACATCATCAACATACCGTTTGTACACAGTTGGTTTAATTTAAAATGTGCGATGAAATTTTCCTTTACAAACTAGACACAAAAAAAGAAGCCATATTTGAAGACAATGGAAAACCCATAACAACACCCGTTTGTTCACAAGGGCACTGGGCTACATACTATTGATAATTTAAATAAAATTTAAAAATATTCTAAATTAATAAAAATATTTTAATCTTTTCATAAAATCTACAATAGATATTGTTATTTCTATCCTACATGATTATCACAAAAAAATTATTGAAATATATCATAACACTTTTTTTCTAAGGCGCTTCTTATTATAACTTTATATTATGCAGTCTTTTTTCTATTTAACCTGATACTGACAGTGAGAAGGTTGAAATACAGGCGTTATGGAGAAATTTGACAGTTTCTTTTTAATAATAAAATATTTATGCAATTAGGATACGTTTGACAGGATTTATGTTTTTTCTCCCGTTTCAGCTCTACTCATGATGCTAAAAATAATTTACTTATAATATCTTAATTTAATAATTACACATGTTTTTTATCGAGACCGTAAAATATTTTTAAACCAAAAATATCAAGAGCCCATGTTTACATTTAAAAAATACCAAAATTGAAAATATTTGTTCATTATTAGAAGTAGAAAGTACCCTCTTACTATAGTGAGGAATTGACTGGAAAACCTTGGTCCCCACTGCCGATGGGTGCAACTAAGTGCCGTATGTGATCGTGATATTAACTTCTGCACCATATTGAGTAAAAATCTTATATTTTTAATACTTGTCAGTATTGTCGAAATATATTGTAAAATGTATGTTTGAGAGGCGCTTTCATATATTTAAATCAATGTCTTGTTAATTTAATTATTTGAATCAAATTATTGTTACTATTTTTAATTTTTAATTTAATTTAAAATAATAATAATAAATATAATAATAATAATAATAGTAATAATAATAATAATAATAATATTATTATTATTATAAAGACTTTTTTTGTGTTTCACCTCTGATTTCTTTATAAGTTGTAAGAAGATTAAAATAACAATATGTGTGAAGAATTTATTAATGACAGGCAGACAGTATTTATATATATATATATATACACCTGATTCAGTTCATTAAAAACTCCTATAATAAAATGAAAAAATCAATAAAGTTATAATATAGGAACATACATACTTACCCGTGCCTGCATGTAATTTGTTCAACTGAATAAAAACTTATATTATAGGAAGGAAGGATAAGAAGAAAAATTTTTTTAACGTAAAAACATAATACATAGTAAATAATGCATGCACACTTTCAAAATGTAGAAATGTTCAGTTCAATAAAAACTCTATATAAAACTATTTTTAGTAACTTTTTAGACAAGTTTTTTTTTAAATTAAAGCCGAAAATTTTTGAAAAAAATACGTAAGATTTTTCATGAAATTCAATCAATTTAATATTTTTACAACTTTTCAGATATTTCAAAAATATCCATCGAAACTCTAGGTTTTTGAGCTTTTACCTCTTTAGCAATTTACCAGGAGCAGTGGAACCAGAACCTTCAAATGAGGAGTTTAAAAAATACGGAAAACATAAGTTTTCCAATAACTTAAGTTTAAAAATTTTTTTTATAAAGTATAAAAATCCAAATCAATAATACTATTGAAAATGAGGAAGATTTTAATAAATTTGGGAAATTAACAGAAATTTCCAAAGCCTCTAAAATCAAAAATTATCAAAAATTTGGATTTGTCAAAAGGTAAAAAAGATAGCATTCAAAACAAATTTCCAAGGAACAGAGGAAAGTTTATTCGAATATAGAAACTTTTTAATAATAAATTTTATTTTAATAAATTTTAGTTTTCAATTAATCGAACTTACATTTATTTGAAAATAATTCCATTAATTTACATAAATTGGCATAAATTCCTAAAAAAAACATTAAAAAAATAATTAAAACTAAATTTATAATAAATGATGATTAAAAGTATTATTTAAGAGCTTGAATAATGATCTCATAAATATAAGTAAATATACTTTATTAAAAAATTTATCTGTCAGCCATTTAAAAATGGCTAATTCATAAACTTAACCATAATTGTAATTGGTTGTTCATTAAAACTTCTATTATAGAAGTTAATGAAAAAATATAGAAAAAATACAAAGAAACTTCTATTATAAAAGTTTTTAATGAACTGAATCAGGTGTATATGCAACATGTGTTTCCACACACATGCCTCGTTGGGATAAATTATAAACAATGATGCAATCCGAGGGCCCAGACAATCAAAGTAATCAATCAAACATACAGCAATCATAAACATTGATTATAAAGGTTTACATATAGGGAACAGGGAAATCAATTATCCCAATACAATTGCATCACATAAGTGACATAATGTTTTCTACAAATTTGACTATGAATAAGATTTATTTAAGGTATTCACGAATTTTCGGCACAGCCTTTTTGAAGTGATTTACAAGTGAATAATAATAATAATAATAATAATAATAATAATAATAATAATAATAATAATAATAATAATAATAATAATAATAATAATAATAATAAATAATAGTATCTAATGAAACGTTGAATATATTATGATATTTGGTCATTGTGCTTAAATATTTAGAAAGCTAGATTTTGATAACAAGCGTTTTGATAAATAAAGATTTTCGTCAAATCATATTTGAATTTAGTGTTTTACTGAACATTTGAAATATTTTTATAAAATGTATTTGATACGCGGAAAATAACATTAAAAGCTAACAAATTGTTCAAACAATGCAAAATACAAAGAAAGATTTTATATAAAGCAACTTTTAGTCTGTAAGTTGTTAGTAAAAATGTACATCAATGGACCGGGGGGTTTAACTCTTCAAACCCCTTCTTTTTTATCTACACCACTACTATATATTTTGTTAAAAACGAATAAAATATTAATATTTGAACTGTTTTTATTAAATGTTTGTTATAAAAAACCTATCCGTTTTCATTACAAAATAAACAGTTCAGTGAATGAATTTGCAAGTTAAAATAATATTGAGTATCAAATTGAAAAAAATGACGGAATATAAAATTTGAAAGAAAAACAACCAATATATTTTAAAAATAAAAATGTGCTAATCAATAAATAGAAACTTATTGTTCTTTCAATTGTATATGTGGTTGCTAATTGTGCATATTGTCTGTGTGCAAATGTGTTTCACAATAGTGAAGGATATTTTACTTTTTCTAATGCCCCGACAGGGAAAATTTTGCACACTTCTAAGGTGTTTCAAAAATAAAAATTCCTAATAATTGATTATTAAAACGGTTAAATGTGAGAATTTCTGGTTTTTTATTTTGGATTTGCAAGAATATGCAAAATTGTCTCCATTGAATTGTCTTCACTGACAACCAATAATTTTACAATCTAAACCTTCATACCTTTGAATTTTGACTCCATGTCCGGAAATGGAGAGTTGAGCTTTTCAGAAATATTTCATGTCAAACCAAAACCTTATCAACAGTTCTCACTGTGAAGCTAAAATTCATATAATAAACAAACTCAATCATTTTTTTATCTCATCCTTTTGAGTAAGGTCTTTTTTATTTGTGTTTTGCTCATTAATTATGAACGAAACTATGGTGCCTATAAATGTTTATTTTTTGTAAGTGCAAGAAATTTCTAATTTTCTAACTTATATAAATATTAAATTATTTTATAAAGACTTTTTTGTTTTTCACCTTTGATTTCTTTATAAGTGACATAATATTTTCTACAAAATTTAACTATGATAATCACTCGTGAATACCTTAAATAAATCTGATTCATAGTCAAATTGTGAAGAAAATATTAAATTATTTATCAATATTATATTTTATTTTTAAAACGTTTACGTGAAACATTATTGGTGTTGTTTGATTGCTTAGATTAATTATACGTCAATATTATACTTTGTTATGATTGGCTATGATAAAATTTTGGGATTAAATAAATATTCCTAATACAAGCATGCAGCAATTATTATGTGTGACGAAATAAGCCCAATAATTGAATAAAATTACAGTAGATTTACTGCATGAAAGCAATGATTGGAGTAATCATGAAGAATTAGATTTTAATTGTTAATATGTAAAATTACAGTAAGTTTCTACTTGTTGAAGTACAAATACAATACCAGAAGAAATGATTTGTGAAGAAAAACAATTGAAATAAAAGCATATGTGAATAAAATGTAGCTGGCTCTTGAATTCTAACACCATCTGTAACGCTGTGTATTGTATCTGAATGTGCTAAATTACTCAATTTGTTTTGATAAATCTGGGTATTCATAGATAAGGTACTAGTCCTAATTCTTTAGGTATTTTTGGAGAGGCATTTATTATAAACTTCTCGGAAACTAATCGGTTTGTATAACAATTCATGACTAATTTTACTTTATTATTTTAATTTTTATAATACATTCATTTTAATCTAAAATAATAATATAAATTTGGATTTATTTTGGGTTTATATAGAATTTCAATTATTAATTACATATCCCAGACGTTTAATACAAAAAGCTTATGTTAATAAAAATTGTTTTCAAAAATTTTTCAAAAAAAAAAAATTTGTGCTGCATATAAAATTAATTTTTGATTTTTTGTCAAAGAAAAGTAAGAAATAAAAAAGGTCAAAGATGACCAAAACAAGGCATTGCACCCTGTATGGTTCATATATCTGGCGCCCCAACACGCGAATTCAAAACAGCCTACTAAATAATTATAATGTTCATGTTAAGATTATTAACTAAGTATTTATCAGCTATATTATAATAGGTAGTAATGCTATTAAAATTCTGTTGCTAACTGAATACATGACCGGAACCATTTTGTGGAATAACATTTTACAAAATACATACTTTTCTAATGCACGCTTATGGACCAGTAATATTAAAGATAGGCTAGCTAGAGTGTCGTTTTTTTCGTGCATGCCATTTGACAATTTTTTTTATTTATATTTTTTTATTTTTTGGTAACATTAAAAAAATGTAACATTCCAATTTTGCGCCCCTTTCAGATTTGCGACATGTGTGACTGCACCACTCGCACCACCTTTGTTACGGCCCTGCGTGTCGATATTAGACTGTGACAAGTTGTTGAAAAATATTCGCATATACAGTTTACCGTATCGTCATTGACGATAATTAGTTCTGTGATGCCATAAAAAAATCAAAATTTATTTATTTTACAGAATCTCATGAAAAGGTAGCCCAGGAAACTCTCAATGAGCTAGAATGGTGTTTGAATAGACTGGAAAATATTCAGACTCATAGATCTGTCAGCGACATGGCATCAACAAAAGTAAAATTTATTATATTACTATTATTTTTATTAATGTTTAACAAATAATAGGCTGGTATTAATAAATTGAAAACTTTTAAATAATATTCTTGAATTTCGATTTTTAAAAGTCTTTAAAAAGAATGAAAATAATTTTAAAACGTTTGTTTCTGCTTGATTTTTTAATTGATTATTGCGTGATTCATTTTTTAAAAATGAAATCTGAAAGTTTTTTTCACGCAAAATTTTTATTATTATTATTATTATTATTATTATTATTATTATTATTATTATTTTTATTATTATTATTATTATTATTATTATTATTATTATTATTATTATTATTATTATTATTATATAAATATTTTAAAATATTATCTATTTTATTAATATTTCTGAGCACTGAATGTAAATTTTCAAAACTGAAATTTTTTTATTTTTTCTTAATATTTCTGAACTCATTTCTTAATGAAAGGCTTTTAATTTATAAAATCAGAGTACATTTTTAATATATTGTTGGGGTTATACAAAATACATGAAATAAAATATATATAAAAATTACAAATCTTCTAAATCAATTAATATTAATTAAAAATTCGAAAAAAAGTAAAAATCAATATTTTTCTAGAGAGTAATAACCGATAAAAAATGAAATTTGGAAGAAGAATAAAATAATTTTAAACTGAGGCCTGTAGAAGGGTCAGGAACCCAAAAAACTTCAATTAATAAATTAGTTTTAATGCGAGCCTTTTAATCAATGGTTAAATAATGGGTTCTTGAGAATTAATAAATCGTTTACCCTATTCAAAAAGAGGCAGAGAATAATGGGGAGCAAAGTGCTATTAAATCAGAGAGCAACAAACAAAACACATCACTGGGTCGAATAACAAAAATAAAAGAAATAAAATAAAATTATCAAAGAGCTCCTCTGGTTGTATCTCGAGTTGTTAAGGAGTGAAAGAAATTCGGTTGAATAAGAATGTGTTTTGACTGTAGCGGTGGTATATTTTATATTTTCTAATAAATTGTGAAATTGAGTGTATCAGTTTTATTACAAATAAAGTTATTTAGTTGGGGGCGGAGTCTTATCTATTTACACATTGAACACGATGAGTCAGATCGAGATTTAGTTCCATCGGCCAACATATAAATATCCCAACAATAGTTTAAAAAGATCCAGTGATGATTTTGTGCTTTTATATTTAAATATTGAAATTCATAAGAAAATTTGAATGTCATTGAATTTCACTGAATAAATTTCATCGTTTTCTGTTTTTTCTCACATTAAAATTCAATATGATTTCATCAAAATTCAGGCTCTCATGGCATTATTTAAGCAGTTTCACTTTTCTTCTATCAAACTCATTATCACATTGAAACAAATTTATTTAAATTTTTCTCTCAGAATTCTCAATAATATCTAATTTCAATCCAGTGATATAAATATATGGGAATTATTCCCTCTCTTATTTGACATAGATCATCGCCATTCCGTCCCATTTTATTCCGAGGCGAGATTTCAGATTTGATATTCATTTTAGAACCCAAACTGAACACGAAATAGAGTTGAAAAAAAATTGATTATAATTTATTTATGAATTATAATCAATAATTCCAAATATTATTGCTGTGCTGCTCTCGGGAATATTGATTAAATTCACCTGATTTCACTCAATAATTTGAATCCCCATATGATATTTGGAATGAACCCCTCTTGCTCTTTTTCGGTTTTCTAGAGGTAGTAATTTTGGCATTTTCTAAGCAAATAAATAAAAATATACATAATTAATTAATTAAAATATTTTCATCAAAATTCATTGTTAAAAATATTTTAATAATAAAATATAAAATATTTTAATCGATGTCGGTGAAATAATGAAAAGATCGTTTGAGATCTTTAAAAATCTGTCAAACTTTACAGAGATAAGAAGTAAATGAAGAAGTAAACTTTAAAAACCCGCCAAGACTGGCAAATGGTCTTACATTGACAAATAATATGATAATGCAAACCGACCTAAAGCTTATATGAAATCAAAAGACAATATTCCTTACATCAAATAGTAAATAATTTCAAGTCAATTGAAGTCAATTTTCTCAACAGAAAAGGGATTTATAACAGAATGAAGGAATTGCATAGATTTAATTTCTACATTATTATTTTCAGTCTATTTAGTTTGTTTTTATATATCATACAATAACAAGTTGTCAAATCACTGTATCTGACAACTTCATTATTTTAGGCTTTTTGAACTGTAATGTTTTGGTTAAAAGAAATTTAAATGACAAATCGCTGCTTAGTTTTGGTTTTCGCAATAAAAATATTTTTGTGATTAAATTTATTCTGTGCTTGTTTGAATACTGCAATGATGATGTAATGTGGTGTAAGAATTTTAAAAAATAATCTTGTAATGAATCGAGTAACTTTACAGTGTTAATACTGCCATCCTACAGAGTTACTGTGTACACTGCAGAGACCTTCAACGGAGTAAATTTACTTGCTTACATAAATTTAATTTTAATTAGCCTAAATGACTGCATTTCAATACCATAGATTCGAAAATCTAATTTATTTTTTTCAGGGCGGATCGGGTTCGGACTATAATATATTATGAAGAGTAGGGTTCGAGTCTGGTCGGGTCGGGTAAAAATTTTACTGGCCCGTGCAGGTCTCTGATACACTGTACAGTTCTAGCTAACTACATGCTAGGCATTAAAAGCCTAGTAAAACAATTAAACCTACAAATTTTTAAAAATAATTTTTGAAGTTATGAAATAATTGTTTATTAATACCAAGAAAAAAGTTGTTGCAACTTTTTAATCTTGAGAGTCTTTAATGCAGCTTGTAGTGACATGAAGTTTAGCCAATGAAAAACAAGACTTTGTAGTTACAAGTCTTTCTAGTTTGCAAAGGAAGTGAAGTATAGAGACAATGTCGTCAAAAAGTTCACTAAAAAATAATTATTTTTACACATTTTCTTCAGATGATGATGTTGTCAACATAAATTAAAAACATTGATAAATAAAACTGTAAATAGAATGTCGAATGTGCAAAATTGGCAATTGAACGAAACAATTATTGAAGGGAAAATTTATTCACTAATAAAATAAGCAAAGCAAAGATAAGATTTAGAATAGCAATCAATCTGCGGTTCAAAGTTTGGGATAAACTACTAGTCGAGCGATTGTTGATAATATTTGACATTGGTTATTCCCAAATAGTCTTAATTGATCATTGTAGTATGTAAAAGAGAGTAAAAACAAGGTTGTATTTGTGCTGATTAATAAATCTGGATCATTGTTGAAGATTTGTCGTCACTCAGAGGCATAACTAGGGTATGGCAAGTGCCATGGGCGTCAACTGAACGGGGACGCGAAAAAGCGCCTAACGTATAAATACGCAAATGAAAATAGAAATATTTTTATAGAAATAAATGTGTATTAAAAAATTGCGTAGGAAAAAGCACGCATTCGTTTTTCGTTTGTTTCTCCATGTCCTCTATGCCTCTAGCTCTCTTTCTCTCTACAAATATGATTTTGTGTTTGAATAAAATAAATGTAATTAAACAATTTGCGTCAGCTAAAGCAAAAAAGGTAAATTTGTAATAAAGTGTTAATAGATTTAACTTGTGTGATTTTTTTACCCAATTCTAAAGTAGTTTTTTAGAAAATAAAACGTAAGTAACCTATCGTCGGAGAGGGGCGCAAGATCGGTGTTTGCAATAAACGCCATTTACCCTAGGTACGTCACTGTTGTCACTGCAATACAACACTAGGAGTTTATTCGTTAGTTGTTAATATCTCATTTCACTGACAATCCAACATCATTAAAGATTTTTATTTTGTTATTGCTAATAAAATTAATTAGTTAATTTTAATATGATAAATTAAATTTCATTGTTTATTTCAATGAATAAATTGTTTTAAAGAATTCTCGGTAAGTCGTTTTAGTTGTATTTTTTTAATTTTGTTTTTAGGTTTTAATTTTTATCACTTCATTGCTTTTGAATATTTTTATATTCAAAATTGTTTATAACTTAAAGGTAATTTGTATATTATGTTTTAGTTTAAACAAATAATTAATCGAGAACTCAGTCAATTTGCAGACAGTTCAAAATCAGGCCATCAAATTTCTGATTATATCTGTAAAACGTTTCTCGATTCTCAGTTGGATGATTCAATACCCGAGGCGTCGTCATTTGAGCGTGACATTGATGACAGAAAAGGAAAAGGAAAATTCGAATCTGTCAGACGGAGTACCAAATTAGTGAAAGCAAGCACAGAACCAGTTTTGAATAATTCTAATCTAGTCACTGATTCGGTATTGAATGCGTCGTTTGTTATTGAAGCTCCGGAAAATGACGAAGACTCAGAAACAGACGTACCTTTGCACGGTGTTCATGTTGCAAATGAGGAAGAGGTTTCAAAGGTAGTTCTAATAATATTTTCTTGCTGAATAAGTATCCATTTTATTTTTATTTTGTCATTTAATTTTTATATTCTTTTCGAATTTGAAAGTCTGATATGTTTACGATTGTCTTTTGCAATGTAAAAGTATGTGTAGTGATAAATTTAATTTGTTTAAATATCATGAAATAAGCGTGTTGACTTGAATTTGAATTAGATTACACAACAAACTATCCGATAATGAACAATTTGGAAATATTATTAGATATACTTCCACGATTTAAAGGTATCAATCTGGAGGTAATGAGTGATTTACTAAAGTGGAAACGTTATGCGACATAATTTTCCGAGTTAAAGGTTTAATTTAAACAAAAAGTTTATTTGTAAGCTTTCTAGACCACTATCAGTTATCAAGTGCTCTCTACATTTTAGAGACTATAAAGATATTGATCTTTAAGTGCAATGTACAAATTTGACTAGTCAGCGACGAAAACTTTTTCTGGCTATTTTCAGCAGTTTATCCTTTCAGGAATTAAAAAATTACCAAATAATGATGATTTTGTTGAAGAAAATAATTTCGTATCATGATCGGATTATCCGAAAAACAGTGTGAACTTTCTAATTCAACCTTTTCAATTATACATATGTTCTTAATAATTAAAGTAATTAATTGCTTGATGTATGTGTGTGTGTACTGTTACAGGTATGAACCTTTGATGAATAATAGCCTCTAATTTCCTAGATATAAATACTTGTAATTATGACGTAATGAAATATAATTTAATAACTCAGTTTTATCTTTTAAAACAAATTATAACCTTCTTTATTTGTAACTCGAACATTTGGTAAGTCAAAAATGAATATTTTATTTGTAAAATAATTTAGATTCTTGATAGTGATCTAAAGAAGTGGGGGATGAATTTATTCAGTTTTGCCGATGTTACAGCCGATCAACCTCTAGCAGTAGTTTCTTATACTATTTTTAAAGTAAATTTATATAATTGATTTCTATAATTAAATTAATTTTTTTCAGGATTTAAACTTAATCAATAAATTTCAAATTGATTCAAAAACTCTAGTGCAATTTCTCATCAAAGCAGAAAGAAGTTACCGTAATACAGTACCCTATCATAATAATATGCATGCTGCCGACGTTACGCAATCTGCTAATGTTTTATTGGCTGGTCAGGCCTTAGAAGTAAGTTAAATTTAATATTACAAAACCACGTGCATCAAGTGATACATCATTTCCATAATAAATTTGCTATTATTAGATAAGTTTTTATGCTTCTAGAATCTAGATAGATGCACATATGCAAACACATACAGTCAGTCAACGGTTATTCGGTTATATCTGCATGCATCAACTGATCTAATTGAACTTTAATGCATTTTCTTTCTAAAGACAAAAACTTTTCATAAATATGACGAAAAATTGTACTGCTTATAAGAGTTTCATTGTGAAAATGGTATATATTGTCCTATCTAGTAATAGTATATTCAAATATATAGAACTCTCGTATAAAATGTTTAATTAGTTACATGTTATCTAAAATGGTATTGTACTATGCAAACTGGGCTGATCCGAAAGGCAAGCGATACAAGCAATCACCTAAATAAAGGTGCAATTTTAACTTGAAGAATATAATCTGATATTATTTGCCGTGTTCATGCACTGACCTAAGCGATAGCACTGATAGACCCGATATATAAAATGTGTAAAATTGTTCAATATTTTATGTTTATAAGAATAATGTGTTAAAATATAGACAAATCAGGTTGATCGTATGTGATCGACGCTGTTGATCTTAGTCACGTTAGAAGGTAGAAGTGAGCCCACGATGACTCATCGTTTTTCATGGGCTCACGATGACTAATCAAAAAAGGAAATTGTCATAATGATGACTCATTAATAAAAAAATTCTAAGTTCAAAAAAAGGCATATAACCCCTCTCCCTAACAAACAATTTTTTTCAAAATTTTTCTAAGTCACTTTTCTTTGGAAAAATTTATAATATTATTTCAAATATTATTATTTTTACTATTATTTAAAATATAATTTTATTTTAATTATTTCAATTATTATTATTTTTATTATTACTTTCATACTATCGTTAATAAAAATCAATAACAACAAATAACTGGTTAATACATTTATTAATATATTAAAAACCAAGAGCAAGTCTTGCACGTTCTAATCTCCATATTGTAGAATATATATAGTTTTGATCCACTTTAAATCATTGAATCTTTATTGTCACATACCAGTTTTCATTCTCCTTGAACATGATTTCTTGAAAAGCATCATAAAAAAAGTTTGAAAAGCTTGACGAACATTGAAAAACACAGTATTTATTACTTGGATATTGTTATTGATTGAACCTGTTGAAACAATTAGATTAAAAATACAATACCCGTTTGTTGACTCACATACAATTACCTTTAAAGATGATTTGTAGATTTCAAAACTTGATGAATTGCAAGCATATTTAATTCAAAATTGTGAGATTATTTTCAAAGAGCTTGAGCTTAAAGATTATCAATATTTTAAATTCTCATTGAATATTGGAATTAATGAAATTACGTTTGATAAAATCCTATCAAACATATTTACAAGATGGAAAAGTTAATCAAGGGGTAAGGAAATCAAAAATAATTAAACTTCATCAAAAATTATTCATATATACTAACATCATCGATCCTATAATTGTTGGTGATAGTAGTGTTCCACTATTGAAATCTGTATGGATTGAAAAACATGACCAGGATGAAGTTGTCAATATAAATATCGAGAATCCTATGTACTTACCAATATCAATATTTTATCGGAAAACAGTATGGATCGGGCTGGTTTAAAACAATCGGTAGATTTGCACTTCCAATTCTTAAACGTATCGGTAGTTTTGGAATGAAAACTGCTAAGGATGTGATAATGAATGATCAGAAAATACTACCATCTCTTAAAACAAATGCATTGGCTGAAATAGGGAAAGTTGCGGGTATGTTTCAAAAACAGCCAGCACCGACTCCAAAACGTAAAAAGCACCGATCATCACGTATAAACAAACAAATGAAAGGACATGGGACTATGTTTGAAAAATGATTTGTGGTAAATCCGAATTGTGTATATTTGACCGACCGTCACCTCAAGCTTTAATTGAATATGGTGCCTTTGAAGAAGAATTTCCCATGAATTCTCTTACTGATAGTAGAAATAATGTTGAATTTTATATTAATGGTTCTCAAACTGAATATCTGGACTTGACCGATACTTTATTAACTGTTAAAATTAAAGTTATAGATAAAGATAAAAAAAGCTTGGCCTATGCTGCTGATGTAATACCGAATAATTTCTTGTTTCATACACTTTATGGATTCAATTCTTGGTTTTAATAATATCAAGATTGAGGTTGAAAACAATACATATATTCACAAGGCGATAACTATTTTAAATTATAATACCGATACTAAAAATACATGTCTTACTCCTATGGGTTATGGTAGCGATGATGATCGGAAAAAACGGATTAAGGGCTCAAGATTATTTACCATGTGTTCATCATTACAACTTGATTTCATGGATCAACCTAAATATTTACTTCCGTGTGTTAATGTCCATATGCGTTTGAAAAGATCTGATTCCGCACACTCATTAACTTCGGCAACGGAGAACCAATATGTCAAATAGATGACGCAGTGTATTAGCCGGTCATCAACTTGGTCTGAATTCTAAACATGCAATTTATCAGTTAAAAACTAAGGAAATAGTTTCATTTGCTATTGGTCAGGGTGCATCATCTTTCTATAAGGAACAAATATTTGGTGATCGAAGAATGCCAAATTTTATACTTGTAACATTTCAATCTGAAACTCAGTACAACGGATCATACACTGCTTCGAGTTCAACTTTTAAACATTGTAATGTTACTTCATTATCATTGTCGAAAAATACGGATTATCGAGAAACATACACTCAAGATTTCGATAATGATAATTATTGCGCTACATATATCCAAAGTATAGTGAGAAATATGGGTTATTTGGATAAAAACTTGAATGGTGGTATAACACTTAAAGAATTTAAAACCAAATACCCGTTTTTCACTTTTGTTTTGGCCTCTGATTTTGATTTGAATCAAAGTCAACTACCTCAAAATGGAAATCTACGACTGGATATCAAATTTTCAAAAGCTACAACAAAACCAGTTAATGTCATAATATATGGAGTATTTGAAAATGAAGTGCAAATAACTGCAAATAGAACAGTACTTGTATAAATGAAGTAAAGAAATGAAGAAATTTGTCATGGAGTAAGTTTTATAAAACTATTGTTTTAATTATAATAGTTCTGTTCAGATAAATCAAATTGGTACTCAAATATTGGGAAACGAGTTTGTTGCAGTGTACCCATTAGACAAAATTCCTTATTTAAAAGCCAACCAAGCCATAATTGTCAACACAGATTCATCTACTCTTAATGGAGAACACTGGATTGCAGTCTATGTTAAACTGGATAAAATATATGTTTTCGACCCCATGGGTTTTTATTATCCTCCTCTATTGATCAAAAAACTATCGGAAATTGGAAAACAGGTTGAATACAACAAAATTCAATTTCAAAAACTTGTGGCCAACATTGTCTTGCTTTTTTAATGTATAAACATTCTAATTAAATAAATGTTTTGTAAAAATGGCGAGTTACTTTATTAATATTATGATGCATAAAAATATTATTAAATAGTTATGTATTATTAATACAAACAATATTTTTGAACCACTACATTGGTTATTTAGAGATGAACCAATGGATCATACAGATTTGGAATGGTATGAAGGAGGATTCTTTTGTCCGACATGTATATAGCAAGATAATGATGTCAATCAAATTTTTTATGTGCCTAATGATAGCGGATGGAAGATTGAATTATTGAAGAAATATTTTTCCACACTTCGATTAATAAAATATTTGTTAACCAAGACGGATTTTCCATCAAATATTACATGTCCCTATCGTAAACATTCTGATTGTGCCTACAAGCTTTGTCTTTTAGCTGTTGTAGATTATTTAACTGTTTTATAAACAAATAATAATAATAATAATAATAATAATAATAATAATAATAATAGTTATTTCTAACAACATCCATTGTGGTTCTAAAGAGAACCGTTTTCATTCTTAATTTTTTAACAATAATTATTTGTGGTCCTAAGGAGGACCTTTACACATTCTCAATTCATTAGAGAGGACCGTTCACAATCATTATTTGTGGCCCTGAAGAGGGCCGGTGGTACGTTCTCATTTCGAGGAAACAGTGGAGAATAAATCTGAGTTAACTAGCTAAAATAATAATAATTATAATAGTCAATCATTACTCACACATCACCGAATTCATCAGGGAAATCGAAATCGCCAGGCAATTCATCAGGCAAATCATCTGGCATAACGAATTCATCCTCGTCAAGGAAATCCAAATCATCTGCAAATTCATCTTCGAATTCGTCAAGGAAAATATTATTCAATCCAATATCATCTAAAATATTAAAATGCCCATATGCGAAGCTCTTATTCTCCTCAACCCATACCCTTTTATCTTCGTTGTTTGTAAGGGCTACCTTCTCTGTTCTAAATGGAAATAATTGATGATTTCTTGAACCAAACCGAGATTGATGAACTTTAGATATAGTCATTCCATGATAACAATCTACATATGATTGATGGGTGATTGCTGTTCCCTTTAACGTTACGCCCTTTGCTTTATTTACTTCTTTCTCATCACCACTGAGCAGACTATAACATTTTGGCCTGAGGAGGATCCATTTTTGATACGCTTTCCCTTTGCTTTCGTCCTTAAATTTCCTAATTACTGAATCCAGATTTCTGTTATATAACGGATCTGTTGGTTCGTAATTGCTGGTATCCAATAATATATCTTTTATCATTGCAGGTAGTAATTGTGATCTCAATTTCACATATTTACATTCAAGGAAGAATGAGTCTGTGTCCCCGGCTATGATATTTATTTGGCAATTGAACTGTGCTCGATATTTTGCCAGTTCAATATATTGCAATTCATACATCCTGAGTTTAGATAGGTCTAGCACTGTTTGACCAATGTAGCTAGGTCTATCTAAACACGCTACATCTTTATTTAGTAAAAGAGCGATCAAATCATCTGCAATTTTTATTGACCTTTTAAAAGTTGGTTTTGATGTATATTTCAGTATCGGTTTTTGTGTAAATTTTATTGCCCGATGTATATTTATAACTTCTACTCCAAGGGCCATATATAATTTTAAAAGACGCCAATGGATAACGTAATTATTTTTCGGGTGATGGGTTAATAATAATTTCGGTACAGTGGAATTTGGTGGACACAGTTTTTCAGCAGCTACCGGGAAATCGTCTAGGTGATCGTGAATATTAGACGGAGTAACTAAATCCACCTCCACAGTGTATCCATATGATAATGTTTCCAAATCCGAACTAATGCAGTCAACTAAAGTTGCTAATTATTCCACTTCATTGTATATCCACTCAAAATCGCAGGATGGTAAATATTGGCTTAATGCCCAGCCGTAGAAGTTGTTTATATCTATAAAAAGCAACTTGGTTTCTTCATCTGTAACGGCGTGTTGCTTGTTTACAAATGTGAGACCACCACGGATTCCATCTTCAAAGAAATTGTACATTTCCATATCGATCAACAATTCAACTGGATCTTTTAATATCATGATCGCATATGCCCAACTCATACAGGGGAATCCAAAAACGTTGAGTGATTCAAGTCTATTGTGAGCTTTTGATCTTGCTCGAAATTGTTGGAAGAAATCGGCAAGCAAAAACACGTCCAGTTTTAAATAAATTTGTAAATAATCCATCAGAGTTTCGCAACTCGTTTCTTGCCATATTTGTTGAGCTAACTCATACTCCTCATATGTAACACTTTCCCAAATAGGAGGTAATTCATATGTTGTTTCTAAAACATCCTGAATAGTGGCAAAATCATAAGGAAATATGTCTTTGTTGTTAATAGTTACCCCAGTAGTAAACACAGAACGAGTTCTTGGTAATTCTGTCAGTGATTTTACTGCATTATGCAATGAAGAATTGACAAATTGGTATGAGTCAATAAATCTCACTGTAAATTTTCCTAACCATACTATTAGGCTTAAAAATTTCTCAGTGCTTGTTAGAATGCAACTGAGACTCCAATGAAGAAATTGATTAAGGCCGTGTTTCAATATATGCTGTAGATCATAACCTTTTAGATTATGAAATACAATAGGTAATGTTTCTCGTATTTTTCGCTGTTTATTACATAAATTACATGCAGCTCCGAGATATTTTCCTGTAAAGTGATCATGGTCTCTCACTTTCTCCGGTATTGGCTTTTTACATAAGTAGCAATCGACCGCTAAACTAAACTCCTATTTCTCTTGGGTTGTCAAAATGTTCATTTAGACATGTCCTCTTGTCTTGTAATAAACTTTGACAATATTCTCTACAATATTTTCAACTTCAATCAGAAATCTATATACACAATCTGGTCCGATAAAATGCAAATACTTTGTAGCCCTGTAGAATTGTTTACCAGTAAGAGGCTTGCAGCACTCGGTAAATGTTTCTGATTATCTCTTTCATCCAGAGGCAAAACCGCTTCGAAGTCTACATATATGACAAATGGAGGAGTTACCATTTTTGACCAGTCATTAAAATACAAGTCACTGTTTTCAGGGAACGTGTACAGTGTTATTCCTAGTTGGTTTTTCTGTATAATTCCACACGCCTATCAAAAGCTATTTGGCTTCTGAATCCATTTAAGCATGTCTCACACCATATGCATTGGATACGTACAGGCCAATTATGGGTTTTTCTACAGTTCATTAATCTCTGCAAATCTTGAACTGCTGTATAATGGTATTCACCATTAGATTCCAATAACAACAAATACATCGGTGTTGAGGATGTTTCAATATAATATCCACATTGTCGATATCGATCATATCTTTATCATTATATTTGAGGACATTGATTGCAATACCTTCGTTTTGCCTCTCGAATTTTGGCATATCCTTTAATTTCATCGGCATATCTGATTCATCGTTAACCAATTCTGACAGAAATGGTATATAATTTTGAACATTTGTGTTATTTTCCATGATCATATCTTTTTTCAAATTAGCTAGTACTCTGTAAACAAAACACAAATTGTCCTCATTTACCACATTTACTATAGCATTTTTATTTGCTAAGACTTTCGGGGTTGAAATATAGCTTCTTCCAGTCGATCTGGAGATTTCTGAAACCTTGGTAATTTTGAAATTTATTCCGATTATTTTTATCAGTCGCCATCCACTTCCAAGTTCGGACCTAATATGAATTTTTTCATGCTATTTTTCAATACCGTCTGCTAAAAACTTTTGAAAATTATCTGGAGTTACATTCACTGCGTTATTAGAAAATCGTGACGTTTTGTAATCGCCATCCTTTTCAAAATCTGTATCTATTTCGAATTGGACTTTTACAGATTTCATTTCCTTTATTGTTGATAATAGTTTGTTTTTATGAATTTCAGGCAGATTTATGTTGCTGAATGTCATTGTTATTATTCTGTGACAATTTTTTAAATCAGATTGAATAACTAATTTTTCATTAGGTACATCATCTTCTTCTGATTCAACCACTTCTACCGCTTCAACAGCTTTTTCTGATTTCACCGCTTCTGATACTATAATAACATCATCATCTATAGCAATGATGTTATTGTTTTGAATATCTATCCTATTACTTTTAAAAACTCTTTTAAAAAATTCATTTTTATCTGTTTTAAAGGATGTAAGGTGTTCCTTATGGTTATTATTAATCATTTCGTAAGGGCTAGTGAATAGAGCTTCGCAAAATGAACATATTTTATACTATAATATTTTTCCATTGTAAAATGAAATTGTTTTTCGTCATGAATTTTTGACGTGCAAATATTTTGATAAATATTACCTTAATTTAAAAAACATTTAATTTGATTAATTTATCATATTTGTTGTCAAAGTCTGATATATTTTCGTTTAAAAATTTATTATTAATACATCAAATATTATAACTTTATTTTAATTATTATATACAAATTTGTTTTCAGTAATGTTTTCGAAATTATCATTTTAGGTAATTGAATAGTTGCAATTCAATAATTTCAAATTACTTTATTAGAAATTATAATAAAATCATTATAAAATCATTAATTTGTACATATTTCGTTACTAAAAAATGTTATAAAACTATTCTCTGATCTTTTATAAAAAATATGTTAATTTATTAAGATAATATGCATTAAAAACTAAAAAGCATTAAAAATTATAAGATGGCAAGTATAAAAATTTCACATTATTCATAATTTCTCATTAATAATATTTTATACTTTTATGAAATATAAATTATAGAATTATAGAATTAGATAAAAATATATTTCAACAATAAAAATTAAATATTTTGCTAAAAATGTTATAAAACTATTCTCTGATCGTTTATAAATATATGCTAATTTATTAAGATAATATTAAGAATATACGTTAAAAATAAAAAAATTATAAAATAGCATAGTATAAAAATCTTAAAATCTAAATTCATATTAAAATAATATAAAAACTATTCTATCTTAAAAATAGATTAATTTAAAAATTATAATAAAATCAATATAAAAATCTTAAAGTTAACATATCTTATAAGGATATTTCGTTACTAAAAATGTCATAAAACAATTCTGTGATTGTTATTAAAAAAATATGTTAATTTATTAAGATTAATACACCTTAAAATTGACAATCTTTAAAAATTATAAGAGGGCAAGTATAAAAAATTTAATATTATTCATAATTTCTCATTACTAATATTTTATGAAATATAAATTATAGAATTATATAAAAATGTATTTCAACAATAAAAAATTAAATATTTATTAAATATTTTACTAAAGATCTTATTAAATAATCATACTTTTTTATGAAATAGAATTAAGTAAAAATTAAACCTTATTAAATAATTTACTAAAAATTATTAAATTCTTACATTTCGGTCTTGCACGTTTAGAAGTACTGGCTCCTTCATTCATCAGCATATTCATATTCATTCTGTTGGATTCATCCATAAAATTTGGCATAGTCATTCTGTCAGATTCCTCCTTAACCATAAGCATATTATTCATTGGCATATTTTCAACTACAAACCTTTATTAATAATAATAATTAATTAATTAATAACTATACCATTTAAATTAAGATCCACGCCGAACAGATTTGATCCATCTCCATTAATTTTAGCCTTCCTGTGTTCGCCCATAAGAAATCGGCAAACATTCCCTAAATTAATTATAAATTTAATTTAAATAAAAATAATAAATTTACTTTTTCGCGATTTCTCGCCATTTTTCTTTAAAAATTTTGATAGATTTATTTGCGACATTTTGTTTTTAAAAAGTGATTAATTTCCTAATGTTTATACTTAAACAGAAATTACTTTAGTCATTATCCAATGAGATTGCTTAAATTATTTTTCAACCAATCACAATCGAGATAGAGCATGCATAGACGTGTTGTGGTGTTACAAAGACATAACACGAAAAACATCATGTAATAGTTACAATGACATAATATACACATTAAATAACAAGGACATATGCACATGAAATGCCCATCACATGTTTATTAACAAATTATGTATAAACAAATTATAATGAAAAATATTATTACAATGAAAAATAATAATTATAATTTCACAGCAATGCACAATTAAATGAAAAAGGTAAATATTAATTTAATTTAATTTAATATTATTATTATTATTTTATTAAGATGTTCTCATAAAATACTTGGCTGATAAAATATTAGAAATTACTGGGATAAATATATATGAATACCTATTGAGGGATGAAGAATATGATAATCAATCTTGGAGCATGGAAGAAACTAATGAAGAGACTGAGGATATGAATAATGATATGAACACAAAAATGTGGCGATGATGAATGTGATTGTAATGAAATAAATATTAAAGAATAAAAGTTTTGTAATTTACAAAAATTAATAAAAATAAAGCATAAAACATTTATTATTTTTTCAAAATATATTTTACACTAAAATAAATTGAACTAAGTCCAATCATAATTAAAATAAGTTTTGTTTTGGTGGAGAATTTTCTTTTTTCACCAAGCATATTGATATTATCCCATGATCCGTTTTCAGCTACCCGTGATGAAATCTCATTTTGAATTATCTATTTAATATTAATAAACTATTTTTAATTAAAAACATTATATCTGTAAAGACCAATGGAAATATCTTTCATACATAATATCTTTTATATATGAAAGCCACAATGACTCTTGACCATTTCATATTTTTCAATAATGCATAAAACACTCCCTTGAATGCATTTTCCTTTGCATTGAGTGTTGATCTAGAAAGGATCCATGAAAAATCGATGGGATTCCTTCTGTAAACTTTCAGGGCTTCATCCACGAGAAATAAAAGATTGGTAATAAATTCATCTCCTTTCTCTTCTGTTACCAGACCGTTTAAGATATGAATTGTTTGTTGGTTCATTTTTAAATGAATTATAAAATTGTTAATTTTATTTATACCATTGCCCGATTATATATAAGAGATTTTATTGGTTATTATTATTTTGTATTATAAATATACTAATAATAATAATAGTAAAAATTATAATAATAATAATAATAATAATATTTGAAATAATAATAATATTTGAAATAATATTATAAATTTTTTCTATAGAAAAGTGACTTAGAAAAATTTTGAAAAAGTTCTTTGTTAAGGGGGGGGGGGTATGTCTTTGTTTGTACATGGAAAAATTTTGAAATTTTTATGACTCATCATTATGACAAATTTCTTTGTTCGAATAGTCATCGATGAGTCATCGTGAGCTCATGAAAACAACGATGAGTCATCGTGGGCTCACTTCTACCTACTCACGTATTTGTTTGCAAAGAAATAAAACACAACCCTCTTGTATACCCTAGTTGATTTTTTTATCGGAGTTGGTAGTTACTTCTAATATCTTAAAAATGTTTTCACTCTTTGTCAAGAAGAGAGTCAGACAGTAAAATTCTGACCTTGTTGGGTGAAGTTTAACCTCTGGGAGAAATATTTGGTCTACTTAAATACACCACCATCGTTTGGAGAAAGCGATACTGCATCAACAGAGATTATATATTTTGTTAATAATTATTAACTGTTTATTATGATTTTCATATTTAATTTTATGTTGGTAAATATTTAGTATTTTTATATTCTATAAAAATATAATTAGACCCTCAATAATGGCCCCAAAAACGTTATCTGGAGCCGAAAAATGAAAACGAATATAAAATATTGATAGTAAAAATTTGACAAATAAACTTTAAAATCTAGTACCGACATCATTATCAAATTTGATGACCCAGCTACATGGTGGGTCCCATCTTCGATATTCAAGGGGGTGGGAGTCGCGAAGTATGGCTGTTGAAAGATTAACAGTATGAAGAGGAGTACACCAAAGGTGATACTACATTGATTAAATTCGCTATTAAATGACTAAACTTCACATATACCGGTCATTGATTAGATAGATTATATTGCACTAAAATTCAAAAGAAATATTCTATATAATTATTTATGTCAATAATTATTGTAAAATCTTAACATTCATTCTTAAGAACAATAACAAAAACCAAAGATTGATCACTACACAGCAAAATACACAAAACGCATATATATATATATATTATATATATATATATATTCCTATTAATTTGCTAATGCATTTTTTTTTAATAATAAATTTTTTAAACTTAGTAATTTTTCGTGCGACCCTTCACAAGTCTAAAATTGTTAATCAGGCCCAAGACATGGGTTGAGTTTAGATTATTTTATGTGTAAAATATCGCAACGAAAATCACTACCAACAATCACAAAACAGAATGTTGTGTCAAATATATTTTGAGCTCATATAATGAGTTATTAAAGTATTAATGGGGGTTGGCGGAAATTTAGTTTTTATCTAGGACATTTAAGTAACCTCGAGCCTATCCTGGATGCATAAATATGCTGTTTCTTTTATATCAAATCTTGGTTTTTAATTTAATATAAAATTTTTGTTGTTATTAATCCAAAATGTCTATTTGGTAAAGAAAATTGTTTTATTTTTACAAATTTTAAAACATTTTAAGAAAAATTTTATTTTATTAAATGTTTATTATTTTAAAACTGAGAATTCTGTTTTGAGCTCCTTTCTACGTCCGTTAATGTTTTCTATTAGTGACAGTTTATTTTTTATTTATTTATTGAAATTTTTATACAAAATAAAATATTACTGCTATTTATGTAAAATTATGTTGAAAATTGAAATATTTCGGAGCTCATTTTCATACTTACTTTCTCGGTGCAGACAGCATAAAAGTTGGGAAGAAAATTTTCATCTAAAATAAAATTATAGCTTTCTGCCAATTTAATTTTTTCTATAATTTCTTTGAAGTTGAATTTGTTTTGTCACTTTCATTTTCAATATTTTTATTTTTCAGCGAGTTAGACTTTTACTGTGAAGTCTCACGTAATTCAATTGTTTTAATCTTCAAATAAATAATAAGAAGAAACAATAAATAAAGGGCCTAGATCCATATTTCCCCTCACAAAATCTACACAGTAAACCTGTTTCTAATGATCAGTGCCAAATTATTCCGCGTTAAAATGGGTTTTTCTCTTTAGGACTTCGCGTTATCCCGCTTCATTTCAAATTAAATCTCGCTATTTTTTAAGTAATCCTTATAGGCGTCCTTATAAGAATTTGAAGACAATTGCTATTATGCATTCCTTTAATTTCAATCATTCCAAACTGAGATTTTCTTTCATATCTTTATTGAAATAAAGCATTAAATTATGTTCGTCACCATATTTACTGAAACGTCTTTTGTCATCGACAGAATGAACTGGTATTGCAAACTCCACCTTTGCGACAGATGGTCATCTTTACACACGAGCTGTTCAAGCAACACGGAAGTGTATTGCTCAAAATAAATAAGCCAAAATGTACTTGTCGGAGATCGAGAACACGTATTGGTTGTCTACCATCATCAACACATGAAGGTAGTTTTGTTATAATGCCCCTAAAGCTTATTGCTCAGATATTAACTTGGTAGTTATCAACTTTGAACATGGACATGTCATTAAGTCGTCTGCTACTTTGTAGAATTTAAAACAAACCGTTAACTGAATGGCAAACAAGGATGATATTTATTTACTTCATCGGCTTGTATTGTAATCCACAGCTGATTGCGGGTAATCTTTTTGAAAACTCAAATTGCGGACCTGTATAGTGGTGCCAGGGAAGGGGCGTTATTATTTTTATTCATTGTAAAGAAGTGGTGATCCATAAAAGGTTGGGAACCTATGATCACAATCATCATTGTCTAATTTTTAAAGTTTTGCTTTAATGACTTCAATACTTAGGTCACCAGTTTTCATTTTGGTCCCAACATGATAGAATGTTATTTACTGTAGAAAACTCCTAATGGTGGAATCTTGTTATCTTTTTCGTTTATCCCTTGTAGTTTTTAGAATATATAAAGACTCTAAACACCTCACTAATTATCAACGGCAAACTGTGTAATTTGCAAAAGGTTACCATTTGCAGTAGCTTATCTAGTCCTTGAATAACTCGATAATCATGTATGAAATTAACCTTTTCCCCTCTATACAGTGTCGTTAAATTTTTTATTACTCAATATCTATTGGTTGCATTGAAGAAGATATTGTGAAAAGAAGAAATTCCAGCTTTATATTTTTAGGTTGTTTAAATTGGCAGTGTCATTCACCGGAAGTCATTCACACATTTTTCCTTAAGCGGTACTCCACAAACCCTTTTAGCATAGCTGCTTATCACAAGCTGATGATGGCTTGCATTAATTGGGTGACTTTTAATTGTATTCAGCAAAGAGAATTTTCTCAACAGTGTTGAGTCATTTCGCTTATTTTTAATTTGACAAAAGATTAAATATCTTTTATCATTATACTCAACACAAATGTTCTGCTTTGTTTTTATCAAGTGTTATTAAAAGAATTATTAAATATAAATATAATAAAACCAAAACTGAATCAAATGGATATTATACCGCATAGAAAGATCTTTTTTACCGGGGTCGTGAAAACGAAAACAGTCTGGTTGCAAAAATTGTATATATTATCATTATTTGTTTTACTTTCTCTCATAAATTCAGAATGTTTTCTCGGATCTCGAGATCCTCTCAGTGATATTTGCTAGCATCATTCACGACATGGACCATCCGGGCGTCACTAACCAATACTTAGTCAACACAAGTAATAATAATAATTATTATTATTATATTTATTCCTAGAAATTCCTTTGCATATTTCTAACAAAAATGTGAAATAATTCAATTTGTCAATATTTGAGGTAAACAAATTTATCAATTGAATAAACATCGGGTAATGAAAATTTTTATTTGCTTTTTAAACTTATTAATGTGAGTTCTTTCTATTTTTGAGCACGGAATTCGGAATATTTTCACAAATTTAATATCAATTTCCTTAGGATCCGAGTTAAATGGCACATAAAAATGATATTTTTCGCTGTGATTTTTACAGTTATATTTTATCAAGAATAAAATAAATAATAAGTAAACTTAGTTCAAGATCTCTTTTAGCACTCTAAGGAATTTATTTTGATTTTTACTTCTTTCACTATGCGTCAACAAATCCATTATATTCTTAAGTGCTATATGAAGTTAGAGTTTTATGTTTCTGAGGAGGTAGAAATAAATATGACATTGAAGACGAAGACTTTGTTAAAAATTTAAATCCCTCAAGATTAGTGCATTTCAATTGTTAATGAACACTTTTATAGCATCTTCGTAATGCTTCTTAATTTTCATAACTCAAATGATAGCTTATCTACAATGACAAGACTTATGAACTGTTACAAAGTATTACTAAAAGCCAATCATAATATTTGGTAAACAATATCCAACTATTACAAAAGCAATTATTATAAACTAGCTGCAACCCGTCAAAAATGACGGCTTTTCTCTGTTTGAAGTTTAGATTTACATTAATTAGTTATTCTTATTTTCTAGCAGTCTAAAAATCCAAACACATTTTTTTCTATAAAGATATTTTTATTTACTTACACCTTTAGATAATACATAAATTAATTATTATTATTATTAATTATTATTATTGCTACTGACAATTATCAGTAGATCATTAATTTATAAAGTTTTGATTGTAATGAGCGTTACATTCATACATCATTACAACCAAAATTATTATAAATGATTTTCATTACAAATTCAACATTAAATAATATTAACCAAATTTATTTTTATTTATTTTTTCAGTATAGTTTTGTTCCGTAAATATAATAATTTGTTTAGAAAAAAATGTGTAGTAAAAAAATACAAATGTTCAACAAAAAATGAATAAATATAAAATATTACGCATAATAGGACATTTTAAATGAACTTTTAAATATTTTACTATACAATAGTTTTTAATTACTTTTAAATTAATTAAATCGTCGAACATAAATAGAATTACTGAAAATTTAAAATATTCACTCAATAAATATTAATTTACAGGAATTTCAATTAAATTACTGAAATTTTAATGAATTTACTTAAAAAAGAATATATTTTACTGAAAAAAAATACTGAACAAAGAAATCATAGCCTAATATTAATACATTTTACAAAGATGATCCAATGAAGATTTTCACAACTGTATTGTTTTAAAATTATTAGCTTTTGTTTTAAAATCGATATTTTAGTTTCATTTAAATAAATATAAAAGAATATAAATAATTTTAGAATATATAAGTTAAAGCAAACATTTTTTAATTGAAAACTTTGTTAAAATAATTTCTATGAACTGTTTTTTGATTTTATTATTTACAAAGTTCACAAAATTATAATATTTGTTTTGTTTAAATCAAAATTAAAATATTATACTTCATATTTTTATTTATTATGATAGTTGAAATATGCGTGTTAAAAAGAGACATAAGTGTATTTATTTTGACGACAAATCTTCAACACAATTTTTTATATCTCTTCGTTGCATAACATCTTAAAGTGACAAACACACTTTTTTCAGGCACAATCATCAAACATCACAAATAACATTTAATCTTGAAACTACAATTCTGACATATTATTACATAATAGGTTAATTTAATTAATTATTCTTCTTAAAATACAAATTTGGAATTTTTTCCAGGGAGAGCTTAATTACAAATCAAAAGCTATATTTCAACTATTTCAGTAAAGATAATACATTTTATTTGGATTTAATATTTATAAAAAACAAGAAATAATATTTATGATGAATAAAATTAAAATCCTCAATATTCCGAAAAAAGTCCCATTGTCAATAAAATGATAACAGTAATAATGCCTCGGGTACCTTTTAGAAAGTAGTTACAAAGTGATGTCATTAAATAAATTGGCACGAAAAAAAATAAAATATCGCCTGTATTACATTAATTAATCTAAATTATTGAAGGGCAATATGTGCACTAAATGTGCAATATGTGCACTTTTCATATATTATAAATTATATATGAACAGAAAATTTTTAAGGAAATTAATTATATATGTCTGAATCAATTTGTTTGTAATGAAATCCTATGAAATAATTATAATACTTATAAAAATATAAAAATTCTATAATAGGTAATAATAATAATAATAATTAATAATAATAATAATAATAATAATAATAATAATACGAATGTTTTGAAATTATTAAATACTTTGATTTTTTAAAATTGTGATATATTGATTACTTTTTGTTTTTTAAAAAATTTCGACTTATAATATTATTTCTATTATAAAATAATTTTAATTTTTTATTATAGTAGAAGAAAACATTTATATTTAATATTAATACAAAAATTTTAAAAGTATTTATATATTTATTAAAATATTTAATTAAGAAATAATTTGTTTAAAATATTTAAATTATACCATTACTATTTTTTGTACATGTCTAAATATATCTTACAACAAGGGTTTGAATGGCGCTTTCTTTTAATAAAATCTTTGCTAAGCTTATTTAGTTATTTATGTTGGCGAATGGGGTTGGTTTTTATTTATTTTTTCTAGGGTTTTTGTGTATCTACCCCCAAAACGCCAGCAAGATTATTATTCTATTCCTCCTATGCACCCATGGTGATTGCCATGTTGGTACTGTACATGAGCAGGTGAGCTCCATTTCTAGAACTACTCCTCACGATATTTTCACTTTCGGGTTCTGGACTGCCGATGGAAGGTCTTACGTCTTTCTTTTTCTATATCCTGGTCCTTACTCGTCTATTCCTACAATTTCCATACTTATTTGTCATCTTTACGCGTTATTTATAAATGTACCTTCAAAAATTTGGGCAGCGTTTATTTATGTCATTTTTTAAATTCATATTTAATTTCCTGAAAAAAATATATTATTTGGAAAATTAACCTTACACTATTTACACCAGGGAATTTGCTTTATATATTTGGACTCAAAATGTAATAAAAATTTATTAGCTCCTTAAGGAATATGATCATCACTGTGTTATACTTTTATACATGATACTAAATAATTTTTTTAATTTTCAATTATTACTTCAACCTTCAACTATTATATTTTGAAACTATTTATCTTTATATCTTGAATGCAATAAATATTCAAAAAAATTCAGCTTTATCCCAGAGTGTATTATGGTACAAAATTATCAAATTTAAACAAGATCCTATTTTCAAAAGTAATATCGATTCTAATATCCAATCCTGGCCTGGATCAACGAATGGTTTGGATAAAAATTATTATAAGCTGCTCTACTCTAGTCTACATTACCAGACTAGAAAATTTAAAGAAAAGAATGAATTTAAGATTGTAGAATAACTAACATAAAATGATTACATTAACTTCAACAGCAACTTTCCGAAAATGCGTTGATATTGACAACAAATTAATTGAAACAATCAAAACTCGATTTGTACAGATGGACTAAATTACATCCGCCAAATAGTTTTGGATTTATCAAAACTCTAAATATATAAACTTAAATATATATGTTAAGCAAACATCTATTCGTTACATCTAACTATGATTGTTCAGCAAAAAATTAATAAATAAAATTATTAATTTTACTATTGATTAATATAATTAAAATAATTAATATAAATAAATAATCGTGCTAGATTTTATTTAATCAAAAATAATGTGTGGGAAAATTAAAATATTTATCAACTACCGCCTTTCAGTAAAGCGTAAAGGGAGTTAAAAAGCACTCCAAAAGTCACACAAGTCATTACTAAATTAAATTACTCTTAGTTTTATAAAATAAACGTTTAACGTTGATATTTTTTCAATATTGAAATTTTCATTTATAATTTAAGAATGGCATATAATTTATTTTCATTACGACCAAAGATCGAAAATCAATTTTACTATTTAACGAAAATTTTCGCCACTGCCTTCATCAAATGTTATTTTTTGATAAAATCATGGCCGGAAATTCATGTTAAAAAAGAAAATCAATGAAACATGAAATATGAAAAGAAAACAGATCAAAAGTGAACTATAAATAGGAAAATTATACTAATCATTATTATTAATGTAATGGAATAATATCAATTCCCTTGAAAGGAACTTATTATTAAATATTAGACAATTATTGTTAGAGCTAATTTAATAAATAAAAATGAATATTCCCAAGAAATTATGACAAGAAAAATCTATCAAGCTAATGCAGTAATTTATTTTGCACTGGTCGACCAAATTACAATTTAATTGATATATATATATATATATATATATTATATATATATATATATAATTTATTTATTTATTTATTTATATTTCTGTAAATGTTAACATCTAAGTCAAAAATTGATTTTAAGAAATTTCTATTTCATTAAAAAATGGATTAAAAATCTTGCTTGTATTTCCCACATAAATAAGCTTATACAAACAAACAAAAACAAACAGGTCACTGAATTTATTAAGATTTATGCAACAGAATAAACGCATTGAAATTCAACAAATCTGACGCCTTGAATTATAATTCTAGATAACGAATTGGCAACTCTTTACAATGATAATTCTGTGTTGGAAAATCACCACTTAGCAATGGCATTTTCATTGTTGGCTAAGGAGGAATGCGATTTTCTCGCTACGCTTAGTAAAAGGCACCGGCAATCCATGCGACGAATGGTTATTGATATGGTTGGTTGGTTTTTCTCATCTTTTATTTAGTTATTGTTTTATATCATTAGCTTTTGATATTTTTTAACATTTTTAATTACACTATATATATGGAAAGAGAATTTACTTTATTTATAGCAAATTCAATTTGGATTTGGTGTATTTATTAGTGTAAATAAAAACCAAATGCATTAATTGACCGTTGATTTAATATTTCCATATAAACGAATTTAAAAGTAAACAATTTTATTTATATTATTTTATTTATATTTATATTGTTTTATATCATTAGCTTTTGATATTTTTTAACATTTTTAATTACACTATATATATGGAAAGAGAATTTACTTTATTTATAGCAAATTCAATTTGGATTTGGTGTATTTATTAGTGTAAATAAAAACCAAATGCATTAATTGACCGTTGATTTAATATTTCCATATAAACGAATTTAAAAGTAAACAATTTTAAGTAAGTGTAAGAATATGAATATAATTGGGAAATCTGGATAATTCAATTGTTTCATTTGTTTTAAACAGAGAACTGTTCTCAATGAATTGTTTTAATCGTCATTTTTAGAAAGACATTAAGAAAAATAAAACTATTTTTAAGATTTCTAATAGAAAAATAGAAAAAACTTTTCTTTTAATTTATATTTAACCAAGTTAATCTTATTCATTATACTCGAGTATTTATTTTTTATTGTAGAATACATGTAATGTATCTATTTTTGTCGTCACTGTACTTTACTGGTTGTCGTAATAATACATTTACATCAAATATATAATTGTATGTGAGTGTTTACATATGAAATTTATTTTGTTTATTGTGGCTTAAATTTATTCAT
This sequence comes from Schmidtea mediterranea, assembly GCA_022537955.1. Taxonomy (NCBI): domain Eukaryota; kingdom Metazoa; phylum Platyhelminthes; order Tricladida; family Dugesiidae; genus Schmidtea; species Schmidtea mediterranea. Next base: position 17,270,617 of record CM039679.1, read on the forward strand.
ATCGGGTAAATACACTTCGACATTGCCTTTTTGTAAATTGTAAAATTTATAATTGCAGGAACACAATAATAACATCCAAAATATATTCGAAAAAAAATCAAATAAGTTGATTTGATCAGTTAAACATTGTATTCGTTTATTGGCCAGTTGGTCATGGAACATTCGATATCAAGATTTTGCGTTTCTTCATAGTGTTGTCTCATAGTGTTGTTATTAGAATCGAGTTGATAAATGACAATGTGAGGAATGTTTTCTGACTCGGCTACTAATTGATCTTGATTAGTTACGGACGACTTTTTTCCATCAATAAATCGTGATTCTACTTTTTCGCTTTATCTGTAGATATACTTTTCAACATTTTTAAATTTGACATTCTTCAAGTATAATTCTCGAGTTTTGCCGTTGATAATATTTTAGTGTAAACATTGTGTATCAATGATATTTCTTTCATTTCCGATGTCTTTACGAGAAAACAATAATTTTTTATCTGAATCAGTTCCAACAGCTTTGATTTTGAAATGAGTTGGTTTAGTTTCAAGCTGATTTAAATATGTGGAAGAGAGCATTAAATAAGATAGAATTTACAGTATTGAATTTTGATGTGAAAAATCATCGATGAATGGTTGATCATCTTCAAGAGTTGTTTGTAAAGTTTTAAATTGAGAAAGTGACAATCATGTTAAAAATGACAATATTTAAACAAAAATTATGTGTTATTTTTAAAAACACATTTGTAATTTAATTAAAATTTTAGTAAAATTAATTAAAAATATAAGGTTGCGGGCAATACACTAATTGTATATAAAACTTAAAATGAAAATATATTTGAACCAGAGATTTTGTTTTGTTTTTATTATCAAAATTATCTATTTTAATTATATTGAAATTATGAATACTTGGATTAACCAATAAGCATACTAAGCACGTGCTTAGGGCACCGCATCAAAAGGGGCACCACTACGATATACTACAATTTTTTGCAATTACTAAATTACTGCATGAACTAGCTTTATGTTACTAGTAGTTTCGTACCTGTTTACGCCATACTGATACATGTTACAACTTACATCATCATAGTTACGTGATGTGTAATGTATAGATTATGGCATGTGTATATAATATTGTACTAAATATTAATTTTTCCCAACTTGCACTTACCTGGATTTGGTTGGATGTTCGGGCACCATTGTTAGTAAGTGCTTAGGGCTCCTGAATGTTAATACGGCCTTGTTACAATGTCGAACATATTAATATCTGTAACATAATACATTTATTTATTTCAATTTAATATTGAAATTAGTAAATTCAAAATGTATTGAAAGTATTGAAGTATTGGCAACTTTGTTTGATTATTGATTGAGAATTGGCAGTTTTTTAATTTAATTAATAATGAAACGTAAGCTTTTGAAATAATTTATTAATTATTTAATTTAATATTATTGCTAATATCTAAAGATCTGTATTTTTTAGTTGCAAATTAGATATGCTCTTTAGTTCATCTATTCGTTTAAAGCCGTGACGGGCTAGCTATGGCCCACGATCTCTCCCAAAATTTTAAAAGAAGCACCGACATATTTCCTTACATTTTAAGCTTGCGCCGAAGTCTCACAATAGACTCATAATGAGTAAACATCATAGTAACTATGTAAATCCGTAAATAATGGATATTGTTTTGACAAATTTTGAATTCTCAGTTTTCTCAGATTTTTACAAATATATTAATTAGATTTTAATTATATGCTTATTAAGAATACCATAGGCTGTTTTCTCTATACTTAATTTCTTGTTTCCAATCTTTATTATCAACTTTGAAGCTTTTCTTAAAGTCAAACTTCTTTTGGAGAAAATACTAAAAATCTGAACAGCACTTAGGTGCTCACTAACTTACTATTTGATTGGAAGTGCTTTGGTTCATATTTTTTGTTTTTATATTTTATTGTTAATTCATATTATTTCTGTCAATAAAACCTTTTTTTAAATCTTTATGTGGTTCAATTTAAAAATAATTTTTAACTCTCTTTTTAATTAATTAATATTAATTGTAATATTATTTTTTAAATCAAATTTAAATTAATGGTTTATTTTAATTATTAATTTTAATAAATATTTCATTTTTTAGTTTTAACTTAATGACAAAAATTAAAATCTTTTATAATAAAAGCGCGTGTTAACAATTAAAATAAAATATAAAATTATTATTTTGTTTGAGTTTGCATTGAATAAATCTAAAATCTAATAAAATTATAATATAAAAATATTAATAATGCAAATTATATATTAATCAAATTGAAGTAGACCAGCATTTTTCTAATATATTTTTATATCTAAATTTGTTTAGTATATTAAATATTTTTTGTACTTATTTAATGATAAATATTATATTTATATTTTAAAGTTAAAGTATGTTGTATATAAATAGACTAAATATAAAATCCATTAAAGAATAAATAAACAAATTTAAAATAAATAAATTCTCTATCAACACAAAAATTCAAACAAAATTATTGTAACACCGTTTTTACAATTAGAAACATATTACAACGAAATGTTTTCATCATAATATAAAGGTTCGTGAAATTGTAGGGACTTCAGATTATGATAAAAATAATACAGTCCAAATGAGTGATAAATAATAGAAATATCCAAAATTTATTTGTACAGATAATATATTGGTGATCTGTTGCATACGTGTAAAAACTTTGACCAAGCTTCGACATTGGTGAACTTGGAGAGACTAATATTTGAATGACAAATTTTTGTAGATACTTTGAGAAAAATAGATAATTACTAGACAAGAACATTGAACAGAATAACTTGAAGAAGATTAAAATTTGCAAACACATATTAGTTGATTCTATAGATGTATTGGGGTCGATTTGATAACACGAAAACACGCATTGTTTTGTCCATGAAAAACATGATTGAAGTTTTGCGAGATTGAATTTATGATAATCATAGAAATTTTTGCTTATTGTTTCGGAATTTTGAATAACTGAGAGAAATGGATAAAGTAAAAAAATGTTATTTTAACAAAATTGAAATTGTTATTTAATTTAATAATGCATTTATAATTTAATTATTAAATTAAAATATGTATTAAATTGGAATGCATGAGGCACTAAAGAAATGATAAATTTCTATAATCATATAAATCGGATTCATTTTTTGCTTCTTTCTATACATACGTTCACTTTCTAAAGCATCTATAAATCTTTATTGTCCAACATAATGTAGGATGTATTGGTAAGTAAGCAATAATATTATTTTTAGATGAATGGAATGTTTGATTAAAAGATTTTATAGAAATATCTCTTGGTAGAAGACATTTTCTGGATAACAATAGTTATTATAAGGACTTTTTTTGTTTTCACCTCTGATTTCTTTATATTTCTACATTTTCTACAAAATTTGACTATGAATCAAATTTATTTAAGGTATTGACGAATTTTCGGCACAGCCTTTTTCAAGTGATTTCGCAAGTGATTTTCGCGAATACATTAATATACTTGCTATTTACATTTATTATCATAGATGAAGTAAAGAAACATCTGAAAACCCTTTTTTGAATACATTCCAAAATAGGTTTGTTAGGAGAAAGATTGAAATTACAAATACAGTTAAACATGCTTTTGTTTTTTTTCCAAATAATGATAAAATTTATTTTAAAATGTATCCGTCAAAATGAAAATCAGTCAATTATTTTGATAATGTTAATTCGACTTAAAATTTCCTGGTCTATATAAAGAATGACAATATTATTTAATCTTTCTTCTACTATAGTTCTCATTAAATAATTTTTAAACGTATTCTAAGACCTCGGCTCTTTTAATGTCCCGGAGGCTCTTCGCGGCCGCTTAGTACTCTTACCTCTTAATTCCTCGCTGATTAACCAACCGATTTTCAATAGCTATCACTACAATAATGTATTATAATAACTCAAGAAAAATAGAACTAATAATAATAATAATAATAATAATAATAATAATAATAATAATAATAATAATAATAATAATAATAATAATAATAATAATAATAATAATAATAATAATAATAATAATAATAATAATAATAATAATAATAATAATAATAATAATACTAATAATAATAATAATAATAATAATAATAATAATAATAATAATAATAAAAAATTATTATTGAGCATTGCTATTAGTATAGTTTCATCCGGTTTGAATAAGTCAAAAGAAAATGTTTTATAATTAAAGGAAAATTTATACATTTTAATAATAAATATGATGATGGAAACCCGTGTATAAAGATTTGAGTTTGATAGGATTCAGATCAAATTAAAGTTGAAACTGTGCCAAATTATTATAAATTAACCGGTAAAAGATCAAATAAATGAGATCTGGTGGACTTTAGGAATGGTTGACCATCACTATGAATAAATAATAACAAATCTAATTAATAATTTATAATTAACAAATAAATGTTTGTAATATCATTTTTTTAAAAAATTTACAATTAATTCGGTTTTTCAATGAATATTTAATTCGGTAAATTAATTAGTTTGTGAATTATTCAATGTTTCTCTCGGCGGTTTCCATTTGCAACTGTTTGCGGATTCTGTCGACTGGAAAATAAATATTAATTTCAATTTTAATCTTTATTACGAAATATTTTTTTGAGAACTTTGTTTCTGATGTTTATAATTGCTGTTTTCATTAATAAATAAACTGAACCGCGGGGGACGGGGGGCGGGGGTGGACGGGACGGGGGCGCAACTTGTTATAGAAACAGAATTTTGAAGCATTGCAATAGGAAATAAAGCAATAAAGGCCAGTATGAACACAAATGTCTGCGAGGGTCATGACCATGAGGTAGCCTGACCAGACGATTTTCAAAATTATACGGGACAAAATGAAAAGAATTAATAAATGCTTATGAATAACAAGCTTATTTGACGTATTTATCAGAGGATATTATTTTTGCCGAAATCTTTTTAAAAAAAGTCCTTTACTTTCTTACTTGAGGCTCCAACATCTGTTGGATTTTGTTGACGAGTAGTTCCAACATGTTGAACAATATCCGATCAACCACCGTGGCTTGTTGAGAATGCGGATGAGCAAACTGTAGAGAATAGTTTCCTGTCGTCTGGTGGATATCTCTTGCTGAATCCAAACTCTGTGGCATAACTGTTGTTCCATGAAGTCTTTCTTTTATTGCTTGCGCTAATTTGAATTAAAAAAATTGATTTGCTGGAAACATTTTTGAACGAAATTAACAATGGCATTATAAGGGGTAGGAAATTAGGATTCGAAGGTGGGGGGGGGGGGGAACAGAGGAATTTTTTGAAAAATAATATAACGACTTAACTGAGTAAAATTTTCATTTTTTTGTCAATTTGATAATTTTTTTAAAAACTTTAATAGAAATTTTTGAAATCAGGGAAAATTCTGTCCCTTACGGGACCAATTCTCAAAATACGGGACTGTACCGGGTAAATATGAGCAAATGGTCACGCTACCACAAGGTCGTTTAAAATATTTTAAATTAATCCATATTTAGCCACATAAAATTAAAAGGAGAGGAAAATAAGTGCATCATATCCTCTTTTCGCACTACGAATGGATGAATAAATAGCTAGACATAAAAGACGACATCATGAGGAAGCCAAGAAGCAGCGTGAATGATATCACCTTCAATAGTCACCTTGGGCTGAATTCAGGACAGTCACATTATAAAATGTATCTGTTAACAGAACGCTATTGTATGCGGTAACACATTGGATGTCTGAGTTGGCTTGGCTCTACAGCGGCATTTGCAATATACAGTCACTGATAATCCTATTAAAATTCAAATATTAGATCAGTGTTTCCAAAATTGAATTTATCGGCGACAGACTTTTTTATGGAATAATATTAAGTGAATACCAAAAAAAGCCATTTGTACTTTATCAATTTTCTTTATAAAAATAACTTTGTAAACTAAAATAGATAAATGTACTTTATAAAAAGGAAATGAGCATAATATTAATCTTATGATATTTATTTTATTTCCTGCTCTTTTTAATTTTATTTTGCCAAACTAACATTATAAATGACCATTTATAATTTGAAATGATAATAAAACAATTAAATACTGCTACTTAAAAAAAACATTTGATCATTTTTATATATTTATAAGCAAAATAAATTCAATTCGTTATTTATTTAAAATAAATGATCATTTATATATTGTACAGAGAAGTAAAAAATATAGATAATATTTATTTAAATATTAAAATATATTTATTATTGAAAATTTTTTGTCTTCTTGCTAAATGTATCGCCCATGTCTCCTCCTTTTCTACGGCAGCTATAGCTGCAACATTGCTATCATATGTTGCAATTTTCTCCCATTCGATTGTTATTCTTTTTTTTCTTTTGGGTAATAAAATTTTTTAATAAGTTTACGTTTATTTGAATAATACTCTATATTTAAATATAAATATCTTACCTTCAATTACTAACAGTAATGAAGTTAGGTTCACAAATATTAAACTTTTAACATAAAAAATATCAAAAGTATATTTATAAATATCAAACAAATTTTTTTAAGAATCATAAATATAATTGTCCAATTTAAAATTTTAATACTCACTTTCTTATTTTTATAAAGCACAAATATCTAATATAAATTACAAATATATTTAAATAACTATCACTTATGTTATTGTTTTAAGTTCGTTTAATTTTTATAACGCACAAAAATCTATTTTTAATACTCAAAATTAACGATTATATCATCAAATTACATTTTTTAAAAGATCATTTCGAATTTTTTAAAGTACGATTAATTCCATGCCCTTTTTTATTCACTTACTGTCGCAACAGTCAGTTAATTTAAAGTTTTAAAAATATCACTAATGCCTAAAATTCAAGTTTGAAATATTATTAAACAATTGCGCGTATACTTATTTCATTTACTTTAAAACAGCATGGCATAATATAAAAATTAATTAATGAGAACAATTTGCTTGTTTTTCTGCACCTAATTGTACAATTCTGGGTCGAATTGCTGACGGCATACTCATATTTTCTGTTCAACATTTGAAATTTGTTCCCTATGCTTATTTTTGATATTCATAATTGTTGAGAGTCCAACTTCACACAAATATGTTGTTGAAAACTCCATTAGAAGATCAACACGTTGGGGTCAGGTGATTTTCAAAAAATTATAATAAATAAAAATTTGGAAAAATATAATTAATTAAAAATAATCAAAAAATTAAAATAAATATTTTCCGGACGAAATGTGTATGTGTCGATGCCAATTGACGAGACGAGTACGAAAATAATAATATAAAATTACTTTGGGACCCCCAGAAAAAAGATATTAAGAAAATAGAGATTAATTAATTAATTAAAAATGATGAAAACAAATAAATTAAATTAGGGAGAAATTCTCCGATTTTGATAAATTTAATTACGAATGGAACTAATTATTCCTTAATATAAATTACTCCAATGTTTTCTCCCGGGGAACGGTCGAAGCGGCCAAAAGATAAAAGTAAATTGTTCAACTAGTTCTCTAGGAGTCCAATTTAAATTTCCGTCAATAACATTAGTTGTTTGAGGAGAGATTCCCTATATAAGGGAATCTCAAATCAACAACAGGGACACAAATATTTTAAAGAAAACTTTGCTAGCAATAGAAAAGTTAAAAGATTTATTGGGAAACAGAACGATTTCGTCAGATAGAAAAGGAAAACAAGTCAAACGTGTTAAGGATATTTTTGTAGTTAATTGAAAAGGCGGCTTCCCGTGGGGATTCCTGCCAATATTGTAAAAGAAACATTTGAATCGTTGTGAAATTGTTGTTATCAAATAAAAGTTTTCCTGTGTTGAGTTATTTCAGTATCATTAAAAGAGCACGTGAAGTAAGAGCAAATAGTTCCTACCGAACTAAATAAAATTTAACTCAACAAATAGATTTGTTATCAATTTCTAGACATGTTCGACTGACTTCAATTATTACTTTTACTAAAACAAATTTAAGAAATCAAATCTTTTGCAGAGTTTGTTATAAAATATTAAAGAATTTAATTCAAGAAAATTAAAAATACGCTTAAAGAAAATATTCCAAAAAGTTCCTCTAGTCAATATTTAGTTTAATCCATATAAATGCCAAAATCAAAAGATTCCTTATCAAACCTTTTCACAGAGGAATCGAACGTGCCAACAAAGGATTTTAAACCTTAATAATCTACCAGAAGGTCTTTCCAAGTTTTCGATAGATTTTTGCGATGCATTGGTTTCCGCAAATAGAAAAATTAAAAAGAGTCAAGTTTCGAAGCTTTTTGGGAGAATATACAACAAAGCAAATACCTGATGAGTCAATATTGAGAAAAACCTACGTAAAACAGTGCTACGATAGAACAACAATTTGTAATATTCGTGATGCAATTCATGGTAAACAATTATGGGTAACAATTGATGAAACTACTGATGTTGATGGAAGGTATGTCGCCGATGTTATAATAGGAACTCTAACGAGGAATAATCAAAATTTCATGTTTCTTTTGGCATCTGAAGTATTGGAAAAGAGAAATCATTTTAGTACACCTGTTTCAGTTCATTAAAAACTGCTATAATAAAATGAAAAGATGGCAGCCAAAACGAATTTCCAAGGAACAGAGAAATAGTTTATTTAAATATAGAAACTTTTTAATAATAAATTTAAGTTTTCAATTAATCGAAAATAATTCCATTAATTTACATAAATTGGCAGAAATTCCTAAACAAAACCCAAAGAAAATTTATAAAAGTAAATTTAAAATACATGTTGATGAAAAGCATTATTTAGGAGCTTGAATAATGATCTCATAAATATACGAGATCACAATCCAAGCCTTAAACTATACTTTATTAAAAAATTACCTGTCAGCCATTTTAAAAATGTCTAATTCATAAATTTAATCATAATTGTAATTGGATGCTCATTAAAACTGAACTTAATGAACTGAATCAGGTGTATTTGCAAATTATTTGATACTTCGATGCTTGTTCTCTGAGCTGTTGGAGTAGAGCGTGAGTATATTGTGTTGTTACTGACAAATACCGCACCTTATATTATCAAAGCAGCAAGTGATTTATAATGTCTTTATACAAAAATGATACATGTAACCTGTATCGCGCATGGATTGCATCGTGTTGGTGAAGAGGTTAGAAAGCTTTATCCAAAAGTAGATCAATCTCCTTCCTCCTCAACCCGTCATTACTCGATGGGGATCTTGGCTGTAGTAGTACCAATTTTTTAGTGTTAACAAATGTCATATTATCATTTGATGGTGAAGGTTCTGCAGCTGTAAAAATGGCTCAAGAATTTTTGTCGGATCAAAATATGGAAATTAATCTTGCTTATATTAAAGCGAATTATGAATGTTTAGCGAAAACCATAACAATGCTGGAAAGAAAGGGTGACTTATTAGTTGATTCCGTTAGCTACATTGAAGAAGTAAGAAAAGTATTATCTCAACCAAGAGGAAATTCGGGATGTACAGTCTTTTCCAAGTCTCAATCTATTCTGGAAAGAAATAACAGATTTAAAGTATAACAAAATATTTCAAAACTGTTATCCGGAGAGAAGGCGTCAATGAATAAGGATGAGCACGAAATTATCATTTCAGCCGTGTGTTTTCTTTTAGAAAAACGGTTTTGTTGAGTATATTTATTGGTTTCAGAAAAAATTATTTCAATCAAAGAATTGTTCAAAATACTCCAATGGATTCATTCGTTTGTTTGCAACCATGCCTATTCTTCCTGTTTCGCTAAGTGAATGTAATTGTGACTGAAACCCAATTTCTAGTTCTACCTCTTGGTAGTTTGAAAATACTTCAGCCATCAAATTTTTACATTTAGATCCAACTAAAATTCGTTATTGGTAGTATTTTCTTGAAAATTACTCATTTTCGACGTTTATTGACGACAATATTTTTAAAAAACGATAAAAACTGAAAAGACAGAAAAAAAATACAAATTTGAAATTTTTTTGTGATAAAACAAAAAATTATGGCGCTGAATGTAGTTCCTAATGTTTTCTAATATATGGCATCAATTTCATTCAGCTAAATTGTGTTGAGTTCTTTAGTGGGTTTAACGATCAACAGAAATCGTAACTTGACTCCAAAAGGTTTTACTTTTATTTATATAAATATACAAATATGAATTAAGCAATTTATAAGATTTATATAAAAAACAACCCAAAATTGCCACTATTTTCTGATGTAAAGATTATCGGTTATGTCCAACCGTCCTCAGGTCTCTCTATGTAGGCAAGAGCTGGATTCTAATATTATCTACAGCTTCTCTCAAAGGGCTAAAGCAACAGAGGAGGAATACCCGACATTTGCGCTATAGATCATCCAGGCTTGGAAACAACTTTTCCTATGCTCTACGCTCTCGAAATTTATTAAATTTGTTGGGTTAATATCGTTTCAAAGTCGGTTCTCGCTGACTCCTCGTGTTCTTTATATATAAATAAGGAAAGCCCAACACAGAGCAACTTTATTCTCAATTCACCACAAATACAATTAGTTATTAATTTGCACTTTTCTTTTTTTGATAACTTATTGTATGTTATTGTGAGGTAGGAGACCATCTTTCTGGCACGATAATTTAGTAAATGTTTCACTTGTTTTACCTTTTGACAGCTCCTTTCCCGGTGTTGAACGTATTTCGTTATTAACTCTCTTCGACCATATTGGCAATTTTCTGGTTTCTGAGTTTTCCTGTTATAGTTTTGATCAGGCCATTATTAAACTGTTATCTATCCTCTCGTCAACATTTGTCCTTTACTGACGATGTTATCTACTGTGATAAACCTGAAATGCGATCATAATAACACTTTAATGTTTTACTTGGTGCCCAGTAGTGGGATGTGTCATCTCCAGCCCATGTCATTTTTTTGACAAACTAAAAATATTTTGTATAATCTCTTTATAAATTTATGGTTATAAATAAATATTATCCAAATGTTAAATTAATTTCATATTATTTATTCAATTGTAACTATTGACAATATAATAATTTAAATTCAAAAACAATAATAACATATCAAAAAAATGATTATTATTTCTAAAAGTAAATTATTTCTAAATGTAAAACATACATTAATTTTCTAAATTTATTTAATATTACAAAAATCTAAATGCTTCTTATAATCGTAATACCAAATTATTCATCTATTCAATGTATTGTTTACTACGTTCCCTTATTTGATGGACTTTCTACTACGTTCTTCCTACTTGTTATATTGAATCAAATCCACCCGCATTTATAGTATTAAATTTGCCTGTTTTGTTTTGAATTAACTATTGTAAGAAACTTAGATTTGTTTTATAATATCTCAGTATTTGATGTATATTCGCCGAATTAGTATACGCGCGCGCGTTTATTGTTTTAATAACTATTCCTCCGCCCATAAGTGTCCATCAAAAAATATATATATATATCCTTATTTAAATATAATTAACCGACAAAATCTACTCAATTGTTAATAATTTTTAATTGAATATAATAGTAATTCATCCACTCTTAAAGTACAATTCATTTTCAGTGAATATTTTCATCTTTTAAGTATATTTGTTGAACAGTGAATAATACAGACTCCATTTATTTCAAGTATTTTCCAATATTTAATTGATATTTCATCTCATCATTGAGAAATTTTACCGTCTAATTTATTATATGCAATTCTCGATTCACTGAATATTTTTTAGCTTCTATCAATATTTTACGTTATTCAATGATTTTTTTCCCTCTTCAAAAAATATTTTTTCTCTCCAATGAATAATTTCTCTTAATGAATATTTTCCTCTTCAATGAATAATTTCTCATTTTAATTAATATTTTCTCACTTTAATGAATATTTTTCCTCTTCGATGTATATTTTCTTCATTCAAAGTATATTACCCTTGTAAGGTTTTAATATATCAATTGATATTTCATCTATTTAGTAGATATCTTTAGCTATCCCACTTTTTCCAGTAATTTCAACGATTTTAGTCACTTAATGTACTCTCCCACCAATATTACTTCTTCACTGGAAATTTTCTTTATAGAATATAATCTCTACTAATTAAAATTCCATTTGTTGATTTGTTATTGACTTGTCATTTTCAATGAAAATTTAATTAACTTTTAATAAATTTAATTACACACTTAAATAGATTAGGTTGTAATCGACAAAAATAAAATATTTTTAGGCTATGTAAATCAATTAGAGATTTTAGGGAAATTTTATGATAATTTAAGTGATATCTAGTTTTACGAGGTATTTATTTTAGTAAATTTTAATCATTTATGTGAATTTTATGGTTTTCATTTGAATGTTAATGGATTTGGGGTTTGATTATGTTTTTAATGAAATTATTGAAGAAATTAGGTTAAATCTATAATTTTAGAAACACTTAATTTCTTGATAATTTTTTAGATTTGACTTGATTTTAGGATTATTTTAAATAAAAATTAAATTTAGGATCAAAATGTTTATGAAACGTCTATTTAAGATAATTACTTAAGAATTAGAATCAAATTTGACTGATAGATTTTGAATAGTAAATGATATTTTAATTATAATTTTATGTTCTATTTAAATAGTTGATTAAATCAGTTAATTTTTAAAAATATTTTAGTGAAACCTTAGATTTTAATTTATTTTACAGTGTAAAAAAGGAGATCAATAATTACTTTCAATTTTATTGATTTCATGGATATCAATCACAAAAGTAGTATAATTTAGAGATTTTAAAGGGAATGCTCAGTGTGGTTATCAGTATACTTATGAAAATCATTGATATATCTCTATGGGTTGACTGGTAATTTTTATTGAATTTATACTTGATTTACTGATTAATTTTAATTATTTGAGCAACATGATATATATTTTAGAATAATTTAATTTATGTGGGAAACATAGACTTTATTCGATTTTAGTCATTTTTGATTTTTTTTTATTTGATAGAATTTGTTGCCAGAATCAAATTGTGGTGATTTTCAACGGAAAATGTTGTGTATCGATAACAATTTTGTAATACTTTAAAGAAAATTTATTTTTATTGGTAAAATTCAGATTTTTATGATAATTTTAAAGGAATTTGATTGGTTGAATACATATAGTAAATATGATCCGAATGATGGATTTTTAAGAAGTAGAGTCGGTTAAATATGGTTTTCTAAACAAATTTTACCTTGTAGGTTTTTACAAAAAATATGAATATTGTTGGCGTAGTGAGGAAAATTGTCATTTCAAGGGAAATGATTGGTTAAGAGGAAATTTTATGATATTTTAAGGGGAAATAATCGATTAAGAACAAGTTTGTTGTCATTTTTAAGGGGGTTGAGTTGGTTGAATATCTGTGTTCAAAGAGTAAATATTTTCTAAATGGAGAATATAGAAGAGGAATTTATAATATTTTTAGATGGATTTGTTCAGATAGATATTAATATATGTGTAAATCTTTTGAGAGAGTAGAAATATTGTCATTTATAGAGAAATGATTGTTTAAGAAGAGAATTTATGATCTTTTAAGGGGAAATTATCGAATAAGAACAGGTTTGTTGATATTTTTAAGAGGTTGTGTTAGTTGAATTTTGTTATTTTAAAGGGACATGATTAGTCAAGAGATGAATTTTATTTTAAGGGAATTTCAAGAAATTTATTCGGTTGAATATCGATATAATCGGTGTTTTTATGAAAATAATGAAAATAATGAATATAGCTGAGAGTGGAAATATTGTCATTTAAAGAGAAATGATTGGTCGAGAGATGAATTTTATTTTAAAGGTATTTCTAGAAATTTTTTCTGTTCAATAACGAAATAAGTCGGTGATTTTTATCAAAAATAATGAATATAGTTTGGAATATTGTCATTAAAGAGAAATGATTGGTTGAGAGTAAATTTTATTTTAAGGGGAAACGATAGGTCAAGAGGGGAAATTTATTTTAAGAGGATTTATTCGGTTGGATATCGATGTCAAAAGATGGATACTTAGTGAAATCAATACATTTTCATTGACTTAAGGGTTATCAAAATATAACAATAAGATTTTGGTTAATTTTAATGATATTATTGGAATCTGAATAAAATAGACGATACTGTTCAGTACTAAGAAATTGTTTGATTCATGTATTCAAGTATTTATTTGATTTTATTATTATATTTGTAATTTAATTAAAAACTAAAATTGATTAGTATTTAAAAAATTTATGTTATCCATTATTTATGTTGTTATTGACAATTTTCTGAATAATTTAAATATTTACGATTATTTCTAGGAATGAAGAGAAATTGTACGATTAAATACTATGAGCAGTCGATAACATACATTAATTTTCATTCCACAAGTACCTAGAACAATTACCTAACAATCTTGAAATTTAAAACAAATTTTTTCAATTATTTTACAACTTAGTTAATTTAATTTATTGATAAGTACTATTTTCTTTACAATTTGCTACTGTGTTGAAACTTTTTTTTTAAAAAATTTTATTTAAAGTACTAACAAATTTTATTAAAGATCTATCAAGACTTGTCAAAAATTATAAATCTTTGGTAATTTTAATAACTATTACTCAATAACTACTATTTTCTGACCAATTTGCTGAAGGTCTTATTTTAAAATTTCTTCAAAGTAATAACATTATTTACAAATTAATCAGTTTTATTTCAAATTTAACAACTTTCTCACAACTTTAATCAAATTCTAATCACATGATAATCATAAATTACGTGTATTTTCTTAAATATTGTCCATAGTTTTTCTTTTATCAGTAAACCAAACACACATATTTCAATAAAATCCCCATGTGAAATTATGTATAATTTCTTAAAAATTGTCTATAACATTTCTTATATCGGTAAAACAAACACACATATTTCAATCAAAAACACGTGTGTATCATAAATTATATACATTTTCTTAACAATCTCAAACTTTACATAAACATTGAACTATTTTTATGATTTAACACATACACATTATTAGCCATAAAATAAATATTTCATAAATTTTGAAAAATAACACATATTTATATTAAAGTTTTTTTTTCATAAACACTGTAACATATCGATGGTTTAACACACATTTATTTGAGCCATAATTAGTTTTGATATTTATTTGCACATATTTTCTTAAAAATATAGAAATTTTCTTTAACTTTTTATAAACATTTGCAATTGTTCTATCCCTGTCTACTATGGACTACAATCGCAAACCTTCGAAAAATCCATTGAAAACCCTTTAGAATGATACTTCACATGCTCGAAAAAATCTTTACTTAAGTTTTATACAAACACATATTTCAACCATTAAACACACATGTATCATAAATAACACATATTGTCATTAAACCTTTTCTATGTTCCGTATCGTTGATTTCACACACACGTATTTAAGCCATAAACATGAATATCATATTTATTCAAACATATTGTCTTAAAAATATCGATTGTATCTTTACATTTGTTCATTGCACACGGCAACTTTTTCTATTCATTACATACTATGGATCATCTTATTAAACCTTCGAAAAACTATTGAAAACCATGTACAAGCCTTACATGAACAAAATATTTTTGATTAAATTATATATATAGACATATATTCATTTTTTCTATTCAATATTGAAATAATTTTATAACATCTGCATCCCATACTTTGTTGAAAATTTATTTTATATAATAATAAAAATTATAATAATAAAAACTTGTAATAATAATCATAATTTTAGTAATAATAATAGTAAAAATAATAATAATAATAAAATAATAATATTTAAAAACTACTTACAAAAATAAGTAGTAAATTTAAATGTTTAAAAATACTATGACCTTGAAAAAAAAATATGATGACTCATCCAATATCCTTGACAATAATAATAATAAAAATAATAAAAAAAATAATAATAATAATATTAAATAATTAATTAATTAAATAAAAATAATAATAATATTAAATAAATAACTAAATGAAAATAAAATAATAAATAATTATTTAATTTACTTCATTAAAACAAAGAATTTGTTTTATTAATAATATTAACACAAACAATTAAATTTAATAATAATATAATTAAAAAATAAATAAATAATATTATTGACTTGATTAAAACAAATAATTAAAGTTTATAAAATTAAAATAAAAATAAATAAATAAAAATATATATATATATTATGAATCATGGTCTTTGTTTAAATGACTTTGAAAAAATATGATGAGTCATCCAATGACCTTGACAATAATAATAATAAATATAATATTATATATTAATAATAATAAAATAATAATAATATTAATAATAATAATATTAATAATAATAATAATAATAATAATAATAATAATAATAATAATAAAAATAATAATATTAATAATAATAATATTAATAAAATCTTTTAATAGAAAAAATTTGTAACAATAATAATAATATTAATAAATAAAACTTGTAATAAAAATTTTTAAAAATAATAATATTAATAATAAATAAAAAACTTGTAATAATAATAATAAAAATATTTATAATAATAATAATAATAATAATAATAATAATAATAATAATAATAATAATAATAATAATAATATTTATAATAATAATAATAAATATTAAAATATATATATATATATTAAACACTACTTATAAAAATAAGTAGTAAATTAAAATTTAAAAATGTTTAAAAATACTATGACCTTGAAAAATATGATGAGTCATTCAATGACATTGACCTACTTTTGAATGACCTTGAGAGATTATGATGAGTCGCCCAATAACCTTGAATGAGTCATGGTCTTTGTTTAAATGACCTTGAGAAATTATGATGAGTCATCCAATGACCTTGAATGAGTCGTGGTCTTTGTTTAAATGACCTTGAGAAATTACGGTGAGTCATCCAATGACCTTGAATGAGTCATTGTCTTTGCCTCAGAAAAAATTTGTACTTTTGGACTTAGAAAAATTTTCGCTCAGCAGGGCGAGGGGGTGTGCTGGAGATGACACATCCCACTACTGTGCTCATTTGAGTTTCCATCTGCTTAATAATTACCCCTGGTTTTCCCTTATCTCTCGGGCTTCCTATTGACTCGGGTTTTTCATTGACTCGGGCTTTCCATTAGTAATTAATTAATTTTTTAATTAATTTATTTATGCGCTCTACCTTTTTCTGGAGACCTCTAAGTGAATTTTACTATCAGATTCAACCATACCGCTTTCCACCAATCAATAATTAATTTTGCACTTTCGTTATTTTTGGTGATTTTAACTGTTTTTCATTATATAACCCCAAAAAATTATAGAAAGGCACTTTCCCTAGAAAACTGTTGCCAAAAGAATTCAAACTCAAATTCAGCTTTCTAGTAACTGTTGCAAGTGATTTAATCAATTGAACAATTGATAGTCGCTTTCTGTTGGGAGTAAACCGAATTTGTTCTATAAGTGAAGCAAATATAATAGTCGTTCTATTAGTTTTATAATTAGAGATTTTGTTTCGGTTTCTCGTTTGATTGATTATCAGTCGTTTGTCTTTTCTCTTGAAACTCTCAGTTGTGTGATATAACAATTGTCTATACTGTACAATCAATTTCTACTTTATTATCCTCACATAAATAGAGGATCAGTGCCATTTTAAACATTTTTTTGAATACATTAGTGTTAATGAATTATAACCAAAAATGTGAAATCCATCATTTTGATTTGTTGTTATGTCTATTATTAAAAGCTATTTTTATTATAGATATACATTCAATTACTTCTTTTTTAATAATTTTTAAAAACTGACCCCTCACTGAAAATATCCACCATCGTAATTTTTGTATTTTCAAATGCATTTTTTTCATTTACCAAAATGTGTATGTTAAATGTTTCAAGGTCATGCTAATTAATGCAAATATTATTCAAACAATTTAATTAATATTTTTTAATTTAATCTCGACAAAAATGATTTGTAGCAAAAAATTATAAGAGCGACACTTAAACTTTGAGTTGTGGAATCGGCAACAAAATATTGTTTCGGAGAATGTGAGATGCTTGAAATATGCAAATTGATAAGCCCAGTTCATGCGCACAAAACGTTTCGGTAAAATTCAGAATAGATATTGGAGTGATGAAAACAAAAACTAATATTTCTGCTCCGAAAATAATAAAAAAAAATCATTCAGCTTATTATTACATTATTTGTTTAATAGCATATAAACAGTAAACTAACTCAAATTATTAATATCAGTGAATTAAAACAAATACTCCTTTTGTTCACACATCAACGTGTCCATTGACAAACACGCGTTTAGCAAAATGAGGTTTGAAGGAAAACGTAAGTTTTTTTTCTAACATGAAAAAAAAATGTTGACAGACCTATGAAAAATAAATATGCAACTTCCGTTGAGTTATTTCCCATGATTAATTCATTATTAATTTCTGACAAATTCAATTTAATAAAACAAAAATATTTATTTATTTTTACTCTAAAGTTTTGTCTAGATTTTTGTAAAAATAATTTCGTCTGTCGAAATATGATTGATAGTTCAATTCAATTGCTAAATTTTGTTACCTTCACTTGATCTCTTTCATTTTTAATTCTTTTATTTATCGATTAAATCAAAGATAAAATTTTGGGATTTTAATAAAGTTTTATTGGAATTTTTGTGACATTAAACCTAAATAAAACTGGTGAGAATCTCCCTCAAGCTACACGGCAAATTCGGTTTCGTGTAAGTCGAATTATTACAAACTAAAATATTGTATTTTTTATTAAATTAATTTTACTATTTAAAAATATTGAGAAATATTTTTTTTCAAATCATCTTTATGTAAAAATTGTTCGAAAACCGTATAATTGTATTTAGAAATAATAAATAAAACAGTTGCAAATTAATATTTATTAATTAAACCTTATTTTTAATGTGTAAGTAGTATATTGTGAGGTATCCAGCCCGAAGAACCCTTGTGTGTATTAGATAATCATCCGGTAGGTAATGATGATGCAATCACACATACTGTTACGTATCCCATTTCGGGTTTTACATAATATATGTGATTACGTTATCATTAAATAATCATCGGTCTTAACATATCACATCTGATTATGTAATTAATTTTGTATTAAAAAGTCGATTCTAATGTCAAAACCTATAAATTAAGGGTCAAAATGTGTCTAATAAGCCTATATGGTCAAGGGGTCATGATCAAATTTCGAACAAAAAGTCAGATTTCGATAAACAACTTACATTTTGCAAGAAAGTCAACTTTAATGTCAGTTTTATGAACCAGAAGTAAAACCAACTGGGCTTAAATGGCATTGGCTATAGTGTTATTTAAAGGATAATTTTCGTTAAATCCGTTAAAAATGTTGAATCTGGCTGGTAATTTAAAATGGGTCGAAAACGTTGCCTATTCAACAGTTGGAGTAATTGAGTACATTATTATTAATATTATTATTATTATTAATTTTATTATAAGGACTTTTTTTTGTTTTTCACCTCTAATTTCTTTTTATTTTTATTTATAAAATACAATGACTTTTATAAATTATTATTATTATTAATATTAATAATAATAACAATACTTATTATATATTTTTCATTAACATAATTTTCAAAAACCTTACATTCCTCATTAGTTTCTTACCATTGATAAACTCCTTTTTCCAACGAAGGCTCACTGTAAGTTCACACAAGTTCATGAACAATAAGCCTGACAAGTTCGGCATCAAGTTTTGGATGTTGGTAGAAGTCGATTCAAAATACTGCCTCAATATTATACACTAGTTGGAAAAAAAAGAAGGAAGAACTCAGCCATTGGAAGCACATGCGGTGATAACACTTTTGAAACCATATCTAGGGAAAAGATGCAATGTCTGCACAAACAATTTCTTTACAAGTTACAATTGGACAAAAGCGCATCTAGATCAGTCTACATCGAGTGTTGTGATCATTTGCACTAACATTAGGGAGCTTCCAACAGTACCGAAGTTACAATTCTATCAAAGTGGTAAACTTTATATCACTTGCTATCAAGGAAAGAAGAATATGTCTGTATTTTTTCTCTAAACAATGCATAGCGGACAAAGTTGCAGATCTGATGAAAAGAAGAAACCGTTCACTTCCCTGTCAACTAATGAAGCCAGTCGACGATGGACGTTTGCGGTGTTTTCAATCTGTTGGACCTGACTGCCATAAACAGTTGGATAATTTACAAGAAGGCTTGTGATCAAATTATTTCCAGGCATCAATTTATTCTCACCCTCAGTGAACAACTGTGTAATACAAAAAAGCCAATGACCAGTGCTACACAATTTGAAAGTCCCGTATGTATGTGTGTGTATGTTAAAAACATTAGGAATGCATGGCCAGTGAATCATTATTACATGACAAGTGTTCATTTTTATACAAATATTTTAGATATTTTGTGATGTCAATTGACGTCGTTGGTAATTATAAGTAGAACTGTGATTTTCTAAGGAAACAAAACTTGCTAGGTAGTGAGGTTTACAGATGAGTGTAATGAAAAACATAGAAAGGTAATTGTCATATGGCAGTAGGGTGGTCTCCGGTGGGATTTCCTGCGCTTAGAATTGACAGTATTTAAAGAATTGTGTTATTGTTTTAAGTAGTCTTATTTGATCTAGAGCACGTAGAATCAGATTTCTAGTTTTATCGTACCGAACCATAATAATTAATGACTCTACAAATAGATGGTTTCATGAGGAAAGTAATAAAGTTACAAAGAAAGAAGTCAATTAAAGTGAAATTTATGTAGAGATTATAGTAAAAAAAAGATGATCCAGAAAATATATTTTACATGGACCAGTTGAGTTGTCTAAAATATTTTCCTTGCCTCAGCATAAATAATATGAAATAATCAACAAGTATCAAAATCGTATTTTTTTTTAATTAACAATGTTACATCACTTCATATGTTGAGACTAAATAATTTCTGAAATATTCTCGAATTATAAATATTTAATAAAAATATTTATTGTGACCGCCCTTTATTTAATCTTTTCACGATATATAAGATTGAAAGATTACCCGTTTATTTGAATCTGCTATAAATAGCCCTATACGGTTTTTTAAATACTGAACTATAGTTTATGGCTCCCAATAGCACTAGTTTTCACCGACTGATGCAATAAATATCTTATTTCTTCATGTAACAGTGTCAGTTTGATTGTAACTTTGTAACGTCACTATTTAATTTATTGGCAATTTGGAAAAACTTATCATTTTTAATTTGTGTGTGCAAATGAATCCGCCTACAACAATATGTGTGCAAATAAGTACAAATAAATCATTGATCTACACCCGTTTTCAATCATTAAAAACAATCTTTAATGTAAAATAAAATCAATAAATTTATATTATAGAAACACATTATAAAATTAACTAATTTATTGTAAGTGAGAATGTGATAGAAAAAATAAACTAAACACATCACATAGTAAAATATGAATGTAAACTTTTGATATGTAGAATTGTTTCATGAATAAACTCATTATATTTAGTATGACATGATGATTCTGGTGAAAAGCTGAATATTTCATTGGTTTTACTTACTAACTTATATAAAAGATGAGTTTATTCATTTCAATAGGGTGTATGAAAATAATCTGTGTGTTTGTTTAAATGATTCGATACTGTAATATATCGTAGTGTGTATGCGATGATTTTGTATAACACTTACCTTGAAATATGAGATGTTTATACAAACAGGAGGAAATGAGAAATTGAATGTCTTTTGACCATGTTTATCATTATAAATGATCTATAAAATGGGCTGTCAAAATATAGTACAGATAAGATAGGTTTGGAAATTGAGATTTGGGATTTTTATAGGTAAAGCCTTGCACTTAATGAAAATACTTGAAATGATCTTTATATTATTCATATTGTCCATAATAATTTTGACAAGAAAATGGTTATTGATGGATTTTTTAATAATTTTACGACATTAATTTTAATCTAATTTTACGCTATTTTTTAAGGTCACCAAAGTTTCAGCGTTTCAATCAAACTGGCATTGTTACATTGACAAACAGAGGAAGACCGTATTTTTGACGGGTTGCAGCTAGCTACTAAATAAGTTCTGCCTTCGAAACAGGTCGTTGTACACAAGTTCATATAGATATTGTGGGAACAAAACTAGGCTAGTGCCCAAACTATCTGCAATGGTCATATAAAAATTATCTACATTTAACTTTCAAAAAATTAATAATTTCGGACACCAAAACCCAAGACAATCTCGAGTAGGGGGTCAAAGCAAACATATAAAAGTCCTGATTTCGGTGTTAACTAAAAAATTGATATGATTAATGTTTATTAATAAATCAAATAATAATTTAATAATAACTATAACTATTACTGATTTGTTTTAATTGATGAATATATTTATAAAAAGAAATTTAAAGATTAATGAAAATATCAATTATATGATTTAAAAACAAATAAAATACTGGAAATAATTCCACTCATATATATTCACTTGACTTTTTAGAAGTTAATTTAACTAAAACAAAAAAATGCCGGTTTTAATTAGCTAATATAAAGAAATGTGCTTGCAAAGAGGTCATGATTGCTTCAATGTTATCCTCTGGATCCAACCGAGATCAAAATTTTATTTTAATGGCAATTATCTATTTTTAAAAATAATATAATTCCATTTCACTATTTTACTGGTACCTGATAGTTGTTAAAGAAAATTTTATATTGTTTAAAATTGTCTTTGAATTTGGTCACCTATGTTTTGCACAGTACTGGTCTAAATGACAATAACCTCTTAAGTTGTTTATTTCGTCAAACGAAATGCGCTCCTTAGTGGCGAGTTTTGTTATCCGCTAGCTTTTTGGGCATAGTATTACAAAAAGAAAATAATACCTTATTGGATGATATTTATTAAGATAATTTGTTAACAAAAGTAATATTTATGATATATGTTTAACATATTTTGTCAATTTAGGTCATTTATGTTGATGACGTATATATCCTTCATAACCAATTAAGAGGTTAATTTAGAGTTTCAATGACATAAATGTAACTAACCAATAACAAATATTCATTATATTAATGAAGAAATATGAATTATGATAATATTTAATTATCAGTAGTTCTGAGAGAGGAAACCACAGGAAAATTCGACTTCCTTTCTTCAGACAAAAACTTGTCAAGAAAATTTAAAATCCTTCTACAAAAAGAACACGAGTCATGGAATAAATAAAAATCATTTATAATTTAAATTTTTTCATGGGAAATAATAAAATTTATTTAATTAAATATATTTTTCAAATAGTTAAAATAGTACTTCAATTTCAATTAACATCTTTTTCAAGATGGGAGGAAAATTTGCAAGAAAAAAAGTGAGAAAAAATATTGCAAGTTCGGATAATTTGCCAAATATCCGAGAAAATTTCTACATATTTATTTATCCTGTTAAAATTTAATTTTACATTTCATGAAAACCTATTAATAAAAATTAATTTTCTTTACAGGAGAGAAGTGTAAATATACTGTTTAATAAATGAGTTGTTTTAATGCACATCAACAATTAATGTACCGGATTGCAAATCTGAAAATCCACTACAAGATTTACCAAGAGAAGTGCTTACTGCTGCAGAGAGCAACGCGTAATTATTTAGATGTGTCAAAATTAATATTCCTCATAAGCACATAATATTTCGTGGTAAAACAAAATAAAAAATAATTAAATATTTTCCATTTTCAATGCTCGCAATTATTAATACTTTATACAATAGAGAGTTTAATGTTTATAATAAATATTTATAAACTTTTATAGCTTTTTAAAAGCTACTAGAAACCAAAAATAAAATCTGTAATTTTAAACTGGTAAGTGTGTGTGTGTGTGTGATTATCATTTTATTGTATAATGTACATATTTAATTTGTTACTTTTGGTATTTAGAATATAAAAGAAAGTACCATATACATAATACAAATATTCGATTTATTTAGTTTCAATAAATAAACTGTAAAATAAATAAACCAAACTTTAAATAATTAATTTTATTTATTGATATATTAAACAATTTACATTTAATGAATAAATACATCAAATATTTTAACTATTTTGATTGCGCATATTGTCAGGATTGTTAGATTCTAGCTCAGGAATATTTGATCCGGTACGTCTTCTAACTGTGTTTCTATTTGCCGCCAATCTTTAAAAATATTGAATTCTAAAATCACCAATTTCAGCGATTTCAATTTCTGTCATAGTGTTTAGACGTATAGATTGCTCAGAAATATTTAAAGTAACATCATTGTTGAAACCATTATGGCCCAAAAAAGATTTAGCTGGAGACTCATTAACTGATCTGTTTGTTTTTAAATTGTATTCGTAAATTGTCCTTTGCAGAATAAATATCCAGTTTCTTGAATTTATCGAAGACATGACAGATAGTAGCATTCTTTTAATGGTAGAATTAAACCGTTCAATCTGTCCTTGGGACTGAGGATGATGTGGCGAATTCGAAATTTGATACACAAGGAAGAAATCAAATTGTTTCTAAATTCTCTTTCATTATCCGTATGAAGCTCTTTAGGAATATTACAGTTGTAAAATAATTGTTCAAGACAAAAATATACTTCTATCGAAGATCTTGTCATGCGCATATTTATTTGGTTTATTTATTTTACAATTTATTTATTTTACACTACAACATAAAATTAAAGGGTGTATAATTAAAATTAATATTATTAAAACACGAATTAGTCATCTGTTGAACTGTTGAGATCATCCTTATTGGTACCTTTTTATGCTCTTTTATTATTATAGTATGGCAATATCACTACAGTCTTTTGTTTGTCTTTTGAATCACTACAGAGTGTATAATGCTACCGACAGTTTTTTGCTGGGTGATTAAATTTTAATTGACTTCATTTTTCATCATGAATGTGATACAGTTGAACATGATCTCACGGATATGTCATTCTTTGCGTTCGCATCAAAATCTTCCATTCTTTATATTTATGCATTCTCTACCAATATGGCTTTTTATTCCATGAGTAAAACACCTTTAGATTTTGAGTTGTTGTCCCTCGATTTTCATTTCCAGATGTTTTGCAATTATAACATATGATTTCTTGATTTTTAATTATTAATGCTATACATTTTACTGACAAATTTTAAGTAAAAAATTAAAGTTACATCTTAGTTTATATTTTGCCATGCCTTTTCAGGTTTATATCTTGGCATTTTATATATTAGATACTAATACTTGTGTTAATAAATATGCTTTTTTAATTGAATCCGTTCACATTTGATTGATGGTTGTATACTTCGTAGGTTCTAGCCACAGACATGTCTAAGCATATGACACTTCTTGCCGATCTCAAAACGATGGTGGAAACAAAGAAAGTCGCCGGCTCTGGAATATTGACATTAGACACTTACACGGACCGGATACAGGTAATGTTATATATTTTTAAATGATTATTTTGAAAGTTAATATTTTTTTTAATTGAAGAATAACTTATAAATAGCAAAAATGTAAAAAAAAATAATATTTAATGTTAAAGGCGGGCAAATTGCCCCCAGTTGCGCAGCTACCAGGGAGCAGTGGGAGGAAACTGATTCAGGCGCGCCAATCACGATGCCGCAAAATTAGAAAGGGCTAAAAGTTTTCGATTGGCCAGATTTCCTATAATGTATACAAAAGATAAAACAATATAATTTTTAGATAAATAAAATTAATGTTAAGCACCTAAATATTTACATATATTTACGCTCATCACTGACTGACTGACTTACTCTGAAACGCTATAAATTTTTGGGTTTATCTCTTAGACCGTTTTAGATAGCCCCTTGAAATTTTGCATAGGTGTTTAGTATTAAAATGGGAGTGGTCGCCATTTTGATTTTGGTTTAAATGGTCGGATTGTAGTAAAAAAACATCATTTTAGGTTAATTTTGGACGAAAAAGCCGAATCTGGGCCCTAAATCCATGATTTCAAGGTACTTTGGGTGATTTTATCGTTGAAAGGGATAAATTACTTTGAACTATAATTTATTATCTGTTAAGGAAGCTTTGTTTTGTTCTTAGTATTATTTGGAATTGTGCCAAATTCTAGGCGAATATTTCCTATATTTTCTGTGTAGCGAGATAAAATTGTGCGTACCACTCTTCCCTTTCTCGATTTTTTTGTTTTCGGTAATTGTAAATAATTCACTTTCTCTTACGTGCAGCAAAATGGTTGATGTGTTTTGGTGGAATATCAAATCCTGGTTGAGTGTTACAGAATGTCTGTGGAGCACTTCTAAAAATGTGAAATATATATTATTGATGGACAGTACAGCTCATATTGAATCGAGTGATTGGGGTTTGAAGAGTGAGGAAGGATGTAATTGACTTTTAAACTCTGAACTGAAAAAATGGGAATAGAATAGAAAAGATAATCATCAGACCTTTGACGGTTTGGACAACTGGTAAAGAAGGAGATTGAAATCTTTCTGTTACCACACTGAAAAAAGAGATTATTGGTTTCAAACAGCAAATATAGTCAGTGCATTTTACAATTTGTACTTAGTATTGTTTTGTCGGTACATGGATGTTGTACCATATCTGATCCCTAGACAACAGGCGCCCTTCATAAAGCACAAACTTTAATATATTAATGAATTTGACAAAGTTATAAAAAATTATCAACTGTTAACTCTTAACGATTTTCGGCTTGAATTTTTCTGCAAACTGAAAATTCTTTTTCTTTAAATCAGGGTCAATGGTAATTCCTCTTTCGTTCAAATAACAACCGCAGTAGTCATGTGCTAATATCAATCCAGTAAGTTCCTTAGTGAATGACGCCATTTTTCTTCCAACCTTATTAAATAAAAATTTTGCTGGAGCGTTAGTTTTAATGAATAAAACAACGAATTGGCTCTGAAGGAAATTGTGAGCTGCTACCTTAATCACTATTTGGTTTCTTGGGTTAACGCGGAGTCAACATCAAACCCATCAACAACACTTTGTAGTTAAGCCAAACTCCTTCAGGCTAAGAAAGTTTTCAACATAAAATTCATAGCTGAATTACATCGGGGATAAATGTTTTTCAGGTCAGTTCTGAATTACTAAAAGCTTCTCCGTTTCTTAGACCATTTGACAGGATTTGAATTCTAGCATAGACCGAAGGAATTAGCCTGTGTCCTAAAGCTACAAACCACTCATGATTAGGTAAACTAATTCTTTACTCGACGTACATCAGCAGTGGACTTTGCTTGTTAGC
This sequence comes from Schmidtea mediterranea, assembly GCA_022537955.1. Lineage (NCBI taxonomy): Eukaryota > Metazoa > Platyhelminthes > Tricladida > Dugesiidae > Schmidtea > Schmidtea mediterranea. The sequence goes on from CM039679.1 coordinate 17,297,834, forward strand.
AGTCATAAGTCCACGAACACGAACTTTATTCTTTTGACTGACAGCACACTTCGTTCTGATTGTTGAGGATCAAAGGAAATCATGTGTATTTTGCATCGTGATTATTCAGTGCTCAAACGAGTTTCACTAGGACAGTTGACACATAACTTTGGCTTTCAAGAGATGAACTGAACATCGGCAAAAGACGAAGGTAGAGAACATTTCTGACTATTGTAAAACCAAACAGCTTTAACTGTGTAATCAACTAATCTAATGTTTTGATACTTCTGTTCCCATAACCCTATCATTTTCCGTGGATTGAGGATTAATGCATAGCATTATCCAATATAACTTTCAGTAAAGACGGTTGGTTTTCCTCAATTCTCGGCTTCCAGGCTTGGTCCTGAACTTCAAACAGAAAACTCAATTTTATATTGAAAAGTAATCCGCATTTTCAATTTAGTTTATATTTAATTTTTGGAACATGCAAACTTACTTCACTAATGTTACAAATATTTGTCATCTCATGAAATTAATTAATCACATAAAAACGAACTTTCAAAATAATACAGCTAAGGTGGCAACGATGCATTAGTCACAATGGTGAGTATTTTGTAAACTCTTGTGAGGTCAATAATTAGATAACTTATTGTTATTCATTTGTTGTTAAAATTTCGCAGAAATCTTTGAGCCAAACCTGTATTTAGCAGTCTAAATAATCCAATTATACAAATTAATCCATTTTAAATCGGAATATTGTAATGTTCAGTTATTTGGTGATACTATTTAATAGGCCCAGAACATCAAAAAACAACCTGACAATGATAAAGAATATTTATCAAAACAGCTTACTGAAATCATGGGGAATCCTGGAAACTTTCAAGGTAGTAGGTAGTTAGTGGCCTTTCCCGCCCACACATCATTGCATAATAAAAATAGGGAGGTTCGTAATGACGTAATTTAATCTCAGATTACCTTGATTGCATAATTATGTAATCAAGATAATTATTTTGTGTGCGCACATTTTTTTGAATAAATTTTTTTCATCCTCAAACTTTTTTCCATCACACTATAGTCAGGGGGTATTTTTGACTCTAAATAAAAAGCCTAAGATAAATATTGGTTTAAATCGCTTAACAATACAAAAGCATAAAATTAAAATTGGCTCAAATTGTCTACGATGGTCACAGAGGGTATTTTTCATCGACAAAATTTTTAAATCACACTATAGTCAGGGGGTATTTTTGACTCTCGATTAAAAGCATAAAATTAAAATTGGCTTAAATCGCCTAAGATGGTCAGAGAAGGTATTTTTCATCCACAAAATATTTTCAATCACACAATAGTCAGGGATATTTTTGACTCTCAATAAAAAGCCTAAGATAAATATTGGTTTAAATCGCCTATCAATAAAAAAGCATAGAAATATGTTATCGATTAAAAAGCCTAAAAAATATTTCTTTGATTAAAAAGTATAAAAAATAATTCATCGATTAAAAAGCCTAAATAACAATTCATCGAATGAAAAGCCTAAAAATATTTTATCGATTAAAAAACCTAAAAAATATTTTTTCGAATAAAAAGCATAAGTAATTTTTCTTGATAAAAAAGCATAAAATAAAAATTGTCTCAAATCGCCTAAGATGGTCACGCTATAGTCAGGGATATGTTTAACTCGTAATAAAAAACAATGCAATATTTGGTCTCAATATTTTCTATAGGTAAATATAGGCATAAAATAAAAATGGTTCAAATCGTCTACCGATAAAAAATAGTCAGGGGTATTTTATAGGCTTGTTAAAAAAACACTTGTAATATTTGGTCACACATTTTTCATAGGCAAATTTAGGCTCTAGATAAAAATAAGTTAAAATACTTAACGTAAATTAAGGTAAATTAAAGTAAATTAAAGGGTTTAAAGGAAATTAAAGTAAATTATGGTAAATTAGAGTACAGTAAGGTAAATTAAAGTAAATTAAGGTGCCTAGAGTAAAGTATGGAAAGTTAGGTATGAATTTTTTAAAATTTAATAGAGGATCAACAGTTAAGTTACATATGGGTAATTTTTAAAGCTGAAAATTTTAAAAGAAGTTATAGTAGGCAAATTACATAAGAAGAGAATTTTTTAAAAGTAAATAAAGCGTCAAAATGAAGATTACATAATGTTAGATTTTTTAAAGGTAAAGAATCGACAATATTACATGATAAAATTTTTTAAATAAAATTTTTAGGATAATTTACAATAAATTTTTATACATATTTTCAAATGATAAAATTTTTAACATAATTTTACAATGAAATTTTTTATACATGATTTTTAAACAGAATTTTTAGTATATTTAATCTATGAATTTTTATATATGATTTTTAAAGATAAAATTTTAGTATAATTTTACAATTAAATTTTTATACATGTTTTTAATTGATAAAGTTTTTAATGTAATCGTACAATGAAATTTTTTAGTATAATTTTTACAATTAGTTTTTTATACATATTAATAACGATAAAAAATTTTCAAAGTAAGATGTGAAAAAAAATTAATATGAAATTTTCAAAATAGTAGCTAAATAAATGCATTTTCCACAGCTCTAACAAAAGAAAAATGTGCGTGTTTATCAAATAAAACAAAAGTCAGCAACGTTTTACATTAGACAAAAGCAAACTAAACTGGTAAAACTAATTTACGATGTCATGAATAATTCTATTTGCATAAATAATTAAAATTTGATAGCCAAAGAAATTTAAATTATCACAAATTTAGATTAAAAATGACTTTGAGTTATTGAAATAGGTTATCAATAATAATAATAATAATAATAATAATAATAATAATAATAATAATAATAATAATAATAATAATAATAATAAATAATAATAATAATAATAATAATAATAATAATAATAATAAATTCATCAACAATCAAAGAAAAAGTTAACTTACTTGGTATCAAGTTCTGAATACTGATAACCCATACACACTGATATGTGATTCAAGCCAATTTTTATCTTAAGATTTTTATCGAGAGTCAAAAAATATCCCCTGTCTATTGTGTGATTGAAAATATTTTGTGGATGAAAAATACCCTCTGTAACCATCGTAGGCGATTTGAGCCAATTTTAATTTTATGCTTTTTTATTGAGAGTCAATAATACCTCCTGACATAGTGTGATTGAAAAAAAATTGTGGATGAAAAAATTTATTCAAAAAAATGTGCCAAAATTTGAATATAAAAAAATCCGCCAAAATTGGAATTTTAAAAAAATCCGGCAAAAAAATTCGAAAAAAATTTATCCAAAAAAATGTGCGCATACAAAATTAATTATCTTGATTACGTAATTATGGAATCAAGATAATACGAGATTAAATTACGTCATTATGTAATTAAATCCGATGCGAACCTTCCTATTTTTATTATGCAATGGCGTGTGGTCGCGAAAGGCCACTAACTACCTACTCAACGTCAATTTTTAGACAATGTATTTTTCAAATATTTAATTCCTTGGTGAGTTCTCCATGAGCCCTTCATCACATCCAAATCATTATATATTTTGATTTTATAACTTTATGATATCAAAAAAGTATTTGATTTCCCATTAGACACTCAAATAACTTTTAAGATATATTTAATTTTATTTGATATTCAAATTTTCATAAACACTAGTCTCTATAGTTTAGGTCAGGCCTTGGTGGAAGGTCTTCCAATCGAAAAATGATACATTCGAAGAAATGAACTATTGGTTTTCAAAGAATGTTCCTAGATCAAAATAGATTTAATTGCGTCTTACTAAGTAATGAGAACCCAGAAAAGAAATAGATAATATTTTAAATCTAGTTCACAACAGTTTTTCGGCTGCTGATTTCTATATAAACAAATGCGACATTTATGCTTAACTTTGAACAACGCTTTGATGTCGTATTTTTCTATGAAAATGTTAAAAATATGTGATATCTTTGATGTCAGTATGTCGTAATGGAATAAATAAGAAATTAGATAATATATACTGATGGTTTCATGGTGACCTAGGCTAAGAATAAAAAGGCTCCTTAAAAATGTTTTCAGATTTTTTATTTACGTAATCAAACAAATACTCGATTAATAAAAAAAATATAAAATATTTACCGTATTTTCCAGCATATAAGTCGCAAGCTATACCCGCATATTTTCCTGTCTATCGTCTATATATATATATGGCATATAGATGATAGACATGAAAATTTGCGGGTATATCCTGTGGCTAATGTGCCAAAATACGGTATTAATTTTCAAATGAAAATATAACAAAATTAAAACATAAAATATCAATAAATAAAATTTACTCATACTACAAAAACTTTAAATTTTTTATACATTAATTTAAACAAAAATGATTTATTTATAATATTCACGGACTCCCCTGTACTAAGTATAGTAGTTAGCACAATGGATAAGACGGTTCATATTGTAAACTGTTCCGTGGCAATACATTGATATTGATGCAAGTTTCAGGGGGCTCTCATTGCAAATGTGAAGTAATAAATAAATTTTCTAAGATATTGCTCTAAGTTTTATTAGAAGTTAATTTTCACTCTGAATCAAAATAAATTTAGAATATTCAGTGCTCATTTTCAATTCTAAGTTTTAGAGATTTGGAAAACTTTTTTAAAAATTTATAAATAATATTTTAATACAATATTTGTAATATGATTTAATAATTTTTTAACTAGATTTGTGAAATAACTTTAAAAACTTATTAATTTTCTTTTTAAATAAAAACCAAACTCTGATTATTTAAACAACTATTATCAATAATATCAGAAGATTAATATCAAAAATATGGTTTTATTTTTTATTTGAAAAATTATGTTGTAATAATTCTATTTATGTATGGAATTGAATCTATTTCATTCTTAATTATAAAATTATTTATTGAAAATAATTGATCCAATTGGAACTGTCTACAATTTAATTGAAATTTAATAATATAATTAAGTCAATCAACATCAGTAGAACTTGAAATTTATAAAAATAAATTGAGAATGAATAAAATAAATTATATTGTTTTAATGCGGCTTAATTTTGCGCGATTTTTTGCATGAGATATTTTTATACAGTGTTTGTAAATGTATTTTATTTTGTATTCATCATTAATCTTTTTTTCGATGTTCATAATATCCACTTCATTGGCAGTGCAGAAATTTGTGTTAAATATAAAACAAACATTGATTAATAGCTTAAAATGAAATAGATGAAAATTGACCAGCAAAAAATTTAAGCATGGAAGTCGTCAGAACAAACTTGTAGCAGAATACATAGATAACCCTATCATTTCATTTCGAGGTGTCTTCTGTGGGCCAGACTTTATCTTTGTATACTTTTCTGCGGTTTTACTGTAATTATAATTAACTTAAATGAATTATTTGAAATTTACAATAATATAAAGTGACCAGATATTTTTAATTGAAATGCGGGACGAGTTCAAATCAAAATTTAAAAAAACTTCAACGCATTAGCGAACAGAATTTTTTAGATTATTTATTCGGGCGTTAATTTCATGAATTAATTACTATTAAAATTGAAAATCAAATTTATTTCTAAATTAATTAAGCAAAATATGTTTGTACTACAAATGGATTTCATATCACATTAGTTGCTGTTTAATAAGAAAGTTCTCTCTAATATGAAGTAGTGGAAACAGAAAATTTGTGAAAATGTTAAAAGATTTAATAAAATTGAATTACGAAAATGTTAAAAAAGGTACATGTTTAATGCGGGCACTTTTCAAGACAGTTTTGAGTGAGACAAACAACTCAAATCAGGAACGCCATATAATAATATCATTTACTAGAAATATTTAAAAGAAAATCTATAGAGTACAAATAATTGTTAAGATACTGTACGAATCAAATGAATAATAATAATATTAAATGTAATGATTCAAAAATGTCGTTTAAAATTATATTTACTTTATATTTACTACTGTTCATTGTTTAACCTGGATGTGCAAGTCTAGTGTCAAGTGCAGGTTTGAACTCTAAAACAATGTGATTTTTGTTTGTGTTTGATAAGTCGTTGGATTTTTTTTAGTCAATTAAAAAAACAAAATTATAGAAAAAAATTTAAATTTATGTTTTTATTTTTTTACTATATAAATTTTGTCTCTCTTGCAATGACTTTAAGAAACATTCTCATGAAAATCATTCATGTTTTGATTTAAATGGAAATAATTTTACAGTTCCAATTAAGAACATATGTAAAATAAATGTGTCTTTTTGTATTAAATCTGATCCATTTACCATATTTTGTAATATTGTTTTTATTAGCCACAGCACTTTAAGTCCACAAAATCATCTTAATTCTAAAATAATAATTATTGAATAAGTAAGGATTTCAACATACAATCTTACAATATACAAAAATAATTTTATAAAAGTGACTTAAAACATCTCACATTTTAAAAACAAAAATACATTTTTGTTGAAAAACTGCATAGACCGCCGACATATTTTAAGATACTTTGTAAATATAAATATCTTTATTAATGCTTAATGCATTTATGCGAAACTTTTTATACACTAGCAATTAATGCGGATCTAGCGGTTTAATGTTTGAAGTAGGCGACGGCGGCAATTTTTGCGCTTTTCGAAGGTTGCATTTTTTAAGGATTTTGGAGAATTAAAAGCGAGAAAAATTCATTTTTAATTATTATTTGTTTGGTTATTTTTTATAAACTGAATTTTTATTTATTCTGTTTTTGTTTAATTTTTCTTATTAAAATACAAATATATGTATTAAGTTCAGATGTTCAGCGTTTTTCCATTTTTTCTTCAATTTAAAAATTAAAATATTTTTTATTTTTGCGACGGCAAATTCACATCGCGCCTACACACAAAAAACAAGCCAACAGTTGTTATATATTTACTTTACATTGTGTTAAGAAAGATGTTCTCGGAATATCGTAGCGAAGTTATATTACTTTTTCTGCCTATTGAGTATTGGGTCTTGGTTGAGTGCTTACGTTTAAAGGCAGAAAATCCAACTATTAACAAATAATCGAAAATTGATAACAAATTTCACATTGAATAAAAGTTTTCAAATAATTTTCTTTTAAAAAACAGAAGAAAATAGAGAATAATGGTAATTTATTAAGAAAGAAATTCGTTTAGTAAGCATTGAAGCAGGTTGAGTGCTTTGTAGCCGATATCTTGAACGCTCTTATGGCATAACTAACTTGCTCAAAATCACTTACCAACGGTAAAGCATAATAAGTCTCCTGAATGAGCTCAAAATTTTACTAAGAATGTTTATATTCGATGGAAAACTCTTTTACGTCTTCTTAAACATCTTCATTAATTAAATCTTCTGTCTAATATTCTTTTGTCCATCGCAAATAAATACAGGGCTTGACAATAGCAATTTATTGTTATTTATTCATTATGTCTGCTGTGTCCTGGATTGGTGTATATCGCCCCCCTTATACTTCAATTTAAACAAACATTTAATAGTTTCTCCATTTCCTTTTAAAATTATTTCCACCCAACCCAAAACATAGAACTCAACCGTTTTTGCTTCTATTTCAAGCATAAGTTGTTACATTTACGTAAAATAGTAAAATCTTTCCATTCCCTTACTATTATGGCAAATTTACGAATTTAGTTTTTATATTTTGTAAATTATTCCCACGATTTACTGAAGTCTTCGTCATAAAAACTGTCATCCATTCTTCACTGCAGCTTTTGACAATATTTCACTGAAAGATTGCCTTTTCACAAATTTTAAAATCCTTTTTCTGGATAATATTATTTTCTTTATCATTTGAATTTATTTATTTACTAATGCTTTATAGGATAATTATTGTCGGGGTTAGGCTATTCCATTCTATGTTTTAGTTGCCCTTACCAGAATGACTATATCAACATTTTATCCATCTTTTGAAAAATGCTTCCACTCGTCATGTTTTTTGACATGACAAAAGGGTATAAATATACATAAAGATGAATTAGAAATAATTAATTTAATATTTCAAAAACTGTTTATTTATGAAAAATAATTAAATAAATTTGTTTCAACATTTAATAAACAGAAATAATAATAATAATATGCAAAATTAACACATTGCCCAGTGTTTTAAAAATATAAACGCCGAAACCATTTTTATGTGGTCTTATTTAACTTGACTTTGAAATAACACGATTATATATAATTAAAAGATAACGCCAATAAAAACTCTTCGTACGATATATTTCGACAGCATAACTGTCATCCTCAGGTACGCAAAACCAACTAAAAATATTATGAATTAACTTATAGGTTAAACAAATTAATTTTTTTATATTAATTTACATTTCTAATAAATAAACACTTAAAAATATTCAAATACTTTTAACTAATTTTAAAATGTTATTTATATAAATATTATAATTTTTATCTATATTATAATTTTAAAAATAATGTAATTTATAAATTAAATTATTTTAATAATATTAAAAAATGTTGTTGATAAAGAATGTGTATTCTAAATCATTTTTATTGTTGATGATAAAAGAGACTGTTGACAAATTGATTAAAAATACTACGGATCCATGTTTTGGAAAGTCTGAGTGTAATTTGACAAATGAGTGTGAATTGAGTGTTGATCTAAATAATAGTAAAAATGGATATAAAAAATTGAGCCTAAATTTTATTAGTATTGCCGTACTCTATAAAATACAAATTATAAAAGGAAGTTAAATAAACTGATGGGAAATATAGAGTATAAGATCGTCTCTAATTCGTGTAAGGTACGCAATATATTTATTAATAAATCAAAAACTCCGGTTGGATTGTGTTCTGATCTCGTTTATCAATTTGCGTGTAATGGGTGTAATGCCACATATATTGGAGAGACTTCCCGTCATCTCTGTACTCGAGTTCTAGAGCATTGTCGATGGAAGGGTTTGACCAATATTAGTGAGCACAATAGAGGCTGTAAAAGTAAAATAGGAATGTCTGATTTTAGAATTTTGTTGAAAAGTTTTAATAATTATTGGGAACGCGTGATATGTGAAGCATTGCTGATAAGGTCATTGGATACAAAGATTTATGTGCAAAGTGCTGTGACTAAGTGTTTTTAAATAGTTTAAGTATGTTAAATCCTGTTTATGTATTGTTATTTAAAAAAAACTTTTTAAATATTATTAAAATAATTTAATTTAGAAATTATATTATTTTTAAAATTATAATATAGATAAAAAATTATATTATTTAACTAAATAACATTTTCAAATTAATTAAAAGTATTTGAATATTTTTTAAGTGTTTGTTTATTAGAAAAGTAAATTACTATAAAAAAATAATTTGTTTAAATTATAAGTTAATTCATAATATTTTTAGTTGGTTTTGTGTACCTGAAGATGACAGTTATGCTGTCGAAATATATCGTAAGAAGAGTTTTTTATTAGCGTTATCTTTAAATTAAATCGTTTCCAAATATATTTAATTATTTATATATATATAATATAAATATTTATAATTATTAATAAAATTATTAATAAAAATTAATATAATATTTATTTCGCGTTATTTCAAAATCAAGCATCATCTAATTTATTTAAAAAAACTTGTGCAAATATGACTCATATTTTATCTGATTATAGTAGATTCAATTTCGAAATGATTTATCACGTGAGTGTAACATACAAAATGTCTAATTATAGCAGAATCAATTTGGAAATGATGTAGCTTAATCAAAGTTTAACATTAAGCTAAAACTGATCCACAATTTAAATCTGGAGTAGAATTTAAATTGAATGGCACATGGATCATTCAACCTTTCTTATAAAACAAATAGTGCTTAACATGTTCTAATAAGCATAAATTGGATAAACAATTTAAAATTTTTAATCAAAATATTTTAATTTTTGTTTCCTTTTATTTTTGCTTAAATAATATTAGGCATTTTTTTGATGTAGACCGCATGAGTCTCATCAGATTTCACATTCAAATTTTGTCGCATAAATCGAAATAAAATAAATTAAGCTTTTTTAAAATTTGTAAAAACAATTAATGTTTAAGAATTTGTTCTCACATTTCTAGAATTTTAGATTTTTTTGTTAATATTTCAACAAATTAAAAATATAACTTTAATAGCTGCTAAAAGTGAATTTTGGCCTAGGAAGTTTTAAACTTTGAATTTTCTAACCAAATTTTATTTAAAAAATATATTTTATTCAAAGAAACAAAGATAAACAGTTGAGGTATTTTCAATATTTAAATTATTTTAAATAAAATAGTAGTTTAACATGATATAATAATTAGGCCCCTGTGATAATCTTAGTTATTCGTTAGGAATAGAATAAATTGTTAAAGAGCAATATTTGAAATAAAAGATGATTTCAAAAGTTTTTGCAATATATTACTATGCTCAAAAGGTTTCGCGCATTATATATATATATATATATATTACCAACATTTACTATTTATAGGTTTCCAATGCTATTTCCTATATATATAAGGGCTTTTTGTGTTTCACCTCTGATTTCTTTATAAGTGACATAATATTTTCTACAAAATTTGTTTATGAATCAGATATATATAGTTTAAATTTCTTTCACATTTTCTCATAACATTTTTCAGAAAATAATATTAAGAAAATTTTATTTGAACATTTTTTATTGTCTGAATGTTTGGTTGAAAATTTACATAGTGTATTCCATTTGGCTCACGTTGAAATTTGGTTTTGTTTTAAATAACTCGTTTTATTTAAATTGATACTCTAAACAGATATATTTTGTTTATTTTGTTGTAATAACAAATTGTTATTAGCTCTAAATTTTTCAGCAAAATTAGATAATATTTTTATTTGTTTTGAAACTTGTTATGAATGAAACTGATGCATAATAAATATATATTTTGTACGCATTATTTTGTTAATATTATTAGAAAATTATTATTTCCGGCACAAAAGGATGACAACTGGAATATGTTACTTCAAACTAATAAAAGTTATGAAAACTTTTGTGTACTTTAAATGTTGATAGTGTTCTTGAGTTGAAATACGACAACATCCCTAATAATCCTTTGAACCACATGTTGTAAATTTCAAGCGTGTGCAAGTTTATTTATTAATTAAAATAATTAATAATTATAGTAAATGGTTTGTTGTGTGTATGTCAGAAGTGGGCAACCTTTTGGTCAACAAGAGCGCAATAAAATTAAAATGTTATTATGGACACACAAAAAGAAATTTCAAAATATTAAAGGTTTGATTTCAAAAAATATAATTAAATACACTTAAATTATAAATGCAAAACAAATAATCACAAATACAAAATATACGCAAACATCTTATACTTGCCGTCGTTGTACAATCATATGCAAGCAAATATGTATTAGCAAATTCAATTATTTCAGTCGATAAGAGAACTGATTTTCTGACACTGTATGTGTGTAATATAGTGAGGGTGAATAGAGGTCTCCGCGTTGCCAACCCGGAGTATTTGTTTTTGAATGTATGAACTTTGTATTGATCAGCTATTGTATTGCATGTTCATTACTATTTAATAATCTCCAATATTGTGAACATAAATATGTTGTATTATCAGTAATGGGATTCAATTAATGTTACAACCGGTTCGTGTGAACCAGGGCTAACTGGATACAACACATTTATCAGTTTCTACTTTTAAATATTGTAAAGCGTTCTGATAAACGTCAAGACATTTATTTTTGAGCACATAAATATCATCGAAACTGTCTTTATTTTAATTCAAAATGTTTGAAACTCATAGTGGCAAAGGTTTTGTGCTGGCTCTGTTGGTAAGCATATCAGTCGTATCTCATAAAATCGAAATAGTTTTATTACAGTATTCGAATCTTTTTCCATTTTTTGGATATTAGTATGGAAACTATAAGCTAACGAATGTATGAACCATAAATAAGCTTCATTTAATGGATTTTTGAAAAGGTCAGTCAAAATTTTAGGTGCTTTGTCAAAGGAAAGAAAATATTGCGTAGAGGATCGTACATTTACAACTCTCTTGTAATAACTGAATCGAGTGACAACCAACGAGTTTTTGAAAAACCGAGAATTTTTTTGTAATCATTATAAACAGATTCACAAAAGGATTTCAAGCTTTCCACACGAACAGTGGAAATAGAAAAGTATCCATGAGCTAAGATGCTTCTGTATCAATGTTTAGATTATCAACGGCGTACTGAATGCAATTATTAAGGATGTGAGCTGGGTATCCAATATCTTCCAAGGGCATATTTATTTCTTTCAGCAAATGATAAACATTGTTTTCTCCAGTGTGTCGACTAGATCCGAAATTTGTGTTAGAATTATCACCTCCGAATCCTACGACTTTCTTAATTGCTATCCATTTTAGTAAATGTTCTTTTTAACAATTCATAACAGTCTTTTCATTTACCAATGACTCAATTTCTACTAGTTTATGTTGCAGTCCTCCATAATTGAAATCAAAAAATTGGAACATTACTGGAAATAATTCCGTCTAGAGATATCCGTATAAAAGGAACATTTAGTAATTGTTGTTTTTAAATTATAATGAAAGTAGGACATTCTTGTGTTTGGTAAGAAAGTAGGACAGTATATCAAATTTTAGAACATGTCCTATCAAAATAGGACTTTTGGCAACACTACTTTAAATACATTAGAAAATTAAATATCCTTTAATTCTCATTATTTTTATTATTTTCAAACAACTAATTATAACTAAATTTTGTTTACAGATCTTGCAAAATCTTGTACATTGCGCTGATCTGAGTAATCCAACCAAACCATTACATATTTATCAGAAATGGATAGATAGGGTTATGGAGGAGTTCTATCTTCAAGGTGACAAAGAACGTGAAAGTGAGCTAGAAATTAGTCCGATGTGTGACAGACAAACTGCATCTTTAGAAAAATCACAGGTAATCTTTAGCACTAATAATAATAATAATAATAATAATAATAAGTAGGTAGTTAGTAGCTTTCTGCGCACACACACCATTGCATAATAAATAGGGCGGTTAAGAGATTAAATTATGTAATTACCAAATTAATCACGACGTGTCTTGATTATATAATTATGTAATCAAGATAGTTAATTTTTGCGTGCGCACATTTTTTTAGATAAATTTTTTTTGAAATTTTTGGCGCGATTTTTGATAATCACACTATAGTCAGGGGTATTTTTGACTCTCGATAAAAAGCCATAAAATTAAAATTGGCTCAAATCGCCTACGATGGTCAGAGATGGTATTTTTCATCCACAAAATATTATGAATTAACTTATAAGTTAAACAAATTATTTTTTTATATTAATTTAAATTTCTAATAAATAAACACTTTAAAAATATTCAAGTACTTTTAACTAATTTTAAAATGTTATTTATATAAATATTATAATTTTTTATCTATATTATAGGTTGACTGATAGTTTTATTGAATTTATACTTGATTTACTGATTAATTTTAATTATTTGAGCAATATGATATATATTTTGTGATTTTACAATAATGTAGTGAAATTTAATTTATGTGGAAAACATAGATTTTATTCGATTTTAGTCATTTTTGATGAATTTTTTATTTGATAGAATTTGTTTGCCAGAATCAAATTGTGGTGATTTTCGACTGTAAATATTGGGTATCGATAACAATTTTGTAATACTTTAAAAAAATGTATTTTTATTCGTAAAATTCAGATTTTTATGATAATTTTAAGGGAATTTGATTGGTTGAATACATATAGTAAATATGATCCGAATGATGGATTTTTAAGAAGTAGTCGGTTAAATATGGTTTTCTAAAGAAATTTTACCTTGTAGGTTTTTACAAAAAATATGTATATTGTTGGTGCAGTGGGGGGAAATGTCATTTCAAGGGAAATGATTGGTTAAGAGGAAATTTTATGATATTTTAAGGGGAAATAATCGATTAAGAACAAGTTTGTTGTCATTTTTAAGGGGTTGAGTTGGTTGAATATCTGTGTTCAAAGAGTAAATATTTTCTAAATGGAGAATATAGAAGAGGAATTTATAATATTTTCGTGGGCTTTGTTCAGATATATATCAATATGTGTGTAAATCTTTTGAGAGAGTGGAAATATTGTAATTTGTAGAGAAATGATTGGTTAAGAAGAGAATTTATGATCTTTTAAGGGGAAATAATTGGTCGCGAGATGGATTTTATTTTAAGGGGATTTCAAGAAATTTATTCGGTTGAATATCGATATAAGTCAATGAATTTTATGAAAATAATGAATATAGCTGAATTATTGTCATTTAAAGAGAAATGATTGGTTAAGAGTAAATTTTATTTTATTTTAAGGGGAAATGATTGGTCAAAAGATGAATTTTATTTCAAGTGAATTTCAAGAAATTTATTCGGTTGAATATCGATATAAATCGGTGTTTTTATGAAAATAATGAATATAGCTGAGAGTGGAAATATTGTCATTTAAAGCAAAATGATTGGTTGAGAGTAAATTTTATTATATATTAAAAGGAAATGATTGGTCGAGAGATGAATTTTATTTCTATTATGAATTTTATTTCTATTATTGGAATCTGAATGAAATACACTATACGAGTTCTGTTCTAAGAAAATGTTTGATTCATGTAATTATTTGTATTTAAGTATTTATTTGATTTTATTATTTGTAATTTAATTAAAAATTAAATTTAACTAGTATTTGAAAAATTTATGTTACCCATTAATTATGTTGTTATTGACAATTTTCTGAATAATTTAAATATATATAATTATTTCTACGAATGAAGAGAAATTGTACAATTAATTTGCATTCAACGACTACCTAAAACAATTACCTAACTAACTTATCAAATTTTAAAAATGATCTAACAAATTTTTTCAATTATTTTACGACTTAGTTAATTTAATTAATTTTTCTTTAATTGTTAAGTACTATTTTCTTTACAATTTGCTACTAGGTTGAAACTTTTTTTAAAATTTTTATTCAAAGTACTAACAAATTTTATTAAAGATCTGGTTGGTCGATAATCATTTAATTTCTACTACTGTGGTAGATGTTAATTTTTTTTTCTATCAGTTTTTTTCAAATCTTTAGCATCTTTGAGTTAATAATTTTAAGAGTTGAATCATTTTCACTAAATATATGAAAATTTATTCCAAGTACAATGAAAGTAATATATGTTTTGGGAAATTAATTTAAGAATATTTTTCTAATCAAGTTTCTTTTCACTAGCAATTAGATTAACCACTACTTGTACTTACTAATTAATTTATCATTCAGTAAACAATAAGAGTTGGGGTGAAAAGATCAGAAAATCTATAAAAATATATTTAAGTAATTTTTTGATGTGTTAGCAATTAATTATTAAGGACATGTGAAAATTAAATGAAAAGGTTGACATTCATCTTTGAAAATAACTTTTAGTAATTGTTCATTGTTGGACGCAATTAAAAATATTACAAAAATTGTAGAAAAATTTCAAAGTCTTTTAACTAAGTTTTACGAAATAATTTCAATATATCACATATAAGACAGTAAACAAAGCAATACATTTTTATTCATTGAAAATAGAACACTAGATTTGGCTTCAATGATTAATAGTTTCATGATAGCAATCAGGTAACTGAGCAACCAAACAAATTACCAATTTGGAGACAATAATGATCGATAAAAGAGTTATTTGTATACAGTACTTAGTGATTATTGTTCAGTTATTAATGGATTGTTCAGTGTGTATGGGTTATCAGTATTCAGAAGTAGTTACCAAGTATGTTAACTTTTTGTTTGATGAATTTATTATTATTTTATTATTATTATTATTATTTTGAAAATTTCATATTAATTTTTTTTACATCTTACTTTGAAAGATTTTTATCGTTATTAACATGTATAAAACGCTCATTGTAAAAAGTATACTAAACAATTTATTTGTAAGATTACATTAAAAGTTTATTCAATTAAAATCATGCATAAAAATTTCATTGTAAAATTTTACTAAAAATTTCAACTTTAAAATCATATATAAAAAATTGATCGATAAAATTATACTAAAAATTCTATTTAAAAATCATGTATAAAATATTTCATTGTAAAATTATTTTAAAAATTTTATCATTTGAAAATATGTATAAAAATTGATCGATAAAACTATACTAAAAATTTTATTTAAAAAATTTTATCATGCCATATTGTCGACTCTTCAACTTTAAAAATTCTTACTTTATGTAATTTGCCTACTATAACTGCTTTTAAAATTTTCAGCTTTAAAAATTACCCTTATGTAACTTAACTGTTGATCCTCTTTTAAATTTTGTAATGTACTTTAATTTACTTTAGACCCTTTAATTTACTTTAATTTATCTTAATTTACGTTAAGTATTTTAACTTATTTTTATCTAGAGCCTAAATTTGCCTATGAAAAATGTGTGACCAAATATTACAAGTGTTTTTTTAACAAGCCTATAAAATACCCCTGACTATTTTTTATCGGTAGACGATTTGAACCATTTTTATTTTATACCTATATTTACCTATAGAAAATATTGAGACCAAATATTGCATTGTTTTTTATTACGAGTTAAACATATCCCTGACTATAGCGTGACCATCTTAGGCGATTTGAGACAATTTTTATTTTATGCTTTTTTATCAAGAAAAATTATTTATGCTTTTTAATCAAAAAAATATTTTTTAGGCTTTTTTATCGATAAAATATTTTTAGGCTTTTCATTCGATGAATTATTATTTAGTTTTTTAATCGAGAATTTAATTTTAGGCTTTTTAATCGATGAATTATTTTTTATGCTTTTTAATCGATAAAATAGTTTTTAGGCTTTTGTATCGATAAAATATTTTTAGGTTTTTTATTCGATGAATTATTATTTACGCTTTTTAATCGAGAATTTAATTTTAGGCTTTTTAATCTATGAATTATTTTTTATGCAAAGAAATATTTTTTTAGGCTTTTTAATCGATAAAATATTTCTATGCTTTTCTATTGATAGGTGATTCAAGCCAATTTTTGTCTTAGGCTCTTTAGCGAGAGTCAAAAAATACCCCCTAACTATAGTACAACCGAAAATATTTTGTGGATGAAACATACCCTCTGTGACCATCGTAGGCGATTTGAACCAATTTTAATTTTATGCTTTTTTATCGTTAGGCGATTCAAACCAATATTTATCTTAGGCTTTTTATCGAGAGTCAAAAATACCCCCTGACTATAGTGTGATTGAAAAAATTTTGTTGATGAAAAAAACTTATTCAAAAAAATATTTCAAACTATTTTATTTCAAAAAATTCGCCAAAATTTGAATTTAAAAAATCCGCCAAAAAAATTCGAAAAATAATTTTTAAAAAAATTAATTATCTTGATTACATAATTGTATAATCAAGATAATCCGAGATTAATTACGTCATTACGTAATTAAATCAGTGATAAACTACCCCTATTTATTATGCAATGGTGTGTGGGCGCAGAAAGCTACTAACTACCTACTATAAAAAGGTGATTCCTTGGTAACAGCATAAATTAAGTTATCAGATAAGTGAATAATAAAATAAGCTCTTGCTGCAAAGTAATTATTATATTGTTGAAAAAAGTTTCGATTATTAAATAATCCTCATCAGTTTCCACGTACCCTTAATTTAATATTAACACTATTTAAAAAATTCATAACATTTTGCACAAGTATTGCCCAACTGCTTTTAAACTTCCTATTATAACCTGTTAAACTTTCCTCGTACTTCATTACCAACACAAATTTTGGTTCATTATCCTTACATATTACGTGTTGTCTTTGAGAAATTGCAATTAAATAAATATGTCAATGATTTAATGATCAGAAATCGTGTTAAATACACGTTTTGCGAAGTGTTTTGATAGTTTTCTTTCTAATGTCAAGCATGATAGAAACACTAAAGATATTATAAAATTAATAAGCAAATTTTAAATTTTACAAACAATCTGTAAATTTAAAAAAAAATTTAAATAAAAGTACATTTGAAGACAACAATAACAATCCACGATCACTTAAAAAGGCTGTGCCGGAAATTTGTGAATATCAATAAAACATCGATATCATTACTGATTCATCGTCAAATAATAAAAAAATAATAAATATAATGTCATTTGAAAATTAAAAGCAATCAGATGTGAATACCAAAAAAAGTTCTTTTAATCCACAAAATGTTTGTATTAGCAGATAGGAAACTTCCATATTCAATCTGCTATACTTAAAAAATACATTAATATAAGTAAAAGCATTAACTTTATCTTGCTATATCTTGTCTTGAAAGGATTGTTATTATATTATTATTTTATTAAGTAACTATTTTTTATATAGGGTTAATAAAAACTCCATTTATGTTTATCTTATTTTAATCACTTACTGCCATACTCATTTTTTATTCTTAAAACTTTCTCCGAACTTTCATTTCACCCTCAAAGCAGACTCCAATTATTAAAAAATAATGAAATTTATTTTAATTTAAAATATTAAAAAGTTAATTGTGTGAATTAATTTTTATAAAAGTATTTTTATTTCCTTAAAATCTCTGTATTTTTGAAAACATATGAAGTGAATAACACGAAAACGAAATGAAATATATAATAATAATAATAATAATAATTATAATTATTATTATTGTTATTATTATTATTATTATTATTATTATTATTATTATTATTATTATTATTATTATTATTATTATAATTACTAAAAATATTATTAAACAAATAAATGGGCAAACAAACAATTCTTTACTTCAAAAAATTTATTAATTGAAAATTTTCACTTAATAAATATTATGCAGCAAAGGCTTATCTTGTGTCATAAATATGTTAAACTTCAATTTAAAATACTACCAAAAACCAAAATTTTCTATTATTATTTATTTTAACCTTGTGATGATTTTTTAGTTTGGAAATTTATAATAAATAGAATATAATATTTATCTGAACAAATGTTGATCTAAATAATTATGCATTTGTTTATAATTACTCAATCTCAGAGACTGAGGATGACGACAAAGAGATAAATATATAGATAACCCCCATTTCAATGGTTTACTGACTACTAAGCGGTAATTATATTATCAATCAGCCTTCTGTCAAAAACTTTTAAAAAATAGAAATAATTTCAATTCAAATCAACTTTTCTAAAATAATTCCTTTTATTTCTAGTTCATTTTTTATTAATTTTTATTTAAAATAAAGGTTTTGTTGAAATATGAGCAAAATTCTTTATTATTTGTTTTACCACAGATCTATTAGTGTCTTTATCAATTTCTTTTATCCTCCATTCAGACTAAAGATCAAATTTGTTTTATTTACAAACACTAAAATAAAGACAGTGCTGAAAATTCATGTTAAATAAATAATATTGATTTTCCAATCTGAAACGAAAATAAAGAGAATTTTATCATTTTATGGATTTGGTATGAAATTTGTTAGTGGTAAAAGTTATTAGAAGCCGTTATTAAATAACATTTATTCTCATTTCCAGTTACAGTCTTAGAGGTTATGGCGTTCAGGTGCAAAGGTAGTTTCGGTGTCCTTAATGAATTTATTGACATAATATGTTTTCGTTAAAAACTATAAAACAAGCAATATGAAAAATCGTGAGTGCTTATTGGTATAATTACAATATATTACTTTTTCAAGTATAAATAGTGCACAAATAGTTATACATATACTTATTAATTAATAGATCACAGTCAAAAAAATTTAAATAATAAGGGCTAATTATGATAAATTTATTTCTTTGGTCAAGTTAGAGTTCTATTATAAATGTGTTACCGATTGTAGCAAAATTTTCAAAAGTGTTGAATTAACACAGAGACAAGTTTGTATGTTATTATAAAATATATTGATTAATTTTTTAATTATAGAAAATGTTGTTAAGGGAAAGCTGGTGCATTATTGAACCATTACCGTAACTTACGACATTCAATATTTTGTAGGATCTCTACAATTTTATAGTATTCCTACAGTCTTTCGCAAATGTTTTATTCACATTATGCGTATATGAAGTTAAGTAGAATTGTTAAAATACTATACTAACATTGGATTCTTGGTGATTTGCCAATTTGGACGTTATTAAAGTATTCTGTAAAGTAATTTCGGTGCCGTTTGCGTTTTGCGCTCCGATGAGATGCATCTTTTGCTTACTTTGTGGAGTCTGTTTTGTTCATTTCCTTTCATTTACTTATGGAAATTTTCTATTTTAAAATCCGAAATTAAGAAATAATAATTAACACGGAAACACCGTAATTTTATTTTAAATTCTTTTATTTTTTCAAAAAAGTTAATTTTAATTTAACAATTGTACAAAGAAATATTATTAAAAATGGCCGATTTCTGCTATGTTAACTTTTTATCTTTCCAGTGATATTTAATAATATGATATTAATAAAATTGTATTACTTAAATTTTAACATATATTTATTTATATTGATGTTTTACAACTTTGTGATTCTCCCTTTGTTTCTAACAAAAATTTGGGTGTCCTTAACAATTAAAAAAAATATTAAGCGTTATTGAATTTTTTATTAAACTACATGTGTTTCAATAGATAAATAATAACCAATGACATAATCTGAGGACCCAGACAATTAAGATAATCAGTCAAAAATTCAGTCGTTTATGCGCAATAATTATAAGGCTTAACATAACACAATAAAGAGGGAAAGGAAATCAAATATCATAATACAACTTCATCATACACATCAATATTTATTTATTTTATAAGCAAAAATATATTAATTTTGAAAGAAGAAAATAACTTGGTCAACTTTGGCTCCGATTTTGAGGTATCTAAACATAGTTATTTCTTTTTGTACTAAAGGTTTGAGAAGTAGGTCTCACTTCTATTTTTTTAACTTATATTTGTGAAAGTTGACTTTCTGTGTTTACGGTTATATGCCAAACACAGAAATCGGTCGAATATAATACCGCATTTCAGACTAATTTTAACTTTTCTTTCTTCAAAAATGGCTTTATTTTATTCTTGTATTCAACTTAACTTCAACCTTTAGCTTAACTTAATTGTTTAACTTGGATTTTACTAGCATTAGAATAATGGTATACACTTAAAAGCCGCATAATCAATTGTGGAACCCTTGTTAACTATTATGAATAAATGATAGTCTCACTCCTACAATCGCTTTTTGGTATATTGTGGCCATATGTCCAAAGGACTTTGTCCATCCAACAAACTAATGTTCACTTTTATAATTGGTTTTCCTCCTAAGACTCATAAAGAGTTTTGAATTTCAAGAATCTTTTATGCCACACCGAGATATCAACTTTAATAAGAAATTTATTTTTAATTATTTTTTCCCGATGAAAATTATGGCAAACCATTTCCATGATTGTGAAGTATTATTATAAGGTGACGAGTTTTCTTAGAACTCTACGTTTTGAAATTTCTTAGATATCCTTCCAAGAAAGTCTTAAGAACCTTTATTACTTTCCGGTTAGTTTAGGGTGACAATAAAGGTATCATCATTATAATTAAAGTGCCTTTTAGAATTTCGTAGGTGTTTGAGAGCATATTTGATATTTAATAAAGCTAGCTCTAGCTTATATTAGACCGCTAATATTACAAAGTCCCTCAGAATCAGGAAATTCTTATAGGTGTTTTATCCGCTTATCCAAGAGTCGACAAGCCTTTCTGTCGCATTGACCTTATTCAGCTTTTGCGTTAAGCGTTTTATAATTCTAAATGTAAAAAATACAGAAATATTGTAAAGAATCTAACTGTAAGCTTTGAATCAAGCATGAAAATAGAACTAAATGAAAATTTCTAGCTAATGATATATTCACAAATGAAAGTTTGAGTCTAAGAACCCCATGCAAGGAAGTATGGTGATATTTTTATGGACCTCCGGTTGCCGGCCTCTGATCAAAGCTCTAAGTCCTTCTTTCAATTGCTTTCATAATCTTCCTCAAACGATTCATGGAATCTTGAAACAATTCTAATATTTGTAAATATTTTTTTGTCATTTTTATTTATATATTTTACTTTCAACGGGATTTTGATTCTTATCATTTAAGCCATGGAAGACATTTTCCTGACTTTTTTCTTTATTTCATGCATAATATCATAAACTATTATTTGTTGTTTACCACGATAAATTTTTTTCAATAAATTTAAACTATTATCTCTTTCTTTTGTCATTTATTTGTCTTATCTTTGTCATACAAATTTTTTTTAGATTTCAATTAACCTCGAAGTGGCAACATTAATTTTAACAAGTAAATTCGATTCCGATAAATTTGGCCTAACTTTTCTAGGTCCAATGTGTTCTGTTAGTGTAAAGGTATTTTAAAATCTAGTAATTTGTTTTAATCGGGTGAATTTCGTTCTTTCATTTTTAGTGGAACTTCGGTTATTTGAGTGAAAAAGTTGCGATGAAATAAAATCGACTGTAAAAGATTTTACAATAATATTTACATATTTTTAAATGTCTTTAGTTTCAATTCTAAACTCAAATGTCAACTATTTATAAATTTTCCCTTGGATTTTTTTTTGTTTTTGATTTGTTTGTATTTTGAACAGGTGAGCTTCATAGATTTCATTGTCCATCCACTTTGGGAGACCTGGTCAGAACTTGTTTATCCTGATACTCAAGGAATGCTTGAAGCTCTTGAAGAAAACAGACAATTCTATTTTAACAAATCCCAAGAAAAATCCAAAACCATAAATGAATGATTTTGATCTATCCTTTTTGTTGAGATGAATTATTGAGAAATTGTTTTATTTATGAATTTGAGAAAATGAATAACTATTTTAAAAATTAATATTTTTTTCAGTGTTGAACATAGCGCTGTAAATAAGTAGGTTATGTCCTTCTTGTCATGTTTAATTTGACAGTATTATTAACAAAATAACAAATATTCAACATTGTATAATGCACTATTCTCTATGATTTTATGTCGTTTTTCTGGAAGCAATCGAATCTGTCGATGGCACCGGAAGCCGATTGAGATTCTTTGGGGCCCTCATTTCGAAACTAAAAAGAAGTCCCTGTGCTATTTTAATTGAATCATTAAATTTTTCAATTGTAAATTTGGGAAAATTTTTTAGACATAGTTGAAAAAGCCAAAATATAAAAATATTTTTTAAAACTGCTTTCAGTGAAAAACAAGACTTTTAATATTAAATCCTGAAAATTTTCAAATTTCATAATTATGCAACTTTATTTCAATATATATTTACGGTTTTACAATAAAAAAGTTAAGTTAAATTAATTATTTTTAGGGCCTTCGGCTGGCGCAATTAACACTCAACGTGTAATTCGCCCATGATACCACTTTTTTGAATAATTTTCAAAAATCTGGCGGCAATCAACCAAAATATTTATTAAAAATATTTGTTTAAAACAAAATCCAAATATAAAAATCAAACGTCTTAAATAATAAAGTAGACAAATTTCTACATTAAAAATCTGTATCAAATTTGAAAATACTAAATTTTTGTTGAATATAAACATACATAGAATATATGGCATTATATTTATATTTTTAAAAAAATATAAATATAATGTCATTTGGAAATGAAAAGAAATCAGTGGTGAAAATCAAAAAAAGTTCTTACAATATATAAATATTAAAAGAAAACGTCATTCAAACATTTGTTGTAGGATATATTTCGTTAGTTTAACTGTCATCTTTAGGTACAAAAACCAACTAAAATAGTATGGATTAATTTATATATTTTAAATTAATTATTTTTTAATTAAATATTTTAATAAATAAATATTTAAATACTTTTAGCTAATTTTTAAAATTGTTATATTTACAATCTCTTCAAAAGTCATAATTTATATAACAATTTATTTAATTCAAAAAAGTGTCTAATTAATTCTGAATAATAAAACAAAGTTTTTAATATTCATTATTAGACATCTCTTCCTCCTCTTCATTTTCTTTGTACTTCTTCAGCCATTCGATTCTTCTTGATTTGATTAAGTGTGGAAATTGTAATTCAATTTGTCTTGGCGATAAGAATTTTAAAATTTTGTAAGGTCCTTCATATTGAATTCCCTCCTTCTTTCATCTATGTGGTTCCAAGCGTACTAATACTTAATCTCCCACCATGAAACGTCAAGTATCCCGGTTGTCTAAATCTCTATTTTGCTTAGTTGTTGCTGCCTTTACTAGATTAGTTTTCGTTTCATCTTCAATTTCTTCTATGCATTTTTGTATATGTCCTACTCCCGAATACAAATTAATTTTCCGGCTATATACAATTTCAAAAGGTGAGAATTTTGTCGAGTTTTGCATTGTAGCATTCAAACTAAATTTAATCTTTGGTAACAATCTACACCAATTATTCTTTGTTGTAATCTCTGCCAAAGATGTTGCCAACATGTCCCGAACTGTTCTTATGATTCGCTATGCTAAACCATTCGATTGATGTTGGTACGGTGAACTAAATTCTTGTTTTATAGTAAATTTCTCCATCCAATCACAAAACATTGATCCTTCAAAAATTTTTCCTCTATCTGTAAGAATGCTTTCAGGTCTACCAAAACGATATATCCAATTATTCAAAATGACATTCAAAATTGTCGCTTCATCCTGTGTACTTACTGCTGATAAATTTATCAATTTACTAAAACTATCTATTATCACTATCAATTTTTTCTTACTTTCTTTTGTCTCCATATATGCAATATCGACTACTATCTGTTCTAAAAATCGTTCTCCTTTTCTTGGCAATAAGATTTCATTTGTTCATCCTTGATCAATCTTTCTAATAGCACAAATCTTGCATTTATTAATACACTCTGTAATAATCTGATTCATGGATGGCCAAAAGAAAAAGTCTTTTAAATAAAATAAGGTTTTCTTGATACCCAGATGGCATAGTTCAATATGAAAATAATTTACTAAAGATTTTAAATACGAGTAGGGTACAACCACTGTAAGTTTTTCGTCTGTATTAATCATCAATACGTCATTTTGTATCTGTCTATCTTTTGTATCAAACAATCTCAGAAGTCATCAAATAACCACCTTTATTTTCTTTTATCTTTTATCCATATTTTCAATTTTGATTCCAGTTCTAGTCAAAATTCATTTCAAAATATCATTGCTTTTTTGTACACCAGTTTTCTTTTTTCTTCAATCGCAGATATTACTGTATGGATATTTAATTGTTTGTCGATGGAACTAAAACTCGATCCGACTCCTCGCGCTCATCAATCGAATTAAGAAAATCAAATTACAACAAATCATTATTTTCGAAACAATTAAATTGTTATACAGCAGTGTAGATGCCAAATGGGTATCACTTACGATTAAATCAAAACACAAATTTACTCCTCGTTTCCTATTCGATAAATTATTTATTTTTGTAAATTTTGCTTCGACGTTCTAGTGCTCATAGTCTGCTCCTCTCCACTGTTTGCCGCCTATAAATTTTACTATCCGAGATACGTATTATGATGTATGGCCTCTCTAGTATGTAAATGTGCCAATCAGAGCAGCACATTTTTAATGAAGTGGACAACTTATAGAACATTTATCTAAGTCCGGCAGCCCATTAATTTTAATTAAATCAATAAATCAATAAAAAAAAATTTGTTTTTGGCTCCTGACTATTCTGAAGACCTTTAATCAATTTATGATTACTTTAATCGTCTTCAAAATTTCATTTTTCATTGGTTACCACTTGTTCCACGAAAAATATTGATTTTGACTTGTTTTGATTTTTTAATTAATGTGTAATTTTATGTTTTATTTCATGTATTTTGTAAAACCAAAACATTACTTTCGTCAGCACCATACACTTTTGCAGCTTTTCTGCTCCTCTGAATTCTGCATATTCAATGATCTCAAGCTTCTCCGATATGTATGAATTTCTTGAATTTGGCATTTGTTTATAGTTTATCACAAATATTAAAAACTTGTGTCTCAAAATACCACGCTAATATTTGTCCAAGTTAAGTTATTTCAAAGTGCAGACTATTTAATGAAAAAACTTAACTAAAAAATTTGCATTACAGCTTAATTATGAGACTTTAAATTAATTAATTTTCCTTCGGTCACCATATTTCTTTTTAGATAGTTTTGTGGTGTTTCTTGAGATATTTTTGTTTTTATAAGAAATTAATTTATTCTGTGACTTTGATTTCTTACTTTAATTATGTTAGTTTTATTTTTTGTTAATTTTATTTTTAAGATTGAGATCATTTATCAAATATGATTAATCACCTCACGATGGATTCAAAGTCATTCTTCCTTTATTATAATTAAATTTATTCATGTTTTTTAAGATTTATGTCAATACTTGGTTATATGTAGTACTTTTAGTCTATTGTTGATTGCCGCCTAAGTTAAGCAATGTTGAGAGACCAATTTCACATATAGCTGTTTATGCTACAAGGCCACATCAATCAAATCAACGCGTCTGACTTTGACCGATTGCTACAGCGCTTTGTTAATTGTGATTGCAAATGCAAAAGTTGAAAGTGAAAAATTGAACAATTTATCTAGAAATGGCAGCTAGAATGCCATGTGCAAATATTTTGTAGCTACTGTTCACTGTTTGAGAACATTTGTTGTGATAGTCAGACACGTTTATTTTTTGTTTTATAATATTAACCCTTTCTAAGGTGGTGGCAATATACTGTACACAATTTTAAACTAATAAAAATATCTAAGTGTAACACTGTCGGTAATCATTTTTACTTTTGGTAATGGCAATCATATTGCCACCCCTTCTCCGTAAAAGCCGCTTTTGTTTTTTTCTATATTTTTATTTTTTTTATGATCATTTGTAACTACATAGTTGTTATCAATAAAATTTGAGGTTTACATCACTTTTAGTTTCCTTTGTCTTAGAAAGGGTTAAAGTCTATATATAGTTTTTAATATAATTTAAATGACATAAAGAATTTATTTTTTGACTATAAATCAGAATTTATATCGATATTTTATTGATATTCACAAATTTTCAGCACAGCCTTTTACAAATTTTGTTATTGATTTATGAAAATTTTTATTTAGTGTTTAATAAGAAAATAAATAACAAGTGATAAGATTTATGTAAATGTCTAAGCCATGAAAAAATAATTCTTAATTTTGTGTATAATCAGTAAAATCTTTTAAAGTAATTATGTGATATAATAAAACACAATATGCTTTCGGTTAAAAGCAGCATGTATATTTGAAATTAAAACAATTTGTTATTTTAAGAAAATATAAACCTGAACAGTAAAATTCAAATCCAAAAAGTTAGAGAGTTAGTAAAGCTATACTATAGATCAGCGGTTCTTAACGTATTTAGCTACCGGCACCCATAAAGTGTTAAAACCAAATTCTCGCACCCGTTACCAAAAATAAGGAATTATATAAATTGAAAATTAAACAATGCGCAATATATTTTTATTAATATTATGTGCATAACAATTTTTTAAAAATCTTAACTATTATCTAAATTTTAGATTCTAAAATAATTGATTAAATAAAATAAAAGGGTTAGGTCAGTTCTAGACCAAAAAAATCCAGTTACGGTTAGTATTTTGCATTTTTTAAGATTCAAACCCGGGATGTTCTAAAGCGCATAAGTACTTACTAGTTACAGTGAATTTGTAAACTCGCAACCCTGGTTAAGAACCACTGCTATAGATGATTATATTTTAAAATGGGATCAATTAGTACTTTATATTCATGAAAAAACGATTTGAAAAAACATTTATTGATTTATTTTACATTTTTTACTGTCCAATTTAAAACTTTAGCTTCCAATTTATGTTAATTTAAATTGATAGTTTATTTATTTTTTTAAAATAAAAACATGGTTTTAATATTCTTAATTTTGTTAAAGTACTAATAATATTTATAAAAAATTTTTAAATTTTACAAATGTTTAGGAATTTATGTTTAAATTAATAATTATTATAAAGATGATAAAAACATTTCGTTTTTTTCTTAATTTTGTCTGGAATAATATATATTTACAATAATTTGTTTAAATATAAGTTTAAAAAGCATTTTTCAAATGTAAGTTAAAGCATTTATAATCTATATATTATTTACCATCATTTTTACATTAGAATTTCGGAAATGGGTCGCAGAAGATCACAAAGAAAGCCTCCACCTAAAACTAAGCAAATTATTCCTTTGGCAAAAGTTTTTAAATGTCCATTTTGTAATCACGATGAATCATGTACAGTTAATTTGTAAGTGTTTTTTTAGTTATAAGATTTTTTAGTTTTATATTGTTTAGGCAACGCGAAGAACGTATAGGGTATATCAAATGCAAAATATGTCTTGAAGATTTTCAAACCAAAATTAATTATCTAAGTCAAGAAATTGATGTATATAATGATTGGATAGATGCCTGTGAAGAAATTAATAATTGAGCAGACTGTTTATTTATATTTTAATAAATGTGTATATAGTTCCATATAATTTTTTTCAAATTTATAAGCTCGGGAAAACCATGTCATGTCCTAATCTTAGGTACTGTTGACCACGACAATGCTTTACAATTGGTACAATATCATTCATTTTACATCCTCCGAGTTTGCAGCAAGTGTATGAATTCAACATATTCAAAGTTTCCATGAAAACTCTTCTCTTAGTTAAAGGATCTAGAATATTTTTTAATATTAATTACAAATTAATAATGTACTTCGTTTCATTTGACAGAAAAATGAGATTTTGGTATCGTTTAATTTGACGCACCATCTTGTCCAACTTAGTCCATTAGCGCTGTTATCATTCTTGTCGAATCTCTTCATTGTCAAAAGAAAAATTATTAGTAAATTTCGCCTGAAATGGAATTTAATTAAATTGATTTCAATAAAAACTTACATTTTTCAGAAATGTTCCATAAGGTTTGCGTTATTTATATTTGTCAGTTTATCCATTATCACGGTTGAAATTTTATAATTTGACTAGTTGGTATTGAATAACATTGTAAATAACTATTTGACATTTCTCTCACTTTTGATTTCCTTTCCCATTGCATTAGTTTTTATTTTACTATTTAATCTGAGCGTTTTAAAAATTTCGTGCCTTACTACTTGTAAACTGTGAGTAGTGTATATGACAAATTTTTTTAGTTACATAAATTCAGAGTAAACCTTAAAAAGCAATCTTAACATCACCGCAATGTTTTATTTCGGTAAATATTGTGATAAGGTTTGCTTTGTTTTCTCATAGCTGGACTCGGTAGGTATCAAAAACCATTGATATGGGGCTTTACAGTTTTCATAAGTGACCAGGACAAGTTTTCTTGATTTTTATTTGTCCCTGATATAGGGGCACCCTCTGCGGCAAACCAGTTTTGGAATTTGAATATCTATTTGCAGCATTTAGGCCTTAAATTGACTAAATTTAATTCTGTGCTAATTATTAAGTAATGACCAATGTCATTTCTCACAACATTGTTTTGAAAAAAATTATAAATGCTCGGTATTTAAAAAGATTTTAATTTCATTGAAAAAATGAGCAATGACATTAATCATTAACATCACAATATTAAAATTAAAAAATAAATAAATATCACAACAAATCACATTAATTGATTAAAAGGAACAATAGTTTTCGAAAACTTATATACCAATAGGTATACATATACTTCGTTTAAGCATTCTTAATATCCTTAAAATATGATCTAAATATACATAGAGAATCTAAGGTTTCGTCGTTTAGGGTTGATTTCAGCTTATTTACCAAAATGCCCGATAATAATGATCTTTATGATTCAACCACAAGGAGCAAATAAGAAGATACATCTGTTGCATTTTTCTGAAAACCATCATCTTTGGTTGGTAACCGTAGAAATGTTTTTACAATTTTTCGAATCTTTTTCCTAGCTCAGTATGAGTAATATAACTTTCTTTAAACGGTACATCGTACTCGATCGAAAATCCATCATCGTTTCCAGATCACTCATCTTTAAAAAATATTTTCGGAAACCGAATTTATAGAGATTTGTTCTTTTTCAAAACATCTGTCAACCTTCTTAGCTGTTTTTCTTTAAAGTACAGTAATAACAGCAAGTTGTAAACCGTGAACGAAACACAACTGTCGTGAATCAGGAAACAGCTTGCCCATTTTTTTCATTACAGTACCGCCATCATTTGTCAAACACATAAAAATTTTTTCCAATGAAAGATCAAAATCGGCACTTTTTTTATATAAAATTCAATACATTTCGTTTGTTACCAATGTTTCAGATTTAACAAATAAATGACAAACAGAAAATCAAATCACAATAGAAACAGATAAATCTTACTTTCAATCACATATCTCTTTTACTCTTGTAGTAAAAATGTGCGAATATATATTAGGAAATAAAATTATAGATGGTTTTCCCACTTTTTTCAATACATGCGATCAAAGGTTAGTGAAGGAAGAATGTTTTTTAATTAATATGCGAATGAAAAGCAAAAATATAGTTCATCCAACAGTACATATAAAATTGCTTACCTTTACAAGTAAAATAAAGTCACTAACAAAAACAATTGAAAAATTAAAAACGTTACAGTGAAATTCCGATAAAACTTTTGGTTCTATTAATTTATTGCATAAATACCGAAAACTGGTATTCAAATCAATGAATACCGGTCAAAATTTAGCGGTATTCCGGTTTTCGGTATACCTGCACTGTATTCCCTACTCCCAGATCTTGATATTTATAATCTCAATTCACTTTCAGTAACACTTTATTTATTTTCCTTTTTCCAATATTTCGCCTAGTTAAAATAAAAATTCCTTTTCAAAACCCATGATTTCATGATATTTTTAATGTTCTAGTTGTTGGAAACGTGTCGAATTTTGAACAAAAAGTCAGATTTCAGTCATATTACGGTTAAATTTACATTAAAATGTTGGGCTCAGAGCCATCATTTAAACAAAAAATAAAAATGGTGGAATGGTGGAACGAATCACTGTACATAAACATGCACCACACAAAGATACTAAAAATCAATGAAAAAACATATTAATCAAAACAAATTAAAAATATAACAAAAATTAAATAAAACAAATAATTAATTAAAATGCGGAAAATGCCTACAGATGCAAAAAGAAACATACAAAGAAATAAACTGCCAAAACCTTGCAAAACAAGGTTTAGAAAAAACATAGGCAGAAGTGGCTGCCAGAAAACTAAAATTCAAATATAATATAAATTATATATCAAAAAATAATGAAAAATATACAAAAAAATAATAAAAATAATTTTAAAGTAATAAATAATTAAAAAGCCCTAAAAATGGCGAAAAACCGCTTATTGGTCGCACACATGCACGAAAATACTATAAATACAGTGATGAATTTCATTATTTTTAATCTTATGTTTTTCACTGAAAATTTGCATTTCGTACAGAAACCGTGATTTTGAAAAAATACGTAAGGAGTTTTTCTTGTTATCATTTGTAACTTTTTATTATGATGTTTTTTGTTTTACTATAAAATTAAACCTTTCGATGCTTAACATTTCATTTCATTATCTTAATAACTTTACACTTATCTATATGTTCGAACCCTATAACTTATATATAATTATTGTATGGCAATAGTTGGATCGTGGGACAGACCGTGTGCCGGCTAGTGGGTGAAAACCCTTAGTTGAGCTCGTGGGTCATGCCTCGTGAACCCCTCGGCAGTTCGCAGTCGGTTCTGGCTTTGTGCACAGGACCGCTACGCAGGGCGCCGTTGTATACTCGAGGTGGCTGCTGAAAATGTGGCCGGAGCGAGTCGTTTTAAAATCACGGGAAGTGCGGATGACTCTAGCTAGGGGGAAATTAGGCCGGATCACATGCTGATCAGAGAAAATTTTTCTTGTGTTCGAACAAAATTTTCGGAAGTAGATAACGGGCAGCAGGGTTAAGGATTAAGTCGAATCATATTCAAAACCTATGAGAATTTTTTGTTTCTTGGAAAATATATGTAAGAAAATAATGACAGCATAATTTATTTAAAATTCAAGACATAGAAACCGAATAATACCAAATAATTACCACATCTTCGACGGGTGTTTCGCAGTACAGGAGAGTAGCACTATTGATCTGCGTTAACCACCGAAACGGAAATAGGGGGATCATTAAATAGAGGAATACCCCAGAAAATGTCGTCACAGCATAGGTAAGGCATCCACTACAACGCTCCCTAGGGTTCTTCTGAAGAGTGAGTTAGGAGCCGCATGGGTAGTAGATTAACTGAGAGAAAACTCCAAAAAAGTTGCGATTAGAAAATCCGAAAATTTCATAGTTGGCTGCACTCTGAGATGAGTTGCAGATATTGATTAATTACAAAAACAAGTACCGACAAGAAAAATCGCATCGAAGATGTCACATAAATCAATACATTTGTTTAACCGATAGTTGCGGCGTAAACTGAATAATTTTTTAGACTTTTCTTTTGGCATTCAAATCCGTAAGTATACATAGCTTATTAGTAAACCGTTAAAATTTTTATTAAAAAATCTCTATTTAATCGGGTAAAAACGAATTTAGCGTGCAGACCTACTTAGAATTCTTAAATAGACGTTTCGCTCGTCAAACGAAGATCCATTTTATTTATAAACCACGATGATTCTGAATCGGATTAAATTATAAGCTAGAAATGTTTTTTTCTTAATAATATAAATAACAAAATGACCTTGTAAAATTTAACCAAATTTCGAATGAATTTAATCAACTCATGAATTTGCTAGAGGCGAAGCATTCATCACATTACTAAATCTCACACCAATAACGTTCAGCAACTAAGGCCGGATTCTAGTTTAGCCTCCGCCGTATAAATAGTGTATCTTACTAAACTTTTATAAAGCTGGTGTCGACGTATTCGTGGTGAAAGTTTAAGCCGGCCATCGCCGCTGGATTAATAAATCTTACGAATCATAAATAACTTAAATTAATCTTAGACTCCTAATGGTGGAGTAAACCTAACTTAAATTAAATCTTAGAATCATAACTGTAAGGTAATTATAATCTAAATTAAATATTAAAATCATAGTTGTAAAATAATAATGATCTAAATCACATCTTAGAATCTCAGTGGTAGAATAATTGAAACCTAAATTAAATCTTAAAATCCTAGTTGTAGAATAATAAACTGAACACACTAGATTGGTGATTTTTAATGAACTAGGAGAAGTCACGAGTTGGATATGACCAAAGAATTTACTAGACTTAGTTACGCAGTTGCGTGCAGGTAAACTCGTTGGTAGGGTAACTGATTTTACTGTCCTGCCCCAAAATCAAGCCATGGATCTCGATAAATTTTGTTGGAAAATCCAGTCAAAGCCAGAATAAAATTTTTGGGGTTTTTCGACCAAACCAGTAAATGGGCGATCACTGACCGTGGCAAAGAGGGAAACCAACCCCATGTTGATGACGCGGAGGATAGTGGTGAATACAACCCGCATCAGGGGAGCGTAAGGCCAAACCCTAAACGTGATGATGTTTAAGGTTCAGGATATCGATCAATGACAGTCCCGAGATACGAGAACCTTGACGATTCTCTGTATATTTTACCTCAAGGTGAGAGTAGGCCAAATAGGGGCCCTGCAAAAATCATACCATTTCCACGAAACGTCTAAATACTGCAAGCCCCTTCTCGACTTGCCGTCGATGCACTCCCCTTCTCACTAAAACCCATAATTTTTGTTTTTTGTTTTCCTTTTTATTCATTTTCTTCTCTCTCCTTTTAGCATGAAGAATAGTGACGAACCCGCAAATTCATCGAGAATTCCCCGTCTGCCCCCATCAATCGTGGCAATACGGCATAAGTATGAGGACCTGAAGATTCAACATAATGATCTCCAAACTAAATATGAACGAATGAAAGGAACCTGGGCTCCACCGGAAACTGTCAGGGAGCTCAGGCAAAGGATCCTCAGGCTCACCTAGGCGCGTGACGCCCTAATCACCGAGTCACGTAGCCAGCGTCTGCTGATCCACGAACAGTCTGTGGCGCTCAGGCGAGCATTTACGGACGTGGAGCTTCGAGCTCATGTCCCCGGGAGCGTCCGAGCCGGACAACTCGGCATCATCCCGGTTCATCATCTCCCCAGCGTCGAGGATTCCCCCGTTTCGACAGCCAATATCTCTACATCGGTTACCAATCCTACGTCCTCCCTATCCTCTATACCAACGGGGACTCCGGCGAATTCCGCCGCTCCTTCGACACACCACCGGCCAAACCGGAACAAGCGACGTCGGGATCGACGCCGTCGAGAAGAAGCGCGACTCCAAGCAACAAGATCGACAACGGAGACGTATCAAATCGACGACCTACCACCTCCGTATCAAGAATTTGAGACCCCGGGGCTCGACCCGGACATCTGCTATGCCCCGCGGGTCATGTTCTCCTCACCCCCAGAATCGATCCACATCAACTTAGTGGACGAGGAGAACGAACCGCCTCAGATTGTCCGAGCCATGCATCATCTGGAATTAGAAGTTGATGAAATCGCCATTCTCACCGGCAAAGTTCCCAATGTCGGCCCCTGAGGTGAAATCGCAGGGCCATCCTCGCGAAGGAACGATGACTATCGAAGAGATCCCCCGCCGTATCGCCCACTAAAAAGAAGGTGCCTTCCAACAGATATGGACGCCGAGGAAGGCTAGGGCATCGATTTCACTGACCCGAGAACATTCGAAATTCTAACAATCTGCTTTTCTTTTGTTTATTCTATAGAGTAGCCCAAGTGTAGTGGTTTTGTTTTAACTAATATATGTTTTATTTTTTACAATGTTTCCTGATGTTTTGTTTTGTTTATCGATTTCTTTTTATTGTGTTTGTAGTTGTCGTTGTTGAACAATATTTCGCTTCATTTCTAACTCAGAAGGTGAGGTACTGACGGTGATAGAGCTTGTAGGCACCTACAAGTATATAATGGACATAGTCATTTCCCATGGTTTCTGAGCGGGATTAGGTAGAAATAAGAAATTTAATACGGGTTTATAAGTAGCAGCGTAAGTCCTCCCAGTGGCAGCTAGTAATCCGGGAAAGACGAAGGTCCTTCGAGGAGTAGTGTTGGTAGCAACGCTCACCTGCTCGAATGGCATTCGGCTGTTGTGCACAGTTCCAACATGATTTCGGTCATGGGTGCACAATGGTTAATAAAATCGTGCGACGTATCAGGGGAGGCATCACTAGAACCTGCAAGTGAAAGTCAGATAGATGAAATGGATAATACTGTGGTTAAAACTCCTGTGCGTCCAACAAAAAGTTGATTCAAGTGTCAAAATCTATGAATTAACGGTCTAGTCAGCCTATATGATCAAAAGGCCGGCCAGAATTGAATTTCGAACAAAATATGATACTAAACATATAAATTTAAGTCAACTTTAATGTCAAAGACTAAATCTACTTGGCTTAGAGGGATAATTTTCGATAAATTTTGAGACTGGTTTAAAAACGAGTATGGCTTGAAAAAACCTTGCATATTTAACGATTGGATGCATTATTAACATTTTTAATATTGTTATTATTAATAATCCTATGGAGAAAAGATGAGACAAGACAAAGAATGCATTTATTTATTACCAAACACAATGAGCGATGAGCAGAGCTCGCGTTTATTCGTAAGATATAACGAACGTGCCACCCCCAAAGTGATGTCAAAGTGACAGGTATAATCATAGTTTTCGTTGTAACATCACAATAGCTACATCATCGAAGCATGATGTCATTTAAACTATGTAATGTTACCTGAATATTTATACCTGTCGCGTCATGGTCCTACTTCGAAAAAAAGCCATTTCCGGTAGTTAGCTTAAAAGTTAACTACTCACGCATACACGCAATGCTATACGCGCACTGGACATATTTCTAGGCTCTAGTAGTATGATATGAGCTGTTCAGATATAGCTAAAACCCCCTAGAAAAATATTAGGATACAAATTTTCTTTAAAGCAGGTCAATGTCATTTTAATGTCAAAAAGTAGTTCAAGGTCATTTTAAGGTCAAAAAGTAGTTCAAGGTCGTTTTTAGGTCAAATTTAATTTATAAAATATATATAGTTTATTTAAATAGGTCACAATTTTATTAACATAATAATTTTTACAATTTTATTATTTTTTCTCTAATTTAATATTATAAATCTCACATAAAGCATTATTTGCAAATTTAGTACTATAATTTTCATAATATTATTATTTTTCGCAAATTTAATATTTTAATTCTCACAATATTATTATAAAATTATTATTAATATGATTATTTTTATTATTTTAATATTTTCAAAATTAAGATATTATTATTATTATTGAGGGACAAAGTTATTTAATTAATTAAAATTTAATGGTTATCAAATAATATAGGTAAATTTTCAAAAACAATAAAATTGAAGGCAAGAGAGGACAAGATGAAGTGCATGCTTTATTATTGCCAGGCCAATTGAGCGGTGACCAAATGCCTGTGCCTAAAAGACACACTGGATATTCGTTCGCGTGCACAAGGTTCGCCTGTGCCGCTCCAAGTGGGGTCAAAAAGTACCTTGGCGTCATAGCACAAATTAAGCCTAGCTTGTCGGGGTAGTTACACAATTCATAACTTTCATTGTGAATGCGTGGACACGACAAACGTCATAAGCCCTATGACCAAATTAATTAATGTTTTATTACTGGCAAAAATAATTATTTGGAGAGGCCTCCGACTAGCTAGATTACAGCCGCCAACCACAACGACCAGCTTGCAAATAAAAATTTAATAAAGGGTAAAGAGGACCCACCAAACTTCATTATATTTAAAAATACAATTATATTGATTTGTCCAGTTAGAGTTCAACTCATCGAGATCGAATGATTGCAGCCAAAATTCTTCATTATTCTAAAATCATAGATTAATTATCACCAATATTATTACCATCATTATTCTAAATATTATTATTATTTTTGATATTTAACTCCTAATTATTTTTCGTTTTGGAAGTTAACCGCATAAAATAACGTGTACAACATTTCAATTAGATTGGATGCGCTGGCTACTGAAATTTCTGCAAACTCGCAAAGCTATTAAAATATGAATCGTAATTGATATTAAATCAATAATTCGTGAAACAATTTTTATAAGTAAGAAATTTTGAGTATTATTTTGGACATCTTGAATGTTATACTGGGTTCCGCAAAACGGTTATCAAACGATATAAAAATGCAACAAATTCATTTTAAAAGAAGTTATCACCTGTCGAAAAATAACTTGTAGTAAGTTAAACAAAAAGTATATTAAACATAAATTAAAAGCACAAAATTCTATAATCCTAAAAACAATTGACGGAAATCACGAGAATAAATAATTAACATATCTACATCTACGACTTTGCAGGATTATATTTCTAAATTTTGAGTATTATTTACCTCTTCAAGATTCCAAGCAAACAGCTATTATAAATAAGGTTTGATTGAATAAATTTTCTATATTTATGTTGATGAAAGTTTAATTAAATTATATATTTCTATAATTATCAAAGTTATATAATTAAAATTTACCTTAAACGAATATTTTATGTTCTATCGACTTCATTAAATTTCATTTAGAATATTTTATTCTTGATATTTAAAATGGTATTGTGACAAAAAAATTCTTTATCTGAATTGAAT
Organism: Schmidtea mediterranea; assembly: GCA_022537955.1. Lineage (NCBI taxonomy): Eukaryota > Metazoa > Platyhelminthes > Tricladida > Dugesiidae > Schmidtea > Schmidtea mediterranea. The sequence continues at coordinate 17,335,354 of CM039679.1, forward strand.
TCAACAAATGTGTTGGGCCAGAACACAAACGGCCTTGTAAATGTTTAAATGGATTGGTAACACACATGCAAATATAACATGCAGATTTAAATTCAAACCTATTAAAACACCAATTAATCTTATCAAAATATGAGAAAGAAGACAATTACATATAAAATAATAAACATAAAAATAAATTAAAATAATAACAAAAAAGCAACAAGATCCGCACGATATAAATATAAACATAACACGAAAACCCAACAATTTTGACCGAAATTTGACAATTTAATAAAAATGCAAAATTTCATGAAAATGAAATAAAAATCAAAGAATTTGAATTAGAAATAATTCAATAAAAATATTAAAAGAAAAATTGTCAAATAAAATCAAAAAATAACAAAAATTAAGATTAGAATACACTAGAAAATTGCAAGGTCGAATTTTATTTTACTAAATCAAAAAGAACACTCAAGGTTAGGGCCAAAAAATAGGTATATATACCGATTCATTTTCACATAATTTTTAACCATTTTGAAAATTATTCATACAGTTTTAAAAATCTATGCAAGTGAGAGTTTTATATGGAAGCTCTCTCCACGTCGCATCCTCGCAATCTCGATAGAGTTCTGCTTGGGTGTCGACGTGGGGAGAGTGGTATTTTTATGATTTTTCGTTATGTATTGGAGCAAGTAATTGTTATATTATTTTTAATATTAATAAACTATTTATAATTCATAAAATTATTTTGTTTTCATTAATTAGTTGTTAATTGTCGAAAATTTTCCGGTCCACAGCCAAAGACACATCACAAGTTATTAAAATCAACATATTATTCGAATTCGTGTAAGTGCGTGGAATATCGCCAATTATTCGTGCCCGTGAAGGTCCGGCGTGCGGAACGCAGGAGCTGGAACGTCAATATTATCCCGTATAGAAGAAAGGAGAAATAAGGAAGTGGTCTTTTGGCTACTTCCTCGTTTCTCGATTTCTTTAAATTCGACCTAAATTATTCTACATACGGCTCAAAATCACCACACCGAGTAGTCCAGTGGGCACTCATTAACTATAATATGAACACAATGCGCCTAAGGTCAATCAAGAGGAAGGTAACGGGGAAATCTAACATGAAATCGTTGTTATGAAAAAAAAATCAATTAAAAAGTATTATTAACTGTAATATACCCACAAATTTTTAACGATCAATATGGACGTAGAATAAATATGAACGCTGAGTGGTCACCAAACACGTACTATAATTGCTAAGGATTTCGGATTAAACTGGACCCTAATCACAAACTTTAACTCAAATAAAACCTAGGAGTTATCCATATTAAAACTAACAACGTAATCATCATAACCTCTAAGAACGAACTAAAACCAGTCGAATAAGGAACAAGATATTATAACCACCATAAATCCAAATAAAAATTAACAGCATTGACGTAGAAACCCACCCGGTATCGTCACCAATAACCCTTTCTAATTTAATCTATAGATATTGGTCAAGGATCCCACCCGACGAGTTGGAAATAGCGAAATTAATCAAAGCACCAAATCGAGGAATAGATATTCTATGAATGACCCATACTAAAATAATGAAAAAATAAACAATGAAGCGAATCACGACGTACGTCGATTCACCTCCAAAAGGAAAAAATTTATTTTTATTTTTTTTGATCATACAATGACCATAAATACCAATTATTCCGACAAGTGCCAAAAGAATAAAATCATAATCATCACAATCGGTAAAGAGGGATAATGAGATATCATGGGACGCCATCCATATTCGTCTGGGTCGAACCAGCTCGATAAATCCATTCCCTGTGCCGGTTAGATCCAACATCTTACCTAGAAAAGATAATGAAAAACCACAATCGCCCTAAACTCTTACCAGTACCAAAAGTATCACTACACCAGTTAAAACGAAATACTCCTTGAAGACAAAACTTGTTTCCCACATCAACCGGCGGATCATTTACTAACAATTGAAACTCATGGGCGTTGGCGTAGCTTCGGCACAAAATGTCCACTGAGGTTACATCTAATTCGAGAAAAATTCTATAAATACCGATAATCACAAAGTACCCACCCTATTAATCCATAGACCCAACCAAGAGAGCAATTCCAACCCAATGAACCATGCACGAATCTAACATTATGATAGAAAGAAATGGGAAAGATTAAGAAACAATTTAAGAACCTGCCAAGCAGAGCTGCCTACACAGATCGATAATCTCGCATGCCCACTATTTGCACTAGGAATTATGTTGTCACTCACATGCACAAATAATCAATTCAATATAGACAGGAGTACAAAACATTCACACCTGTTCAACACACATAAGCAGGTTTGCCAGATCGATATCCACCAGAAGTGCGTGCAGTTGTAAAAATCCGGTTCTTACACACACGCCAACATAAAACCTGCCGATAATAACTTAATGAATAGAAAACCAACAAAATCAGTCTTAGACAGGAAAATCACTCACCATCAGACCTATTCAATAATCCTAAAATCATGGATGAATCGAGGTAAATTATTAATTTATGCATATTTAAAATGTATTTCCAACCAAATAGATTGAATAGAAACACTCCAGTAACGCTCCAAGGGGAAGCTATGTCTTCGGAACCCCAACCCAACGTTACCGGTAAATCCATCCTTATATTCAAATTTCCTCCTAACCATATAAGTCCTAGCCGGGAGCTCAATACTGATCGAGTGAATCCAATTTAAATTAACGATAGGTTTTTGGGAAATAAAAGAATTTTTTGTTTCCTTATGAACTTTTCATGACGTCAATTCCCATGGCAGGTTATTACCAATTCTCCAAATAAAAATGGATTCTCCTGGCCTAAAAATGAATAGATAAGTTCACTTTTAATCTGTTTTATTAATAACCCTCTTCAGATGATTAAGAAAAAATAAAACCTAATTTGATGACCCCAGCAGAAATACAGATTAATTTTTTGTATTAAATTAAATAAATGATTCCCTTAGCGGCAGCTCAATTAATTAGGTAGAGAAAAATTTGATTATCCATTTGACAATTCCGTCAATAATACGAAAGCGTTCCTTCATAAACGAATTAAATGAATAAATAAAGAAACGAGGGAGGTATTTGGTGAAGTGATAGGTATAATAGACGAGACAATTAAGTACAGTAGGGTCAGGCAATGATTATTTTGTTTTTTGAATCTGGTCGGCCATTCCATGATATTCCCCCTATAGGAACCTCACTATGTAAGCATGTTTATAAAATTTTATTTAAATAAAAGCAATATACAATTCTTTTGTAAGGATTTTTAGGTAATAACTGGTTTATCTTTTGGTTTTCAGAAACCCTTATTATTTGAAAATTAATCTTTCACGGATATTTCACAGTACAAAAAATCATTCATTAAAAAAAAACTAACTTAAAGTTTTATTCCTATTTCGCGAATTAGCAGGCGATAAGCCGGTTAAATGAACGATGATATTAAGATGTTCAAGAATATTTATAAGCTCGATTTAAATTGAATAAAAATTTGCGGGTGCAGGTTATCGTCGAGTTGCTATCCTTCACGTTGTAGACTTCCATTTGATATTCTTAAGTCTTATATAATGTCTTTGTTGACAATGGCATACTCGCACATCTATTATAGGTTATAATCAAGGCATTAGTTTAATGTCCATCAAGTGGTTCTTAACGTAAAGTATTATTTGGATGCCCACCCATCGATTCTTACTTGGTACGGTTAAATGGGTTATTTTTAATTGATTGTTGATTTCAGTTTAATTTCAGATATATTATATCCCTTAAATAATTTCGATTTAGTTTGATTTCGGTGTGCTTATTTTAATATCCACTAGTTGATCTTTGACTTATTTAATCGGAATGACAAATAACATTTTAACGCCCCTTAATAACTCCTTATTTGGGTAAAAATTCCTTTTCCCTCTTCTTGCTAGTGTTTGATGCGAGGAATCTTAAATGAGTTAAGAGTAGCGAATTCTACTGCCTACGAGACACACAAATAATTGTCTACTTTAAATAAACTATTTTCTGAATATAAATTTTTATAATATTAGTTCGAATAAAAATGTATCCAATACCCCCTCCAATTAATATTTAACTCCGGTCTATTCCAGTTTAAACGGGACTTAGGACGCACCCATAACGTCAACTAGGTACCTTAACTTAGCTTTCAAGTAAGAGGACCCAACAGACGGATTATCAACGGTATTAAATTTCATTTAACCACAGACTACCCCAAGAGCGTTTTAACCATTTTGCTAAATAGTCGGAGATTTCATTAATATAATCAAATTATAGATAAGTCAGGACCTTTTGTGTTCGTAACCCCGCAGATTGCCGACCAGTGGAGGCAAGCCTCGCGCCAGATCGGGCGAGAGAGAGGCCACGAGGAGCCCCAACCAAGAGGGCCTAGACAAACTATCAGACAGATGTTGGGGATGAACCAACGATTACCGTTGACAACCGGACAAGATGGCGAGCAGCATCCGGCTCGAGAAATTCTAGAACACGCCCGCCTAGAGGACCATCAACGGCAGGTTGACTTCCACGTGGTCAGGGCCAGACAATACCTGGCCAACGTGGAGGACGACATCGCGGCCGGACGGATCGCGGACGTCTACTCGAGCATGCCACCACCCAGTCCAAGACCGGCCCGCAATACGAGACGGCCCGTGTTCATAATTCCGGGCTACTCTCCTGAGGAAGGGATAAAGAAGTTTTTCGAGGATTCTTGATTCTTGACCCTGCTGATCTGTAGAATACATTTTGCATGTTTTTATTTTATTTATTTTTTAAATAAACACTTGTAATTTGCCACTTGTTTTGGTTTTGTGTTTTCCAGATATAATCTCACCACTTATGTTTAAATTAACTGTATGATTGAGAACTTCAGATTTATTGTGATGTTCATTATTGTAGAAATGAAATCCCTCAAAATCCTTCAGAAAGAACTGGAAAACGCGAGGGTAATCAATAGAAACCTTTATGGCCAGGTTACTCAGTTATCCCTGGAAGCACAGAAGATCAGAGCCACATGGGTCGAACCCAGGAAGGTAAAATCGCTTTACCAGCGACTTACAGCAGCCCAAAAGGGATGGGCAGAAGAAAAACAGTTAACGCAAGGTCTGCGAACCCAAATAAGGAGACTGGAGGTTGCACTGTCTGCCTGCCAGGAAGGGGCGGCTGTGACTTATCCCTTCGTATTTGCTCCCGCTCAATTGGCCTACCGGGAGGCGATAACAACCCCCCACAATGACCTCAACAACAACCACAACTCCGAACAGTTACCGGCCTGGACGGAAGGAGCGGGCTAAACGTCGAGCCGCTCGATTACTCAATAAAACTTAATTGACTCATAGAATGGGGTTATTGGAAAATTATATGTAATGGTTTCGTGTTTTTTACTCCTTAAAATGATATCTCTGACAATCTGACAAGTAACTGAGAAACCCGAAATCAGCACACTAAGATGCACCATTACAATTTGTAGCCGCTCGTTCTATATCACTGTCGAATTTTTATTATTCCCTTATGAACTCAACGATAAACATACGACATAAAAGGGACCGAATAATCAAAAGCGAGCATAAGTTTTCTATCGACAGGTCGTTGGACCCAGAGATCGTTCGAGCAATTATAGCATTAGTAATGACGCTCACTTTTTGCGAACGATCTACCCACTCGAACACATTTCCAACGTTGCCTAGCAACGAGTGCCGAGTGGTAAGAATGAATATTTATATGACGTTACTAGCTTAACCACAGTAAGATTAAACAACCAACCGTACCTAGTAACCCACCAAATGTAAATAAGCCTAAGCATCTAAAAAATAAAATATAATCAAAGTTTACTAATACTTAAAGTAAAATTAAATGTTATATAATTATGTAATTATTAAATAAACAAAACTTTAATATAAGTATAGTAATTTATATAAATAAAAATTTATAAATATTAATTTATAATTTACACTTTAATTTGGAAAATTTAAATTGATTTTAAAATTTTAACTTCATAATTTAGATTTCTATTTTCGTTTACATATTTAGAGTTATTATTATGACATTGTAACACGTATCAGTTGGGAAAATTAGTACTGGACGAGTAAATTGACATTGTTGGGTAAGTTTGTATCGGGTAGTAAATTGGCGTTTGATATGGCTCTAAAAGGGTCATTTTAATATGGTTAAATAAATTAGCGAAATTAGATGGGTCAGTGTTGGTGTAAATAAAGTGATGGATTGTTTTATAATGTTGAGGCTAAAAACGTTGTCTAATAGAGGAAACCATTAAAACCCTGGTGAGTACATAATTACACACAGATTTCGAAAATAAGCATGTATCAATTATACAGTGATTGCATTCGAATTGTGTGTATGAATAATAAAATTATCAAAATATTAAACTTCATTAAATACTTTAAGCAGTTTATATAAGCAAAACCGAATGACTTAGTAGAAAAATATTGCAACAGATACCGTTAATCATTCAGTTTCATCAACACCTTTATCTATTAGTTCGCTGAGTAATTTAAAGTTCGTTATAGTTTTGATTTTTAAGCTTTTTGTTATAAAAATCCATAAACCTTGTTGAAAATTGAGTTTGTAAATCTTCAATTACATTAACGAAAGTGCCCTTTTGCGTTTGCCATCCATCTGCAGGTACAGATTTACAACATATAAAATGGGTTAGATTTTCTTCAATCATATGCTTCTTCAACAGACATAGTTTGGCTTCAAAAGCGTTTATGTCACAAAACAGATCTGCGAGTAATTTACATTTGTCCTGTAAGTTCAAATTAACTTCATTAAGGTACGCTGTAATATCTACCATAAATGCAAGAGACATGATCCATTTTTGATCCGATAGCTGCAAGATAGTATTTTCTTGTTCCTTCAAGAAAATATCTATTTCTTCACGCAAATTAGAAAACCTTCTTAGAACAGCACCTCTACTTAGCCATCTAACTGCTGAGTAGTAAATAGCGTCATTGAATTCCGAATCGATTTCCTTCAGGAATTCTTTAAATTGACAGTGTTTCAGACCATGTCGGCGAATATAATTCACAGTTGATATCAAGTGTTCATAATGTCTTTCATTGATGATAAAATTGTATAGCAAAGTGATTCCTGATTCCTGATGCGATGAAACACCATTGGATTATCACAAGCTATATTCTGTAATTCCGCACAAATTCGGCCTACCACACCAGTTTTAGAGCCACACATATTTCTCCCACCATCGGTTGTAACACATTTTAACTTTTCCCATCCAAATTCTAAAGAATTGAGAGTTTTCTTTATGAACAAATCATTGCCTTTTAAGCTACATAAACTAGCCAATTCTTCATGAACATTAAAGTCACCATTAATGCCTCGAATAAATATTATTAACTGTGCTGTGTCAGTTATGTCAATACTTTCATCCATTGCTAGAGAGTAACAATCAAATGATTTTGCTTTACATTTAAGCTGTTCGAATAAATTGGTTCCTATTTCTTCCACTCGCCTTGCACAAGTTCGCGCAGATAGGCTAATATCTTGAAATAACGTCTTGGTTTCTGGGCATAATTTTTCCGCTACAGCTACTAAACATCGCTTAACAAATTCTGAATATGTAAAAGGCCTTCTTTCTTTCGCAACAAGTTCCGCTACAATATAACTAGAATGAACAACCAATTCATTATGAATACTTTGCTTCCTAAATATGCTTTGTTGAGCAGTCAAAGAAGCTTTCAATGTTCTAAATTTATTTTTTCTAATTTCACCAGTCAAATCCTTGTATTGTCTTTCATGTTCTTTCTCGTAATGGCGTTTGACATTATATTCTTTCATTACAGCAACACTTTTATGACAAATAAGACAAAAGGGCTTACCATCATTTTCTGTAAAGAAGTACTTGCTGTTTCATTCCTCGTTAAAAACTCTTCCTTCATCTGCAATTTTACGTTTTCTTGAACACATTTTTGTAAATTATTTGAAAAATATATAATCACAATAATAGTGATATTAATAATAATTACAAAGCTGCGACAATAATGAAACCACACAATTGAATGTGTGCATAACACACGTTTATGTTATATGCAAGACACCAGGCAATGCGGTTTCAAAAGCATGCCAAAACAGTTAGTTTCCAAGAATTCAGCCACCCAGTGACTCATTATCGTACAATTGGCTTGCGCCAAGTTGCATGATGAAATTAGATGACAGATCGTCTGGTAAGAAGAATTATACAGTAGAATGAATTTTTGTGACAATCGATTATTGGGCATTACATTAGGGCTTAGGCCAAACTTATTCATGAAGCTTCTCCTATAAGTGTTTCAAAACATGCATCAAATTCTTGGTTAATATATAGCTTCTATATATTAGAATTGAGCGGGCAAACATATTTGAATGAGTGTACATAATATAATATAATTTATTATTTATTTAAAATTTATTTTGCAAATAATATACCAAAATGGTATACCACTATGGGCAATCATTTATGGGCCGCCAAAAAACACTTTTAGGCCACATGCGGTCCGCGGGCCGCCGGTTGCCGACCCTTGCTCTAGATGATCTAATATATTAACAATAGGTCTCAAAATCAAAAACCATCCAAAATTGGGTTTGCTATCAATGTGTTTGTACTGAAATATATTTGATATGGCTGTTTGTTATGAAAAATTAGATATTTCATTCATTGTTACTTATTTTAAGTTAGACACATATCTTTATGTATCGCAGGGCCATTAATCAAAATTTAAGTTTTATTTGAGAAATATTAGTCAAAACTTTCATCATTTCTTTGGTAATTATTTAAAACTGACATTTCATATCTTATTTGAATTATCTACAAGAGAAACATGGACATTTTCTGGTTTTTTACTAAAGATCACACACATTTTCTTGATCAATTTGGTTAAATATTAGAAAAAATTTCTATTGAATATCATAAATATTTTACATAAAATATAAATAATTTCTAGATATAGGTTTAAAATGTTTAGGTAAAATATAATTAAAATATTTAGAGTAATTTAATAAAATAGTGATTATATAAGTACAAGAGTTTTAAACATTAACAAAATGTATATTACTCATAACGATGTTGCAGATAGATTACATTTGTAATGTTATACTTAATATATCTCAAAGCTGGAAATAATTCTGGTTCATAAAAACATTTCATATACTTTGATAAATCCTGTAAATTAACTTATGTTCCAAGATCTATAGTAACTGTAATTGATTGTAATTCTAAATTACTGATTTTATATTGCAAGTCGTCGACTGTAATTAAATGTTTACACTCCATTATCCGACATTTTCCAAATTTGAAAAAATATTATTGCATATTTTCCACTTTTGTCAACTATTTGTTGAGATTTTCCAGCAGGAAATATCATATTGGACACATCAACTTTTCGCCTATAATTTATATTTGACAACATAATTAAACAATTATGAAATATTAATCTTTATATATATATATATATATATATATATATATGATTTTAGAAAAAGTTCATTTAAATGTATAATATAAACAAAAACTGTATTTATACAAATTAAAAATGGAATTAAGAAATCATGCGGTATATAAAATTGTAGGCCCAAGCGGAAGTGGTAAAACATTATTTGTTTGTAAATTATTACAATCAACAATGTTTAAATCAAAATTCAATAAAACATATTGGTATAGGGGTGTAGATGACAAACATGGTTTAACTCAAGAAATATTTTGCAAGTTAAAAAAAATGGTCATCTAGATTACAACATGGTGATTTAATTATTATTGATGACTTGTATCAGGAAGCAAACAAAGGAAAAGATTTTAATAATTTGTTTACAAAAATCAGTAGGTATCAAGGTGTTACAGTTATTTTTATAACCCAAAATCCATTTCATTAGAGTGTTGCACATCAAACACGTAATTTAAATGTTCAATATCTAGTTGTTTTTAAAAACCCTAGAGATGCAACTGTTATTGATTTTCTTGCAAGACAAGCATATCCCAACAATCGCAACTTTTTAATGGATTCATTTCAAGATGCAAACAAAATACCCCATGGATATTTATTCTTTGATTTTACTCAGCAATATCCGGATGATATACGGGTGAGAACATATATTTTCAATAAGGATGGTGTAACAGTTTACAAACAAAATTAAACTATTAGACTAATTAACTAAAAATGGGATTCAAAAAAGTTTTAATAAAGCCGGAAATAAATCTAGTAAGAAATCTGTAAAGAAAATTATAAAGAACTCATTAAAGAAAATACTTAAAAAACCGTCCACAACATCGAAAAAATGGATTAAATTATAAACAAAATGTAATGATAACTTATTTTTAAAAAATGAAATTACAATCTAGTATACCATATTTTAATGGTTTGATTAAAGCACCAGTCTTGAAAAGATCAAGTATTTTACAATCATTCCCTTCATTTGTTGTTGATGACTTGTTTGAAATCATTTTTTAACGTTGTGCGCGGCAATGTTGATATTAACAAAGCAAAAAAACTTGTATTAAACAACCACAAAAAATCACTTTTATCCTTAGTCAATACAAAAAAACGATTGATGCAAAAAATTATATTTAACAACGTGGAAGTTTTATAGGTGCATGTTACCGATTGCATTATCATAATTAGGTGGAGTAATAGCAAATGTTTATCTATAGTGATATTATTGAGCCAATAAATGTTGGTGATTCATTGGTTCCACTTTTGAAAGCTGTATGGATTAAAAATATTGAACAAGATGAAGTTGTACAAATACAAATTGAAAATCCCATGTATTTGCCTGTTGGAAGAACACTAGTAGTGAGATGTGTCACCTCCAGCACATGTCACCTCCAGCACACCCCCTCCCCCGCTGAGAGAAAATTTTTCTAAGTCCAAAATTACAATTTTCTGAGACAAAGACAATGACTCATTCAAGGTAATTTAAACAAAGACCATGAGTCATTCAAGGTCATGGGTTGACTCATCATATTTTTTCAAGGTCATTCAAAAGTAGGTCAAGGTCATTGGATGACTCATCAAATTTTTTCAATGAGCTTTATTCAAAGCCCATTCCACATACTTTCGATATCGGGCCGCACAGCAATGACATCCATCACCAAATGGATATTCAGGTTCCATATCTTTTGACAATTTGTTTTGCTTAACATCCCATAGGAACTCGTCGATTACGGTAAATATCCATATTGACGTATAATTAAAGACTAAATCTGGAATTATTGATTTTGGCTTATTTTTCAATATTTCATTTATTTCTGGATAATAGAATTCCAAACGTTCTTTAATAACTTTAAAATAATCATCTATCAAATAGTTAATAATAATAATATTTAGTAATTATTAATTACCATAATGTTTAATTTCATTCATAGCTTGAACTGCGCTTGGTACATCCATTATAATGATCAAAATTGAAATAACAATTACTTTTATACTAATTTAGACCAATGAAAAGTTAAACACACAACCTTTTAGCTATAAACAATAAATATTAATTTATATAGATTTGAAAATGATTAAAGAAATTTTAATATTAATATTAGTTTTTAATATGGTCAACTCAATTGTTGTAACCGTTCAAGGTAAAAATTCAACAAGATGTGTATGTCCTGATACAGCAGTATTGATGGATATTTTGTATATGATAGATAGGCCTAGATATTTGAAAACTCCAGTCAAAAGATTATCTGAAAGAATGAGTAATTTAGAATTCCGATTTGAACATACATAAGAGACTTTAAAAAGAGCTAAAAACGAATTATATTATGATATTATATATCTAAATAAGACCATTGGTATTATCAAAAATGAATTAAGAAAATCAATATTAAAATTGAAAGAAAATCGTAAACTTAATGAAAAAATGATGAATCAAGTTCAATATAGTATAAAATTTTATTCTAATAAAACAACTGATCAGTTCAATCGTATAATGAAATTACAACAACCAGTTAACAGTGGTGACAACAAATTGAAAGAAGTTAACAGTGCCAACAAATCATCATTGCCATTTCCATTATATATATTTACATATTTTCTTAGTATTAAATGATTCTGATTGGTCGAATATAATATAAATAAGCTTACACTTTCAAATATTTTTATAAAATGCCAGAAACTAATTTTTTTATAACTTTGTTGAATGACTTGGTCTCTAATAATAGAGAAGAAGATGATATCATTAAAAATATAAAATTCATGTTAAACCGCACCGAGAAAATCGTAGAAGACATCCCATTTGATTATGAAAAAATTCTCAATTTGCCAACATTGGAGAGAAAGAATGCATTCAAATCAATATTTAGTTACATGTTTGATGAAAAAAATAAATGGATGCGAATAATAGTAGGATTAATGTATATGAAACACATGATATTAAAATCTGGATCTGACTATGAAAATTATTTCCAATGCAAATAATATACCAAAATGGTATACCACTATGGGCAATCATTTATGGGCCGCCAAAAAAACACTTTTTGGCCGCATGCGGTCCGCGGGCCGCCAGTTGCCGACCCCTAGTCTATAGAGGTAAATTACTTTATATTGTTATTAATTTATCATTATTTAGGTGATAGAAACAAAAATTGATCCATGGGTAGAAACAAACGGTGGATGGACAGCGATTATTCAAGTTGCCGCAGAAGTCAAACGCTCTGATATTTATATCGCAAATTGCAAATTTATATTAAAACTATTAACTGGAGCATCTGTTTTATATTTATGTAATAAAGTTTATCATAGATTTTAATAAATATTTCTTTGTTATTATTATTATTAATAAAAAACTATATTTTTAAAGATTTATTGATTATTACATGTACATTCTTCATCACCACAATATTCTATCATAATATTTTCTATAACATGGTCAATACAAATCTTAAATTCGGTAGGCTCATCTTTAATAATTTCGGTAGTATCTTCAGTATCATTAATAATTTCAGTATCATCAATAATTTCTTCAGAATCGTTAATAATTTCAGTATTAATTACTCCATAATTAACAATTTCACTATCGTCACTCTGACATCCAGAATTACAACATGAATCTTCTTTACTCAATGCTTCAACTAGAGTCAACATATCTCTAATTTTTACACCGGTTATTTCTTCGAGTTTATCAAACAAAAAGTTTATTAAATATTCTAAACGAAATTAATTAATTATTTTATATTTTACCTTTTTCAGACATCATTTTTAAAACTATTTTAAAACTACTTATAATTTTGTTTATAGAATAACAAAGAAAACATTAATACATTTATTAAACACTAATCACTATACATTAAAATAATTGTGAAAGTCTAGCAGTAACAATTTTCCAGATTGGAGAAAGCACATCATTTTGATCAGCTTTATATCCTTGGATCGCTATTGTTATATACCAGTTTTCCTGTTCTTTGAAACCTATTTCTGTAAATGCATCATAATATTTGGTATATTGACTCGTGAAGAAAGCATTTTCATTGCATTTTAAATTGGAATTGATCTTTTTGAAAACCGTATCAATATCCTTGATGTCTAACATTGAGAGAGTCCGAGCGAGAGATTGAAATTGAGTTTTATTGAGTTTGACTGGATTTGCCAATTGCATATTGATAGGCTCCTTAAAAAAATACATTTTATAATTGTGGAACATCTGAACTGTTTGGACACTTATTTTCTTGGTCATGTTTGATTTATGATCTTTTTAAGGTGGTGACGCGCTTTTATACCCTTGACAGATAATGATTAACCAATCATAATCATGCATATTATTATAACAAAGACAATGCACGATAAGTGCATGATAAGTGCAAGATAAGTGCGTGACTGCAAAAATATATAAAACTGTATATGAATTACAAAGAAAACATTGAGTTTGTATATGATTTTACACAAATCTTTCATCTATATAAAATGTATTATTAATATCACGTGTTTCATTATTACGAGTTATTATAATTTTATTATTATTATTATAATTTTATTATTATTATTATTATTATTATTATTATTATTATTATTATTGTTACCACCACCAAATAAAACTATAATTTATTACTAACAAATCAAAACAAAATAAAATACAAAACATTTATTTTCTTAAAAGTTTCATTTTTTGCAAGTTTCTTATTGAGTTTGTAATATTCCACTCAACATATCGTTGGTACCGGAAATCGCAGCAACTGCAACCCAGAATACAGGGGTATTCCGTTTCCATTTCCCTGATCATGTGGTTAATTTTATTATCCCAAAGAGCTAGCTTAATCAGCTCGGAAATCATAATTCTGGTTTCTTCATATATTGCAGCTTCGATCATTGCAGGCTCCTTGATCTTCAAAATTTCCTTCATTTGAGGATAATAATAAATAATTTTGTCAATCACCATAGGGGCATATGTGTCTAAATAAATAATAATAAAAGAAAATAAATAAATAATAAATTTACCATATTGACTGGTATTTTTCTTCTGCATATTTTTCTTTGGTGTAGTTTGCATTTTAAAAATGAAATGAAATGAATAACCAAGTTGTTTTAATCAATCATTAGCCAATCAGATATCGACCAATCCGGTGATTTCATTTTGTATGTCACAAACAATATTTTTGTACTCCAGATTTCACAACCCTAATATGACTATTTTGCCACTGGCAAACACGTTAACACACATTGGGTTGTATTTTAAAAGCCTCAGTGCAGGAAATAATTCTGGTTCGAACATACACAGACATTTTGTTGACATGTTGTATAGATTGATAGATTGTCCCATATCCATGGTAACCGTAATTGACTGTATTTTAATATCCTTTATTCTATATTGTAATTTATTGACATCTAAAGGTTTCTTGCATCCCATGATTCTGCATTTGCCGGATTTGAAAAATATTATAGGGTATTTTCCACTCCTATCTACAATTTGCTGGGGTTTACCAATCGGAAATGTCATTTTTGATACATCGAAAGTTCCTTTTTAATTTATATTTGATAACATAATTAAACAATAATGAAATATTAATCTATATATATATATGATTTTTAGAAAGAGTTCATTAAATTAAATAATATAAACAAAAACCTATAATTATACAAATTAATAATGGAATTAAGAAATGATGCTGTATATCAAATCGTCGGCCCCAGTGGTAGTGGTAAAACTATGTTTGTGTGTAAATTAATGAAATCTAATTTATTTCAAAAAAATTCAACAAGATTTATTGGCATAGGGGTGAAGATGAAGAACACGGATTAACTCAAGATAATTTCTGTAAATTGAAAAACATGAAAATAGTAAAGGGTTTTGATAAAAACTGGTCAAGTCGTTTAAGGAAAGGTGATGTCATCATTATTGATGATTTGTATCTGGAAGCTAATAAAGAAAAGGATTTTAATAATTTATTCACAAAAATCAGTAGACATGTTGGTGTTACTGTGATCTTTATTACTCAAAATCTATTTCATCAGGGTGGCGCACATCGAACAAGGAATTTAAATGTTCAATATTTAGTTGTTTTCAAGAATCCTAGAGATGCAACAGTTATTGATTTTCTTGCTCGACAAGCATACCCTAATAATCGTAATTTTCTCATCAGTGCATTTCAAGATGCTACAAAATCACCACATGGATATATATTTCTTGATTTCACACAACAATTTAATGATGATTTACAGGTAAAATCCGATATTTTCAATAAAGAAGGTGCCATGGTATATAAACAAAGTTGAAAACTTTAACATGTAAAAATGTTTATAAAATCCTGGCTTAAAAATATCCGAAAACTTAGACAAAGTATTAAAAAGACAATAAAGACTGAAAAAGTTCCACCAAAAACCAGTTATACACCATCTAAAAAACTAATAACCGAGAATTACCCTGCAATGAATCTAATTTCGAAAAACATTATTAAAAAGAGTAAGAAAAAAGTTAAAATTGTAAAAAATCATAGGAATTTCCCATATTTTAATGCATTGTTAAAGGCTTCGAGTATGAAAAGAATGTCTATTATTTTACAATCATTTCCAACCTTTGTTGTCGATGATCTACTCAAAATTCTATTAAAAATAGTCAGAAGTAAAATTAAAATCAGTAATTCTAATAAACTAGTATTGAATAAACATCGTAAGCTTTTGTTATCGCTAGTAAATAATAAAAATCGTCAGCAAATGAGAAAAATCATATATAAACAACAAGGTGGTTTTATCGGAGCAATGTTACCATTAGCATTATCATTATTATCACAATAAGCGATGGGGAAATCATTACCTAATGTTAAATTAAAATTTAAATCATCGTGTTGTAATGGAGAAGACGAAGCAGGTTTCGGTGGAGTGGCAAAGTTAAATAAAAGATTCCCAAAGTCGAAAAAGGAAACGCTAAAGTGGTTGTCAGATCAGCTTGTGTACAGTTTAAACAAACCAATGCTGAAAAGATTTCCAACAAGAGCTTATAAGACATTCGGTATTAATGATTTATGGCAAATGGATTTGATGGAGATGATACCGTATTCGAAGATTAACAAGGGTTATAAATATATTTTAACGTGTATTGATGTTTTCGGTCGTTTTTCTTGCGGTGTACCAACAAAGACAAAATCTGCAGAGGAAATATCTAAAGCAATTAATAATTTATTTAAAAATGGGCATCCAGACAATTTGCAAACCGATTTAGATATTATTATTATTATTATTATTATTATTATTATTATTATTATTATTATTATTATTATTATTATAGGCAAGGAGTTTTACAATAGTAAAGTTAAGCAAATCCTGGATCGTCTCAAAATAAATCATTATTCTGTACATTCTCAATACAAAGCCGCACATGTTGAAAGATTTAACCGGACATTGAGGGATAGATTGAAAAAATATTTCGTGCATCAAGGTAATAAAATATGGATAAATGTATTACCGAAAATACTTGTTAGTTATAATAATTCATCACATCGAGGTCTGAATGGTTTGAGACCCGTAGATATCAGCTCGAAAACACGAGTACGGACTAAAACAGTTGGTATTACAAAACCAAAATATAAAGTTGGTGATCACGTTAGAATTAGTAAAATATCTGCTTCACCTTTCATCAAAAATTTCGATAGTAATTGGAGTGATGAAGTATTTCAAATTACTAAAATTAATACTAAACAGAGTCCTGTAATGTATGTTATTAAAGACAGTAACAACAATGTCATACAAAGGAAATTCTATGGACAGGAATTACAAGTTATTTCCAAACCTACAGTGTTCAGAATTCAGAAAATATTGAAAACTAAAATGGTGGGTAAGGATAAACAATACTATGTCAAATGGCATGGATATCAAAAACCCTCATGGATATCATCAAAGGACCTAGTAAAATGAGTTTCTATACAATTTTACCATCCGGAAAATCAGGCGAGTAAATTTATGGTTGATCTTCAAAATCCTATTTATTTACATGGAAATTGGGAAGTTGCTTTGCAAGACTTTACATTTGTGTACAATACATTCCCATTTTATAGTCATTGTAAAATCAGTTACAAGAAACGTGTACCCAAAACCTGTAGTGGTATTTTTACAATCAATAATTTTGAACGATATTGTCATATTCCGACTCAGATTTTAGATGAAAATTGTGGCATGTTTTTCAAAGATGGATTGAATGTTAGTTGTGATTATAGTCCATTTACAATAAAGTTTGAAAGTATTGAGGATGCCAAGCGAATGGGTTGTGATAAGCTTAGCATTGTTGTTCCTGGTACTGAATACCTAACACGTTTCAAAACATTTGATGAGAAAAGTGTAACGATCAAAAACATCAAAATATCTGTATCATATATTAATGAGGTGGGAGATACATTTACATTTACTGATGATTTATATATTGAAACACTTGAAGAATTACATAAATATTTTTCATTCAATTGTTTACATATATTTAAAACTATTGAATTTGTTAAAGATGGAATATGCAAATTCAGTCAACCATTACTAGACGGTAGCTTTGTTTGAAACACTGACGGTGTAAAATTAAATAAAACCTTGGATGACTGTGTAAATACAGACTTGGAATTATTGTCTTTTGGTTACACAGTTGAAGTTGACTTGGAGATACCAGGATCTATTCATGATAAATTAGACGATTTTCCAGTTGCTGCTGAAAAGATGCGGGTTTCTAAAGTTTAAAAAACTTGATGCTTACCCATTACAGTAAAAAGAACTATGTGGTTCATTGGAGACTTCTCCAGCTTTATTTAAATATTGCTGTAAAAGTATCTAAAATTCATAGAGCTATCAATTTAAACAATAACTAATATTTAAAAATTATGTAGATAGCAACACGCGACTTAGGGTTTTATCAACAAATAGCCTTGATAAAAATTATTTTAAATTATTAAACAACAGTTTGTATGGAAAAACTGATGAAAATTTGAAAAAACGTATAAACTTACGGTTATGTAACTCGGCACAAAAATTATTAACATATTGTTCGAAGCAGAATTTTAAAAGAACAATTAAAATTGATGAAGATTTAATATTGGTTTTATTAAGAAAAGATTTAATGTCTAAATAGACCAAGTTATATTGGTCAATCATTTTTGGATTTGTCAAAACTGCGCATTTACCAACTTCAGTATATTGAGTTGGAAAATATCGTAAAGAATTTAATTGTAAAATAAATATTATTGCTGAGGATACAGATTCCTTTTTCTTGAAAACAAAAAATTGTATATTAAATACTCTTTTGCCGGCAATGATAAGTGGTAAATTATTAAACACATCAAATTATGCACAAACAAATCCATTATATTGTAAAGAACTTGACTCTGTAACAAGACAATTCAAAGATGACAGCAAGGTGTTGGGATATAATGAGTGGATATTTTTAAGGCCTAAATGTTATAGCGTAATGATTGTATGAAGGCAAAATGGGTTACTATGAAAGATACTGGACGTATCAGTTGTATCTAGATTGTTACAACACTAATGAAATTTATACATCGCCACAATTTACAATTACTAGTAAAAATCAACTTTTTAGTATAAAAAATAATAAGAGGGCTTTGACAAATAAAGATGATAAGCACGAATGGGGCTGTTAAAAATAAAAGTTATGCAAATGGGCATTATAGAGGGGGTAGTACGGTTATGAGTGTTGATAATCAAATGTTGCCGGTGAATGATCCAGATGAAATTATGTTATCAATGAATGATCCAGACAAAAATTTCACAAACAATGCTCAACATTTCCAAAATAACAATTTGTACCATTCACATTTTCCAAATGACGATTTATTTCAATAAAAATTTGAATGTAATTTGTCTTGATTTTTATTCGATATAAAATTTATATATATTTATTTTTTTGGTAATATTTTTATTTGTTGTATTATTTGTTTATAATATTTGATGTATTATAATATTTGATGTTGGTAATAATAATAATAATAACAATAATAATAATAATAATATAAATTATTTACAATACAAGTGCATGATTCACACATGCTTGATTTTGTTACACAGATGCTCGATTTTGATTGGTTACATGCATGATTTTACAGGTATAAAAGAGAGATGAAATGTAAATTCATTCATTATTTTGAAAATGAATACCAAGAAGGTGAATAATGAAATAGATGTCCAACCAATGCGAATGTATCATTATTATAAGATATATTTTTTGAATAATGAAATCCCATATGAATGCTCAAAGCCAGTGAAATTGATCAAGTCGCAATATTCAAGTTTCAGTGTACAGTTATCAAAAGAAGATGTTGTTGCAGTAAATAAAGTGTTAATGAAAATCAATAAGAATCTAAGTTGCAATGAAAATATACTCATCAACCATCGAATTGACAGTTTTCATGATGCCTTTGATGAACTAAAGATGGGGAAATTTGGTTTGTCAATATGGTAAACCAATGCTATAAAATGGATGAAAAAGATGTCATATTGCTAATTTGGAAATTAGTCAGTGCTCCGCTTTCTCTAGGATTTTAATATGTAAATAAATGTATTATTATTATTAACAAGTCTTTTGATTTTTATGTTTTTATGTAAAGTAATAGTAATAGTACCTTTAGAACAAGCGTCAAAAAAGACGACTATAGGAATCAACAATTCTAGATGAATGTTAAAATTGGTGGCATAATCAATGGTTTTGTTAAAGCAAAATTTTTTATAAAATGTTTTGAGAATTTAAAAGCAGAAAATTGTTTAAATAACAATGGGTTATTCAAGACTACCTGACGAAAACTGTTGTTCAGTCGAAATATATTGTAGCTGAAATATATTGGATTGGTGTTCTCTTTAATTTAGTTCATTGCCAACTTTGTGTGATTTTGAAATATATATGCATATATATAAATACATATTTATACTGAAAGAACTTTTTTTAGTTTTCATCTCTGATTGCTTTTCATTTTGCAATGACACAAAGAATTTTTTATCGATCTTTTAGTTAGCTTCGGGGTTTGATGACCACAGATTTAATGGTAAGTCGGTTTAAAACATGTTTTTACAAAGACAACATTTTTTGATAATTAAAGTTACTTCATAATAATGGACTTTATGGTTTTGACTTATTGATGGAAGCGTGACCTGCACAATTGACTTTAAAAATATTGATCAGTGAATAAATTTACACTATTACGATCAATTCAGCTAAACTGAACTCTGTAAAGTATATATTCGATCAGTTAAAGATTTTTATTTCCAGACTTTCGAAAGATCGTCTTGTTAGAAACCGATGCTAGTTTTGACACGACTAGTGGAGTGCTATCACATTTAAATAATAATGAAACCTTTTGTAATGGAAATTGGCGATGAATAAGTAATGTGGACTGTCAATAAGTCAGTAGTCTCATTGCCACAGAGGTAATTGTTCTAATTTTGCTTTCCACTTAACATTCAAGCCATATCTACATAAGAAAGAAAAATCGCAATTGGGTTATCACGGAAGAATTGAACTTCGTGGAGACATTGCTTAAATTTAGAAAAATAAAGTTCATAAAAACAATGCAAATTTTCATATATATATATATATATATATATATATATATAAAAATTTATTAATAAATAGTTTTTTCATCTACTTTGACCAACTTGGGTCCCCAGTAGTTTTATGATAAACATTTGTCCGCATCCGTTCGCACATTTCATTTGTAAACTTGGACGGATTTAACACGAATTCCTCAGAAACATTTTATAGTAGTCATTTACTGACAATTAGTCAGTAACATGAAAAATTGTCATTTTAAGCAAAGATTATTTTGAAAGCTGTTAGTTATATAAAAATGAAACTGTTTAAAGTTCAACGAAAAAATCACCTGATAAAACTAAAACATTCGAGTTTGGACTCGTTCAAATCGTTCGTTAAATTAGCCAGATTTTAGTTTCTATTTACTGAGAAATTTTTATTTGCAATTATTTTTTGATTAATTTGTCAAATTACATGATTTTATTAACAACAACATCAATAGATTAAAACAAAATAATCATTTCCTTGTATTGA
This sequence comes from Schmidtea mediterranea, assembly GCA_022537955.1. Classification (NCBI taxonomy): domain Eukaryota; kingdom Metazoa; phylum Platyhelminthes; order Tricladida; family Dugesiidae; genus Schmidtea; species Schmidtea mediterranea. The sequence goes on from CM039679.1 coordinate 17,356,854, forward strand.
TTAATCGATAGAGAAAATTAACATAATTTAACTCAATCATCATTTCGACACGAAAACCGAGAATGAATAAAATTAAATCAAAGACAAAAAGTTTCAATTAAAACAATTTATGAATTTAATATTAATAAGATATACGAATGAAATCGGTTCTTGTTACCGCGATTTACTCTACTCAGATTTAGATTTTTCACATTTTTATTTATATTGTAAACTATACGATTGATTAATTAATTTGATTAATTAATTAGATAATAAATTTAAAATAATAAATACATAACACTTTAAACAAAGTTTCAGTAAAATCTTTATTCTGGTCCACCATTTATCGGATTTATTAAATTTTCACAGCATGTAATTATTATTTATTTTGTTTAACCGCTTTAATAAATTCTTCACAATTTACTTTTAAATTAATACTCAAATTTTAATATTCTCTAGCCCAAAACTCATTTTTTGTCATTTTGATTATCGGTATTTTTAATTTTGTAATTCTTCCTGAAATTTTATTTTAATGATAAAAATGCCATCCATGAGTACGTTGTGGTTTTTCAGTGAAATAATAAATTAACCAACCATATATTGAATGAAGACAACAATCTGAAAATTCATTATTAATCAGAACAGTTAGAATCTGGATTTCTCTTCATTGATTACAGCAGTGCTTCTCATCATGTTATGCTCTTTGGCCCCAGCAATAGAGTTAAAAAGTCAAATTGCCCCAGTTTTTTTATTAATTAACAAATTAATTTACAATCCCCTACTTAACAACATCGATTTTGCTTATATTTTAATACCTTGATTTAATATATCTGATATCATTAAATTAAAAAAAAACCATGAAAAGATAACAACTTTAAAATTTATTTGATTTTTTTGTGTTAATATTGCTGCAGAGTTGTTTTATATCAGGAACTAGCTTAGTCAATTTTAGCTTCAAATCCCCTCTTTTTGTGATGTGAAGGCTATTCCTTTTCTCTAGCAATAGATCACTAACTGCACTAAAACCACATTCAACCAAATATGATGATGGGAACGGTAAGATTTTTTCTCTTGTGATTGTAGTTGTATATGGATACTTCCTTTCTACCTCTTCACATAACCATGTCATCAACCCCTTTATTTTAAAAAGAAACTTAAATGAATCGTCATTTTTAATATGCATAATTTCCTCCTGTGCATAATTGTCATCTATTTCAACAAGGTCTACTAAAATTGGCTTAAATCATTAAATGCGTTCCTATTACATTTAATGCTTCGTCACTTACATCACATTTTTGTAGGCAATGGAATTTATCAAATTTTAAAAATCCATTAATTTCGAAATTGTCCCAGTCAAACTGAATTATTATACAACTCAATATTTTCAGCGCTTATTGTAACTCTTTGTAAGGAATATCATTTTTCCACAAAATTTAGATTCACAATCACTTGACCACTGATGAAATTCATTTACCTGACTCTGTTAATATGACTGTTTTCTTTGCCATCTTCTTTGCTTTGACTTTGTGGATTCTGCTCTTTGATTTTACTAAAAATTCAAAAGCCAAATACAATTCTTTTCCGAATTCTATTAAAAATTCTATTTTAAATTGCTCTTTAAATCATAATTTTCCACATGACCTTGATTTGACATTCATTGTTATATTGTGTCTATACTAATTTTTGTTTTGGCTTTTCTTGCTGTGTTTTTATTTTCCAACTTTTATTTTAAATTTGCACCATTTAATTAATATCAACTTTCTCTTTTTTTATTGTTTTATTAAATTATTTTTTGTTATTCTTTTCTCATTTTTCGATTTTTCCTATATCATTGCTGAAAAATACAACTATCTTCTTAACTCCAACAGGCCTGATCTACCAAATGATCACGGCAACAAAATTAACAGTTTCGAAAATGACCTGAGAATAGCATCACAAAATAGGCTAGCGTTTTGAAAAAATATTGCTCAACACAAGAGCCAATAACTCTCAATATAAAAAAACTTAAAAAATTCGAAGACTTCACAATCCTGCCATCAGATAAAACAAACGGACTGGTCGCACTTAACACGCATCACTACCAATCACCCTTTTACGAGAATCTTACTAGCTATGCACCAATAAATAAAATGATTTTACCAGTTTCCTCAAAAATCTCATTTAATAAGAAACTTTCCATTCTTGCAAAAAACAGACTAACCACAAAATCAGGAATTTACTTTTAAAATGCAACTGTAGTGTACCTTTACCAATAAACATGACCATGTTGCCTTAAGATCACAAAGATCCTTTAAAATGTAGACCTGTTGTCTCTGCCACCGACAATCCTTCTACAACACTCTCAAAAATTCTTGCTGAAATCCTCAAAAATCTATCAAACCACGTCTCCTGTCATTTCAAAAACACTATCAGTTTCAACATCAGAACAACAATATTTTTGGAAATCTCTGGACGTCTCAAATCTTTACTGGTGGATCCCTGTCACTGGTGAAAACAATATCATCGCCATTGCAGATTCCTTCTTCAAAACTGTAAAAGCAGAAACAGATTTCGCTTACTTTTCCAAACAAGACTTCATAGAAATCATCAATCTAGATATCAACTTTGACACTGTCTTAATTAAGGGGAAACCATTTAAACAAGTTCATGGTTTAGCGATGGGAAGCAACCTTTCACCAATTTTAACCATCCGCTACATGAAACACATTGAATCTATGATTAGGTAATTTTTCGAGAATAAAATCCTATTCTGGAAAAGATATATCGACGACATCTTCATAGTCTTCACAGTACATCTCAACTTCATTTTATCACATGAAAATTCTACCACCAAAGATATTCAATTCATTCTAGAACTACATAACCATAAAGACATATTCGATTGATCTTCACCACATCTGCTCATTTAAAATCAAAACTGCACAAATCCCAAGAATTTCTAACATCAGACATTCATTAATAAGTTTGTCTTTGTAGATCGTTCAACAAATGTCTTTGATTTTCGAAAAACATTGTTTATCAACTCACTTGCATAAGATGCAATGCAACGTACATTGGGAAACACACAGGACAATGAACATATATAAAATAAAACCAATAATTATCACGAACACTGGGAAAAAGAACACAAATCAGCACCATTCATACATGAAATAAAATGCCAAATACTACAAAACGCATTTGAAAACACATTTCAAAGATTAGCTGCAGAATTGTTCTTCATCAAGAAACACAACCCATCCATCAATATTCAACTAACATAATTTAAACTCGAACCAAAAACATTTTTTTTAAATTTAAAATTCGAAATTTGGATTTAAAATTTTAAAAATCTAAAACTCAATTTTAATTTTAATTAACCAATAAGATCAATGCATCCGATAATGAGACAATAGCAGCGTTAGATTGCTTTCTTTTGTCTATTTTCGCATAAAGACAGTGAGATTCTTTTAAAATGTTACACCGTTTCAATCTCTTCAAAATAATTTTTATTGTATTCTGTATATTTAATACGCCGTAATGACGTAATCTGTGACTAAATCACATGTATTTTCGTAAAGCACGTAGTATATTTCATAAGTTAGCACGTAAAACAATTGAGGTTTTTATTGTACAGTTTGTAGTACATTATGTTTGAACAAGAATAATAGTAGTGTTCAGAATCAGGCGTTGTATTGCAACAAAGTTTATTTTTTGTATTTTTATAATAAATTATTTTGCTATTAGTAGGAAATAGGCAAGTATTTAAAAAGAAAGTGCGACGATTCTTGTACTGAGAATTCCAATACTAGTACTAGTGCAACGAACAATCAAAATGATGATGAGAGGAAGAGATCCAAAGAAAATAAAACAAAGAAACTTAATAGGCAATATTCAGAAGAATATTTAGAATTCGGGTTTGCATTCTCTGTTGATGGAAATAGTTGTCATATTCCAGTATGCATAGTTTGTGGAGAAAAACTTTCAAACAGTGTTCAAACTGTTTTTGCATCGAGAATCTGCGGTATAAAATACGTTACCATCCACATTAAAATCCATTCTTAGACCAAGTTGTTAACATAGTAAATTATATCAAATCACGACCTTTGCAAACAAATTAATTAAAAAACTTTGTGTTAAATTTATATCACTTGAAAAAGCTGCGCCGAAAGTTTGTGAATATCAATAAAATTTGATATAATTACTGATTTATAGTTAAATAATAAAAAAATTCTTAATGTCATTTTTATTATTATTAATTATTATTATTATTATTATTTTATTATTATTATTAATTATTATTATTATTATTATTATTATTATTATTATTATTAAAAGAAACTGAAGAGGATTATTTAATAATCGAAACTTTTTTTAAAAATATAATTATTACTTCGCAGCAAGGACTTATTTTGTTACTCACTTATCTATTATAATAATAATAATTATTATTATTATTATTATTAATATTGAATTTTTATGAAATAATGGATGAAAAACTATAACAAATTCCTTGTTTCCCAAAATATTTTGTAGTGAAATTATCTTAACAAAACTTCACATCAAAGAAGACAAAAAATGATTTTGAATGTGATTTATATTTCATGCTGATATAAATTCTAAAATTTCTGAATAAATATTGCCATTTGCTCGAGCATTTGTCCAAACCTGCCCGTTTACGTCGGTGCATTTACATTTTCCCCGACAAATCGTGTTTATTTTTATAAACTACAAATAATATTTTCAAAGTTTTTTTATTAATGAAATACTATTATGACATTCGGTTTATTCAGAAAATTTGTAAAATTTGAACGAAAATTATAATTATAATATTTCTTGTCCACATTAAATCTACTTATTTAAACAAATAATACCCGATAAAGCCCTAAAATCTGTGTTACATAGGAAAATAAAAATATTTGATCTATCCTTAGTAAATTAAATGATGTTTAAATTTGTGAGTTGTTTAAATTACTATTTTTCACAGTAATATTTGTTATCAGTTTAGTGACAGACTGGGAAAATAACCGACCTGAAAATTCAGATCATTCCGGCTCAAGGTCAAGGAGTAGGAAATAAGTCACTTCATCCCTTCATCGCTAGCTTTAAATAATTATCGGATTTTCATCAAATGCCTAATTTATTTGCGTAAAGCTACACTACAAATATAGATTATAAATAAAACTTATAAATTAACTAAAACTATTAATCATTAGATTACACCATTTCCATATTCATCTGTTATGAGCAAATAATTGTGTATACTGCCGGTTAAATGCACACATACTTTTAAGTGATGTCGTCAGATCCACCCGACAAATGGAAAATAGATCCAGTTATACCTGCATACAACAACTGATAAATGAGCACGCAATTTTAACCTAATTGAGCATTTATGTATTTTCTTTTTAACCACAGAAATGTGACCTGAATATGACAAACGAATAAAATACTGATAACAGTTTCAATTTTGAAATGGTATATAATTAAAAAACTCAATACGTAAATATATACAATTGTAGGTTTTTAATCTATCCCAGTATAAGACCAGGCTTTGTAATTTACACCACAAGTTTTCTGCTGTAGATCATTCATTAAATTTAAATACACGGGTGCTTAAATCTTCTAACGCTATTGAATGTGGTCCTTGGATTCTTACTGTTGAAAAGCTTTTAGGATTCAACAGGATAAATTAACATAAAGCATTTCACCGGTAAGAAAGCAAGAAATCATACTTTCCGTAATTCTTATGTTACTTTTTAAATATATTATTATAATTTTGTTAAAGTTCTTGATATTCTTTTTAAATGAGAATTACATATTTTTCTATTTAGTTATCCTCAAAGCTGATATCCAAAGAAACTATCAAAGTACTTTTCGTTGAACCTTACAAAATAATTCAATCCAGGTAATTCAATTGTAATTCCTAGTTCATTGCTGATAGGGGTCTTGCCAATTCCTTTTTGATCCGTAATGGCTTTTGCTCCATTGTTTCTATTTCCTGGTTTCAATAAATTTCCTTTGCATTTGCTGTCTTCTCTTCTTCTAGTCTCTTTTTCTTTCTTACTTTTTCTACTTATCATTTAGTACTTTTGTTTTTTACTAGGTCTACATGCTTCTTTGAAGGTTCTTCTATATATATTTGCATTCTCCTAGACCCTAGTAGATCATAATTTTTTGACAAAGAAAAACATAATAAATAAGTCATACCCTGCATTTTTTCTAAAGTTTTCTGTTTTTAGTGCGTATTTTCTCTTAACCACCCTTTCTTTTGTTTCTTTAGATTATTGTCCCAAAGTCCATTTTCCTTATGGGGATAAAAATAATTGATTATTACTTAAAGGATAAATAAATATAAACACAGCACAAAAGCTAAAATCTTCAACATAAGAAACTTACACAAATTGCATAGCTTAATGTCAAAAGGTTTCTGAGAAATCTAAAAAACAAAAAAACAATTTCTTATAACAAGCTTGGTTGAAAGAAAGTTTGCTACGTTGTTGGAAGACAAATTAGAAATAAAATTAACCAAAATGAAATTTTCTTAACTATAAACCTTTTATAAGTATTTTTATGTAAATAAATGTAAATATAAATAAAATATTTTGCTGACATCATTAATGATTTATAGTCAAATAATAAAAATTTCTTTATGTCAATTAAAAATGAAAAGCAATCAGAGGTGAAAACCAAAAAAATACTTTGCGCAATGAAGTAAATTAACATTAGCGGAATGGTCAAAACTTGTATGTAAACATTTGTGACCTCTCAGGTAGCTCAGGTGAAGAGCAATTGAAACATACATCTAAATCAAAAAGCAAGAGGATGATACCCAAAGTAAAAATAAGAATATTGCCGCTGAATATTAAGACCTTACTTTAGCAAATATCAAATGCATTTGTGGTTGTAGTAAAAAAAATTATATAATTTTTCCTCACGTAGAAAATGTACCCTTCAGGTCGAAGGTTTGAAATTTTGTTTCTATTGTTAACTGCATTACAGTATTCCTATCTTATTTTAGCTAATCATGAAGCACTGACGACTTGATGGTAAAGGTTTAAAACCTATTAATACAGTCTTCAATATCTTCTGGAGTTATTTATTTATATAACTGAGATCAACAGCAGGACATCGGCTTGCTCACTTATACCCAGAAACTATGAAAAATTCTAACAATGTTTTTATTTAATATTTTTAATTTATTTATCATAAATTGAATAAAGATTTATTTATATAAGGTCCATCGTGGGTTTAAAATCAGTAAAAAGGTGTATAAGATGCATCTTGAGCTCGAAAAAACGGTAATGCAAATTAGTATTTGAAGACTATTCCACGTAGAATAGGTTTTTTGCAAAATATTTTTGTTATTTGAATCAAATTTGTTATATTTTATATATTATTTATTATAAAAAAGATTTCAAATAGTATCTGTGGAGAATTTAATTAACAATAAGTAATATCCATATTCATCATTCAAATTCAACATATCATGGACATTCAAATATATTAATATTTATAAATAAATCTAAGCAGCACCGGCTCAACAGTTGTGGCGCCCTGTGCACATTGACATTTTGTCGGCCCACATATTATTTCTTAAACATTTTAATAATAAAAATACTGGGAAAAACGTATGAACATATTTATTTAAAATTTAAGAGCTATTTATGTTTTTATATATTGCTATTGGAAATGCTTCAAAAATACTCACAACACAAACAAAAATAAAGATATGGTTTAAATATACAAGAAAACACTGACGATTTTGTGAAGTAAGGAAAGCAGCCAACTTGATAATTAATTTTCTTTTTATTTGAATTAAATCAAGTTTCATGAGATATTTGAATGCTTACAATTTTTTGCTCAAACTCAAACAATATGGAAGAAATATTTATTATTATTATAGATATCTATGTAGGGCAATACCTCGCTTAGTGCGGTTAATTGGTTCAGCCGATTTGCCGCACTATGTGAAACCGCACTAATTGAACTATGTAGTCTATGGGAAAAATTTTAATTCGTTCCAAATTTTTTTTTAAATACATATCTATATATTATCAATGTTTTCAAGTTCAAAATAAATAAAAAATGTCACGAATTAATAATATTACGATATGAATGAAATAAAACCAAATAAATAATTTTAAAGTATTTATTATGCGTTACACTCGCAAATTCGAGCTAAAAAAATATTTTATTTTTTAGTTTCCAAAAATTGTAGGATCGATGTTTGTTTACTTATCTTCTTTTGTTTTTTTTCTTCAAACAACTCTCTGCCAATGTTTCGGCGAACATGAATGCTGCGTTCAAAATTAGGATCAACTTCCATGATATGTTCTGAAAGCTTATCGGCCATGTTGATAATTTTGAAAGTTCTTCAGTTGATAATTCCTTTGTTGGCGTATCAACTGCAACTGTGTCCATTTCTTCGAATGCTCGTTGTTCTTCCATATTAAGAAGAGTTTCATTGTCCAATTCATTCGTATTTCACTAAAACCTAGGTCTCTTCCAATTTCTACTATGTAATGAGTGATCTCAGCAAAATGAGTCTCAAAGCCTACGAAATCATTTGCGCAAAATATGTTTCCAAACTGCCTTCAGATTGCTGGCAGTAATTTCGTGCCAAGCTTCGCCGATATTTTCAATAAAATTTCTGATGTTGTAACTGTTCCAAAATTCAGTTAAAGTTGGTGCATTTTCCCCTGACGTTGCTTTTATAGTTTGCGAAAATGTTCGGCGTAAATAATAGGCTTTGAATGTTGCAATGACACCTTGATACATTGGTTGAATTAATGAGGTAGTATTTGGGGGAAGAAAAATTATTTTTATATGTTCATTTAAATCAGAGAGCCCAGTTGGATGACCTGGTGCGTTGTCTAAAATCAATAAAATTTTATAATCTAAGCCATTTTCTTTGCAATAACGCTCTGTTGCAGGACAGAAATAATTTTGAAACTAATCTTCAAATAAAGTTCTTGTCACCCATGCTTTTCTATTTGCACACCATAATACAGGAAACGTATTTTCAGAGAAACCTTTAAGTACTCTGGGATTTTCAGCGCGATAAACTAGCGTATGCTTTAGTTTGAAATCCTCTGCAGTATTTCCACCGAATAATAGTGTTAGACGGTCTTTTGAAATTTTATATCCATGACAAAAATATTTCTCAATAATATAAGTTGAGATTCTCAAATTGAGAACTTAATTAAATATAAATAATATTCTGACCAATGTCGTCATTATATAACAACATACGACAAACTTCCAAATATATTAATATTTATAAATACTTCATAAAAATAATAATTTTTACAAAACCCCAAAATAATGAACTAGTAAATCAAATTAAACAAAATAAATAATAAAGTCCATTTACAATTTAAATATTGTTTGATATGGCATTTCTGACCTGATGTGACATTTGTGAAACATTTATGCAAATCACAATTTTAACAAGAAAAAAATAAGATAGAAATAAATTTTAAAATCTATAAAAAATTTCTATAAAAAAAATTCACTGAAATTCTCTATTTTTCATAAATATAAATATAAATAAAAAACTAATTTTTCAGACAATGAACTTTTAATTAATTTAATTAAATCGTGATAAATTTGCATTATTTTAAAATTAAAATGCTGAATGCTATATCAAAAATATAATTAAATGTATAACATATCTGACAATGTCATAAAAATCAGACAGCGTTTCCCCGTGTCAAATTGATGGAAAATATTTTTCATTGTGAATATCTTTAATTGGTTTTGACACAAGACATTTATTGAATTATATAAAATTAGTCTCATTTTGTTAAATTTTTGTTTTAACTGTCTACTTTCTGGTGATCCCTTTCAGTTAATCACTGTTAAGAATCTTTAATGAAAATTTATAATCTATGGAAAATAAAATCTCCACTTTCCTCTGTAATTGTTCTTTTACAAAACGATAAATATTATTCACGAAATTCTTAAGTCATTTTTATTTGAAATAGAAATCTCATATAAATAATCACACGAAAATTTAAGATATCAACATTATTGTTATTATTATTATTATTATTATTATTATTATTATTAATATTATTATTATTATTATTATTATTATTATTATTATTATTATTAATTATTATTATTATTATTATTATTATTATTATTATTATTATTATTATTATTATTATTATTATTATTATTATTGTTATTATTATTATTATTATATTATTATTATTATTATTATTATTATTATTATTATTATTATTATCATTTTTATTATTATTATTATTATTATTATTTTTTTTATTATTATTATTATTATTATTATTATTATTATTATTATTATTATTATTATTATTATTATTATTATTATTATTATTATTATTATTATTATTATTATTATTATTATTATTATTATTATTATTATTATATTTATTATTATTATCATTTTTATTATTATTATTTTAATTTTTTTTTATTAGTCATTATAATATTTATATTCTTTATCTACTGCCAAAATAAGATAAATATCACTTCTACAATTTTTAAGTTTAAAATGATTTTCTATATTTAAATAGGAAGCAAAGGAAAAATTAGTGAAAAATCGATCGAATCAACCAATCAAAATGAACTCTGCAATAATCTATGAATAAATGAAATGACTGCCAATAGAGGTCTATTATTTATTTTTCAATTCAAATTTAATAACAAAAAAAGTTCTTTTTCCAGGAAAATATGCATTTCAATTTGAATTCAACAAAAAAGGATTTTATTTGTTTACTTTCAATTATAAATTTTATTTGTTGTTTACTAATAATTGTTTTGAATAAAAATGATTTGTTCAAATGTTTACCGAATGTCAACCTTTTATTTTATATAATCGAAAGACAGAATTTATATAAATATATTCCTAGAAAATTAATTTTATAATAAAAGTATGCAAACCTTTTATCTGGTGGCACATAACATTTTGTAAAAATTATACCATGGCACAAATGAAAAAAAGTCTAAAAATCGAAAAGAAATTAAAGGAAATTTAAATAAAAAAAATCAAATTGCCCTGTGTTCCAAACTTCAAAAAAATAAATTGTTATTTTAATTTAAATTTAAAAATGTTTACAACAAATATAAAAATTAAAAAATATACAATTTGAATTTTTCTGCGTTTTATGCTTTTGAGGAAGTCAGAAAAGAAAAATAAGATTTATAATCTGCAGTAAGCATATGAAAATTAAGCCTCATGCAGAGGGACTATTTATAATTGGATTAGAGAGTTTTCCCTGTCAGGAACAATGTATTTTTGAGGATAAAATGAATGACACCAGGAAATTGGTGAGAAAAACTTCGAAAAATTGAAGAGTGACAAATTACCCACTGCGAACTGTCAACTAAATTTAATGTAACAAAGAAGGCTAAGTAGAACATTTTCCGGGTATTTTCAAAAAATTCTGGCCTTATTTCATGGTCTTGAACAGAAATATTTGAAAAATATTATAACTTAAAGAAACATTTGCGAATGAAGCGAATTGAGTCCAAAGAGAATGTTACGAAACTATTGCCAGATTTCCAGAATGAAAAGGAAATAATTTCTTCAAAAATGGTCTCTTTTCACTGTTAAATTTCTGGGCAGTGTCTGAAACCAGACAGTGGTTACATAGAAACAAGAATATTCGTCTTTACCAATATACTTCAATTGTTGTGAATACTACGTTCTAATATAGTATTATTTAATGGTACGGTTTAGGAGACGATTGTAAAATATTCATTCTGATAATACTTGAATCCTTGAGCAACGGACAGAAAATTCGAACTCTGTGATAACTTGATTGTTTTGGTAACTCGGTTGAATTACGCGAAATATGATTCGTTGAAGGGATATTTTAGATTAAAGGTTTTTTCGATGATAGAAACTGGTTTTTGGTAGAATTAATGTTTCGAAATTTTTTTTAAACACTTTTCGAAGTTTTGAACATTTTGGATATATAGCACGAGATTTAAATAACATGATTGATAAAATATTTCTTTCAACTTTGTTTATAAACCTTAGTTCTAACTACTAAATCACCAGGACATTGTTGAGTGAAATCGCGAAAAATATAAATCCTCGCAGTATGTGTTACATCTTAAAATGATTCGATTAAAACGTTGCGATTATTGCATATCCTTGGTTTGCGAGAAAATTATTATTATTATTATTATTATTATTATTATTATTATTATTATTATTATTATTTTTATTATTTTTTTTATTTATTTATTATTATTATTATTATTATTATTATTAATTATTATTATTATTATTATTATTATTATTATTATTATTATTATTATTATTATTATTATTATTATTATTATATTATTATTATTTTTTTATTATTATTATTTTTATTATTATTATTATTTTATTATTATTATTTTATTATTATTATTATTATTATTATTATTATTTATTATTATTTTATTATTATTATTATTATTTGTCCTTTTTTATTAGTCATTATAATATTTAGTCTTTATCTACAGCCAAAACAAGATAAATGTCACTGTGTCATTCCTTGAAATTTTAAAAATAACTAAATATTATGCATTATTACGTGTTGTAGGATTTCAGCCTGCTAAGTTTTGAGTTAACAAATTGACAGTAAAACCTTTATGTTTAGTTATTTTTGTAAATTAATTATTAAAATCCTTTTATTTATTAGCTTCCTGTACAAATCACCGATAATAATCTAGATCAATTTTTCGTAAGCCTTTTAAAAGCACATAATTTAAATCACGCGTCCATAAAAATGTGTTCAAATAATGATTTAATTTATAAATTGAACAATAAAGTACAAGCGTATTAAATAAATAACAAGAGCCAATTCAGTTCGTAAATTTATTGTATATTTACTTTGACGCTTTTTGAAAATTTATTTTTTAATATTTTCATTATATTTAAACAAAATAATTTGTTTAATATTACATCATTCTTACATTTACAATAAAATTCACGGTTATAAACTTTTTTTAATTAAAAAAAGTATTTCAATAAGAGGAGGAAAATTCTCATAAAAATTTAATAGAAAAACCGAATAACTTCAAACCCACATTAAAAATCACATGAAAACCGAATTGAGTGCATTGAAAGGTTTCCAGAATGCGTCTTATAAAAGAACCTCCCGCATTATATTAACCAACATTTACCATTTATATGTTTTTACTGCTATGTCCGATATTTGCATATAAATATTTTCACATTTAGTTCGTCCGTTACATCTTTATGACATCATTAATTATTAGTTTTTTAACTTAGAATTTTATAATGAATTCTAAAATTGAATTTTGCAACTTTAATCAAATAAAAGCTTTGAAAACACCTAAAATGATTAAGAAACGGAATGGAGAAATCCCTCTATCAAACATACAAGTTTTTTATATCGACATAAGGAAAGCACATCAAAGTCGACCGAAAATTCTGGTTTTGCCTAAGGTCTTCTTTGATTGTCTCAGAATTATACATAATGAGTTACCTCCAACTTGTCAAGCGGTAAATGCACCTTATTATTTGGGGGGTTTTGAGGTGTTTGCATGAAGCTATAGATTGAAGGCTAATAATTATAGCAAAACAATCTATTTATCTTGGATCAAGAAAATGCTCCAGTTCACATATCGCTGCTCGTACGTAATTCTTTGGCAGAACACTTCGCAATTCCTATTGACAAAGCACTGTATTCCACAAATAAAGCACCGTGTGATTTACTGTCTATTTCAAAAGCTCAAATTACCCCTTCATGGCTAGGAATATATTTTGCATATCTACTATTTAGCTACACAGATTGCGGAGGATGTCAGTTAATCTGCCGAAATCTATCGTAAAAGAAATATATTTGTAATGTCATTTTTTGTTATTACCATTTCACTAGATTTATTATGTGAAGTTTAAGGTTCACAAAATGGAATAAAAATTTGAATTTTGGTCTAATATCTGTTTAGCATCCATATTCATTAGTACCGCACTATAATTTTGGTTTATATGGATAAAGGTCGAAATTTGATCAGAATGTGATTTGTTTTATTGCGCATTTGTTTGAATCGTTGCTATGCTCATAGTTTTATAATGTCAGTTATCTATGCACGTTCAGTAAATGGCTTTTCAGATTTATCTATCCTTTATCACAATCACTAATCAGCTGATTATGTCACCCCCCCTCGTTTACTGGATTCATGTACTTTCCAATTAAGATTACTTTTTCAACCGGACTAGTTTTTATAAAAGTGAGTTACAAACGGCTTGAGTTAATAGATAATATTTGCATGGAAGTCAGCACTCTACTCCCGATATGTTGTCACATAATTATTAGTAAAGTCACTACATTTCAAAAAAGATTGCCATTTTGAATATTATCTTAAAAACGACAAAAGCTGTAAAAATAATTTCACTACAAAATATTTGCGTAAACAAGAAATTTGTTATAGTTGTTCATATATTATTTCATAAAACTTTCATAATAATAATAATAATACTATTAATAATATTAATAATAATATAATTAATAATATTAATAATAATATAAATAATAATAATAATATTATTAATAATATTAATAATAATATTAATAATAATAATAATAATTGTTTTCTACAACATTTTATTTGATTTTTTATTAAACTACATGTAAAAAGTTATTTATCGAAACAAAATTATTGATTTTATTTAAATATTTATATTTTGTATTTATAGTTTAATATTACTAAAAATTTAACTTGCAATTTTGATCAAATTTCTACGCCAAAATTCTAAAAGCATAAGCCAAAAAGACAATACGTTTAGAATTTAAAATTGTAACGGATAATTATTTTGAACAGTTTTCTAAATTATTATAATTTTTATTATTATTATTAGTAGTAGAAGGATGTTTCCTACCTAGCGCACTTTTTGGTACATCCTATGCTACTTATTAAATATTTTTCAAATAAAGCGGGATATTATTTATTTATTTAATTATTGATTTTTATTTAATTAATTATTTATTTATTTTTAAATATTCATAAGATATACATAATATGTAAACTGTTTGTATACTAAACTTTTATTACGAATATAACAACAAATAATTAAAATCAGAAATAAATATACATTTATTTAATGGACACAACAATAATAATCATAAATTTGTTTATAATTTGATGAAAAAATTGATAAACATTTCAGTTTGATAAGCAGTTTGATGATCAATTTGAGGAGCAGTTTGATGATCAGTTGTAAGAATGTTCTGTAAATTGGCTGCTATTCATTATCAATTAATGACCATGTGCCAAACTTTCATTGTTTTTAACTCAAACCCTATCATTGTAATTATTTGTAAATGCGACTTTAGTTGTTTTGAAACTATACAATTAATGATTTTGGTACCTATTCTTAATTGAGACACCCTAGGTATTTCTATTTCATTGTAACAATCAATTTAAGACTGGTGTTTTATGTCGGTACCTTTTAATGTTACCTCTTTTGTTCTTGTTGTACATTTTGGTCGAAAAAATATCCACTTTTTGTAACCAATACCTTTATTTGAACTTTAAATTTTCCAATGATAGAGTCTAACTTTTTACTATACAATGGGTGAGTTATATCATAATTAGATATATCTAGTAGGTTATCTGAAATCATTGCAAGTAAAAGTTTATCTAATTTGCAATTTTTAATTTTTAAAGAAGACGGAATCTGTAATACAGATTCTGTATCCCCTGCAACAATGCTGATAATGCAATTGAACTTGTTTTGATATTTGGCTAATTCTACATATTGAAGCTCATAAATTCAAAGTTTTAATAAATCAAAAAATGTTTGACAAATGTAACTTGGTCAAATAACTTGACAAATGTAAACATATTGGATCTTTATCCAGTATGACTGCAATTAAATCATCCGCAA
Source organism: Schmidtea mediterranea (assembly GCA_022537955.1). Classification (NCBI taxonomy): domain Eukaryota; kingdom Metazoa; phylum Platyhelminthes; order Tricladida; family Dugesiidae; genus Schmidtea; species Schmidtea mediterranea. Next base: position 17,372,713 of record CM039679.1, read on the forward strand.
TGATGATGGTTTTTAAGAAAGTTGCTTTGATGCATTATCTGTTGATTATTTCAAAATCTTAAATTCATTCTTTTCTTTAAGTTTTTTCAGTCCTGTTATTGAGCAACTTATAATAATTTTTATTCAATCTATTCGTTGATTCTGCAGTGAGTTTGGTGTTAGTACCGACCAAACTTTTGAAAATAGGATCTTGTTTAAATCTGAAACGCATACTCAGTATATCACCTTGTTAGTAAAATCTGCCTTCTTGAAGATGAAACTTAAAATAAATACGATAAAAACAAAATAATTATTGTTGAAAATTCATAAGAAAAATACATAATTTTTCTTCCATCATAAAAAGTAAAGTTTAAAATAATTTAATAAAATTATGAGATAAATTTATATATCAAAATGCCATTATTTTAACTGTGAAATATAAAAACAATTAAAAATTTTAAAAAATTTGTTTAAGTGAATCAGATTCATCTTTAAAGTAAACATGTATCAACGAAAGCTAGTAACAAAGAATCGATTAGCAAAAATTTGTAATCTAAAAATAACAAAAAAATAATCGCAGAAGAATGGACCTTGAATATCGCATAAAAATATGTTTTGTATATACCTTTTAATACCTTTGTTCTTACTTTGTACAGCTGCAAGTTTATGTATTAAATGTTGGGATGTAATTTCTCAAAGGATACCATTTCTAGCAAAATGAAATATCTCTGAAGTAGGCAATAACAAGCATTTTGGCTCAGGTATGGACGAAAAAATCGAGAATATGATTCTGGAATGAATAAAATCTATTAGAAGTAGGAAAACAGAAAAGTTACGAAGAAAAAAAATGTTTAGAGTCAAAGCAGAATCAGATTATTGAAGGTTATTATTGAGAAAAAGTGCACAAAACCAAACAATCGCACCAAGACTCATCGAGTGGTTCTAACGCATCGTGTATCTCGTTGTAATAATTTGTGATAAGTAACTGTAAATACAAATATACTTTGGAAGTATTGTGCTTTGATTTGTAAAGCACATGGAGTTATAACTACTGAATATTGTTATTTCATTTATTAAAACCCAACAAATATTTAACTTCTTTTTTTTTGACATAAATTATTAGGGTAAACCTCCATGTAACTTTTAAATAACCTTTAAGGCAAAGATGTCAAACCTTTTACACGCCAATTACAAAATCTCCCAAAAAAGCCGCATGTTGAACAATTATTTTATTTAGCGTAACAATAAGTAAACTAATTTTTGTTTAATTAATTAGTTTAAATATAAACTAAAAACTAATCCCTGATTATTAAAATCTAGGTTATTCTGTCCGTTATTCAGAACTGGTTTATATATTGTTGACCAAAATAATAACCTTAAACTTTAAAACTTTAAATAAAATGTCTCTGAGGTGTGTAATAGCAATGTGTGAAAAACTGGATATCGTTAATTAATTAATTAATTGAGGAAAACCCAAATTGGGTAAACAACAAGAAAAACAAACAAAAGAAATTCGAAAAATCATTATCAGGACAACATGATTAATATGAACATATAAGAGAAGGATTATTAGAAAGAAGATGCGTGTATGTTAATTAATTATTTTTCTTTGTATGATAACTTGAAGAGAAGTCAAAAAATAAAAGCTGTCAAGTCTATGTCAATCGGTTCAAAAGTAATTAATCAAAAGGATTATTTCCACTTAAGAGTCAATATTTTAAAGCGTCTGGTTTTTTTGCCTCAGGAAGAATTAACGAAAACGAAAATAGCTTTAGTGAAATTAGTTAAAATAAGATAATAGGAAAATTAAAGAGAGCAAGGGGTCAAGTTGAGTCGAGCCAAATTTGGAATATCCCAAAGGTGATTATTGCCATAAAGTGTACATAATCAAAACAGCAACAGTGAGCCTCATCGAGTATTCAAGACGAACGTTTCTTTTTATAATAATTAGTGAGAGCTTTTTATTTGCATTTTGTAACATAATATAAATATACTTTGAGTCATTATTTGCGTTAATTGATTTTAAAGAGCACGAGGAGTCAGAAATACCCACAAAATATTGATCTGATTATTTTAAAATTGTTTCTTATTTTTGATAATTTCGGTAGGGTTTTTGATTTAAATCAAATAAGACCCAATATGTTAAATTTTGTACACAACTCAAACAAGCAAAGTTTTCCATTGAACTTAATAATGTCTAATAGCTGTCACAAATGTGAATGTTAGTCAAAGGTATATAATACCTTATCCTCTTGCCAGATAATGCCAATACTCGTCTTCAACCACAATTTTACTAATTTAAACTCCTATAATACTCTATTTCACATCAAAAATCCTCACTCTACCTTCTAAATTAATATTCGTTTTCCGATTTCATTAGTATAGCTAAACAAATAATTCAAAGTTTTTTATATGCTTCCTCGGTTTAAAAGATTTTGTTATTCTAATAGAAATGATTCCTTCAAATTTAAGTTAATTAATTAGTTTGTATTTTTGTAATTACATTTTCTAGGATTCACCGTTTTGAAACTTTTAAACTAACCCAAATATTCATTAATGGCCATTAATGGATTTTCAAAACATTTACTGGAATTGAAAATAAATTTATACAAAAAACGAAATATTTTAACAATTATATTTTTAAATTATTACATTTACAAAATTAAATTTTATAACTATTTGATGAAAAAATTCATTTCGGATAGCAATGAAATAAAAAATGTCATGTTGTCGATTTAATGTAATATTATAATAAAACAAAATCAAAAAGCTTTGCTGATTTTTTTCCAAAATGATGTAAAAAGTTAAATTTTAATTGATTAATAAATTTTAGTTTAAAATTTATCCGATTTGCATTAGTAAAAATATATCCAAAAATCTCATGAATTACTAAAAACAATTATTTCTAAATTAATGTCGAAAAAGAGCTTGAGAAATGATCTCATAACTTCGCGAGATCACAATTAAAGCCTTAAAATTAACTTTTTTAAATGTCCTACTTGCGAGTAATTTTAAAATAGCCAATTCATAATTTTCCTTAAATCTGCAGTTCGAGTTAGTTACAAACCTTTATTGTTAGAGTTGTTATTAAGTTGAAACAGGTGAATAAAGTGTGGTTTGGTGCACTCACAGACAAACACTTTTTATGGTAAACTTTTTTTATTGTAATTATTTTTGTGTCGTAGGCAAAGCGTGTCTTTAACGCACCAAGTAGTCACCAATTTAGTTATAATTATTGGTTAAGAAAATCAGAACCGAAAAATGCTAATTGAGCATTTGAATTATTGCTAAAATTACAACATAAATGGTGTTGCTCAGTCTCTATGTCAAAAAGCTGTGCCTTTCTTTTCACTCAAATTCATCAAAACTTGCCTGGACTTGCTACTTTTTATAACCGACCAAAACAAAAATTATGGTAGCGCATTAAATCAAAAATCTGAAAGCTTTATTTTTTGTTTTTAAACAAACTGATTATAAACAATTATAATTAACAACAATAAAAAATCAGTAAAATCTTTCATTTTTTAATGGAAATCTATCTTAGATTATGTTTCATTTATTTTCATTCTGACTAAAGTAGAAAATTTATGTTGTGTAAAATAAATTTTTCTTTTATTCAGAATGAAAATAAATGCAATGTTATCAATGAATAATTAATTAAATTAAATTATTTGAATTTTATTAAAATTAATGAAATTTAAATCAATATATAATACCATTATTATTAGGTGCAGAATAAATTATTATGTATTTTTCATAAAATGTATTAGTTATTTTATATTTCAAAATATCTCCTTTTTGGTCATTTATAAAATTTACATTAAATAATATTTTAGTAAATTTAAAATAAAATAATTATAAAATTTAATTGTAATTGTCTTTTGTTAATCTTTTAAAAATTGTGCATATAAATTTTAAAATAAATAATAAAAACAAATATAAAATTAAAATAAAATGTTTAAAAAAGTTTGAATGCGAGTTTCTGTTATGAATGTTACAGCATTCTGACAATGCAGCTGAGACAGATATTTTTAATACATTTTCCTACTTTAAACAATTTCTACTTGAATTTTGTCAATTTTGATATTTTAATTGCTTCACTTGCAATTTTTATTTTTCACCAATCAAATTAACACGAACAAATATTTATAATGTTCCAGTATTTTGATACGTTGGTTAAAGGCATAACTGTAACATTTAATATTCATGCGCCACTTTCTATCCTACCTTAGTTTTGAGTCTCAAGCTCTAAAACTAAATTTTTCCAAAGTTTTTAAATTTATATTATTTTATCATTTTTATTCTTTTGAAGGTGTATTTATCAACATTTGTTCAAATTAAAATATTATACTGTAATAATATTATTAAGAAAAATCATAAAACTATACTATTTTTGTAACTGAAAAAAAATGTTTAACTATTGTATTGTCGTTGAAACGAGGTAAGTATGCAAAGCTTCAGGTAAATCGGACAAAGGGAAGTGGTCGCTGTTAGATTACAAATGTTAGCCCAAACTAACAAACAACTGAAGGTATATAAATTTTGAGCTTACTATCCAAAATCATGCTTATATGTATTCATATAGCCATTTGTTACCGGTTTCGTTGCTCATTAAAACAACATGACTTATTAAACCACCCATTATTTTGCTTTCTGTTGCCCAAAACGTGTACTCCAAACAGATTATACCCGACAAGTCCTCTTTAAATCTACATGTAACATTATTTGGGTATTATACGGATCAAATAGTCAGCCTATATAAAGTGTTTTGGAAGCTTTTATTAAACAATTTTATTTTTCAATATTTAGTTTTTTTACAAGAGTTATGAGCTTTAATATAACCAAACTGTCACCTAAGATGTAAAAAACGTTACAAGTAGCTTGGAATAACTAAAAACAGAAGACAATTTGCTCTCCATGTTACACCTTGGAATGCCATTAGTATTTGTTGCAGATTCGTCAAAGGTTTCCCAGTCAATGGCATGTGAGAAATGTAATAAACTTTAATTTAAAAAAATAAATAAATTATAACTTTATCATTTTGAAAATGAGACAAAGAAATGGAAATGAACTTTGATCCCATGATGCAACATTAATTTTATCACTACACTTTCAAAGTGACTGTTGCGTCATAGGATAAAGTTAATGATACTGTCAGACAAGAAATGATTATCTCAGCAAATAGTCATATATCAAAAGTGATTGCAAATATGACAGTTTCATGTCTGTTTTTGGATTGACATTTTTCTGATTTCAAACCTTTTCTTATCAATGGGAATCTAAAAATATTTTTTTGAAATTTACAACTAATCACTATCTTGTTTCAAAAAATGTTAAATCCATCTAGCACTGCTGCCATTTTACATTCATAATGATAATAATAATAATAATAATAATAATAATAATAATAATAATAATAATAATAGTAATTGTTAGGGTTTGGCCTGGGCTCGCTTGGTGCGTGCCTTGTGTGATTTTGTAGATAAAAATAATAAATTACTAATGATAGTTCGCAATAACCGATGTTTTTTCTTGAGCATTAGCGGTTGTTTTTTATAAAAAATTGTTTCTGTCATATTAATCCATATTTGTATTTATTGTAAATAAATATTTGAAAAGACAACGTTGTTTGTTTTCATTATACGAATAATCTTTTGGAGTCAGATATTCAATTGTGTTAGACGTTATTCCACTAACGAACCTAACATAATAATAATAATAATAACAATAATAATAATAATAATAATAATAAAAATAATAATAATAATAATAAATAATAACAATAATTTAATATAGTGTCATTTGGGTTCGATAATATTTCATTTAGATAATAACAATAAAATATTTATTTTGTTTTACTTTTTTTTATTTTAAATTGCACAGCACTGTTAATGCTACAAACTGTAAATTGTAAGCATTAGTGAGTATAGTCAAAAATCACATTCAATGGTTTCTACTCGGACTTTGTAGTTATTCTCAATAAGCTTTATTGTTTGATGAAATCTTTCATGAAGCTCAGGAGAGAAATTTTCTAGGTCTTCGGGAATAAAGTGAATATGATTCTTGAAGAATTGAACTTTGAGAGATGTGTGGATCTGAAATTAAACCAAAAATATATAAGCATTTAAATGACATAAAACATTGAGTCAAAATACCTTAATATCTGCAAATGTATCCAACCATTCAGCAATGATATTTGTGTAGTTATTTAGCGATATTTCCAAGAAAGTTTTCACTGTTTGAAATGCGACTGGAATGGCTTTGTATTGGTTTTCAACATGAAGTAGTAAAGCTTTCAAACTTTGAATGCTTCCATCGTTGGATACAACCAGTCAGTGCTAACATTATCAGCGATTCCCACCACTTATATCACAACAATAAATCAAATTATTTTTTTCATCTTGTTTAAAATACCTTTGGCTGTTTGTTTTTTTAACCAGAGCACCAAAACCTTGCAGCATTAAGGCAGATAATGAAGCATTATCATATTCAAGTGATCCAATTGCACTTAAAAAATTCCATTAAAATCTTACGCATTTTCCAGTGTATATTCTCCACCTTCATATAAAAGAAGAAATTTAACATTTTGTTTTGACGGATCTTCACTCTCTTCATAAGAAACGAGAAAAATAACAGTCATCTCTGTGATTTATCTGATCTCGCTGTAAATGGTAGCGGCTTTTACTTTCCACCTGACAACAGACAGATAAAGTGAACATTTTCTACAAACTATGTGTTTATCTTGATCTCCCATTTTAAATTAAAATTGCAATGGCAACTCGTTTAATTAAAAGTGTTACTGAAAGCCTTTAATCACAAAAGCATAGTCAATCAGATATAACAGAAGTAATTTGCATTATTCCTAAAAAATTTCAAGTTGTAGTTTTTCCATAATCTAGAAATTTTAAGTCTTCTGTCACCAAATCATTGGCCTTTTAAAATGTATATAAAATAGTATTTGACATCGTGTTTAAAAATGTATTTGAAATAGTTAAAATCAATAAAGAAGTTTAGTAATAAATCTAAAACCAAAATAGACTACATGTCATCTCCGCACACGGATTCAAGAACATAGCCGATTGAAAGGCGTGAGTAATATTATTGAGTATAGAAAAATGTGTAAAGAAGAAACTGATTTAAAAGATTTTAAAACTTTTTATAAAAACTTAATAAATAAATAGGAAACAATTTTATGTGAAGCATTGGCGATTAAATCAAAATCTCGTAAAATTAACAATTAAACAGCAACGAATTTATTGAGATTATTTAATTATATCAATAAATCATTTCGTCATTATTGTTTCCATAAATATTATTTGACAACGATTATGAAGGCATACTGATGAGGATAATTTACACGAAATATATTTCGTTTGTTTGGCTTCCTCGTGCTTTATTAAAAATGGGCCATCATTTTTTCGATATTAAAATTTAAAAAATATTATTTCTATTATTATTATTAATATTCGAAATTATTACAAACACAAAAATAAATAAATTTAATATATGGTACACCATAGTGTAAAAACATAATTTACCATATGACTTCTACGGTAAAGGTCATGTTACTATTATTACAACTCTACAGAGTAATTTTATTTTTAAATTTGTTTATTTGCATGAAATGTTGGACTTGTTTAAAATGTACTTAAGAAATAATCTCTAATATTAAATTAATTTTTTTCAAATAATGTGTGTTTTCAAATTTCGCTTATCGGACTTTTTTGAGATATTTATTATTTTAAATTTTGTTTCTAAAAAATCCTTACAAATTCGAAGTTTGATAAAATGTTTCTGTTCTTACACCTGAATTCTTATTTAGGGATTCATAATTTCTGTCTTTCGCCTCAAAGATCCGTTGGGCCTTCTCAATAAAGTTTCAAACCTCTAAAAAATTCAATAAATTTTTATGATTTCTTTATACAAAGAAAAACATTTCAATTCAATATTTCTCGAACTTGCCACAATTCTTCAAGATTTTGCAATTCGCAGTTCATAACATATTTAAAATTATTACTTTATATTTAATATCTAAAAAATTATTATTTATACAATATTCAAAAAATGCTATCCTGCTTGATCGAAAATATATTGTAAAACGCTTGTTTGAATGGCGCTTTTTTTAATTAAATTCTTACCATGTTTATTTAATTATTTGTGGAATATATGCATTTAAAGTTTTAAAATATTTACAATTATAAAAAAAAAAGTCAAAAGAACTAAATATGTTTTGAGGAAATTATCCTCATTATCAGCCCGCAATCGCAATCGCATGCTATATACGAAACAAAATAGATGAATTATTTAGCTAAATAATCTCAATAAATTCGTTGCTGATTAAATGATAATTGTAGGAGATCGCCAATGATCGGTTCTTTCGGTAATAGATTCAGTTTAGTATAAGATTGCTACGGTTGATGATTAATTGTTAAAACCTTTGATTTCTAAGAAATGAGTGTCATGATTGATTTGAATTTGTTGATTTTTTAACAAAACAAGATATAAATTCTTTTGATTACATGGAATTTTTCGGTTTAACTGTTTTGTTTACAAATGTTCCATTAAATGAGATTATTGATATTTGTTGTAAATTGTCAAAATATAACATGTCGAATGATCAGACATTGATGAAGTTACATTTCGCTGATTCTTGATTTATTTATAAATAAATTAATGAAAGATACAAGTTCCAGGTAGAATTCATTCGGATAGTAGAACACATTTTCAATCAGAATTATTACAAAAACTGTGAAAGATTTAGAAGTTAAAATAACAAAAGTATTGACGATACACGAATGTATTCCCTATCAGAAGTTTTATTTGGAAGATAGCAGCAGTTATATACAGTAAAAGTAACAGACAAAGTGTATTTATAGGTCATCGAAACTTAAACACTAAACCATATGAAAAATTTGATAAAAAAAGAAGATTACACAGTGACACAAACAAGGTAGGTTAAACATTAACAGAGATAAGTAATGTGATGAATTGACAGTCGAAGATACACTAAATGTCGAAAATCCATACGTAGCTCAATTTATAATAATAAATGTTTTAGATAAATAGGCGTATTTGATGCATAGTAAAAGATAAACAAAACAGAGAAGTTACAATCAGATTTAAAAAGTTTATATTGAAAAAGAGATGTTTTGGAATTCGGTGAGATGAGCTATTAGGCAAGTGTTGCAGAAACAAGCAACCAATACTAAAATATCACAGAATTTACCATATGCTTCAAATTGGCCAGTTCAAGCAAACCAAAATATTAAATAGACAAGATCCCTTGACTAACAAGGGGATGTAATATTATTTGACAATATGTTGTTTTAATATTGAGAATAAATGTGTTTTCTTTAAAATATATTATTATTATTGATTTAGTTGTTTCAAAATATTTTAATAAAATTATTGTCCAGTAAAGCCAGAGTGGGAAATAATAGCGCTTGCATTCATTAATTTATTACAAAGACATTGTTGAAAATATTTCATAAATGAGTTTAAAAATTTTTATATCCGATGTTTTCTTCAATTAAAATATATGATGAAAATAAAATGAGAATTACACTTCATTGAGAAGTTTTTTCAAGTTAATCATTACTCATATTAATAATATATTAATTAATATTAGGATAAGCTTAACTGTTTTTAAACCAAGAAAATATTATATTTTGTTTTAAATTATAAAATTAAATAAAAAATTATTTTGTTCATTTGTTTAATTTTAAATAAAGGTGTTTAAAAATGAAATTAATATTTTTAAAAAATAAGTTTATCGAATCAATTAACAATTGGGTTTATAAATAATAGTTGTATATGGATATTTCCTTTCTAACTATCCACATAACCATGTCATCAACCCCTTTATTTTAAAAAGAAGCTTAAATGAATCGTCATTTTTATAATGCATAATTGTCATCTATTTCAACAACGTCTACTAAAATTGGCTGTAACATGCAGCTTGGAAAATGCATATTTCTTAAATCATCAAATCGTTCCTGCAAGTTATCAGCCAATAGTTTCAAAGCGTTCCTATTACCTTTACTGCTTCATAGTTTACATCACATTTTTGTAGCCAATGGAATTTATCAAATTTTAAAAATCCATTAATTTTGAAATTACCTCGATGAAAAGTCAAATTGCCCCAACTGGGGCCCAAATGAGAAGCACTGAGATAAAAGCTTTGCCGAAAATTAGTGGATTTCCTTTAAATTTATATAAAGAATATTGCTATTTATTAAAAAAAAATCTCAACTTTTATAATTTGTATTGTTATATGAAAAATAAAAAAAATTTATTTGTTTTTGGAATAAACATAACTTAGTACTGAATAATTACGTAATTCGTTTAGAAAAAACTTTTCTCAGTAGTTTTAATTTTGTTACAATTAAAACATTCAAGGATTTATATAATATTGTGTTGGGTATCTAAAGATTTCAGTAGGTTTATAACTGCATTTTGGCCTCATGCACTTTAATTGACAAAATATATCAACAAATAATTAACAACGGATTTCAATAATAATTTCAATTAAAAAAATCTAAACTCTCTGAAACATTTATCACGATTTATTTCTTATAAATAGAAAATCATTTGAATATGTCATAAATTTTTAAAAAAAATTCTAAAAAAAATCCTTTTTTGTTGACAGCAAATGGAATACTTTTTAATGGTGACCAGACACCTCATCATACGGGACATTTTATCATTGTAACATTTCATAATTATAGCAATTCATCATTATAGTATTTCATCACCATGATATTTCATCATTGTATAAAGTGCATTTATCTATTATCCTACAACAGAATTCATTACAGTAAAACACAAAGACATTACACACAAAACAAATTTGTGCAATGATGAATTGCTATAATGATGAAATGTCTCGTATGATGTGTCAGGGAACCCTTTTAAATACAGCCTGCTTTAATTCCTCCGTGTATACATTAAACCTTTTTGATAACAATAAACAAATAAATATTAATTTTTACTTTTATGTAATCACGTCTTAAAAATTCAGCGATTTTGTTTTCCTAAAGAAAATATTAATGGCGCCAAATAATTTCTTTAAAATTAAATGGTCGATTACACCACTATTTCCTTTTACACGGTTATTAAATTTTAAAATAAAAACTGCATAAATTATAGGTGATTTGTCTCAACGTGGCTTGGTGTAATTAAGAAATTGCACGCACTACACCACCTCTTTTTATTGAACTTAAACGTTTAAACTCGTTTTGTCACTACTGAAATCAGCTAGCAGTTCAACTCGTGAACTCGTAATGATTATTTAAAACATTTTATTTATTATAATTTTTTCAAAATCACCTAACCCCAACATTTCTTACGATTTCAAAAATATCGAGGTATGAAGGGTTGAACGGATTATATAATTTTTATAAGTTACGCTATGAATTCTTACTTAATTAAAACAAAACATGAATAATTAAAACAAATATTATTCGTAAAATCTATGAAGTGCGCATTCGATAAATATACAAAAGCTGTTACTAAATAAATTGGAATTCTTGGATAATTTTGATGTGCTTTTTCCATTTGTTGCACTAGGGCAAATATTTAGGCCCCCTGTAGTTTGTGTAGTATTTTACTTAGAAATATTTCCATTTGATTTTTGTCACACGTGAATTATAATATAAACAAAAACAATCGAAACTTTTTCATTAATTATAATAAATTAAAGTCAAATTAGCAATATTTATTATGAAAAGGGTGAACTATTTCAGACGCCGAAACTAAGTGATTATTGACATTAAAATCTAATGCCAAAGTATCAATTAAATTAGAGCCAACCTTTGAATGATTTGCACTGGTAAATCAAGATTATCAAAGACAAAATAGTTTTATTATAAACTTTAGTAATAAATATAAATACGAGAATATATTCATTGTCAGAATCATTTAATTAACGGTTATGTTACACATAAACAATAATATTAGCACCATTTGTTGGCGTCCACCATTCCTGTATTTTACGACAGACCTATCACGCCTTCCACTACGCCATTTACAAGTGTTTTATGCTTTCCTTTTCCAATATTTTTTTCATGAAAATTATTGGCGAAAACAAAAAATTCACATAATATTGTGAATACAATTTTACTTGTTTTTAAAGTTATTTACCGTGAAAATTATATATTATTAGGCGCGGGAACACTCACTGACATTTAATAACAGAAAACGCCAGAAATTGCACTATAAAATAGTCCAAAACATTTATTTACCGAAATTGTTTTCTAGACTATTAGTTACTTTTTATACTACATCTATCTGATTTAAATGAAATTACTTTTATCTTACTCTTCCTATCGATAATTACGTTATAATTTACATTCATTATCACCAGTGACGTCATTAGCCTGACTATATACGCATACAGCGCGCTTCACTCACACAGTCATTCAGTTCTAGAAATTTACGGTGAATATTTATTTACAAAACCGTTGAATTTTAACAATTGGTTTTATTCAAATTAGGAGCACTTCAAATAGCTATTGCACAAACACTGAATAATTTGTTTTAAAATTATTGAGTACCAGTCAATCAGAGATTAATTATTTTCATAACTTTTACACAGCAATTTATCGAAATTTATCTAAAACTAAAGTTGCATACAAAAAGCGAAGCCATTTTTTATTGTTTGATTTAATTTTGAAATAACTTTATGTTACTTTTGACTGGCGTTATGAAAAAAAATAATTGAAAATTCAATATCAATTAAAAGTCCACATATACGCTACTAAATTATGAACTTTAGCCTCTGAAACCCGATAAAAATGTTTATCATTACATTAATAAAAATAAACAAAGACAACAACAGAATTTCTAATTTTTATTCATTCCACTAAAAATTTGTACAAAATAAGTCGAAATTCTCCAATTTTCAATACGTCTAACTAATTGCAACACGATGTCGTCACAACACAGCTTGACACCGCGAAATAAGACTCGGTGACATCACTAACATCGAATTACTATTGAAACTAGTAATAAAAATATGATTCTAACATTCCCAACTCAAATCAAATCATAATAATATCAATAATTATAATAATAATTATAATATCAATATAATAATAATAATTATAATATCAATAATAATTACAATATCAATATAATAATAATAATTATAATATCAATAATAATTACAATATCAATAATAATATTAATTATAATATCAATAATAGTAATAATAACGGAAAACACCGCAATAAGTCCATAGAGCTGCTGCTACCAATCAGAAAAAATTCGCTAATAGCAATAATTACTAGTGCATGAGCCATGACGTGACAGACGACAACACAACTTCATATTTACAAGTACAACAAATCATAAGCACGCTTTGAAAAATAACACTCAAACCCGAATCTAATGTTCATAGAAAATAGTAGCTACAGTAAAAACTATTAAAAAAAAAACACTTGCTGAATGTTATATTGAGCGACCTAAACTAGATAATAATTTGCGTATTCAAATTCAATAATAGATATTATAACATGTTTGCCTTATCAATGAGCAATGAGTATCGGCAATTTCAGTGCTGATCATGACACCTGAATATAAAATAAAACTTCAAAAAATATGTGATCACAGTTGTTATAAACAAGACAAAAAAATCAGATTCCGTAATGATAATAACAAAACTGAAGATCTTTTTTGATAAAGTTGGCAAATATCAGCACGAACTTTGAATTGTTATTATTTACTCGCAGATAAGAAATCTAATTTAATCTTTTTCTTCCGTAAAATAATTGCTTTTGTAAATATTAATTAATTATAAATCAAATGGCACTTTCCAAATCTCGATCACTTCAAAAAATGAACAATTTCAATTTTAAAAATAATAATTAATAATAATCGACATAATAGGAAAGTCCCTATTATTATTATTATTAATATTAGATAATGCCGCTTCCAATTTAAAGATTTTTAAAATTAAAATGTTCATTTTTTGATGAGGTCAAGGTAACCGGAAAGTACCAATGAAATCAAGTTAAAATGCTTGGATACTCACAGTTATGCAATTAAGACATTAATCACTGTGCGAATCCGAATTAAAATGTACTTCTGGGTCAACGGTGGATTATTAATAAGTTTGATTAATAAAGTAGAAATATGTTACAGCCATTTTTCACCGATAACCAAAAAAGGCTTTCCTTATCGACCCTATATGTCATATAAATACGACAAACTTTCAAAATTTAATATACATTTATGCATATCAACTGAGGATGTCAATCGTGAATGGCTGACATGACGATTGCAAGCGTAGGCAACAGTTTCAGCTTCCAATAATATTGCGAAAAAATGTGAAATACAAAACTTGATTTAGCACACTTTACGACCGTCACTTCATTTGCGCTCTGGAAAACTCTGACTAAAAGAGTGGAGTCTCATACCGCGACTAAACGTGAAGCAATTCATAAACAAACTGATACAAAAGTTGTAAATCACTACAATGGAATTTAGTTCGAAAATTAAGCAGTATCGACTAATTATTAGAAGTTAAAAAGCTAATGTTGAAAGATTAATCACGTGTTGGACACGCATGATCTATGTTCAAGTGTGCATCGCAAAGGTTCCTTATAAAGGAGGTTCTAAATTAATACAGCACTACATAAATTTTATTAAATCTAACATTGTCTTGGATATATATATTTTTTCCAAAATTAATAATGTATAAGAGTTGTGCCGAGATGCACTGGCAAGTTAACGCAATGTACCACTATGCTGCAAATAGCCACTTCAAGTCAATGCTTATGCCTACCCATTTAAATCAAGTCAAATTAATTACTGTCTATTTTCCTAAATTACCGGGCAAAAATTCAAACATTTAATTTTCGATAAAAAATACTTATGATCAAATAAAGTTCCAGTAATTATCAAGTAAAAAATTAATCAAACCCCTCTATTTTTATTTGAATTTAATATTTATTCTAATCATATTAGTGTGATATTAAAATGAAATATGTCTAATTATTCATTAAATACAGTTTTAGTTAAGTGTTAATATTATTGTTTAGTTATTTGATACGAAAAAATTATTAACAAATTTAGAGACAGCCAAATTCTATTGGACAGCAAGATTAAACCATATTGGCATTAATTATCTGGAAAACCAAATAAATATTTAATAATAGTCGAAAACAAATTTACGAAAATCCACGCGAAAAATTAATAGAAATTTAATTTCATAAAATAGTTTTATCGATTTTATCACCACCTGTAACAATTAATAATAAAAATATTTAATCTATTTAATGAGGGGTTATTAAATATTATTGGACCAATTACGTCATGACAAATGAGTCACCAAAGGGCTTTGTGCAACAGCATGTGTAAAATATATCGGAATTTTATTTGGAGGTTTTATCTTTGTTGCGCGCGTCAACATTTCCATCGAACATTATAATAAAAATGTATGAATCCTATATGAAAGGTATAAATAATATTAAATTCAACACTACTAAGCGAGAGCAAACTCAGAATACTTTTTAATAGAAATCGAATTTTATGTTGTGTAATTAATAGTAAAAAATGAAATATTAAAAAAATAATCATCTGATGATTATAGCATTGACAAACTGAAAAAAAATGTTTTCTATTGGTTCGAATAAAAAAATAAAAAGCGATTTCTTAGATTTTCGGCCATATCAGTTAATTTAGTAACGGTTCTGGCATTATCCTTGATAAAAATTGAATATGATATTTTCTACAGTATTAATTTCAATAATACATTGTTTGAATTCTTTTCTATTTATAGATGAATTGTGAATTTTATGATGATATATCATTCTATTATTACTCATTGCAGCGGCTACATATAAATGTATCGAATGCGAATGTCTGAAACGTTAATTTCAGCGCATTAGCCTCGTCTTACTTCATATTCTCACTATATACTAATATAGAATACAAATTTCCGCTACAGTTTGCTCATCAAATTTTCTAGTCTAGTTTTCTTATCTTTTTGGAACACGTTTATTTTATAAAATAGCGAAAGGATTTTATGCATCTGACATAAGTTACAATATATCATTCTGATAAAATATAATGACGTCGAGATCAACGCAGACAAATAAGTTAAAAAAATATTTAAGTTTTTGATAATTGAATAACAATCAACTCATTATGTATCATAAAATAGTCTTCCATATGTCACACTAGAATGAATTACTTTACCTTGAATTCAGATGTCCAGCAACAAAATATATGTCATACTATTATTATTATTATTAATTATCCTAATGCAGAAATATGTAAATGAGCACAATTCATCAACTCGTATTGTCACTAATAAATCAATCCAGCAGTTCAACTGATGAAGTCTTAATGACAATACGGAATAATCCCATTGACAATGATCGGAAAACGAATCCTAGCCTTTGAAAACTCTGGCGAATAGACAACTATTTAATTTTAATATTTTTTTTGTTTCTTTAATTCCTATGGCATATTATTTTATGTGAATTTTCTCTATTTTATTTTCAATAAATGTTTGCCTTATTTTACACATTTATTATGAAAATATATCTATGATTTTGTAAATAACTGCCAAAAATATGTAAATATTAAACAAACAATGATATATTACCGATTCATAGTAAAAAAAATTTTTAATATCATTTCAAAAAAATTGTTTATTTATACCGTTTCATTTAGTTACATGAAAAAGTATACTTGAAATATTCCTTAGACTTATTTATCACTAATAAGATGTGCTTTTCAATCAATTTCAAATTTATTTCATCCAGATTACAGAAATTAATTTTAAAAATAAACATAATTTTGGAATATTCTTATTAGTAAATAATAAATACAATTTATGATTTGCACAAATAACCAATAATAAAATTTAAAAATTAGAGTTTAAGGTTAAAAAAGTTTGTTTAGTTAATATAATTTTGATTGGTTTATAAAATTTGAATTGAAAAAATAAAAATGCTAATTTTTAAATTACTAAAAATTTAACAAAATAGTAGATTATTCTAATTTTATGCCAAAAAATTCAGACCTGATCAAAGATTTAATTTCTTAACCTTTCATGAAAATTGTTAACTTGTTTTAATTAAAGAAAAAGCTGTGCCGAAAATTTGTGAATACCTTAAATAAATCTAATTCATAGTCAAATTTTGTAGAAAATATTCTCTTATGAAGAAATCAGAGGTGAAAAACAAAAAAAAGTCCCTATAATATCTCAATTTTGATTGGATAATTAAATTTATTTTAAATTTGAATGGATAATAAATAATTAATTTTCGAATTGTTTAAATTAAATTATCTCAATTTTGATAGGGTAATTAAATTAAATAAGAAAATCGAAATTTAAAAATTGGAAAATAAATTTTAAATATAAAACTATTTTAATTTGTTTTATGGAGAATATCAAGAGAACATGAGAAGGAAAAGAAAGATTTAAACTAGAGAGTAAGAGAGACCGGTCGAGTTTATTCTGGGTTCAAAAAATTTCGATTAGTAAACACTGTTTATATTTGAATTGTTTTTATAAATAATTCGACAACAAAACACCTAATAAAAAGTTTTCGACTCCTAAAGTACCTATTTCCAACGCAATAATTTCAATGCATAACACTGTTACGCGTTAAATGTCGAAATTTCAGAAAAACAATAACTTTCTCAATATTTCTTGATATAAATTCATTATTGACGAGAACAATATCCAATGACGCCCTTATATTTATAATATAACTGCTTAATTGTTAAACCTATGAACTTTTATCTATTGTTTGAATGGAAAAAAAATTTCTATAGTAAATTAAAAGTTGATTTGTAAGAATAAAAAATCAATTGAAAAATTAATCGAAAATAAAATCATTTTTTTTTATTATTTTTAGTTAATTTATAGATTGTTACACATACAGAATTGAATAGTCACAATTAAGAGTAGTTTATAGAGAAAAAATATAAAGAGACAAACATTTATTAAGAGCATTTTTAATTAAAAAAAATGCACAATTTGCACATATTTCAAGCACTTGTAAAATTCCAACTGAAAACTTTTTTAGAAATTTGGAAAATGATCGAAAATAATTAAATTAGAATAGAGCCACTCAAACAAATGTTTTACGATATATTTCAACAGTTTTCTTGTCATCTTTGGGTAGGACAAAAATTTTGAACTTTTTGCAGATTGTTTGTTTTCAAATGTAAACAAAGTTAAATAATTTAAAATTTTTTTAATTTAAATTGTTTGATAAAACTAAAATTATAGTTAAATATTAAATAATTATTATTATTTATTGAAAATAATCTAAATTGAATATTGATTTTTAAAATTAAATATTTTAGATTAATAAAATTTGTTTATTGAATCTGAAATTTTTACTAATATTATTAAAACAGTCAAAATAAATCTCAAAATGGATGTTTGAGTAGCGCTTTCTTATAATTAAATTTAGGTATTTTTTAGAAATTCAAAAATTGAAAAAAAAGATTGATCGAAGGGAGAAACTTAACACTAGAACTACTGAGGCCGTCAAAATGACGGTTTTTGACATGGTAGAACTAGGTATATCAAATATGCTGGTAAGTCTAGTGTAAATTATTTGTAAAAGAAATAATTAGAGCTGTAAAATAATGTTGTAAATAACAATTTAATAAATCTTACCTTTTGAAAATAAATGAAAAATGACCTGAAATTCATAATAAATACGACATTTTCACTCATTAATATTAAGACAGATTTTTTAAAAATATAAAACTTAAATTATCAGCTACTTATGTTTCAGTTAATTTCGATAATTTCATAGATTGATTTAGAGAACTTTTTCAAGTTTCCAAATAATCGAAAAATCGATTTTCATTATAAATAATCTATTTTTCAATTGATGCATGAAATTTTATTATAAAAAATAAAATTTTTAAAAATCAATAATTACAAAATAAGAAAATATCAATTTTGATTCAAAAATTACGGAAAATTTTATTATAGAAAAATTTGGATTTTTATCAAATTTTTTTAATTGATTTAGTCTTATAAAAAATCAATAATTTTAAATTAATAAAAAAATCAATTTTCATTCAAAACATTCCATTTTTCAATTGATTTATAAAGTTTTACGATAGAAAAAAAAATTAGAAATTTTTTCATAAATCAATAATTCCAAATTAAGAAATCAATTTTCGTTCAAAATATTACATATATGAAAATCTTTATTATAGAAAATTTCGGATTTTAAAATAATCAATAATTAAAAAAAAATCAATTTTTATTCAAAATACTACATGATTAGAATTCTATTATAGAAAAATTAGGATTAATAAAAAATCAATTTTTAACCAAATAATTTTTTTTATAAAATAAAATTAAGAAATCCATAATTTTAAATTCACAAAAAATCAATTGTCATTCAAAATATTAATTATTTTTTGATTTATGAAAATTTTTATTATAGAAAATAAAATCAGAATTTATCAAAAATCAATAATTTCAAATTAATAAAAAAATCAATTTTTATAGAAAAATTCAGAATAAAAAATCGATTTTTACCAAAATAAATTTATTTGATTTATAAAAAATAAAGCTAAGAAATCCATAATTTTAAATTAACAAAAAAATCAATTTTCATTCAAAATATTAATTATTTTTTGATTTATGAAAATTTTTATTATAGAAAATAAAATTAGAATTTTTCAAAAATCAACAATTCTAAATCAATTACCATAATTGATAGTTTCATGAATAAAGAGAATTGATCGGTTAAAAATGTTCTTAGGCTATCTTTTGAATCTAATAAATCAATACATGATTTTGCTACCGATAAACCGCGTTCTTCAGTTTTATCTATTTTAAGTTTGTTATTGATTTTTTTTGTTGACTTGGAACCTTTGACGAGAGATTTTGATTTTATTGGACATATAACCGAGCCCGTATCAGTCGAGTTGTTGTCGGTTTTGTTGGGTTTCTTCTGTTTTTTCCTGCTCTTCGGAACAACCTCTTGGAAATCATTGATAAATACAGTTTGTGTTGTGTCCTCATCAGAATTGTTCAGTGAAACGAAATGTGATTGGGTGCCGGAATCACCATCGACTGTGATTGAATTGTTGGCTGTAATTTCTTTGCTGACAGGAGATCCGTGATCACTTGTTCCTGAATCGTTGTATACTAATAATTCCATCGATTTCGATGGACAACTGGTATCGGTTTTAGGATTGGAAAATGTAATTTTATCTAACTTAGATTTATTAGTGTTTTGCTTTGAGTTAGTCGAGGTGCCTTGAATAAATTGTACTAATTCATTTACACTTTGATTTCCTTTATAGTTTTTTATAGAGGACGATACATATTCTTGAATATTATTCGAATTATTTGACTGTCTAGACTTTTTCAATGGTTTTTTAATTTTACTTTTGTCTAATAGTTCATATTTCATATCACATAAATAATCTTCATTTTGCTTTCCAATCGAAATATTACTTTGATTTTTAGTTTGTAAGTTTGTAGGTTTATCTTTCATTGTGATATTGGGTAATGGGATATTCATAGAATACTTGCATAATGGTTCTGATTCTTTCAGATTTTCTAAATCTTGAATAATACTAGAAAATGTACAAGAGTTTTTCATTTTGAAATTATCAGATTTGGGAAAATTAAACGAACGAAATTTGTTATTGAACATATTTTGAATTTCTACTTTATATTTGTAAGAATAGATATCATCATCACGTATTAGCTCATTTCCTTCAATGGAATTAATAAATAAAGATTTTGTCAGATCGTCACAATGAAAATCCACGAATGAATTACTCTTGATATCATTTTCTATCGCACCATTACTGTTAGAAGATAAACCACTGTCATTAGATGCATAATGTTGAGAATCATAACTCATTGATAAATCGAAATTACTGAGTAAGGTATCCATTTCTAAAATATAAATAATACATCAGTTAAATCTTACTAGAAATAATCATTAAATAAGATATGTTTAAGTGTATGTGACCATGCAAAAGATTTTAATAGTTCTAGAGGGCATGAAAATAAGAAAGTAGATAAATAAAACAAAATTTCACGACAATAAACATTTTCTTTATATAAAAAATTATTTGTAAAATTTATTTAAGAATAAACACATTATATAAATTACATAATGGTGGTAATCTTTATTTTGAATAATTAATTTTTTATTTTTAAAACGCTTTTTCAATATCTGTGTAATAAATACGAATTATTTTAATATCAATTCTATAACAAACATTTTTAAATAAATTAATGAATTTTTGCCATTTGAAAACTTTGGTTTTTATATTTAATATAATTTCACCTCTAAAATGAATAATTAAAACCTATTTAATATTTTTCGGTTAGTGCTGGTGGTTACAGGGTTCCAAATCTTGCTTATCCTTCTAGTTGCCCTCGTAACGCCATACAAAATGATTCTGATCCACTTGGCACCCGTTGCTAAGCAACGTTGGTAATGTGTTCAAGTGGTGGATTGTCCGCAAAAATTGAGTATTATCGCTAGTACTGTAATTGCTCGGACAACCCTCGGGTTCACGAGCTGTCGATAGAAGACCTGTGCTCGCTTTTGATTCTTAGGTCCCATTATTCTCCTATCTCCTTCAAATGTTAACCTATACTCTCATATCATTCATTGTTATGTCTATTCTCATAGTCCTTCTTCTTGTTGTCCATGTCGAAGCTTATTCTTTGGCCTGTACACCCTTTGTTGTGTTAAATACACCCACATTATATCTTTCACCCTTATCCCTATTATCACTACAATGTTTCCCATTATTATTACCAGCATTACTATTGTTGCCATAATATGTATTACCTTTATTAATTGTCACTACTAATACCTTTATTATTATTTTTATAGCTATAACTACCATTATATTTATTGTTATTGTTACTATGAGTATCACTATTATCATTATTGTTATCATAATTATTATCAATCATTACTACAAATACCGTGATTATTATTATTATTACCATTATTATTATTATTATTAGTATTATTATTATTATAATTATTATAATTATTATCAATAAAATTTTGTGTAGGGATTCGTACTTATTCCTCAGCTTAAAATTTTTCATTATTATACAACATTAGCCGTAGTCCATCTATATTTTTCGGTTTTCGATAAAGTATTTTTGTAAATTCGAAAATTTTAGCAGCGTTCCGCCCTTATTTTACGGTTCATCCCTATTCTACCGTTTTCGACAAAGTATTTTCATTGACTCGGAAAATTTGAGCAGCGTCCCGCCCTTTTTTTACGCATTCCATTTTTGCGTTACTATTTTTGTTAAGTATTTGAATTAGTTCGGAAAATTTGAGCAGCGTCCCGCCCATATTTTCCGCCTCAACTCAAATTAATTTATTTAATTCTTATTTAAAAACATTATTTTTCATGATTTTGGTCGTTCGGATTAATCTTTTTCCGATGGCTGTTCATTTTAACTGTTGCAACGATTTCGCAATCTTCCCCGCTACCCATTCCCTCTTTTTGTCCTTAAGATCTATTTATGTTCATATTATAGTTAATGAGTGCCCACTGGACTACTCGGTGTTAGAGATTTTGAGCCGATTGTTGTTAAAAATTTATGTCAATTTTACAGAAAACGGATAGTGAAGGAGCAGCCAATAAACTACTCATTTACCCTCCAATTTCCCCTATATACGGATAATATTGACGTTCCAACTCCTGCGTTCCGCACGCTGAGCCTTCACGGGTACATATCATTGGCGATTTTCCACGCACTTACATGCATCTGTACTATGTAGATTTTGCTTTCTTGCGTTATGTGTTGGCTGTGGGCCGGAAAATAACAAATAATATTTTACCATAGCATTTGGAATAAAAGTTTCGATGCACTAAGGCTGTAGATATAAAATATTTATTCGGCTACATACATTTGAAATTCATTGTATCCATTCCATAAAATTTACTTCGAAAATCCCATAAATTTAATTCGATAAATCATCTATAAATTTAATTGGAAAACAAAATTATCCATAAATTTAATCTGAAAAATCATCCATAAATTCAATTGGAAAAACAAAATCATCCATCAATTCGATCTGAAAAGTCATACATAAATTCAATTGAAAAATTACCCATCAATTCTCTTCGAAAAAAATCAACTAATAATATTGCACCAGTTGAGAGTGATCGTGTTCAGGCAAAACACTTACCCGTGTTAATTGCCTGAATGCACGGCTCTCAACCAGTTATACAACCAATTATACAGTTCTATAATGAAATTTTTTCTCAGAAAAATAAGACTGAAAATTTGTGAAAACACATCGGTATTTATACCTATTTTTCTCGCGTGTGAAATTTGATGCAGTAAAACAAAATTCGACCTTGTTATTTTCTAGTAAATTCTATTCGTTAATTTTATTATTTTTTTGATTTATTTTTATAATTTTTTATTTAAGATTTTTATTGAATTATTACTAATTCAAATTTTCGATTTAAATTTCATTTTAATGAACTTTTATTAATTTTTTCAATTTCGTCGAATTTGTTGTGTTTTCTTGTTATATTTGTGTAGGTATCGTGCGAATCTTGGTGCATTTTGTTATTATTTTAATTTTATTTTTATGTTTTTGATTTTCTATTTATTTATATTTTCTCAGATTTTAAAGTGTTTAATTGGTGTTGTATATTGTATTTTAAGTTATCTTGGTGCTGGGTTTTCGTGCTGTATTACTGATGCATTTAAACAATTCTCAAGGCTATTGGTATGCTGGCCCAACAGTGCTTCCTTTATAAATCAATGAAGAAAACTCAGCTTAATAAATTAATTTGAGTTGAACAAAACAAATAATCATAAATGAACTCAACGAATACACACTTTTCCAATTTACGATAAGGCAGATTGTCCCACTGGTAATCACATTTTCTGGCATGTTTACAATTGGTGGGTTACAGGGTTTCGCTATTTGTTTAAATTGTCTTATGGTTGCCCCGGTAACGCCATACAAATATTACTTCACCTACCACTCGGCACCCGTTGCTAGGCAACGTTGGAAATGTGCTCGAGTGGGTGGATTGTCCGCAAAAAGTGAGCACTATTACTAGTACTGTAATTGCTCGGACAACCCTCGGGTTCAACGAGCCGTCGATAGAAGACCTCTGCTCGCTTTACTCTGTCCCTTGTGTAAGAAAATTCAAACTCAGATTTATGTTGACCGGTAGAAATAGAACGGTGGTTCGAGGATGCGGTGCGAGTACTCATGGTGGTGATCTCATGCAAATCATGACTTGTAGCCGATTTCTTGGAATTAAATTAACAATGAATAAATGTATTTGTTCAACCCCGAAATAAAAAAATGTACACAACATTCATAGGTTAATGTGATTGACTTGGCGGTCGTGCGGCTCGGCGTCGGGCACGCTCCTTGCGCCCCGGCCGACGATTGCTTGATGGGACGGTGGACGGACTTATAGATTGCGTGGCCTTATTGTGAGGATCTCGATACGGCAACTGTGATGGGGCGAAGACAAGCGGATACGTTACCGCTTCCCATTCACGACAGACTGCCAAGGCGACTTCCAGCCCCCTGATTTTTTTGCGGAGGCTCTGATTGAGTTGCCGCTCCTCCGCCCAACTCTTTTGAGCGACAGTGAGCCTGAGGTAGATAGCCTTCGTCTTTTTCGGGTCCGACCAGGTTGACCTAATCTGCTGCGCTTCTCGAGTTATTTGGATTATCTGGCTGAGTAGATCCGCGTTTGCACTTCTAGCGTGATCTAATTCGGCTTGTAATAATTGGATAGTTGTCATTGCTACAATAGAAAAAAAAACCTTTAAATTTCTATATGGACTTAAATGAATGAAAACTCTGATTACTACAAACACAATTATCATAATGAATCTATTCACGAAAAAAAATTAAAGCGAACGACATTAAATTTTTAAATTATTAATAACATTTAATAACACGAATTATAGTCTATGTTCTTTGCCCGAGGAATCAGGGTTCCTCGAGGAATTTTCTAACCCCTTCCTCCGGGGAGAAACCTGGAATGATGGCCACCGGTCGAGGTGGGTAGGCCTCCGCAATGCGCCCGACGAGGATGTCCTCTTCGACATTGGTGAGGTACATCCGGGCTTTGACCACGTTTAGGTCGACTTGTGCCTGTACCCTCTCCCACTGAGCGAGGAGATTCCGCGCGTGGTCGCGGATTTCTTCGGCAGGGTATTGCTGCTCATTCGCCCTACGAGGGTCAATTTCCAGGCCCACTACCCGCCAAGTGGTTGGGTATGGCCTTTTAGGTTGAGGCTCCTCGATGATTGTTGCTGGCCGCGCCCTCTTCCAAACCCGGCGCCATTCGTCTGCTACATGGGCGGGTATCCATTCGAGAGGCATGGTGTCTTCTAAAATATCATTATAGTTAAGTAGTTGGATATGAGGAGATAAAAAGTCAGTCTATCTTAATCGTAACTTGGCGTCTAAGGTCAAATAGTAGCTGCCGTCGGCTACTTATTGTGAACGATCAGTTTAATCTATTCTTATAGTGTACCTGAAACGAATAGCGAGCGGTTTGCGTCTTGCCCGAACGTTCCTAAAGCTATTCAGGTCGTCTGTGCGATTTAACAGCTGGTTACTTAGGGTTCACAAGCTTAGTTATCGATCTAAGGTTTAGATAGGAGAGACATTGATTACTTTAAAATTTTTATAATAAATCCATTTTAAGTTTAGGTAAAATAATTTCTAATGTCACGGCTGATGAGGGGAAATACCTATCGAAATTCGGCCAAACTGGAATTATTGTTACTAGTCATTCCAAAAATTTATCGCAATCGCGGATTCAAATCTTTATCAAATAACGATGACAATTTTTTCCATATGACAATTAACACCCTGGAATCTACGCGGTCTTCACACAATTTTACTTATATGTTTTCAACGGGTATTCTATGTTAATATTTGGGCTAATAGATTAAACAATAAATATACTATTGCAATTAAAAATATCCAACTGATATTGTAAATAGTTAATCTTTTAATTATTAAAGTATGTTTCAAATGACGGATTGCGACTGTTTATTTATAAAATATGCAATGCAAATGCCTCTATGAAATTGTTCTAGCTCACAAAATATAATCCTCCTGTATTTCTTTTGTGATCGTTATAATCGTTTTCAAAATAATGCGATACATCGTTATTACAGCTGGTTGATTTATGGAAAACTTAGAATTTTTAATATAAATTTATTTATAATTTAAAGATTTTATATTTAATATGGTAGAGTTCAATTATTAAATAGTTAATTTTAATTCATGGTCTAATTTATGAGAAACAACTATAATGGGTCATTTATTAAAAATTTATGACATTAGAAAAATTAAATTATTTAAGAGAAATTTTACAAAACTACCTTGAGTTGGTGAGTTTGATTCTTCTGATAAATTCCCTCCTACTGTATAATCCATGTTCAAAGTGATAAAAATTTTTGCAATCAATAAATGTTTGGACGGAATCCTAATATATACAATAAGTGTGTGTGCTTCCGTTATGGTGCAATTGTGGATGAATTTGTTTATTCTAAATCGAATTTCGACGATCGAAGTAGTTGATGATTTCCGGTAACTCTTATCGATTTTCCAGGTTGGTTTTTGATTTTATTTGTTGATATTTAATATTTCAAATTTTATTTTAGTATGTTGCCCAATTTTTTATGAAATTCTCTATAGATATGGGATGGGTGGGGCGATGATAAATTCGGGTAGGTTCCTATTTCCTTATTTATATTATCTCCAGTTTATTTTAGAGAGTTGTGCGGTTGAATCGGATTTGATGTAATATGATTTTGTAGACGGAATTCAGAGTTTGTGAATTCGGAACGTTATTCTGCACGGATGGTTCGATCGGGTTCATATTTAGGCCATGGAATCAGTTTTGTTTTCAGCAGGTTAGTGTTTCAATTATTTCACATGATTTTTTATCGAAATACTAGGAATGCTTGGAAATTCTACCGATGACTTTTTGGAATATAATTTTTCTCGAAGGGTTTTCGCTATTTAATACATTGGATTTTCATTATGTTTATCTTATTGGGATTTCGCAATGGTTAATTATGAATCGGCCGTCTGCTAAAAAATGTGTTGGAAATATACTTACTATTCTAAACTGGAGTTGTTCTAAGTCGACATCGGTAGTAAGCCTACTCTTACAATTTTAATTGATTTATGTAATATAAATTTATGGTCGTTTTCTTTTGATTTTTCGTCGATTTTATAGGGCAATAGTCGCGTTGAATCTTGGGTTTAGGATTAATTTGGCTTTTTTATCAGTAGTTTACACCATGGCGATCTTCAACTAAAATATTACCGTCCAATTAAATTTATTAAGTAAATTTATGTCACTAATTTAATCTATTTCATAATAACGAATTAATTTATTCATAGCAATGATTTCGTGTTAATTTATTCCCCGTGCCCTTTCCCTTTAATAAGCCTTAGTCGCATTTTGTGTTTATATTACAGTTAATGAGTGCCCACTGGACTACTCGGTGTGATGATTTTGAGCCGTGTGTAAAATAATTTAGGTCGATTTTATAGAAATGAGAAACGAGGAAGCAGCCAAAAGACTTCTTCCTTATTTCTCGTTTCTTCTATACGGGACAATATTGACGTTCCAACCCCTGCGTTCCGCACGCCGGGTCTTCACGGACACAGATCATTGGCGATTTTCCACGCGCTTACACGAGTCTGAGTTATATGTTGATTTTACTGACTTGCGATATGTGTCGGCTGTGGGCCGGAAAAATTTCGACAGATTACTTTTATTAAATGCATAAAACAATTTTTAAATATTATAAATGTTTATTAATGTATATAACAATTAAAACATAAAGTTACCATACAATCCATTCCATAAATAAAATTCATAAAATACCTCTCCCTCCACGCCGACGTCCAAGCAGAGCTCTACCGAGGTTGCAAGGATGTGACGTGGAGAGAGAGTTCCAAATAAACTATCTCTCACCTAAAAAATTAACTTGATGTAGATTTTTAAAATTCGTAAAAAATTTCGGTTCAAAAATGGTTAACTTCATGTGAAAATGAATCGGTATTTATACCTATTTTCTGTTCCTAACCTCGCATGTTAATTTTGATGTAGTAAAACAAAATTCGACCTTGTTATTTTCTAGTGTATTCTATTCTTTATTTTTATTATTTTTTAATTTATTTTAATAATTTTTTATTTAGAATTTTTATTGAATTATTTCTAATTCAAATTCTTTGATTTAAATTTCATTTTCATGAACTTTTATTAATTTATCAATTTTCGGTCGAATTTGTTGGGTTTTCATGTTATATTTGTATTTGTATCGTGCGAATCTTGTTGCATTTTGTTATTATTTTAATTTATTTTTATGTTTATTATTTTATATTTAATTATCTTTTTCTCATATTTTGTTAGGGTTTAATTGGTGTTTTAATAGGTTTATTTTAAATTTGCATGTTATGTTTGCATGTGTGTTACCAATTCATTTAAACATTTTCCAAGGCCGTATGTGTTCTGGCCCAACACAATTCACATGATTGGTGAATTTCTGAGTGTTGATATTTTGAAGCTATATGGTTGTTACTCAGATAACCCCATTCAAATATTTTTGCTTACCACTCGGCACCCGTTGCTAAGCAACGTTGGAACTGTGTTCGAGTGGGTAGATCGTCCGCAAAAAGTGAGCGCTATTGCTAATGCTATAATTGACCGAACGATCCATGGGTTCAACGAGCTGTCGATAGAAGGCCTGGGCTCGCTTTCGATTTTTAGGTCCCATTATTCTCCTATCTCTTTCAAAAATTAATCCATACTGCTATATAATTTATCATTTCGTCTATTCGCTTAGTCCGTCTTATCGTTGTCCGTGTTGGTGATTTTTCTATGGCCTGTAAACTCTTTGTTATGTTAAATGTACTCAGTATCTTTTTTACCCTTATCCTTATTACAACTAATATGTCTACTATTATTGTCACTAGCGTTATCATTGTTACTATTATATGTATTACCTTTATTAATTGTTACTACTATTACATTTATTATTATTATTATTATTATTATTATTATTATTATTATTATTATTATTATTATTATTATTATTATTATTATTATAATCATTATTATTATTATTATAAATACCATTATCCTTACTATTATCATTACTATTACCATTGTTATTATTAAATTTTTAGTAGGGATTCGTCCTTATTCCTCAGCTTTGTGAAAATGCTTTACTTATATAAAAATTTACTTATATAATAAAAAATACTCAATCCTTATCCTACGGTTTTCTATAAAGTATTTTCATTAATTCGAAAAATTTGAGCAGCGTTCCGCCTTTATTTTACAGTTTTATACGGATATCCTATCACTTATTGAGCCGTATTCTACTTTTACTTTGCTATTTTTGATAAGTATGTCAATTGATTAGGAAAAGTTTTGCAGCGTACCGCCCTTATTTTACAATTTTATAGTAATCTTATACCAACAATTGAGCCGCATTCCACTTTTATTTTACTATTTTCGATAAGTATTTTAATAGATTCGGAAAAAAGATGGAGTCTAAAATTTATTTGTTCCATTTATTAATATCGCTCGGATCTTGGACGGCCTCGATTACTGTTTTGCCTGGGAAACTCGGGGCATATGGATGCTCGTGATTGCCATTGGGACGCCTCTCTCCGTCTAGCATTTCCCGCGGAAGGATTTTTCGTGGAACTACCACGTTAATGGTTGTGTAACTCTCATTCAGGTTCTGGTCATCGAGGTTGTATGACGTGTTGTACGGAGGTCGTACCCATCCGTACTTGGAATTCTCCCTGTAGCGATAGCCTTGTTGATTTCTGCTAGATTGCGCCTAGCCCTCTCCACTTGTCTATCCGTTTGGTGTTGGTGCTCATCAAGGCGAACTAGGAGATATTCAGCCTGCCCTCGGATCTCCCGGGCTGGGTTGCTTCTGGGCTCTCTTTTGATTGCGACGAAAGGAAAGTCGACTTCCTCGAAGTTCTCCTTGAGTACCCGTCTTGGATTCTCTTACCAGCGAGATTGAGAACCCCGCGTCCCACATTGCTTGCCGGCATCTGACAGCAGAATGTGCGGGGAATCGCACCGTGAATCGGGACGCGTCGATCCAGGAGTTATCTAGAAATTTTGAATAATTAATAAGTCGTGGATATTCTTTATTCGATTTATCTTATTAAGCACGAAATTGTCTGGAACAACCTTGTTCATTATTGAGTGAAAAAATAAATAGGGTAATGGTTTGGCGTTAGTGGAGTCAATCAGAAAGGATCACGAGACAGACGATATAACCTAACAAATTGGAGACATCCTTACATTCTGGAGTGCTGAGGAGTTCTATAGCTGTGTCGTCGTTAAGGTTCATGATGGCCTACTCTGAGCCGTAGATGAGATACTTAGTCTGCTTTTGGTTTGCCGGCTTGTATCGCACCTCGGGTGTTGGTCGATCGTTTATAGTCGTAGCTAGTTTATTGGTTCTATACTGATAGTTCACTCCATGTTCGATGGTAATCTATGTCATCTCGAATGTTTTGCTTTGCTTTCCTCTGTCTTTGTAATTATAATTATTTGTTTTCGTAGTTTTAACTTCTATTCTAATAATTAATAATTCTATGATGGAGATTTAATTCATTTAGTTTCATCCTTATAATAATTTGATGTTATACTTCGATTACCTTTATTCATTTCATTATCGTGATGATTAACTCTCGTACTTCAATATATTTTGTTAGTTTCATTTTAGTAATTAGCTGAGAGAGTTCGTGTTGTTCAATTTCGTAATTATGATTATTTAGTTGCTTAATTTGATTTTCGTCGTTGCATAATTGGAGAGTTTGAATCTGCCGTGTAGCGTCGACATCGTGGTCGTAAGATTCGAAATAGAATGTGGCATTCACATGGATCTCTTGGGTAGATTTACGTTATCTAATTTTATGTGCATCATCGGTTTATCTAAGGTCGTCCGTTGCACTCATGCGAAGGTCGTTGATGCGATGAATTATTGTGGGTTTAACAATTAAGTGCTGAAAAATGAGGTTTCATGGCCCCATCGATCTTATTCATAGAAGACATAAGAAAACTCATATATTCGCAAAGGAAAATTGATGTATTTATCATTCGGTAGTCATATTATCGCTCATTTCTTTGTCAGGATTCATAGTGGTCTTTGTTGGAAAGATATCCGTAGTTGAATAGTAAAAAAATTTATATTGAAACTACGTCATCCGAAGGTTTGATCCTCATATAAATCGTAAAACACATTATTCACAGAAGACGAACTTACCCTCTCGCGATGCGGCTTGTTCTCCTCTAGTTGTCTGGCTGATCTCCTCCCGGATGCTACGGTTCCTTCGTTTCTCCGATATTCTCTGTGGTAAGACATTTTTTAAGTCGTAGTTTGAAAGAATGACAGGAGTTAACGTAGCATTCCGATTTTATCTGAAAACCTAAACAGTTCCACGGCATGTGGGGCGATTTGTGCAGAACTAAATTCTGTAAGACAGCACTCTGGCATGCTTATTTTTGTGCACCGGAATTTATTGAAAAACATAACGGCTGGTGTCGTTTTTTCTCTCATTGATTTTGTCATGGAAATATTTACATTTTTGCTGGCATTTCAACCGGTGTGTTACTGGGTTATTTTAAATGTCAGTTGGTTAGATCGTGTAAATAGTGATTTCATTGATTGGAATTTTCTTTCAATTTTCTTGTACCAGACTAAAGTGTACTCATGGTAAGCATTATTTTATTTTAAAATTCAGTTTACTATGCCCTCATTTTTTTGAATTTTAGATGCCAACATTCATTCGGTTTTACTTCCTTGAATCCTTATATGAATTGTCGCTCTTATAGCTAATAGATTCGGTGGGTATAATAATCATTTATTTCTATCGAAAATTATATTGTGCTGTAGACCTATATTTCCTCAATTTATCGCGGGTAGATTAGCTTTCCCTGGTCCCCTCAAATGATGGTTTATTAATTCACATGATGGACACCTGGTCCTCTAAGAATCAATTTTCAATTGGATGAGCCAAAATTTGTAGGATGTGGTCCTCTATTCTTGGAGAAGAGATTTCTATGATTTTTACTTGACCTTTCCATATTGATGTTTATATCGTTCCTGATAAGCTGGTGGTGATCTTATCTATGATGATTGTTGTGGATTTATTCCTTTAAATGTTGATTCTGTTTACCTTATTCAAGTATATTTCCATTATATAATCGCCATTTAGTATTTATTAATATTAGACCCTTATCATTTCCTGTTAGTCTTACAACACTCATTTTGGTATTTTTACTGACGTTAGGCTTGTATTAGAGCTACTTAATTTTTTGTGACTTATTATTATCTTTACCAGAGTTAAACTAGATTTATAAAAAACTAATTCTATAATATCTATTACTGATATTGAACCTTCCTTATAGAAATTTTAACATTTATTATTATCTTTACTGACGTTAAATTTTATTATAGTAATGGACTTTTTAACATCTATTATTATTTTCTGGTGTTAGACTTTCATTATAGTAATTACATTTTTAATATCATTTATTATTCTCGTCGATGCTAAATTCTCACTATGACAACCGGATTTTTAATATCTATTATTATTTTCTGATATTAAACTTCTCACTATAGTAATTATTTATCCTTTTCGTTGGTATTAATTCTCATTATGGCAATCATTTTATTATTTTTGTTGATATTAATTCTCATTATAGCAATAATTTACGACGTCTTTTCCCGTTACCTCCTTTTATTTGACCTTAAGATTGTTTATGTCGATATTAGAAGATTACGAGTGTCCACTGGACTACTCGGTGTAGAGATTTTTAGCCGACTGTCATTTGAAATTTTAGGTCAAATTTATAGGAAATGGATGGATGAGGAGCAGCCAAAAGACTACTCCCCTACCTCCAATTTCCCCTATAAACGGATAATATTGACGTTTCAGCTCCTGCGTTCTCACGCCGTAGCCTTCACGGGCACGAACTATTGGCGGACTTACACCGCACTTACACAGTTGGGTTGGGGTGTGTAGATTTTAATAACTTGCGGTGCGGTGTCGGCTGTGGGCCGGAAAAAATTTCGACATGATATGATGAATGTTTTCAAACGTTTACTGTTGTAGTACAGATAGTTTCATAATCGGCTTCATCACTCCAGGCATACATCTCATAATAATCCTTCCCAACGCAAACACCCAAACAGAGCTCCATCGAGATTATTTGTGCGCTGCGTGCAGAAGGTTCTCCGAAAAATCGTCCAGTTACGGAGTTCTAAAATATTCTTCAAAATTGCTTTAAGGCAAAGTGTGTCCGTTAAAACTAGTATATGATTTTGTTCGTTTTAAAAACGAGTTTATGGATAGAACTCTGTGAAAATGAATTGGTATATATACCTATTGTGTGACCCTAACCTTGCGTGTTAAATTTGATATAGTAAAACAAAATTTGACCTTGTGATTTCTTGTATATTGTTGGGCCAGAACACAAATAGCCTTGAGAATTGTTTAATGAATCAGTAATACAGCACGAAAACCCAGCACCAAGATAACTTAAAATATAACATACAACACCAACTAAACATTTTAAAATCTGAGAGAATATAAATAAATATAAAATCAAAAACATAAAAGTAAAATAAAATAAATCCAAAATGCATCAAGAACCGCACGAAATTTACATAAAAAATAACATAATAACAAGAAAATTTGACCGTAAAATGACCATTTATATAAAAGTAAAAATTAATGAATTAAATGAATAAAAATAAAATATTTTTTAATTAAAAATGTTAAAAATAAATTGCCAATTTAAATTAAGAAATTAATAAAAATTAAATTTAGATAACACCATTTAATTTCAAAGTCACATTTTGTTTAATCGCAATAAAAATAACACGCAAGGTTAAGACCTAATTATAGGTATATATACTGATGTGCTTTCACAAATCAACACAACTACTTTGCAGTATTATTTTCAACTTGGTTGAAATATTGATTTTCAGTCTCACTTGGAAACTGATCGTAGTGGTGGCGTTGCAGCTAACTGCATGGATGACTGCGAACTTCTTGATTGGTAGACTGGTGCTGTAAATGCTATGAATTGCGAATTGTGCTACTATGAATTTTCAATAGATGATGAATTATGAATTATGCTACTACGAATTTTCAATATATGATGAATTATGAAGTATGCTACTACGAATTTCCAATATATGATGAATTATGAATTATGCTACTATGAATTTCTGTTATATGCTTATAAACTTCCGACGACTTTTTCACGCATTCGAGGCTTTTACCCAATTGATCTATTAATTTTCATTCATTCCTTTTTCGGCCCACAGCCAAAACATAAAGCAAGGAAGTAAAATTACACATAACTATCGAACTGTGTAAGTGCTGTGTAAGTCCGCTAACAGTCGTGCCCGTGAAGGTTCCGGCGTGAGAACGCAGGAACCCAAACGTTAAATAAATGAACTAAATAATAGCTTGAGAGCGGGTCTTTTGGCTCAATTTTCTTGCATTTAATTTTGATAAAATCGACATAAACGTTTTAACAACATTAAGATCAAAATCACTAACACCGAATAGTCCAATGGGCACTCATTAAATATAACATGAAAATACATAGATCTTAAGGACAAGGAGAGGGAAAGGGTAGCAAGGAAAATTGTGAAATCGTTGCAACAGTTAAAATGAATAGCCATCGGAAAAAGATTAATCCGAACGACCAAAATCATGAAAAATAATGTTTTAAATAATATATAAGAATTTAAATAAAACACGTTGAATTGAGACGGAAAATATGGGCAGAACGTTGCGCAAATTTTCGGAAATAATTAAAACATTCATCATAAAACTGTAAAATAAGGGCGGAACGCTGCAAAAATTTTCCGAATCAATTAAAATACTTCAGTGGATATTGTAAGGAAAAGGTGGAGCGCGGCTCAAAGTGTTGGTATGACAATCCGATAAACCGAAAGATAAGGGTAGAACGCTGCCAAAATTTCTTCAAATTCTTAAAAATACACCACCGAAAACTGTAAGATAAGGATAGATTACGGCTACAATTCTAAATGGGTAAAATATCTCCACAAAGCGGAAGAATAAGGATGAACATCTACGATAAATTTGATAATAATGAGGATAACAATAATAATAATAATAATGATAATAATTAGGATAATAATAATAGTAATAATAATAATAGTAGTAATAATAATTAATGTAATGGTAATTATAGTAATAAGAATAATAATAAATGTAATAGTGGTAACAATTAATAAAGGTAATACATATAATAGTAACAATGATAACGCTAGTGACAATAATAGTTGACATAGTAGTTATAATAGGGATAAGGGTAAAAGAAATACTGAGTGTTGAGAATTTGGTTAGTCTGTTCCCTTAGCCCCATGTTGTTTAGTAACTTGGAGAATGGATTCAAAATTTGAGTCTTTTCTCCAAGTAACAACAATAATAAAATATACGATAGAAAAATAAAAACAGAATTTATGATTTAAAGTGAATGAAAAGGAATAGAAACATTTTATTCATTTTTTATTTTTAAATTTGTAATTTTTTTATAATTTGGTAATAGTGGTTTAAAATAATCGTGGTTTCAAATAGTTGTTTAAATATGGTCAGTAAATTGTAAAAAATTGAATATTTGTAATCTTTGTAATTTTTTATGAGTATAAATTAAATTAAAAATATGTGTAATTTAAAATAAATAATTAGTGGCTCTTGAAACTGTTCAAATTTCTTTTAAGATGTCGTTAATATGTTCTATTTCTAATGAAATTCCTGAAGTTCCAGTTCTGATTAGATTTTCAGAGCATGTTTATGAAAGAAGGTTAATTGATAAATACTCAACAACCAGTGATCTAAATCCAGTCACTGGGGTACAGTTTTCTGGAGATGATTTGATTGAAATTAGAGTTCTAATGCACGTGAAATCGAAACCACCCAGTTTTACATCCATTCCAGGTTTATTGAAATCTTTTCAGGATGAATGATGTGCTTCGATGCTTCAACAACTTGTGATGAAGCAAGAGAACCAGGCTCTTAAACGTGGATTGTCTCACGTTCTTCATCAATACGATGTTTCGTGTAGAGTTATGACTTGTCTATCTAAAGAGGCTAACACGGCTCGAGAAGCTTTGTCTACTCTTAAACCACAAGTTGGAATTACATCTCATATTATTTCTCCTCAAGCTGCACAATTCGATAAAAGTGAAGAAGGAAAAACTCTTCGTTGGATTGAAATGTTAAATGCTACAGTTCCAAGTCGTATTAAAGATGCACTTGATACAATCCCAACGAATATTCAAGAATGCTCTTTGGACGAATATCATAACTTTCTGCTTGATGGTCTAGTTTTGGGATATTTGATGTCAGCGTTGAGTTCAGGTTATAGTGAACAATTAAATGGAAAAGCCTGGGTAAATTCTGACGCAAGCATTCTCATCCTCAATCAAAATCTGTCGATCGGGGTTCTTCCACAGCTGCGGTGTTTTTGTATCCTCATGGGCTTTGTAGCAATCGATAATAAATTAATTAAAAATATAATGGAATTCACCATACTGTGTATGTTTAACATAATAAAGGGTGTACAAGCCTTAGCAAAATTTGATAATACGGACAACGATGAGAAGGACTCTGAGAATGGACATGAAGATAAGTAGCTCGTTGGACCCATGGATCGTTCGATCAATTATAGCATTATCAATAGCGCTCACTTTTTGCGGACGATCTACCCACTTGAACACAGTTCCAACGTTGCTTAGCAATGGGTGCCGAGTGATAAGCGAAAGATATTTGTATGGGGTTGTCTGGGTAACAACCATATAGTTTCAAAATATCAACACCCAGAAACCCACCAGCAGTCATACCTTACACTTCGAACTTGCGAATGACATAATGAAGACCATCATTAGCATTGAGAATATCTTTACAACTTACACTTTCAACTCACTGAGATTGAATACCCCATATGCCATGATGCGAGTCTCTCATCCTTATATGTGTGTCATTTCATCAAGTGCCTGATGACAAACTCTGCAATCACAATTCCTAATATATCGGACATGAGGGATTCGATGAGACCAATAAACCAGAAATATAACTGCACAAAGTTTCCTAATAATGATGCCAGAAAATATAAGATATTGATCGAAGACCTAATATTTCAAATCAATCTAGATACCATTACAAGTGAAGAAACTCTATGTGAGGTTGTAAGGATTAATGGAAGATTGAACCCTCAAAAATACTTCAAAGCTGAGAAGCCAAAATCAGATATTATACACTTACGAATTAAAAAATCGGCTGAGCTACTCTGCGTTAAGAGACTGAAGTTTCAGATTAACCAAAAACATGAAATAACGAAGATATGAGAAAGTGATGAGATAGAACACAAACCACCAATGACAAAGTTCTTGAAAGCCTTTGCGAGCTCTGAATGTCCTACTCCTATCACTGGACTTATAACTTTACCATTCTACTCTGACTCAGGCACAAATTGCATCACTGATGTTGAGAATATGACTTGTGTCATAAAACAGCTTGACAGCACTGCACCGGGGATGGACCTGATTACAATAGGAGATTGGAAGATTATATCCCCGAAGCACGACCTTATCACTGCAATATGTAATCATGTATTGAGGAGTGGTGTATGCCCAGAGAGGTGGAAAATATACAGGACAGTACTTATTTTAAAACCTGGAAATCAGGATGAAAGTTTTAAAGCAAGCTCATAGAGGTCTCTGGCAATTATGGATACTGCCTACAGAATCTTCACGACCTTGTTAAACAACCGTCTCTTAGCATGGATAAGGAAGGGTAACCTAATTAGCCCTAACCAAAAGGCAATTGGTATAACAGATGGATGTGCCGAACACAATGCTACTCTACACCTTGCAATTGATCGGGCAAAAAGGAATAAAACCGAACTTCATATTGTTTGGCTTGATATCGCTGATGCATTTGGTTCGTTACCCCATGACCTGATCTGGTATACACTGACTAATATGGGACTGAAAAAAGAAACCATATCTTTGCTTAAAGAGCTTTATAGAGATGTGAAGACCTTCTTTGACTGTAACGGAGTATTATCAAAACCCGTGCCCATAACAAAGGGTGTCAAACAAGGATGCCCACTCTCTATGACCCTCTTCTGCCTCTCAATTGATTACATTCTTAAGACAATACTTAATAATTGTCCCTTCTTTCTTCATAACCTAAACATCAGTATTTTGGCTTATGCTGATGACATAGTCCTCTTGTCAGACTCCTTCAAGGGGATTGAAAACACCTTGCAGGAGACTGTGAAATTGGCTAGCTATGCAAACCTTAATTTTAAGCCGTCTAAATCTGGATACTTATCCATCAACAACATAAACTCTGATATCTTCAAACTTTACTTATACAATGAAGAAATACCCATGATATCGAATGAAAACAGATATAAGTATCTTGGAGTGGACTTCTCCCATAAACGGAATCAGGATATTGACGGACGTCTGGAATCTGCACTTAAACTTACCACAACTCTGTTTAAATCCTACCTACATCCGGCTCAGAAACTTAATGCTTACAAGACCTTCATCCACTCCAAGCTAATCTTCTCTCTGCGGAATTGTGTGATCAGACATAGAATCCTCGGTTGTGACTGAAATCGAATCACAAAAGGACTCCAAAAACAGCTTGGATTCGATCAGAAGATCAAAAGACTTGTGAAGACAATGATTGGCGATAAATTCCAAGCGGTTAGCAATAACTTCCTATATGCACATTGTAAACTGGGAGGACTCGGAATAACTTCGACCTTTGATGAGTACTTGATACAAAGTATTACAGGAATAACCAGACTGTTCAACTCGTCCAACCGCAACTTCAGAGAAATGCTTATTACTGAGCTAGCACTTGCTAGGGGTGATAAAAGCTTTGAGCGGGTCTAAAATGGATGAATGGCGAAGTAACCAAGCAATTCCGTAATACTTCTTTCTTCAAAAATTTCAGAAGTCAGCACTTACTCTTTAAACGAAAATTCTGTATATGCGTTAAGCTGAACTTTGTAGATGACTCTTTTTCACTTGAAATGTCCTACAAAAAACCACTACTTACATTAACGTACAGAACTTAAAAACTCTCTCTAAACAGCTTCACGACTTTGTGGGTCTTTATTATACGGAGCAATGGTGTGAAATTCACGTTCGTGGACACATTGCGGCTGCAATCGGAGACAGCATCACTGCCAAGTACCTAGTCACTAGCGACACGCTTAATGATGCACAATATACCTTCTTAATACGTGTCAGAAACAACCTTCTGAATTTAAACTACAATCCTTACCGTCTGAAGAATAACATCGACACAAAATGCAGACTCTGCCATCTGGACAACGAAACTCAAACCCATGTATTTAATCACTGTCAGGCTAAACCAAATGCTAGGAGAGTCAAACATGAAAACGTCATAGTAAGCATAGTTGCCTTCTTAGAGAAAGTTGGATTTGAGATTGATGTGGAGAAATCGCCAAAATATCTCAAAATACCAACAAAGCTTAAACCAGACATGACAATTAGATCGAGAAGGAACAAAGAAATACATGTACTTAATCTAAAAGTTCCATATGACTCGGTTGAAGGCTTTGATAAAGCTCGAGAACGCAACTATGAAAAATACAATGACCTGGCCTTGGAAATAGGAGATGCCTTCAAAGAAAAAGCTACTGTATCTGCCGTAGTGATTGGATGCTTGGGAACTTGAGACAAGAAAAATAATCCAGCATTGGCAAAAATTGGACTTACTAAAACTGAGATCAAATCTCTGGCCAAGATAGCATGCTCAAAGGCAGTAATTGCGTGCTATCACATCTACCGTGAGCACATCTCATATACAAAGAGTGCCATGGTATTACCCTTCAGTCTTACCTGATAATGATATGCAACAATGCTGGTAATTGCATCGGCATTGTAGATTTGTGTTGAATAGATAAAAAACAAATGGTGAAAAAAATGCTGAGCCCAGCTGGCATGTTTAGCCGAAAGGCCGCGTATTTCGATTAAAAATAACTTTTGAAAAAAAAAAACAAATTATGAGAACTTTTTTGATTTTCTTTTCATTGTCCAATGACATTATATTTATTAAAATTTTTTTTGACCAAAATGTAAGATGCTTTTTAGATATTAAAAAAAATATCATTACTTATTTAAAGTAAAAAATAGTAACAAATTATTTTTATTATAACTCTTCCAAGCGTCATTAAATAAAAATGTCTTTTTCAAAGTATAGTGTAAAATTCACAATGTAAATCGCTTGAAATCATTATGAGTTTTTCATTTTCTTTGACAATAATCGAAGATGACATTAATGAATTTAAGACTTCTGGGGCTTTATGAAATAATTAAATATTAAAATTCAAAAATAAACTAATTATTGTGTATTGTTGAAAATTTTCTAATTGTATTTATACATCGGAAAATCTCCTTAAAAAGAAATTGTTTATCTAACTTAAAAATTAAATATTGTTGGATCAAGACACGATTTTGTTTTAATGAATCGGTAACAGCACGCAAAAACAACACGCAGATATAAAATCAGACCCATAAAACATCAATTAACCATGCTAAAATAAGAGAAAGAAACAATTAACATATAAAATCGAAAAAACAAAAATGTAAATTAAAATAATAACAAAGTGCAACAAGACCGAAATTTGACAATTTACCAAAAAAGCGAAAAGTCCACGAAAGTGGAACTAACATTAAATAATTTGAATTGGAAACAATTCAATTAAAAGTTAAAAAATAAAATTGTTAAATTAAATCACAAAATAATAAAGTTAAGATTAGAATATACCAGAAAATCTTAAGGTCAAATTTTGTTTTACTACATCAAATTTAACACGCAAGGTTAAAGTCATACAATAGGTAAATATACCGATTAATTTTCACAGAATTTTAATCAGTTTCTTTAACTAGAACTCGAAAAACTCGGTTTACCAGTTAATCAGTTGGAATCGGAACACTTTTAATGTGTGTGGAGGAATGTTCGAAATCTTTCTCCATGTCGCGTCCAGACAACTTCATATGAACTATGTTTGGGCATCGGCGTGGGGAAAGGCTTATACTGATATGTTAGGAATGATGTACATGATGCAACGATATATTATATATGCCAGTTGCATATAAAAGTTTTAATTATGAGAGTTCTATGTCGAAATTTTTCCGGCCCACAGCCGACACATCACCGCAAGACAATAAAATATACACACCCCAATCAAACTGTTTAAGTGCGGTGTAAGTCCGCCAATAGTTTGTGCCTGTGAAGGCTACGGCGTGAGAACGCAGTAGCTGAAACGTCAATATTATTCCGTATAGGGGAAGTTGAGTTGAAGTAGGAATAGTCTTTTGGCTAATTCATCATCACTCTCTTCCTAAAAATTCGACCTAAATTATAATAAACCACGTCGGCTCAAAACCAAAACACTGAGTAGTCTAGTGGGCACTCATAGACTCCTAATATCAATATAATTCAACCTAGGATCAATTAAAGGAAGGTGACGGGGAAATTAATGTTGTGAAATCGTTGTTACGTCAGTAATTTGGAATTTTCGAAAAGTAAAATATGAAATTTTGAAGTAAATTTAATAAAAATAAACTGTAATTTTCTAACAACCTTCAAAGTAAAAATAATAAAATCTGCATAACCGTAGGAGTAATCGACCTTTCAAATTGCGTTTATTACTAGGCAATAGTCAGCTAAACCAAAAAAAATTAACCCACCCAAAAAATTCCATCGATCCGTAAGCCATACAAGTTGCAGAGAGTTAACGTTTCCAGTTATAAGGCATTCATTCGATTTAGAACAATCGAATGACAGAACTTACAAATACATATTCAAATGATAAAATGAAACATAAAAGGTTCGAAAATAGGTAAATATTATTACTAAATATGAAATGCATGGGGCATTTAAGAATCACCTTGGGATAGTTCTGTCAGATCATACTAATATACGGTGTAGAAGTCCAAGTGCTGAATTATAAATCTCCCACCTCAAAAATACTCTAAAATGGCTTTCAAAGTCAAAATAAAAAGTAAAACGCATCGAATATAATTACATGTCAACCTTCATCAAGACAATATAACAAATGACCAACACTGGTAAAAAGGATATCACATTAAATGAATTCTTCCAAGTCACTGTATCACGCCTCAGTAATATAATCCACGGAAGCCGAAACAGAGAGGATCAATTGATAGAGTAGCATAAAATAATGTCGAATGAGGGGAACGAGTGGTGTAAAATTCGAGATGCGAAACCAAAATTTATGAACCGCCAATATGATTGTAATGGAGATTGATTACGCTCTGAGACGGCCGATAAGGACCATTCGATCCCGTTGCGATTACTTCAGATGAATAATAGTGACGTCTATGCAAAATACTAAAATAACTATCAGTAAATAATAAGGTCGCAAATAATTACCAAAAGATGAGATTTCATTGAAAATAAGTCCATGATAATAGAATCAAGAAGACCTATCGAGGTAAATAATCCAATTTGCACCCAGTTGAGATGATATTTCATGATAGACAGATCAATAAACTGCCATAAAAAATTAACCCACAAAACTGGGAAGAAATATGCACATATATATGTGACCTCCAACCGCAGTAGTGTGTGCGTAGACGTAAAGTTCAATCTCGGTGCGCACACAGACTACTACCTGACATTTACCTAGACTCGATCAATTAAAACAAATCCGTCTCACCTATTCCGAAATAGCAACACACGGGCACACGACCTCTAGCAATAGCGAGTGTGCTGACAGGGAATTCCAACTTTTTTGTCATACATGTGTGCATCCCCTCTCCTATATAACTGATGTACTTGTCTATCGCATCAATCCAATTGCCCTAAATGAATAAAAATTCGCGATATCTAAATGCGCCAAACGAGGATAAAAATTCGCGATATCTAAATGCGCCAAACGAGGATAAAATCCGCGGTATCTAAACGCGCCAAACTAGGATCTACGAAACACCGAAACGAGCTCAGCAGAGACGAGAAGAAAAATGCAAGAAGGTAACTGTCGTAAATTGTCAGTATGAAATTGATCATTTTCCCGAGTCTTAGTCCCATGAATCGAACGCATGAGACCATGCCCGATTCCCGACGATGACCTTGGCCTGAAGAGCGATAAATCAAATATGTTTTATAAAAATATAAAATACCTTTTTCAACTTATGCTACGAATTCAAGAGTTGCATGCCATTGCCAAGTCCAACCCGTAAGAATAACCAAACTTATTTTCAAATCCCCAACGTGACCTATAACCCACTCCCCGGCTAGATATGTCCGAAAGGATGAGATGCGAACTCCGGTTTTCATGCACCATTGTTGTTCCAGGTGTACACTAGAATAGGAGACAAGTGAAAGTACCATATAGTTTTCATTTTTTGTATTTTTATTTAACAGTAACGCCATTTCATACTTTAATATTTAATTTATTTATTCCATCCTTATGACGTTGATAGTTTGTATTTGTAACATTTAATCCATTTAATCCTCATGATAATAATATTTGTATTTTAATACTTAAAATTTAAACTTTACTAGAGCTAATTAAATGTTTTGGAAGAAGTTGTAAATTTCATTTAAACAACGTTTAGATTCTCTCCCATGTTTTAACCAAATATTTTCTTTAATTTTTATTTATAATGCTTAGAAGTACGATGTGTTAGCACAATAGAAGGTTTGACTATAGACGGATATCGAATACGAATGATAAATGTCTTGATTGATGATGTTTTCATGACCATCTTGTTTAGTTAGTAGTTATTTGTAGATTTCGTGATCAATTAGAATGGAAGTATGCCTGTTGCCAGAAAATTGAATAGTATAAATAACAGATATTTACTCGGGATTGAGCAGTTGATGAGGTGTGAAAACTGGGAGTCGCAATCAAGTCGCGTAACCGTTATAATGTATTCGCGAAATCAAAATAATCCAACGATAACAATAAAAATCCCGATGTGCAAACCCAGATGAATGTACCCGCATTTGGATCCCCAATAAATTGGTTATGCTCCATACAAATCGTCTACACTAGGATCCTACCATAATTTAAGAACGTTACCAACTAATTCCCATAACCCAACGAGACGACCCATAACCGGAAGGACGCAAACCTACCTACATTAATATTAGAGATTTAAACCAATGAATTGTGTTAATAAATGCATCGCTCCTTCAGAAAACTCATGAATCGACGCGTCCCGGATTACGATACGCTTCCCGGCACACTCAGCTGCTCGGTGCCGGCAAGCGATGTCGCACGCAGGATTCTCGATCTCTCTGGTCAGAGAGTCCCGGATGGGAGGCCAAACGGACCTCGTCGATGCCGATCTCCCATTCGTCGCAATGAAACGAGAACCCGGCCGAAACCCGGCACGGGAAATCAGAGGCCAAGCTGAATTTCTACTCGCTCGATTAGAAGAGTATCAGAGACAGACGGATCACCAGGTCGAGAAAGCAAGACAGTATCTGGAGAAAGTGAATCGAGATATCGCGGCCGGACTAATTCC
The DNA here is from genome assembly GCA_022537955.1 of Schmidtea mediterranea. NCBI lineage: Eukaryota > Metazoa > Platyhelminthes > Tricladida > Dugesiidae > Schmidtea > Schmidtea mediterranea. Next base: position 17,417,333 of record CM039679.1, read on the forward strand.
GAGTACGGACAAGTACGCCCGGCCGAAGAAGACCTCGTTCAACCTGGACGATCCCAGATTGAATGTGAATGCTACAGCGATCAACGTGGTAGTTCCACGCAAGATCTTGACGAGGGAATCGAAAAGAACGGGCGAACAGTCAAGCGTTCACCGTGAGCATCCATATACTCGTTTTTATCCGAGGAGAAACACTAATCGACACCATCCAAGAGCCGGTTCTCCTTGATTTTGTATTCAAAATATATTCTTTTAGATTTTTCCTTTGCTTAATTCATTAATAACTACAAATTCAATAGAAAATAAATAGCTCGAACCCCATAAGACCCATTCCGCCGACCTAAGAGCCATAATTAAAATACTACTATTTACGATACATGAATTAATGTCGAGTTTCTATTATATATATAAATCCTTATCAAATCCTACAGCAGGAACTAATGCGGACGCGGAAAACGAATGCATGGGTTTACCAACAGATCCTTTAGCTAACCAATGAGATCCAGCAAATCAAAGCCACCTGGGTGGAGCCAGGCAAGGTAAAACGTATTTACCAAAAAATGACAGCTTCACAGAAGGGTTTGGCTGAAGAGAAGCAACTCAACCAAAACCAGAAGACTCAAATTAGAGGCCTGTAGGTAGCGTTATCGGCGTGGCAAGATGGCGCGGCGGTAACCTACCCTTTAGTATTCGTCCCAGCACAATTGACCTACAGGGATGCCACAGCCGTTGCGAAGCCTGCCACTAAGCCACCCCAACATCGGCCAGGGAGATCAGAGCGTGCCAAGCGTCGCGCCGCTCAAATGAATGATGAATAACTCTATAAAAATGATCCGCTTGTTATTTAATAAATAATGATGATTGATTTCCGAGATCTATATGACTTATACTGATAAAAATAGCGAATTCGAATCATAAATAAATTGAATAATAAGTTAAATAGCACAAGACACATTAGAAAGAGACCAGGAAAAGAAAAAGCGCACATGAACCTTCTAATGGTAGTGCATTGAACCCAGTTTGAGATCGGGCCAGAGTAGTTCCTGTGTGGCGCTCACCTCTGGAGATATCAAAACCAGTGGTTGCATTACCAACGTTGCCTAGCGATGGGTAACCATTGAGGGCGAAGAAAAAGTTATATCTGGGGTTAAGGTTATTCAAACCCTAAACCCCAAATATTTTAGTTTTGTAAATTATTTATTTTGAACGTTTTAAACATTAAAAGTTCCAATAAACACTGTAACTTTAATAAACGCCATGTTAGATAGAACAAGAACATCTATTTATTATAATTACTTTGTAACATTAAAAATTTTCTGAGTTTTGAAAATCGGCTGATGCGAAGTTATTTTATAAAATTTATTTGAAATTTCTCCATTATTAATTAAATTATTTAAAAATCAGATTTATAATATTAATCCTCACAATAAATAACACAAATTTTTGGATAGAATTCTCTTTAATAAAAAACATAATAATTAATAATACGATGAATGACAATAAAAATGATCATTTTACTAATTGTTTAAATATTTAATTCTTGCATATTTTTAAATGTGATATATTAAATTATAAACTTATATAAAATAAATAAAATAAATTTCTTGGATGCAACATACAATTTACATGTTGATTTTTATATTTAACTTTTAGGTTAAAATTCTAGTGAAGAATGCTTATATTAAAATTAATAATTTGCTTCCTAATTATTGGCCTTTATTTAACATTTGATGGTAATAACAAATAAACTAATTTTTAAAAAAAGTTATTCTAGATAAGTTTTTATGTCGACTTTGTGGTGAATCTATAGTGGCTAATCAGTTTATATTAAATAAATATAGTCAACATGCAATTAATAATCGAAATTATTCAATAAATTCTAATCAGACTTTGTTATTACAATATTTTCGCAACCCTGAAGGTAATTAAGTATATAATATATCTAAATTTTAAACATAAATTTATTTATGTTTAAGTGAATAATTTATACATTATAAATGTCATTTTAGGTACTGTTTTTGAAGTTGCTACTTATTATAAAGCAAATGCAACAATAATTGGACAGGTGAAAAGATAATTACTATTAAATTCATTAATTAGTAAATTTCAGGGTACACCCGAGTTTTCTTGGTTTGAAAATTATTCCTGGAGTGTTATATTGTGTCCTCGCTGTTCCACTCATTTAGGATGGTAAGAATAAAAATTGACCAGACTAAATTTTAAAGTTGATCTATTAAGGTTTTTTAAAAGTTATACCGACCAATTTTACGGAGTGATATTTTCTAAACTTGTTCCAGTAACTTGTAAATTCTTTATTATATTTACAATTTAATTTAATTATTGATTATCACATTTATTTTATATTAAGCAGATTATCACATTTATTACTCGGCACGATTTAGTTATTCATCTCGCAACTAATAATTTCATATTAATCACAATAATATTAAAAATAATAATAATAAAAAAAATAATAACAATAATTATGATAATAATAATAATAATAATAATAATAATAATAATAATAATAATAATAATAATAATAATAAGAAAAAATAATATTAATAATAAAAATAATAATAATAAAAAATAATAATAAATAATAATAATAATAATAAATAATAATAACAAAAAATAATAATAATAATAAAAATTCTTTTTTGTTGATAGAGAAATCATTTATATAAAATGATAAATAAAAAAATGGTCAATAAAAAAATAATAATAAGAAAATATAATAACAATAATATTAATAATAAAAATAATAATTATAATAAAAATGATAAAAAAATAATATTAATAATAAAAATAATAAAAAATAAATAATTATAATAGAAATTATAATAAAAATGATAAAAATAAATAAAATAATAATATTAATAAAAATAAATAAAAATAAATAATAATAATAATAATAATAATAATAATAATAATAATAATAATAAAAATAATAATAATAATAAATAAATAATAAATAATAAATAATAAATAATAATAATAATAATAATAATAATAATAATAAATATAATAATAAATAATAATAATAATAATATAATAATAATAATAATAATAAATAATAATAATTAATAATAATAAAAAAAATAAAAATAATAATTATAAAAATAATAATAATAATAATAATAATAATAATAAATAATAATATAATAAATAAATAATAATAATAAATAATAATAACAAAAATAAAAATAATAATTATAATAATAATATAATAATAATAATAATAATAATAATAATAATAATATAATAATAATAATAATAATAATAATAATAAATAATAATAATAACAAAAATAATAACAAAAATAATAATAATAATAATAATAATAATAATAATAATAATAATAATAAAAATACTTTTATGTTGATAGAGAAATCATTTATATAAAATGATAAATAAAAAAATGGTCAATAAAAAAATAATAATAAGAAAAAATAATAACAATAATATTAATAATAAAAATAAAATAAAAAATAATAATAATAATAAAAATAAATAATAATAAAAATGATAAAAAAATAATAACAATAATATTAATAATAAAAATAATAAAAAATAAATAATTATAATAGAAATGATAATAAAAATGATAAAAATAAATAATAATAATAATAATAATAATAATAATAATAATAATAATAATAATAATAAATAATAATAATAATAATAATAATAATAATAATAATAATAATAATAATAATAATAATAATAATAATAACAATAACAATAATAATAATAATAATAATAATAATAATGAATAATAATAATAATAAATAATAATAATAATAATAATAATAATAATAATAATAATAATAATAATAATAATAATAATAATAATAATAATAATAATAACAATAACAATAATTTATAAATAAATAATTAAATAAATTTGGCAACGATTTAATTAGACTTTTTTAAATATTAAAAGATAACGCCAATAAAAAACCTTTCGTATTTCGATAGCACAGCTATCATCTTCAAAACCAACTAAAAATATTATGAATTAACATTTAATTTAAAAAATTATTTTTTATTAATTTAATTTTTTAATAAATAAATATTTTTAAAAATATATTTAATTCACTTTTAATTATTTTAAAATTTTCACTTATATTCTAATTTTTAAAAATTAATGTAATTTAAAATTTTCAATTATTTTAATAATATTAAAAAAACAAACATGATTTAACATACGTAAACTATTAAAAAACATTCAAAACATTCGTAGTCACAGCACTCTGCACATTAATCTTTGGATCCAATGACCTTATCAGCAATGCTTCACATATCACTCGTTCCCAATAACTATTAAAACTTCTCAACAAAATTCTAAAATCAGACATTCCTATATCACTTTTACAGCCTCTATTGTGTTCACTAATATTGGTCAAACCCTTCAATCGACATTGCTCTAGAACTCGAGTACAGAGATGACGGGAAGTCTCTCCAATGTATGTGGCATTACACCCATTACATGTAAATTGATAAACGAGATCAGAACACAATCCAACCGGAGTTTTTGATTTATTAATATAAACATATTGCGTACCTTACACGAATTAGAGACGATCTTATACTCTAAATTTCCTATCAGTTTACCCAACTTCCTCTTATAATTTGTAAAGCCTTCAGAGTACGGCAATACATCCTGACAGTTTTTCACTTATTTTTTATAATAAATATTATGTCTCCAAAGTCTTCTAACAGTAGTAATTAGCGAAAAAATAACTAAATGAACTATTAATACTTATTAGATATTACTATAATTATGATTGTTACTAAGTTTAGTAATTTTCGGCTACTTTTAGACCTATTATAAATGCCGTAAAAAATAGTTGATATGACAAATAGTATAAATTTGGGTAGTAGTTCAGCTAAGTTAGAACTAAAATAAGCTGGTGTGTCAGATATATTGTGTTTCTAAAAAATGGGAAACATTTTTCTAAAGAAGTGTTTCATTGACAAATTTCGTTCAGAAATTATCGATTCGAAATAATTTCTTCCAATTAACAATTGGTTGGAATTTTATTTTAAAACTTTCGTTTCTGAATTTCGGAATATTGAGGATTTAAGTCAATTTAACTAAAAATGATTATTTTTCTGTTTTATCTTGTTGATGGCTACAAAAATAAATAAAACACTTTTTGGTAAGATCAAAATATTCGTACTGTTATATCATGTTTTTTTTATTAAGAAGCGAATTTATACGGCTTTAGTAGCGTCGTGATGTAACTTTTGAGGGCCCTGCGCAGATACTGATTTTTTAAAATGTTTTGTTAAATTCATTTTTGATTTTAATTAAAAAATAATACAAAGAAATTATAGTACAATTTTTCTCGCTCGTGGTGGGTTACAGGGTTTCGCTATTTGTTTAAACCATCTTATTGTTACCCCGGTAACGCCATATAAATATTACTTTGACTACCACTCGGCACCCGTTGCTAGGCAACGTTGGAAATGTGTTCGAGCGGGCGGTTTGTCCGCAAAATGTGAGCGCTATTTCTAATGCTGTAATTGCTCGGACAACCCTTGGGTTCAACGAGCCGTCGTTAGAAGACACTTGCTCGATTTTCGATGAATGGCCCCTCTCTGTCACGAGTGTAGTATTGGAGTGTAATGATGAATAACAGGGATTCTCTCATGATTCTTGGGCTACCATATACATAAGTCTAATGCACTCATACAACAAGACATGTATTAATTACAAACTACACCGCCTTCAAGCTTTGTTTAGGCTTAGTTAATAATCGAGCGGCTCGGCGCCTGGCTCTTTCTTTACGTCCTGGACGATAGTTAGTAGTTGCTGTCGCCACTGGGGTTGAGGCCGATGCTGGATTGGTCACCGACTCCCGGTAAGCTAACTGAGCCGGTGCAAAAACGAGAGGGTAAGTGACGGCCGCTCCTTCCTGACTGGCCGACAGGGCAACCTCCAGTCCTCGTATTTGCGTTCGCAGACTTTGATTTATCTGCTTTTCCTCTGCCCATCCCTTTTGAGCAGCTGTGAGTCTCTGGTGTAGCGGTTTTATTTTGGCTGGATCCACCCAGGTGGCTCGGGTTTGGTGTACTTCTCGAGTCAGCTGGATGATCTGATCGTACAGGGTCTTGTTATTTTGCTGTGCAAGGGCCAGTTCCGTTCGTAACAATTGCAGGGAATCCATTTGTGGAATTAATGACATAGAGAAAATGGTTATAATCACAGCATTAAGAAGCATAACGGGAATTAAACATAAGCTTCCTTGACAAATTGTTATAACACCAAACAGAACAAAGTTGAATGCTAACAGGACTAATTATTTATTTTAACAAAAAAAAAATCAAAAAAACTAGGTCAATTTAAGATAACAGCATCAGATGTCCGTAAATCCTCTCGCTACCCATTCCTCCGGGGAGCAGTTCGAAAAGATCATTACCGGTCGTTTCGTATTACGAACCCGGTTAGTCCTGGTCACCTGAGGGTCCTTCCTGTTCTCACCCATCTCCTCATTGGTACATCCGTTTATTGGTCTACGCGATAGTGGGTGGCGATAGGCGGCAGCAATCCGGCCAGTTTCGATATCCTCTTCAATGTTCGCCAGACATTGACGGGCTCGGACCACCTGTCTTTGATGGTTGAGAAGGCTATCGAGGAGGCGACGGGCGTGCTCATGGATCTCTTGAGCTGGATTTTACTCCTCCCAGAGCTGTTCCGATACCTCGGGATTTCGGTTATAACTTTCCGGTTGTCCACTGTTTTGTCGGGGTTCGAGTGGGGGGAACTCGAGACCTCTGGCTTGTCGGAACTGCCTCCACGCTTCTCTCCGTCGGTCGGCGAGTTGGATAGGGATAAGATCCGGATCTGAGCGTCCTTAATAAGGTTATAATTAGCACAAATTCCTTTGAAAATTAAACAATTAAGCACTAATAGCGGAGAAAAGATAAAAGTTGTCAATATACGTACGGATGTCCCTGGTTTTACCTGACTAGGCATGTCTAATTGTTGGAGTATTATAATTATTTGATGCGGAGTCTCGAACTTAGTGTTCGAAATTGCAGGATGTAATAATTTGATGAACCTAGTTCGGTAAGGTTCAATTAAGCACACTTTATACAATTCTCTAGCTATTTATTAGAGAAATTCAAAGAAAAAAGGTTTTTTATTTAGCGCTGTTCGTGATGGTTACCCCATTTATGCTGACAAGTTTTAGGTTAATAGCAGATAACTCCGACTTTCCATTACTAACCTTTTCCCATCTTCAAACTCCACCTGTGTATGACCAAGCCGAATTCGTGAGCTACATCCATCTTATTATGTTGGCTGACCATTGTCTAATAAAGAAAATTATCCTCATTTCCACGCGACATCGATAATAAAGAAAAACAAATCCACTTGCAATGGAATTCAACGTTTCGCTCTTAACATCTTGTTATATATTATTTTTAAACGATTTAAGTCGTTTTAATTTATTCTAAACAAGTATTACCTATATTCGGTAACTTACAATCCATAAATGGGAAAAGACTAAAGTCCTAAAATTATGTTACATAATTACAAAATGAATATAAATCAGGAAAATCCAAACATAAGGAAATTGTTATCCTAAATTTCAAGTACCTTAAAAATAATATATGAATAAAAATATTGACGGTAAGTTTTAATACCAAACCGCTTATAAAATATCGCGATATCATTACGATATATAAATATAAACAAATATTAAATCTACAAACTTCTTATATAGTATGAAAAATCATAACTACTTATGTATTATGTTGGGCCAGAACGTAAACGGCCTTGGAAAATGTTTAAATGGATCAGAAACACACACGCAAAAATAACACGCAATTTAAATAAACCCACTGAAACATCAAGTAAACCCGATAAAATCTGAGAAAATAAAAGAATTAAATATAAAATAATAAACATAAAAATAAATTAAAATATTAACAAAATGCACCAAGATTCGCACGATACCTATACAAATATAACAAGAAAAACACAACAAATTCGACGAAATTGAAAAAATCAATTAAAGTTCATTAAAGTGAAATTTAAATCGAAAAATTGAATTAGTAATAATTCAATAAAAATTTTAAATAAAAAATTATAAAAATAAATCGAAAAATAATAAAAATAAATAATAGAATTTGCTAGAAAACAACAAGGTCGAATTTTGTTTTACTGCATCAAATTTCACACGTCACACAAATAGGTATATATACTGATCCATTTTCACATTTAACTAACCATTTTTTCAAACCAAGTTTGAACTTGAACCATTTTGAAAACCATTTTGAAAATCTACCATTTTCAGATTCCAATTTTGAACTTTAACCATTTTTGAAAATTGTGAATCGTTGTTAAAACTATTTGTAAACCATTTTTCAGATCAGTTTAGAACCATTTCGAGAATTTGTTTTATTATTCTAGGTGAGAAATATTTATGTTGGAGCCATCTTTCCACACCACGTTCATAGCATCTCTGTAGAGCCCTGCTTGACGGCGGTGTGGGGAGAGAGGCATTTATGTTTTCTATTATGACATTTTATGTTTTGTATGAAAATTTTGGAATGGTCATGGAGGGTAATTTCTGTTATTTTGTCCTAATTAATAAATATTATTAATATATTTAAATTATTCTACATATATCTAACTTATTTTATATGCTTTTATAAATTTTAATGTCGAAATTTTTCCGGCCCACAGCCGACACATCACGCAAGATAGTAAAATCAACATAGTACAGATGCATGTAAGTGCGTGGAAAATCGCCAATGATATGTACCCGTGAAGACTCAGCGTGCGCAACGCAGCGGTCGTAACGTCAATATTATCCCTATAGCTGAAGCGAGAAATAAGGAAGAAGTCTCTGGCTGCTTCCTCGTTTCTCAATTCTGTAAAATCGACCTAAAATTATGTTACATACGGCTTAAAATCATCACACCGAGTAGTCCAGTGGGCACTCAGTAAATATAATATGAACACAATATGCGTCTAAGGCCTATTAAAGGGAAAGGGTACTCGGGTTAAATTAACTGAAATCGTTGTTATAACTATTTTGATTGACATTTTGAAATAAATAAAATTTATTGGGAATCATTGAATTCGATTAAATTGAAATTATTAAAAATAACCATTAATTGTAAAAGTAAAGTATTTTATTTGGATTAACATTTTGAAATAAATAAAAATTATTGGGAATCATTGAATTCGATTAAATTGAAATTATTAAAAATAACCATTAATTGTAAAAGTAAAGTGTTTTATTTGGATTAACATTTTGAAATAAATAAAATTCATTGGGAATCATCGAATTCGATTAAATTGAAATTATTGTTAAAAATTAAAGCAACCATTGATTGTAGAAGTAAAGTGTTTTATAGCTAAAAATCTAAGTAAATGTTGGGTAAAGATAATTTAAACGCTCGTAAATTATTGATTAGGGTATTAGCAAATAATTTCATCAGTTAGATTATTATAATTCATTTCAATAAAAGCAATCCGATCTTTGGGTAAGAACGAGTAATGCGTTGATCTAATCCAAATCAACCCCGATAAAAATGAAAGCAACTGAGAATCGAATTCATTGATTTCAAATAAAGAAACGTATCAATTAAAGGTGAAACGATTTTCGAATAACAGCATGAAATCCCTTAATTAAATTGTTGATTAAAGGTCCAAATTTTCATTGATTAAGCGAAGGAAAAGTCTTAAAACAAAGTAATCATTTAGTTAAATGTTGAAAACTATTGATAAAAATAAAATAATCTGTTGATTGATAATCCAAAACTTCATCGATTAAATAAAAGGAGAAACGTTAGGAATTAAAACTTTATTATAACGAAATCGTTAGTTAATTGCTAAAATTATTCATTGATAAAAGGAAAAATTACGGATTAGAAATAAAGCCCTCATTTGGTTGAAGCTCGAATACGTTCGATAATAATAAAATAATTTGTTGATTAATAGTACAAACTCATTGCGTAATAAACGGAGCTTTTCCTTTGATTTAATTAGATGGATTAAAATATATAAATTCCTCACTTAAAACTTAGCAATTCAGAATAAAATGGGGTATAAAATATTATTCACTGACCAAAATAAAATAAAGTCTGATTAACATAAAGAAATCGTGATTAAAAGAACCAAAATGAATGAATCAACAAATGAATGCCAATCCGTTATTGAATAAAATTGACAAAAACCCAAGTTAACACTATGGTAAAAAGGCAGGGATAAAATCGAAAATGATCCGAATTGGAAACGCGAACCGGCTAATAATATTAGATGCAACTTGACGATAGCCATTCAGTTTAGAAAGACTTTCTCGATATCTGACGAATATCCTGACGCCAAACGAATAACTATAAAGTTAATAAATACACCAACGAAATCACAAGAAATTAACTTACGACGCGCGTAAAATCCGATATAGTCCAACTTAGACGAATAAACATATCAAAAGATGAATATCAAAGTGATGCTTGATAAGGAGTCCCATCATTAGAAAGTCTACGCGCACTCCGCAACCGAAAATTGCACTAAGTCGATAATAGAAGTCGCCGATCGATAACTAAATTAACTTGAGAGAATCAACCGGAAACCGGAAACCTACCTTAAATGAATCTAACATCCGCTTGATCGAAGGGATTGACGTTTCCGCCAACATCGTCCTGACAGGATGTGACTAACTTGAATATCGTCGAATTAAGTACAACCGGTAAACTTTAACTCTGTTTCGAATAAACATTAGCATCATAGAACAGCGGATTTTAGAATTAGTTTAATCAATATCGATGTTATGTATTAGTAAATTGTAACTTCATGTTAATTAATATGACGTTTATATATTTAATAAATTTCAGAATTAATCTCAAACAGCAGTAGGTAGTTGGTAACCCTCAAATCAACCTCAATATCTGATAACATCGCGGATCCTTTGAGTTTTGAAACTGATTTGTAACAGATAGTATCCCTAAATACTTAGTAAATTTTAAATGAATCTTAATTAGTAGTAATTCCATCCACTTAACAAACATTAACGCCCGATAGATAGTGGATTTTCGACTCACCCATCTGCCCAACACTAAAAATATTATCTAACACGTTCTAATTATTACCATCATTAACAAGAGTTATGAGGAGTTAGCCAACAGAATACATCACACCAGGGACGCACAGATAAATAACCTTAGTCGTTTCGAGTTGTAATACTAATCAAGCTAGTAGAGTGTAATCGGTCTAAGAGCAATAATATAATCAACGTTTAGTCTAGTATTATTATAAGCCGACGACTTAATCGAATTTGATAACGATAACAATTTAGATATGCCTATCGACCAAATCACCATTCAAGTAGCAGAGGAACCACACCCAGGAGAGGTACCAACAGCCGCCGCGACCACCGAACAACTTCCACCCCGGCGGTCACACCCGACTACTTGGCGATTGTTGGGTCTCAAATCCGATCCCTGTGGACTCGCCGGACAACAATACCCGGCGAAGAAATATATGATCACGCCAGAAATCTCCTCACCTTCTGGGAACAAGTACAAGAGCAAGTGGACCTCAATGTGGTCAAAGCCCGGATGTACCTCACGAACGTGGAGGAGGACATCCGCGTCGGGCTCATCGCGGAGGCATACCCACCTCACCCAGTCCGCGACACCCGACGGCCCTATACAGTGGCGGCTCTGAAGAGGAGTTTAGAGAGAGAATCCCCGGAAGATGTACTATAGTAATGACGAAGTGTTGTAGAAATTGATTTAAATATTAAGTGTTATTGTTTTTCTTATTCGTTATTATATCTCTTAGATAAACTAACTTCATACAATTTGTTTAATTAAATAATAAAACTTTGATTTAATGAAGACAAAACAGAATTTAAATGCTCTCCTATTATAGTGATGTCATCCCTACAACTTCTACAAGCGGAACTGGAACGAGCAAGACAATCGAACGCAGAGTTACTCGCCCAAATCCTTCAATTAACTCGAGAGGCTCAACAGTTGAAAGCAACCTGGGTTGATCCAACAAAAATAAGAGCTGTATACCACCGACTCACGGCGGCACAGAAAGGATGGATAGAGGAGCGGCAGCTCAATCAGAGTCTGCGCACTCAAATTCGGGGACTCGAGGTCGCCCTAGCAGTATGCCGGGAGGGTGAAGCGGTCACTTATCCGCTCATCTTCGCCCCAACCCAAATGCCGCAGACAACCACCAAGCCAACAGAACAACCCATCAATAATCGTCGACCGGGACGTAAGGAACGTGCCCGACGTCGAGCAACGCAGCTGCAAAACGCCAAACAATAAATATTCCATATGTGATTAATTCAAATAGAGTAGTTTTAGTCTTAGTTGAGTCGTTTCTTTGAAATTGCATGTCAGTATTGTCACAAGTAACCTTATTACGTCTCAGTTTTCTACAGTCAATTAAGAATGAATCCTGTATAGTTATGAGGGACAGAGCTAAGCGAGCACAGGTCTTCTATCGACAGCTCGTGAACCCGAGGATTGTCCGAGCAACTACAGTACTAGCACATGGTACTCAATTTTTGCGGGCAATCCACCACTTGAACACATTACCAACGTTGCTTAGCAACGGGTGCCAAGTGGCGATCGGTATCATTTTGTATGGCGTTACGAGGGCAACCACCGACTAGTTCAAACAAACAATGAAACCCTGTAACCCACCAATTACAAAAATAAGAAAATCATTACCTATGATCTGTGGGTCGGAATCTGGTACCGATCCTTCACTGGAAGTGCTGGTCGAGGCATGTCTTTTACGAGAAACTTGTTGTAGATTCATCTTTAATCCGACAATGCTGATCGCGGTGTCTATATCCAATTTATTGTGGGTGTTTATGTCTCGTGCTAGTACATTAGTATAACCACATTTGACTGAGAGGGTGCGCGATATCCGCCATTCGGCGAGAGATTTTGATATCATTTTGGCGGGTAAATGATTGATTTCTTAATTCCTCGATTATACATTTTGTCTAGCCGGAGACGAAAAATAAACAAATCGATGGTGAGGTAGCGGATTTGTGAACCTGACCGGTGTGTCGATGTCTAATTTTAACTGGCCACTGCCAGATTTCCTCTCTCTCTCCGGGTTGTGGTGCGATCGGGTGATTATTGATCAAGTTGATTTATCGTAATTGTGATCACTTATCGATTGGCTAAGTTGACAATTCACAGTTCAATCTCTACTAAGGTTCTTATTGGCATCATTTCCGATCAACAAAATTTTATGTTATGCGGTTTAGGTTCGTCTTGCTCGATTTAAGTCTAGTACTGAAATTTTCCTGGGAGGAAAATACTATGGGTATGGTTGAGGTGGCGCACATCGGTTGGGTGGACAAAGGTATTGGCAATCTCGTCGGTTTCTCTGTTCGTGAGGGTTATATAGTAATGGGAGGTTGGTCATTTTCTCGGAGCTGGGCATTAGTTTATTAATATAATTTGTTTCAGGTGAATCGCTTATTAATTAATATTATCATGATTTCAATATTGGGTAATTTTAATCTATTCAAATTAAATTAGTTCATGATTTTAGAACAATTACGGGTAGGGTTGAATTCTTATCACCTTCGGGACGTATGGAATTCTATCCAGTTGGGGAGCTGCAATTCAAGTCTCATAGCTTTGGATTCAAAACTTTTAACACTCTATCGAATTTATCTCTGTGCTTTTCTTACATTTTAGTTTTTGGATTTATGATTTTAATTTCCTTTTATGGGGATATAATTTGTGCTGAGGTCGGGTTCCGACAATGGGATTTGAAAACTCTGGGTGATTTGGATTTTATCTTTACAATTTTGGTTTGAGTTTTTATTACCTTGATTTACTTCTACCATACTACCTGGCCGTCGATGGATGCCAATTGAATGTTACTGATTATTCACTAGTCCAATTTATCATTATCACTTATTCGCAAACGACTATGGTATTGGCGTGAGTGTGAAGCAATAGTAAAAATTTTCCACTTCGTTTTCCTAGAGGCATCCTTATCGAATCATCAATGACTATGTGTATTTAAATTTATCGTAACCGGTTTATTATGACTTGATTATCGTAAGTTCGTGATTGTCGCGTGCTGATTTAGGGTTAACTTAGTCGGTATTAATACCTCGTAATTTACAATTATTAACATGAATTTATAATTAATAACAACGATTTCATTTTTATTTAATTAACCGTCACCTTCCCTTAATTGACCTTAGGCGCATTTTGTGTTCATATTATATTTAGCGAGTGCCAACTGGACTACTCGGCGTGGTGATTTTGAGCCGTGTGTAGAATAATTTAGGTCGAATTTAAAGAAAACTAGAAACGAGGAAGTAGCCAAAAGACCCCTTCCTTATTTCTCCTTTCTTCTATAAGGAATAATATTGACGTTCCAACCCCTGCGTTCCGCACGCCGGGTCTTCACGGGCATAGATCATCGGCGATATTCCACGCACTTAGACGAATCTGAATAATGTGTGGATTTTACTAACTTGTGATGTGTCTTGGCTGTGGGCCGGAAAAATTACGACAATAAAACGATTATTTTCATGAAAAACAAGTTAATTTTAAGCATTATAAATATTTATTAATATTAATCAATATACAAATTACTTGACCAAAAATCATCATAAAAATAACATAAAAATACATCTCCCCCCACGCCGACATCCAAGCAGAGCTCTACCGAGGTTGCGAGGACGGGACGTGGAGAGAGAGTTTCCAAATAAAACTTCTGCTCACCTAAAAGTAGATTTTTTAAACAAAAGATTCAAAAATGGTTTTTGGTTTGAAAAAATGGTTAAATTTTATGTGAAAATGCATCGGTATTTATACTTATTTTCTGTCCCTAACCTCGCGTGTTATTTTTGATTTAGTAAAACAAAATTCGACCTTGTTATTTTCAAGTGTATTCTAATCTTTATTTTTATTATTTTTTAATTTATTTTGATAATTTTCTATTTAAAATTTTTATTGAATTATTTATAATTCAAATTCTTTGATTTAAATTTCATTTTCATGAAATTTTATTGATTTATCAAATTTCGGTCGAATTTGTTGGGTTTTCATGTTATGTTTGTGCTTGTATCGTGCGGATCTTGTTGCATTTTGTTATTATTTTAATTTATTTTTATGTTTATTTATTTTATATGTAATTATCTTTCTCATATTTGATAGGGTTTAGTTGATGTTTTAATAGGTTTGAGTTTAAATTTGCATGTTATATTTGCATGTGTGTTACCGATTCATTTAAACATTTTACAAGGCCGTTTGTGTTCTGGCCCAACACTCGTTTGCTGGATAATTCATTAATTTTATCGTTGTAATCAATTGTTCTAGCTCTTGTATTTTCCATCAACAGTATGCAAAAACAACTAAATTATTACAAATATTTTTTTCAAATTAAACCGTTAGATTTTTTGAAAGTTAAACGAATTCTGAATTTTCAACTTTAAAAATTTAAAACTCCAAATTAATATTTATTAAAATCCTTGTTAACCAAAAAATTCAATATAAAATATAAAGCAAATAATTTTTTCATCATTTAACATAATAGATAATGATCAAAATCCCTTGAAAAAGGAAGTGCCGAAAAGTTGTGAATATCAGTAAAACATCGATAACATTACTGATTCATAGTCAAAATAAATTCTCAATGTCATTGAAATATAAAAATAAATCCGAGGTGAAAACCAACAAGTTCTAAAAATCTTCTTGGCCCAACATTAGCAATGGGTACTGAATGTTAGAGAACACTAACTATTGTATGTAGGTTTCGCTGATAACAGCAATTAGTGAATGAAATGTTAAGAGGTCCTGTAAATCGCCATATTATATAAATTGGAGTCAGACATTTTTTATTTAAATCAATTATCTCCATTGATCTTTAAAAATATGATAATAATGATAATGATGATAAAATTTATTTTAAATTAACTAATGTATAAACTACATACATAGAATTTATTTTAGATGCAGCTCAATCATTATTTCCAAGTTTATAGCAGAATTAAATGTCACATTATTTGGCTGAGGATTTCATAATATATTTTAGTGGTTTTATAATTTTTCTTTTAATCGCTTATGATATTTTACAAAAAGACGGTTTCTGATAAGTTATTGGTTTTTGGACGATTTCTTTGAATTCCTCAATTTGAGGCTCATTTTCCAATTGTGGCCAATGTTGTGAAACCAAACGATTGTCGTTGCAAAGTAAATGAAGTTCTAAATCTGATATTGGTTCAAGCAAATCTCGGAGTCTATCACATAGCAATATTGAATTATAATTAAGTTTCGATTCGATTTTACTCACGTCTGGCGGTGGAAATTTCCGGCATTTGGTGCATAATTCACGGTCTGTTGCTTCACATAGAAATAATCCTACTTCGTTATTTTTGAAAGGGATTTTAATTGCTGTTGGTGTTTTGGATCCATAATCAGTATAATCTATTATTTCCAATAATTTGTTGATATTCATTTGTTAATAGTGGTTGATGATCTGTTAATCAATTTATCACTGACATTTACCTTTATTATTTATATATTGGTTAAGTGTTTTCTGATTTGAAAATATATTAGGCCATTATTTACAAAATTACAACCACAAAAAGTGATTCTTTTTATAACAGTGGATAATATTCATATTTTAGAGCAAAATATATTGTTTGAATGTCAATAACTTTAAAATCTTAAACTAATTGTATTAATGAACACAATTAAAATGTAATAATTAATTACAATTAGAAATGGTGGGAATAAATTTTTTAGAAAAAACTTTTTTAAATAATCAACATTTGGAATATAATGAAGTATTTTACATATTTCTATTTCGCTTTTTACTAATATTAATCAAGGACTTTTTTGTTTTTTACCTCTGATTTCTTTATAAATGACATAATATTTACGCTCAGCTACTATTATATCCGAAGCAAAACACAAAATTAAAAAATGGTCAACTCTTCAAAACATAATCTGATTTCATTATATCAGAATTCGTTCTAAAACTTCTATGTCGAAATAAGGAGCAATTATCACCAAAGATTTATTTATCACAAAAGTGATATTTTATACGAGGCAAAGTTGAATTCGAACTTACATCACGAATTAATAAAACTAAACACCGTGAATACTCAGATGTATAAGTTACACAACATCGAATTTGAATCTAATAATACCGAATAAGGATTTAGAAAATATGTTGAGGATGATCACATATGGAGTTAACTACAATCCGTTATTCTTTTCCCAATACTTAGCTGCTAAAAAGCTATCTGACAAATTTATGGTTAATAGAAATCAAATTAATTATTCAATCAATTAATACCACTTAAAAAATTTTATTATATAATCTATTATGAAAAGCATAAATGGATAAAACATTTTATTATGTGGGGTTAGTAATGTCAATGACCTCTACCTCGACCCCAATCATAGAATTTCTATATGCATGCCACTGATTACCCGTCGCTACGCAATGTTGGTACTGTAACCAATGGTTCTGAGACCGTCAAAGGTGAACTTATTTCCCAAAACTGCTAAGACCCGATCTGAAGCTGGTTCGGCGAGCTACCGATGGAAGGTATGTGCTCGTCTTGCTTATTTAGGTCCCTTTCCTCATATCCTTCTTACTCAATTAAGATTTCACGTTATACATATAACTCTTTTCAAATTTGTCTTATAAAACGACCAAATTAAAACGTAAAACTTTTATTTACAATATAACACACTTTTCATTAGGTTACATCGCTCACATAACCGGCAAATTATTCTTTATTCTGTTTCTGCAGCTTTTGGCGTGCTCGCTCGGCTCTTCCTGGTGTTGGGCCAGAACAAGGTTTTGTTTAATTGAATCGGTAATAGCACGCAAATACAACACGCAGATTTAAAATCAGACCAATAAAACATCAACTGACCACTTCAAAATATGAGAAAGAAATAATTAAAATATAAAATCGAAAACTTTAAAATAAACTAAAATAATAACAAGTGTTGGGCCAGAACACAAACGGCCTTGAAAAAATGTTTAAATGGATCGGTAACACACATACAAACATAACATGCAAATTCAAAATAAACCTATTGAAACACCAATTAATCCCACCAAAATATGAGAGGAAAAACAATGAAATATAAAATAATAACAAAAATGCAACAAGATTCGCACGATACAAATACAAATATAACATGAAAACCCAACAAATTCGACCGAAAATTAATAAATCAATAAAAGTTCATGAAAATGAAACTTAAATAAAAAATAATAATAAAAATAAAGAATAGAATACACTAGAAAAATAACAAAGTCGAATTTTGTTTTACCACATCAAAATTAACATGCGAGGTTAAGGACAGAAAATAGGTATAAATACCGATGCATTTTCACATAAAGTTAACCATTTTTTGAACCAAAATTTTTGCGAATTTTAAAAATCTACGTCAAATCAATTTTAGGTGAGAAGTAGTTTTATTTGGAACTCTCTCCACGTCACATCCTCGCAACCTCGGTAGAGCTCTGCTTGGATGTCGGCGTGGGGGGAGATACATTTTTATGAATTTTATTTATGGAATGGATTGTATGGTAACTTTATGTTTTACTTGTTATATACATTAATAAATATTTATAATATTTAAAATTGTTTTATGCATTTAATAAAATTAATCTGTCGAAATTTTTCCGGCCCACAGCCAACACCTATCGCAAGTCAGTAAAATCAACATATAACTCAGACTCGTGTTGGGCCAGAACACAAACGGCCTTGAGAAATGTTTAAATGGATCGGTAACACACACGCAAATATAGCATGCAAATTTAAATAAACCTATTGAAACATCAATTAAACCCTACCAAATATGAGAAAAAAGAGAATTAAATATAAAATAATAAACAGAAAAATAAATTAAAATAATAACAAAACGCAACAAGATCCGCACGATACAAACACAAATAAAACACGAAAACCCAACAAATTCGACGAAAATTGTTAAATTAATAAAAGTTCATGAAAATGAAACTTAAATCAAAAAATTTGAATTAGAAATAATTCAATAAAAATTCTAAATAAAAAAATTATTAAAATAAATTAAAAAAAATAATAATAAAAATAAAGAATAGAATACACTAGAAAAATAACAAGGTCGAATTTTGTTTTACCACATCAAAATTAACATGCGAGGTTAAGGACAGAAAATAGGTATAAATACCGATGCATTTTCACATAAAGTTAACCATTTTTTGAACCAAAATTTTTGCGAATTTTAAAAATCTACGTCAAATCAATTTTAGGTGAGAAGTAGTTTTATTTGGAACTCTCTCCACGTCACATCTTCGCAACCTCGGTAGAGCTCTGCTTGGATGTCGGCGTGGGGGGAGATACATTTTTATGAATTTTATTTATGGAATGGATTGTATGGTAACTTTATGTTTTACTTGTTATATACATTAATAAATATTTATAATATTTAAAATTGTTTTATGCATTTAATAAAATTAATCTGTCGAAATTTTTCCGGCCCACAGCCAACACCTATCGCAAGTCAGTAAAATCAACATATAACTCAGACTCGTGTTGGGCCAGAACACAAACGGCCTTGAGAAATGTTTAAATGGATCGGTAACACACACGCAAATATAGCATGCAAATTTAAATAAACCTATTGAAACATCAATTAAACCCTACCAAATATGAGAAAAAAGAGAATTAAATATAAAATAATAAACAGAAAAATAAATTAAAATAATAACAAAACGCAACAAGATCCGCACGATACAAACACAAATATAACACGAAAACCCAACAAATTCGACGAAAATTGTTAAATTAATAAAAGTTCATGAAAATGAAACTTAAATCAAAAGATTTGAATTAGTAATAATTCAATAAAAATTCTAAATGAAAAATTATTAAAATAAATCAAAAAATAATAAAATTAAAGAATAGAATTCACTAGAACACAACAAGGTCGAATTTTGTTTTACTACATCAAAATTAACATGCGAGGTTAGGGACAGAAAATAGGTATAAATACCGATTCATTTTCACATTAAATTTAACCGTTTTTCGAAACAGAAGCCATTTTTCAAAACCATTTTTGAATTAAAACTTTGTTTGAAAATCTATATTAAAAATTTAAGTGAGAAATAGTTTTATTTGGATCTCTCTTTCCACGTCACCTCCTCGCAACCTCGGTAGAGCTCTGCTGGGACGTCGGCGTGGGGAGAGATGCATTATTATGCTTTTATGATGTTATTTGTCGGACAAGTTATTTAATATGTTAATAAATATTTATAATATTTAAAAATCGTTTTTTCATGCATTTAATAATATTGATTAATCTGTCGAAATTTTTCCGGCCCACAGCCAACACATATTGCAAGATAGTAAAATATACATAGTACAGACTCGTGTAAGTGCGTGGAAAATCGCCAATGATATGTGCCCGTGAAGACCTAGCGTGCGGAACGCAGGGGTCGTAACGTCAATATTATCCATATAGATGAAGCGAAAAATAAGGAAGAAGTATCTGGCTACTTCCTCGTTTCTCTTTTCAGTAAAATCGACCTAAAATCATATTACACACGGCTCAAAATCATCACACCGAGTAAGTAGTGGGATACCGGCCCTCTAGCTCAGAGGCCATCTAGCTCACATACCCCCCCAAATTTTTTTTTCTCGCGCTAAGTTTAAAAGTACAAATTTTTTAGAACAAAGACAATGACTCATCAAAAATTTTTCAATGTCATTGAAACAAAGACCATGACTCAACATAAAAATTTCAATGTCATTTAAACAAAGACCATGACTCATTCAAGGTCATTGGATGACTCATCAAATTTTTTCAAGGTCATTTAAACAAAGACCATGACTCATTCAAGGTCATTGGATGACTCATCATGTTTTTTCAAGGTCACGGAAAAGTAGGTCAAGGTCATTGAAAAGTAGGTCAAGGTCATTGAAAAGTAGGTCAAGGTCATAGGATGAGTCATCAAAAAAATTTTCAGGGTCATTCAAAATTTCTCAAGGTCATATTATTTTTTAAACATTTTTAAATTTTAATTTACTACTTATAAAAATAAGTAGTATATATGTTGTAAATTTATTATTATTATTATTATTTTTATTTTTATTATTATTGCTGTTATTATTATTATTATTATTAATATTATTATTACTTATAAAAATTTATTAATACTTATAAACTTTTTATAATATTATTATTATTATTCTATTATTACTTATAAAAATTTTATTATTATTATTATTAATATTAATAGTATTATTTATTATTATTATTAATATACTTATTACTTATAAAAACTTTAATTATTATTATTATTAATATACTTATTACTTATAAAAATTATTAATACTTATAAAAACTTTAATTATTTTTATTATTAATATACTTATTACTTATAAAAATTATTAATACTTATAAAAACTTTAATTATTATTAATATACTTATAAAAACTTTAATTTTTATTATTATTAATAATACTTATAAAAACGTTTATTATTAATATTATTATTAATTTATTAATAATAATAATAATAATAATAATAATAATAATAATAATAATAATAATAATAATATAATAAACAAATATATAAAAACAACTACATAAAAACAAAAACAACTTTACAAAAACAACTTCATAAAAAACAAAGAATTAATTATAAATACATTAAAATATATAGTGTTTTTACATTTAAAACATCTATAAAGTAATATTTCACGTTTCGTTACGCTGCAGCTTTTGCATGAAATTATAAAAAATGTAATTATAAAAATTAAAATTTTAAAAAAATTTTAAAAAAATTATATCTAAATTTCATAATAAAAATGAAAACTATTACAAGTTTTCTAGATAAATAAGATTCCAAATTAACAAAATCAGTTTTTTAAAAACATTTATTATTCTGATAAATACACGTCATCAATATCAATGTTATCTTCGTTAAAACCATCGAAAAGCTGTCCATTATCGCTGATTTCGGTAGAGTCATCAAAACTAGGGCTCAAACCACCGAAAAGCTGTCCATTATCGCTGATTTCGGTAGAGTCATCAAAACTGGGGCTCAAACCACCGAAAAGCGGCTCATCCAAGAAATTAACTTGGTCACTATCTATTGCATCAACCCAAAATAATGCCCAAATGCGATACTGGTATTTTTCCCCACCCACAATCGCTTATCATCGTTATTACTCAAAGCGATTTTACTGTTTTTAAATGTGTACAGCTGATGGTTCCGCGTCCCTATCCTACTTTGAGGTACTGTGAAAACTACGTTTTTATTGTAGCAATCCAAATAAGACTGATGTTTGATGTCAGTCCCTAACAACTTCACCCCCTTAGCCCTCATTGTATCAGATTTACCTAATAAACTATAGCACTTGGGTCTTAAGAAAACCCACTCCTTATACCCGAGACCTTTGCTTTCATCTTTAAATTTTCCTATCACAGAATCTAATTTCCTCGAGTATAAGGGATGTGCCGGGTCGTAATTTGAGGTATCTAAAAGGTTGTCTCTTATCATTGCCGGCAAAAGAATGTCAAGCTTACAGTGCTTAACCTCAAGAAAAAACGAATCAGTGTCGCCGGCAACGATATTAATATCACAGTTAAATTCTGATCTATATTTTGCCAATTCATTATATTGTAATTGGTACATCCGCAGCTTAGACAGGTCTAGTACTGATTGGCCAATGTAGCTAGGCCTGTCTAAACATATAGAATCTTTGTTCAGATGAGCAGCAATCAAATCATCCACTATTTTAATGGACTTTTTGAAAGTCGGTTTTGAGGCATATACAATCATCTTTTCAGCTGAATTGCATAGCCTCAAATTCATCCGTTTTTTCAAATTCTCAACGGAATTCCCATATAGGCTATTATTAAATAATTTATACAAATCTCTATAAAGCTCGCACTTTGTGTTTGAGCGTAAATCTGTATTTCTTTGTATATATTCTTTAAAAATAGGTGCTTGTTTAAATTTAATTGCCCTATGAATACACTCAACTTCCGCACCCAATTCTATATACAGCTTGAGAAGTCTCCAGTGAAGAACATGGTTCTTCTTACTGTAATGCGTGAGCATTAACTTCTCAACTTTTGAATTGGGCGGGCACATTTTTTCAGGAGCAAGCGGAAAGTCATTCAAATACTGATGCACACGTTCAGGGATATTGATGTCAACTTCCATTGTATAACCATACGGAAGGAATTCAATATTCGCATTCACACATTCACTCAGCACATCATTCAGATTATCATGCACCCAAACAAAATCACCATACGGAAGGTTTTGGCTAAGTGCCCAACCATATAAATTATTAATGTCGATATACAAGAGTTCTGTATCTTCAGAACTTGCAACATGATGTTTGTTAACAAATGTTAACCCACCCCGTATTCCACCCTCATAGAAATTAAACATTTCCATGTCCTGCAAAAGTTCTATGGGTTCCTTTAATGTCATGAGAGCGGACGCCCATGACATTCCAGAAATTCCATAAAAATTCAGAGGTTCTAAACCATTGTAAGCAATAGCCTTTGCGCGAAATTGCTGAAAATAGTCTGCAAGGAGGAATACGTCTAATTTTAGGTAAGTTAACATATAGTCTAACATTGTAGTGCAATTTTGCTGTGACCAAATTAGTTGGGCGGTAGCATATTCATCATCAGATACAGAATCCCATTTTGGAGGTAGTTCATAAGTCGATTCAAGGACCTCTAGTGATACTGCAAAATCATAAGGAAAGATACCCTTTGCCTTAACAATAAGACCATCAAAAGCAGAACAAGTTAGAGGTAGATCAGTAAGAGTTTTTACAGCCTTGACTAAAGAGCAATTTACAAATTGCATACTATCTATAAATCTAACAGCTAATTTCTTAATATTTACAATCAAAGATATGAATTTCTCAGTTGTTGTAGGAATGATATTTAATTTCCAAGACGGGAATTCATTCAATCCATACTTTAAAATATGATGAAGGTCATATCCTCTCAAATTATGAAAGACGATAGGTAACTGTTTGCTTATTTTCCTATTTATATTACAGTTACGACAGGCAGCACCAAGATACTGACCTGTAAAATGATCATGGTCCTTAACCTTATTTCTAATAAGTTTTTTACAAAGATAGCAAGTTCTACATGCGATGAACTGCTGTTCCTCATTAGAAGTAAGATTATTCATAGGTTTTTTACCATGATTTTCATAATATGGTAGGATAATTGTGACAGCAATTTCCTCTACCTTCTTTAAAAATTCCAATACACATTCCAAGCCTATAAAACTGAAATATTGTGTAGTATTTGTTAAATTATTTATTAATAATAAGCCTGCTGATATCGGCATGTGTATTTGATGATGTTTTACATCTTTAGGCAAAACAGCCTCAAAATCCGCATAAATTACGAATGGTGGGGTAATCATTTTAGAATAATTTTTAAATATTAAGTTTTTATTTTCAGGGAGCGTGTATAGGGTTGTTCCTATTTGATTTTTAGCGCACAAATCAACATGTGCCTTAAAGGTTTTATCATAATAAAAACCGTTTAAACAATGGGGACACCATTTTACGTGAATTCTGGTGTTACATTCACTACTCAAACGACAATTCAACAGTCTAATTAAATTAAAAATTGCGGTATAATGAAAATTATCACCGTCTTGTAATAATAAAAGATTAATCGGGTTACCACCGATAACCTTTGTTCGATGAATTAAGACAAGGTGAGGATGATGAGGTACATAATCAATGTCATTCAATTGATTAGAAGGGGTGTTGTTATATTCAAAGACATTGATGGCCAAATTTAAATCGCTATTATTTCTCTCAAATTTGGGTATGTTACAGAGTCTCATTGGACAATCTGTAATTGAATCATAATTCAATTCATCCATAAAAGTAGTGTAAGAAGAAACACGCTCCCTATTCTTTAAAACTATATCACGCTTTAAAATCGATAAGACACTATATATAAAACACGAATGATCTGTGTTTTTAACGTTTACAATAGCCTTTTTACCTACTAGAGATTCCGGCGTAGGGATAAAACTATGTCCGGCTAATCGACTTACAGGATAATACGTGGTTAAAATAAAATCGATTTCGCGAATCTTAACTATGCGCCACCCACTTCCTAAATATGTGAATTTTTCGATTTTCTCATTTAACCGACTCACACCATCAACAAGAAAACTATCGGAAAAGACACACGCGCTATTCGAAAAGAAATTATCTTTTATTTTCCAATCTTTTTCAAATTGAATGAGAGCTGTAAACTGGACTTTTACAGATCCCATTTTCTTTATTTCGATTTGTAATTTATTTACAAGTTTATTAGTTAGGGCGATTTGAACAAGATTTTGATTTTTACGGGAACCTCTTAAGTCAATCTCTATTTTAGGTTCATCGTTTATTTCAATATTTACAGAACCCCCCTATTTGATTATATTCAGTTTCGTCATCACTAATGATGATTTCTATTTTTTTTTAATTTTAGCAGGGATACACGACACGATTTTTATCAGCAGGTCTTTTTGATTTTTTAGTAACAGTTGTATTATTGTTTTTAGTAATCTTTGTATTGTTTGTGTTATTATTATTATTACTAACATTTTTCGCATTAATCATTTGAAATAATGCCTTTTTATTAATTTTAAATTGATTTAAATGACTAGAGTGTTTCTTATAAAACTCTAGATATTCAATGTCTTGGGCTGTATTGCATTTAGGACAAATAAAAAAGTCGATGCCATAGAATCTATGACCATAGTAACTTTCCATAGTCGTATGACATTTCGAGTTATGACCAATTCCAGATTGGCAATAGTTTTTATACAAACGACCTGATAAATATATAATTATTATCAAATGTTTATTATTATTTAAATCATATATGAATCAAATAATAATATATAAATAATGATAATTATGTAAATATTTTAATAAATTTCAATTCGTATTTCAAATCATATATTTCTATTTCAAATAATATTTCAAATAATATATTTCTATTTCAAATCACATATTTCTATTATAAATTAATATTCGTATTATAAATTATAAATTTCTATTATGAAAATAAATCACATATTTCTATTATAAATTAATATTCTGATTACAAATCAAATATTTCTATTATAAAATTAATATTCTGATTACAAATCATATATTTCTATTTCAAATAATATTTCAAATAATATATTTCTATTTCAAATAATATATTTCTATTATAAATTAATATTCGTATTATAAATCATAAATTTCTATTATAAAAATAAATCACATATTTCTATTATAAATTAATATTCTGATTACAAATCAAATATTTCTATTATAAAATTAATATTCTGATTACAAATCAAATATTTCTATTCATATTTCAAATCAGATATTTCTATTATAAATTAATAATATTTAAAGTATTATAATACTTTACATATTATTAACTTATACTCATTAAAATATTCTTATAAATTAATAATAAATTAAAAATTATAATGATCATTAAAAATATTAAAAATAATAAAAATCCTACATTTTTTAAACAAAATCTCATCTCCCACAGAAACGTCAACATACATAGAAATCTTGGCTTCCCCAGAAACGGGGGCATAATTGTTGTCTTCCCCAGAAACGAGGGCATTATCAATAAATGTTTCGTCCAAATCTACTGACGCTGCTGAATGAATATTTTCATTGATATCCTCACTAATAATTTCTGAAAAACATTAATAATAATTAAATAAATAAATTTACCAATATCGGAATCATCGCTATCTTCTATTAAAATAATTTCCTCATTTGAAACATTTTCTAAAATTATATTAAAATAAATAATAATAAAATTAAAAATTACCAGGAACAAATTCGTTAACACCGTCAATTTGATTTTGAAGTTCGGTTATATTAAACCAATCTAGAAAAATAGAATAATAAAATAAATTAAAAAATAATAATTTACCATTTTCTTCGGCCAACAATTGTCGTAAAATTCTTGAATTCTCCATTTTAAAATTTTTGAAATCGCACGAGTGAATATTTGAAAATTGATAAATTTGAATTAATTGTGACAAATTTAGAATTTGTCAATGTTTATAAAGAGAATAATATTTTCAGGATTTAGCCAATCACATTTTAGCAATACACACATATAGGTGAGAGATTTTTACGCATGCAGCCTATTCTGTGTAGGCATGTGTTCTTTGTAAATCACATACATACTTTTGTTTGTATGTGTTTTCTTTATTCTGTTTTGAGTGTGTAGGCATGTGTTCTTTGTAAATTACATACATTGAGTTTGTATGTGTTTTCTTTGTAATTCACATACAGTTTTGTGTGTGTGTATGCATGCAATTATCATGTGATGATCACGCACTTATAATGCAATGTCTTTGTGATCACGCACTTATCATGCACTGTCTTTGTGATGATGCATTAGCTTATCTTTAATTAAACACATAATAATAATATTAATAATAATAATAAAAATAATATTAATAATTATAATAATAATAATATTTATAAAAGTAATAATAATATTAATAATAATAATAATATTTATAAAAATAATAATAATAATTATAATAATAATAATAATAAAAATAATAATAAATAAAAAATATTAATAGTTAAAACATAACAATAAACATTAATACATTTATTAATCATCAAATCTCTTGGATAATAACCAAGCTAAACAATGTTGACCACATGTTAAGGTCCATGGTTTTTGATACATAGTTTTATTATAGACAATAGGTTTACCCATTGTTTGAAGTTTTGAAACCATTGGTGGGTTACAGGGTTTCAAATCTTGCTTATCCTTCGGGTGACCCTAGTAACGCCATACAAAAAGTTGCTGATCGCCACTTGGCACCCGTTGCTAGGCAACGTTGGTAATGTGTTCAAGTGGTGGAATGCCCGCAAAAATTGAGTACCATATGCTAGTACTATAGTTGCTCGGACAATCCTCGGGTTCACGAGCTGTCGATAGAAGACCTATGCTCGCTTTACATTGGTCCCTTAATTATAGACTGATTGGTGTAGGTGAATTCGAGTCTAACCCATCATGACCGAATATATAAGAGATGATTTATTTAATGAACAAAGGACATGCATAATAAGTTAAGTTGATTGACTTGACGCTTGTGCGGCTCGGCGTCGGGCCCGTTCCTTGCGTCCCGGCCGGCGGATGGTTGATTGGGTAGCTGTCGGTTTTTGGCCTGGTGCGGCTTCATCAATGACGCGTTGACTTGATAGTTGGGAAGGGGCGAAGATGAGCGGATACGTTACCGCTTCCCCTTCCCGACAGGCTGCTAGGGCAACTTCTAAGCCCCTGATCTGTGTGCGCAGACTCCGATTGAGCTGGCGTTCTTCGGCCCAGCCTTTTTGAGCTGCGGAGAGACGTTGGTAGAGTAGTTTCGTCCGTTTGGGGTCTAAACAGGTCGCCTTGACCTGTTGTACTTCGCGAGTTAACTGTAGTATCTGGCTGAGTAGCTCCGCGTTTGCCTGTCTAGCGCGGCTAGCTCATTTTCCATTAGTTTCAGGGCCGACATTTCTATGAAGAAAAATATTAATTTTGTCTAATATGGAGAACTCTAATTATTTCAAACATAATCGTAGCAGAAAACTTATTTAAAACAAAAATTTCTAAGATGATAATTCATTATAATTCATTATTCATAACATCAATAAGATACAAATGTTAGTCATGCTTGTGTCTGGAGGCTCAGGACTCTTCGAGAAATTTCCTGACTCCTTCCTCCGGGGTGTAACCGGGAATAATGGGCACTGGTCGTCGGAGGTTGCGTGCCGGTCGGGCTGGGTACGTTTCTGCGATACGTCCGACGAGGACGTCCTCTTCAACGTTGGCGAGGTACATCCTCGCCTTCACCACCTGTAGGTCGACCTCTTCTTGGATCTTCTCCCACTGAGCCAGCAGGCTTCGAGCATGGTCGACAATCTCCTCGGCAGGATACTGTTCCTCCTCTGGTCGGTGTGGGTCATTTCCTCTGCCCAGTACTTGCCATAGCGACGGGCACGATCGTTTCGGGCGTGGCTCGTCGAGAGTCATCGATGGGCGCGCTCGTTTCCAGGCTCGGCGCCATTCATCTGCCTCTTGTTTCGAAATCAGATTCGGCAACATAAATTCTGCTGAAATAAGTAAACGTCATATATTCTCTTACTAATTTATGGGAATATTAAATCTACAATCTCGAGTTCATGCAATCTTAAATCATCCGGTAATTCTAGGGGATACATTGACTGGTTAAATTAGCGTTCAGTGAACTTGATAGTCGAGCTGGAATTGTAAGGATTATTGTGCTGAAATGTCTGGGTTCATGTTCTGGTAATTTCCATAGTTCTTTCATGCTGAAGAAAGGTGATGGGGCAGAATATGTAATGTATGTCTATGTGACTTAGTTATTTGGGATTCAATTCATTTAACGTTACTACTGTTAGGGGAAAAACATACTCGCGTCGGTTTAACGTAATTAATAACGGTTATTGCAATTTTAAATGCTCATCGTAACTACTAATAGTTATTGTATTTATTAATGTTAACGAAATTATCAATAGTTATTGTATTTATTACGGTTTAACGAAATTATCAATAGTTATTGTAATCATTAATGCCTATCGACATTGTCGTAATTATTGATACTTGACTCGTCTATTCATTCCTCCAACGGAAATGATTATTTATATTTCATCCTTTCTCTCGGTGGTAAATTATCGGAACGGATGTTTCTCGCGATGGTCAATTGTCGGAACGGATGTTTCTCGCGATGGTCAATTGTCGGAACGGATGTTTCTCGCGATGGTCAATTGTCGGAACGGATGTTTCTCGCGATGGTCAATTGTCGGAACGGATGTTGGGAATGCTTGATTCTCATCCGATTACGACATCCGTCCGTGTTTTAATGGTTGATAGTCCGTCGTAATTCAATTGTGCGAATCTACTAATCGAAATCCACTTTGTCTATTGCTCTAATGGTTGACGTTGACATTAATCTGGGTCTAGTTTGTGCGTTCGTTTAAGCCGTCGGTACTGTCTTATCGGGGTTTTGTGTTTAGGTAATCTGTTTTTATTTTCTTACTGATTAATTTAATTGTCCATGGTTTTGAGGAACTATGCTGGCTGCTTACGACAAATTTTCGGATGTGATCAATCGTTGATGGTTCTCGATGTTATTCATAACTTAAATTGTACCGGGAAAATTAACCGTTGGAATTCATGTTGAGGGTTGGCTAGAATGAAATTGCGGAATTGCAAAACTATAGTATTGTGTTAGTCGGTCGATTTAATGGTTGGAAAAAATTTCTCTTTAGTTCAAGGCAATAAATGTTCTCCGTTTTATTGTTGATTTTATGAACTTTCATTTTTTGTTGGATTACTTCGTGCTGGAATTTACCGATGTTTGATGATATTTGTATCATATTTATGTGGAGATTTTAAAGGTATTACAATTATTTCGATTAGAAGTAAAAATACAGATTTCATTGTTTTAATTCTTTAACTTAAACTACTAAACGTCTGACTAACGGAGCATCTCATTAATTCAGCCAACATCTTAGTTTAAAACGTGACTTCATCTTACTTTCCCCTAATCGATTTTGACTTTTATTGATGGATTACTTTACTATTTAGTTTAATTTTCTCGAAATTTATTGGATCAAATTTTACGATCGATCATCCTGAGTTTTCCTTACTAATTACCTTAGAGATTTTTCTTATCGTTAACTTAGGTTAATCAATAAATAGATTAGGCAATTTTAATGAACTATTTCTAACATCTGACTTAATAACTCTAAGTTTTACCTTCCCTTACATACAAGTTTATTTTATTACTATACAATCTGCTCTAATTTTTAATCAAGGACTTGATCTAAGTTAAACCCGTGAGTCACGTAAATTCTCTAGCCATCATTTTATTTAAATCCAACTGAATTAAAGAAACATTTACTTTTAATGAAAACTTTTTAACTTGATAGCTAAAATCAGTTTAAGGGACTCACTGAGTTACTTACAATATTTATTTTTAAATGTAATTTAACGTACTACTAATTAGATTATTTTCCAGTATTAGTTCAATTCACCGAATGATATAGTTATAAGTAGTTTACTTTTGCTCTATTATCAAAAATTTATTTGTAACTAGTTTTATCTTTATCCGTAACTTAACTTGCTTTACACTATGAGATGATTGAAGTTAATTTATTTTTTAAGCCCATAATTTTAGTTTAATTCTAATCAATTTACTTTGTTTTTAATCCATAAGGTGATTTAAGTTAAGGATAATTGTTTCGAAAAATAAATTCAATTTAGTACACCAAATGATCAAATTGATTCAAATTGCTAATTCAGGTTAATTCTATCAACGATTTTAGTTTATCCCCGTACCTTTTCCCTTTAATAGATCCTAGGCGTATTTGTGTTTACATTATATTTATTGAGTGCCCACTGGACTACTCGGTGTGATAAGTTTAAGCCGTGTGTACTGTGATTTTAGGTCGATTTTTCTGAATTGAGAAACGAGGAAGCAGCCAGAGACTTCTTCCTTATTTCTCGCTTCAGCTATAGGGATAAATATTTACGTTACGACCGCTGCGTTGCGCACGCTGAGTCTTCACGGGTGCATATCATTGGCGATTGTCCACGCTCTTACATGCATCTGCACTATGTATATTTTGCTTTCTTGCGTGATGTGTCGGCTGTGGGCCGGAAAATTTTCGACAGATTTAGTTAACAAATTATATATATATGAAACAATTTATGCATAGTAATATTTATTAATTATAAGAAAATATAACAAGTTACCCTTCCAATTCATAAAAATAGCATACATTCATATAATAAACCAAATGCCTCTCTTCCCACGCCGACGTCCGAGCAGAGCTCTACAGAGATGCAAGGTACGGGGCGTGGAAAGGGGTTCCAAAATCAATGATCCTCACCTAAATAATAACTGAAAACCAACTGTAACTTCGAAGATCGTTTAAAACGTTTAAGACTTTTAAAACTTTAATAATTATCAAAGATAGTTTTGTACAAAAACGATTCGTTTTCAAAATAGGTTTTTAAACAAATTTCAAAATGGTTAACTTTAATGTGAAAATGGATCAGTATATATACCTATTTGTGTGACGTGTGAAATTTGATGTAGTAAAACAAAATTCGACCTTGTTGTTTTCTGGCAAATTCTATTATTTATTTTTATTATTTTTCGATTTATTTTTATAATTTTTTTATTTAGAATTTTATTTGAATTATTACTAATTCAAATTTTCCGATTTAAATCTTGCTTTAATGAACTTTAATTGATTTTTCCAATTTCGTCAAATTTGTCGTGTTTTCTTGTTGTGTTTGTGTAGGTATCGTGCGGATCTTGGTGCATTTTGTTATTATTTTAATTTATTTTTAGGTTTCTTAATTTATATTTAATTCTTTTATTTCTCAGATTTTATATGGTTTAATTGGTGTTTTGGGGTTTTATTTAAATTGCGTGTTGTGTTTGCGTGTGTGTTTCTGATCCATTTAAACATTTTGAAGGCCGTTTACGTTCTGGCCCAACACCATTAAAGCCGGATAATAGAAACCCATAGGATCAAAAACTAATATCTTGCTAGGTTTCATATATATTGCTAACCAATGTTCTCCACCGAGATGAGACGATTGAGTATTGACGATTATGGCTTGATTATTACGTAAATATGGAATTTTATCAAGAGGAAATACCCCTAAAAATTCATGTCCTAGTATTTGTTTTCCAATTCGATAGACCTGAACAGAACTACATCAATAATATTAATAATACATTTAAAAACTTACTCCATGACAAATTATCATAAATTATCTATACATTTATACCATTCAAACCAAGAATGTTCTGTTTGCTGTTATTTGAACCTCATTTTCAAATACTCCATATATTACAACATGTACCGGTTCAGTTGTAGCTTTAGCAAACTTTATATCTAATCGTAAATTTTCATTTTGAGGTAATAGACTCTGATTTAAATCAAAATCGGGTGCCAAAACAAATGTAAAGAATGGATATTTGTTTTTAAAATCATCAAGAGTTATACCACAATTAAGGTTTTTATCCAAATAACCCATATTTCTAACTATAATCTGCATATATGTAGCACAATAATTATCATTTTCGAAATCTTGAGTATATGTTTCTCTATAATCACTATTTTTCGATAAAGTTAGCGATGTTACTCGAAAAGTTTTGAAAATTGAGCTCGATGTTAAGTATAATCCATTATATTGAGATTCACTTTGAAATGTTACCAATATAAAGTTGGGCATTCTTCTATCTCCAAATATTTGTTCCTTATAGAAAGAAGCTGAACCCTTAGCAATTGCAAATTGAACAATTTCCTTTGTTTTCAATGGATATATTGCATGCTTAGAATTAAGCCCCAATTGATGACCGGCTAATACAGAAGGCTCAACACGAACTCTTCTTACCAATAATTTTGCATCAACTAATTGAAGAATTGGTGCTGTGGTAGCACTTGTTAGTGATAATGCCGAATCAGATCTTTTCAATCTAATGTGTACATTAACACCTGGGAGTAAATATTTCGGTTGATCCATAAAATCGAGTTGTAATGATGAGCACATGGTAAATAATTTCGATCCTTTAATCCACTTTTTCCTATCGTCATCACTACCATAACCCATAGGAGTTAAACATGTATTTTTAGTATCGCTATTGTAATTTATAATAGTTTCTATTAGAGCTTTGTGAATATATGTACTGTTACCACCCTCAATCTTGATATTATTAAATCCGAGAACTGCATCTTTAAAAAGCGTATGAAACAAGAAATTGTTTGGTATTACATCACTAGGTTCACCCAATGGTTTTCTATCTTTATCTACAACTTTGATCTGAACAGTTAACAATGTATCGTTCAAATCTAGATATTCAGTTTGGGAACCATTAATATAAAATTCAATATCAGTTCTACTATCCATAATAGAATTCATCGGGAATACATCTTCAAAGGCCCCCATTTCAATTACTGCTTGGGGAGATGGTCTATCAAATAAACACAATTCAGATTTACCACAAATCATTTTTGAAAAATAGTTCCATGTCCTTTCATTCGTTTGTTTATATGTTTATGATGTCTTTTACGTTTTGGAATCGGTGTTGGTGCAGGTTCTTGTTTTTGAAACATACCTGCAACACTAGGTAGAACTTTCCCTAACTCGGATAATGCATTTGATTTCAGAGATGGCAATATTTTCTGCTCATTCATTATCACAACTTTAGCAGTTTTCATACCAAAACTACCAAGGCGTTTAAGAATAGGAAGTGCAAATCTACCAATTGTTCTCAACCAACCTGATCCATACTGTTTACCAATAAAATATGGTAATTCGCCACCACTTTGGCTACCACTATACATACTAATAATATCGTTATTGGCCATCTAATTTACGAAAATGTAATGTCAAATGAGTTTTTGTATCTTTACTAAATTCAATAAATTTACCGCTATCATCACGAATATTTATTTCTATATTGTTTATACATGATGTTGATACTGGTAAGTACATGGGATTATCGATATTTATATTGACAACTTCATCCTGGTCATGTTTATCAACCCAAACAGATTTCAAAAGAGGAACCAAAGAATCACCAACAATTATAGGATCGATGATGTTAGTATATATGAACATTTGCCTATGAAGTTTTATTATTTTTGGTTTGCGTACACTAAAATCACTTGCCCTATATGTTTGCTTATCTAATCCCAATGTATTAGCCAAATTCTTATCAAATGTAACTTCACAAATTTTATTATTCAGACTGAATTTGCATATTCCATCTTTAAGAAATTCAATAGTTTTAAATATGTGTAAACAATTTAATGAAATATATTTATGTAATTCTTCAAGTGTTTCAATATATAATTCATTAGTAAATGTAAATGTATCTTCCACCTCATTAATATATGATACAGATATTTTGATGTTCTCGATCGTTACACTTTTCTCATCAAATGTTTTGAATCGTATTAGGTATTCAGTTCCAGGAACAACAATGCTAAGCTTATCACAACCCATTCGCTTGGCATCCTCAATACTTTCAAACTTTATTGTAAATGGGCTAAAATCACAACTAACATTCAATCCATCTTTGAAAAACATGCCACTATTTTCATCTAAAATTTGATTTGGAATATGACAATATCGTTCAAAATTATTGATTGAGAAAATACCACTACAGGTTTTGGGAACACGCTTCTTGAATCCGATTTTACAATGACTATAAAATGGGAATGTATTGTACACAAATGTAAAGTCTTGCAAAGCAACTTCCCAATTTCCATGTAAATAAATTGGATTTTGAAGATCAACCATAAATTTACTTGCTTGATTTTCCGGATGGATTAAGGGCAACTATTACTCGATAAAATTGTATAGAAACTCATTTTACTAGGTCTTTTGATGATATCCATGAGGGTTTTTGATATCCATGCCATTTGACATAGTATTGTTTATCCTTATCCACCATTTTAGTTTTCAATATTTTCTGAATTCTGAACACTGTAGGTTTGGAAATAACTTGTAATTCCTGTTCATAGAATTTCCCTTGTATTAAATTATTATCACTATCTTTAATAACATACATTACAGGACTCTGTTTAGTATTAATTTTAGTAATTTGAAATACTTCATCACTCCAATTACTATCGAAATTTTTGATGAAAGGTGAAGCAGATATTTTACTAATTCTAACGTGATCACCAACTTTATATTTTGGTTTTGTAATAGGAACTTTTTTAGACTGTACTCGTGTTTTTGAACTGATATCTACGAGTCTCAAACCGTTCAGACCTCGATGTGATGAATTATTATAACTAACAAGTATTTTCGGTAATACATTTATCCATATTTTATTACCTTGATGCACGAAATATTTCTTCAATCTATCCCTCAATGTCCGGTTAAATCTTTCAACATGTGCGGCTTTGTATTGAGAATGTACAGAATAATGATTTATTTTGAGACTATCCAGGATTTGCTTAACTTTACTATTGTAAAATTCCTTGCCTATAATAATAATAATATTAATAATAATAA
Source organism: Schmidtea mediterranea (assembly GCA_022537955.1). Taxonomy (NCBI): domain Eukaryota; kingdom Metazoa; phylum Platyhelminthes; order Tricladida; family Dugesiidae; genus Schmidtea; species Schmidtea mediterranea. The sequence continues at coordinate 17,453,473 of CM039679.1, forward strand.
TAATACCTAAATCGGTTTGCAAATTATCTGGATGCCCATTTTTAAACATTGAGTTAATTGCTTTAGATATTTCCTCGGCAGATTTTGTCTTTGTTGGTAGAACGCGGGCAAAACGACTGAAAACATCGATACACGTTAAAATATATTTATAACCCTTGTTAATTTTTGAATACGGTATCATCTCCATCAAATCCATTTGCCATAAATCATTAATACCGAATGTCTTATAAGCTCTCGTTGGAAATCTTTTCCGCATCGGTTTGTTTAAACTGTACGCAAGCTGATCTGACAACCACTTTTGCGTTTCTTTTTTCGACTTTGGGACTCTTTTCTTTAACTTTGCCACTCCACCGAAACCTGCCTCGTCTTCTGGGTTCGTCCAAATCTTCTCCATTACAACAAAATGATTTTAATTTAAATTTAACATTAGGTAATGATTGACCCATCGTTTATTGTGATAACAATGATAATGCTAATGGTAACATTGCTCCGATAAAACCGCCTTGTTGTTTATATATGATTTTTCTCATTTGCTTACGATTTTTATTATTTACTAGTGATAACAAAGGCTTACGATGTTTATTCAATACTAGTTTTTTAGAATTACTGATTTTAATTTTACCTCTGACTACTTTTAATAGAATTTTGAGTAAATCATCGACAACAAAAGTTGGAAATGATTGTAAAATAGACATTCTTTTCATACTCGAAGCCTTTAACAATGCATTAAAATATGGGAAACTCCTATGATTTTTTACAATTTTATCTGTTTTCTTACTCTTTTTAATAATGTTTTTCGAAATTAGATTCATTGCAGGGTAATTCTCGGTTATTAGTTTTTTAGATGGTGTATAACTGGTTTTTGGTGGAACTTTATTTATAGTCTTTTTAATACTTTGTCTAAGTTTTCGGATATTTTTAAGCCTGGATTTCATAAACATTTTTACATGTTAAAGTTTTCAACTTTGTTTATATACCATGGCACCTTCTTTATTGAAAATATCGGTTTTTACCCGTAAATCATCATTGCATTGTTGTGTGAAATCAAGAAATATATATCCATGTGGTGATTTTGTAGCATCTTGAAATGCACTGATGAGAAAATTACGATTATTAGGGTATGCCTGTCGAGCAAGAAAATCAATAACTGTTGCATCTCTAGGATTCTTGAAAATAACTAAATATTGAACATTTAAATTCCTTGTTCGATGGGCGCCACCCTGATGAAATAGATTTTGAGTAATAAAGATCACAGTAACACCAACATGTCTACTGATTTTTGTGAATAAATTATTAAAATCCTTTTCTTTATTAGCTTCCTGATACAAATCATCAATAATGATGACATCACCTTTCCTTAATCGACTTGACCAGTTTTTATCGAAACCCTTTACTATTTTCATGTTTTTCAATTTACAGAAATTATCTTGAGTTAATCCATGTTCTTCATCTGCACCCTTATGCCAATAAATCTTGTTGAATTTGGTTTGAAATAAATTAGATTTCAGTAATTTACACACAAACATAGTTTTACTACTACCACTGGGGCCAACGATTTGATATACCGCATCATTTCTTAATTCCATTATTAATTTGTATAATTATAGGTTTTTGTTTATATTATATGATTTAATGAACTCTTCCTAAAAATTATATATATAGCTTAATATTTCTTTATTGTTTAATTATGTTATCAAATATAAATTATAAAGGAACATTCGATGTATCAAAAATGACGTTTCCAAATGGTAAACCCCAGCAAATTGTAGATAGGAGTGGAAAATACCCTATAATATTTTTCAAATCAAGAAAATGCAGAATCATGGGATGTAAGAAACCTTTAGATGTCAATAAATTACAATATAGAATAAAGGATCTTAAAATACAGTCAATTACAGTTACCATGGATATAGGACAATCTATCAATCTATACAACATGTCAACAAAATGTCTTTGTATGTTCGAGCCAGAATTATTTCCTGCATTGAGGCTTTTAAAATACAACCCAATGTGTGTTAACGTGTTTGCTAGCGGCAAAATAGTCATATTAGGGGTGCGAAATCTAGAGTACAAAAATATTGTTTGTGACATACAAAATGAAATCACCGGATTGGTCGATATCTGATTGGCTAATGATTGATTAAAACAACTTGCTTATTCAGTTGATTTCATTTTTAAAATGGAAAATATTATGTATGCTATGCCAAAGAAAAATATCGCTGAATACGGTAAATTTATCATTTTTATTTCATTTTTTATATTTTATTTAGACAAATATGCTCCAATGATAATCGAGCGTATTATTTATTACTATCCTCAAATAAAGGAGATTTTGAAGAATCAAGAACCTTCAATGCATCAACAGTTAATATATAATGAAACACGAATCGATATTTCAAATCTGATTAAACAAGCCCTTTGGGACAATGAAATAAACCGAACGGTCAAGGAGATGGAAACTGAATACCCCTGCATTCTGGGGTGTAGCTGCTGTGATTTCCGATATCAGCGCTATGTCGAATGGAATCTGACAAATTCCATACGAAATTCGTCTAAATACCAACTTTTTCGAAAATAAATGTTTTGAATTTTATTTTTTGTTTTGTTTTAGTGTTGATAATAATAGTTTTATTTTTGTTAGTGTTGGTAATAATATTAATAATAGTAATAGTTTTATTTTTGTTAGTTTTGGTAATAATAATAATAATAGTAATAATAGTAATTTTATTAGTATAGTAATAATAATAGTAATAATAGTAATAATAATAATAATAATAATAATAATATTAATAATAATAATAATAATAATACATTTTATATAGATGATATGTGTAAAATCATAAAACTCAACGGGTTAATTTACATACAGTCACGCACTTAACATGCAATTATCATGCACTTATCATGCATGATTCTGATTGGTTAATCAGTATCTGTCAAGGGTATAAAAGTGCGTCACCACCTTATAAAGATCATAAATCAAATATGACCAAGAAAATAAGCGTCCAACCAGTTCAGATGTTCCACAATTATAAAATGTATTTTTTAAAGGAGCCTATTAATATGCAATTGGCAAATCCAGTCAAACTCAATAAGACTCAATTTCAATCTCTTGCTGGTACTCTCTCAATGTTAGATATCAAGGATATTGATAATACATTCAAAAAGATCAATTCCAATTTAAAATGCAATGAAAATGCTTTCTTCACGAGTCAATATACCAGATATTATGATGCATTTACAGAAATTGGATTCAAAGAACAGGAAAAATGGTATATAACAATAACAATCCAAGGATATAAAGCAGATCAAAACGATGTGCTTTCTCCAATCTGGAAAATTGTTACTGCTAGACTTTCACAGTTATTTTAATGTATAGTGTTTAATAAATGTATTAATGTTTCTTTGTTATTCTATAAACAAAATTATAAGTAGTTTTAAAATAGTGTTAAAATGATGTCTGAAAAAGGTAAAATATAAAATATAAATAATTAATTAATTTTGGTTTAAAATATTTAATAAACTTTTTGTTTGATAAACTCGAAGAAATAACCGGTGTAAAAATTAGAGATATGTTGACTCTAGTTGAAGCATTGAGTAAAGAATCGGATTGCGAATCTGAATGTCAGTGATTCTGGATGTCAGAGTGATTCTGGATGTCAGAGTGATGAAATTGTTAATGATGGAGATACTGAAATTATTAATGATTCTGAAGAAATTATTAATGTTGAAGAAGCTACCGAAATTATTAAAGATGAGCCTATCGAATTTAAGAATTGTATTGATCATGTTATAGAAAATATTATGATAGAATCTTGTGGTGATGAAGAATGTACATGTAGTAATCAATAAATCTTTAAAATATAGTTTTTTATTAATAAAAATAACAAAGAAATATTTATTAAAATCTATGATAAACCTTGTTACATAAATATAAAACAGATACTCCAGTGAATAGTTTTAATAAAAATTTGCAATTCTCGATATAAATATCAGAGCGTTTGGCTTCTGCGGCAACTTGAATAATAGCTGTCCATCCACCGTTTGATTCTACCCACGGATCAATTTTTGTTTCTATCACCTAAATAATAATAAATTAATAACAATATAAAGTAATATACCTCTATAGACCATTGGAAATAATTTTCATAGTCGGATCCAGATTTTAATATCATGTGTTTCATGTACATTAATCCTACTATTATTCGCATCCATTTATTATTTTCATCGAACATGTAACTAAATATTGATTGGAATGCCTTCTTTCTCTCCAATGGTGGCAAATTGAGAATTTTTTCATAATCGAATGGGATGTCTTCAACGATTTTCTCATAAATTTCATGTTTTTAATGATTTCATCTTCTTCTCTATTATTAGAGACCAGCTCATTCAACAAAGTTATAAAAAATTTAGTTTCTGTCATTTTATAAAAATATATGAAAGTGTAAGCTTATTTATACTATATTCGACCAATCAGAATCATGTAATACTAAGAAAATATGTAAAAATATATAATGGAAATGGCAATGATGATTTGTTGGCACTGTTAACTTCTTTCAAGCTGTTGCCGCCATTGTTAACTGGGTGTTGTTGTAATTTCATTATACGATTGAACTGATCAGTTGTTTTATTAGAATAAAATTTTATACTATATTGAACTTGATTCATCATTTTTTCATTAAGTTTACGATTTTCTTTCAATTCTAATACTGATTTTCTTAATTCATTTTTGATAATACCAATGGTCTTATTTAAATATATAATATCATCATATAATTCGTTTTTAGCTCTTTTTAAAGTCTCATATGTATGTTCAAATCGGAATTCTAAATTACTCATTCTTTCAGATAATCTTTTGACTGGAGTTTTCAAATATCTAGGCCTATCTATCATATACAAAATATCCATCAATACAGCGGTATCAGGACATACACATCTTGTTGAAATTTTACCTTGAACGGTTACAACAATTGAGTTGGCCATATTAAAAACTAATAATATTATTAAAATTTCTTTAATCATTTTCAAATCTATATAAATTAATATTTATTGTTTATAGCTAAAGATTTGTGTGTGTGTGTGTGTCTCTAAATTAGTATAAAAGTAATTGTTATTTCATTTTTTATCATTAAAATGGTTGTACCGAGCGCAGTTCAAGCTATGAATGAAATTAAACATTACGGTAATTTATTATTAATATTATTATTATTACTTGCTTTTAGATGATTATTTTAAAGTTATTAAAGAACGTCTGGAATTCTATTATCCAGAAATACATGGAATCATGGATAAGCCTGCATCAATAATTCCAGACTTGATATTCAATCATACATCAATATGGATATTTACTGTAATAGATGAGTTCCTATGGGATATCGAACAAAACAATTTGTCAAAAGATATGGAACCCGAATACCCTTGTGGTGATGGATGTCATTGCTGCGCCGCCCGATATCGGAAGTATGTGGAATGGGCTTTGAATAAAGCTCTTAGACAATACTACTATAGTAGAATTGTCTCTTTATAATAAATTTGTTGTATATGTCTCGGTTTTCAATATATAATAATAATAATATTTATAAAAATAATAATAAAAATAATAATATTTATAAAAAATAATAATAAAATTAAATTTACAAAATATATACTACTTATAAAAGTAAGTAGATATATTAAAATTAAAAAATGTTTAAAAATTCCGTGACATTGAAAATTTTTTGAATGACCTTGACCTACTTTGAAATGACCTTGAAAAAATTTGAACTTTTCAACATAGAAAAAATTTTGAAAAAATTTCGAAAAATATTCTATCTTTTTTGGTTCATCGGTGACATAGAAAATCGTGTACTTTTAAACATAGAAAAATTTTGAAAAAATTTTTGAATGACCTTGAAAATAGATGTACTTTTCAACATAGAAAAAATTTTGGAAAAAAAAAATTGAATGACCTTGACCTACTTTTAAATGACCTTGAAAAATAATAATATTTAAAAAAATAATAATAAAAATAATAAAATAATTTACAAAATATATACTACTTATAAAAGTAAGTAGACATATTATAATTGAAAAATGATTAAAAATTCCTTGACCTTGAAAAAATGTTGAATAACCTTGACCTACTTTTAAATGACCTTGAAAAATAATAATAATAATAATAATAATAATAATAATAATAATAATAATAATAATACTAATAGAATAATAATAATAATATTAATAATAATTATAATAATAATAATAAAATAATTTACAAAATATATACTACTTATTTTATAAGTAGTAAATTAAAATTTAAAAATGATTAAAAATAATATGACCTTGACCTACTTTTGAATGACCTTGAAAAAATATGATGAGTCATCCAATTACCTTGAATGAGTCATGGTCTTTGTTTAAATGACCTTGAAAAAATATGATGAGTCATCCGAATGACCTTGAATGAGTCATGGTATTTGTTTTAAAATTTTGATGAGTCATCAAATGACCTTGAATGAGTCATGGTCTTTGTTTAAATGACCTTGAAAAAATATGATGAGTCATCCGATGACCTTGAATGAGTCATGGTATTTGTTTCAATGACATTGAATGAGTCATTGGCTTTGTTCTAAAAAAATGTGTACTTTTAAACTTAGCGCAAAAAAAATTTGGGGGGGGGTATGTGAGCTAGATGGCCTCTGAGCTAGAGGGCCGGTATCCCACTACTCGAGTAGTCCAGTGGGCACTCATTAAATATAATATAAACATAAAATGAGCCTAAGGCCTATTAAAGGGAAAGGGTACGGGAAAAAATTAAATTGAAATCGTTGATATAACTAAATTGGTTTAATATTGATTGGTTTAGTATTTTGAAATAAATTAACCATTAATATTGTTGGGCCAAAACGTAAACGGCCTTGGAAAATGTTTAAATGGATCAGTAACATACACGCAAATATAACATGCAAATTTAAATAAACCTATTAAACACCAATTAAACCCTATCAAATATGAGAAAAAAGAGAATTAAATATAAATTAATAAACATAAAAATAAATTAAAATAATAAAAAACGCACCAAGATTCGCACGATACCAACACAAACATAACAAGAAAACACAACAAATTCGACAAAATTGAAAAAATTAATAAAAGTTCATGAAAGTGAAACTTAAATCAAAAAATTTGAATTAGTAATAATTCAATAAAAATTATAAATGAAAAATTATAAAAATAAATCAAAAAATAATAAAAATAAAGAATAGAATTTACAAGAAAATAACAAGGTCGAATTTTGTTTTACTGCATCAAATTTAACATGCGAGGAAAATAGGTATAAATACTGATCCATTTTCACATTTAACTTAACCATTTTACAAACCATTTTTGAAATTGTTTTTAAAGCTATTTTCAAACCGTTTGCAACTTATTTTTAGGTGAGAAATGTTCATTTCGGAGCCCTCTCTCCACATCACATCATTGAAACCTCGGTAGAGCTCTGCTTGGATGTCGGCGTGGGGGGAGAGGTATTTTTTGTTTTATTTTATTATATGCAATATTATGCGATTTTTATGGATTGACATTGGATGGTAATTATGTTTATTTGTTTATAATTAATAAATATTATTAATATTAATACATTGTTTTATATGTTTAAATAAACTAAACTTAAATTTTTCTGTCGAAATTTTTCCGGCCCACAGCCAACACATAACGCAAGAAAGCAAAATCTACATAGTACAGATGCATGTAAGTGCGTGGAAGATCGCCAATGATATGTACCCGTGAAGACTCGGCGTGAGGAATGCAGGGGTCGTAACGTCAATATTATTCCTATAGCTGAAACGAGAAATAAGGAAGAAGTCTCTAGCTGCTTCCTCGTTTCTCATTTCTGTAAAATCGACCTAAATTTATATTACATACGGCTAAAAATCATCACATCGAGTAGTCCAGTGGGCACTCAGTAAATATAATATAAACACAAAATGCGCCTAAGGTCTATTAAAGGGAAAGGGTACGGGGATAAATTAAATTGAAATCGCTGATATAACTGATTCCGTGTTAATGTTTTGAAATAATTAGACTTATTGCTAAAAGTAAATTAAATTCATAAAAATTAGATAAAACTTATTACTAAACGTAAATTAAATTCATATTTTGAAATAAATGAGATGAAACTTATCGCTAGAAGTAAATTAAATTAATATTTTGGAATAAATTAGCTAAAACTTATTGCTAACGGTAAATTAAATAGTTTAATTATATTAGATAAACGTATCTCTAAAGGCAAATTAAATTAATAAATTTTTAAAATTTCTAAAACTTATTTCTAAAGGTAAAGTAAATTAATAAATCTTATTTCTAAAAGTAAATTAAATTAACAAAACGTATTTCTAAAAGTAAATTAAATTAATAAGCTTATTTCTAAAAGTAGATTAACTTAATGTTTTGAGACAAATTACATAAAACGCATTGCTAGGAGTAAATTAAATGCATGTTTTGAAACAAATTAAATAAAACTTATTGCTAAAAGTAAATTAATTTCGTATTTGAAACAAATTAGTAGAAAATCATTACATTTATTGATCCAATTAAATTAAGTAAAGTAGTTATTGATTAAAACAAACTAATCCTCTGATTCAACATAAGGTAATTCATTGTCTAAAAGTAAGGCAACTATTGATAAAAACTAAGCAATTCGTTGATTTAATTAATGTAATTTAATTTACTAATAGCAAAGTAATTATTGAATAAAACTAACAAAAATCCATTGATTTGAAATAAAACTCAATTTAAAAATATTTTATTGATCGAAGCCAAATTAATGAAGAGTATAAGGATAGAATAAAATAGGTCGTAAATCGACTAGTCATTCAAAGGTAAACCAAATAAATAAATTGCTTAAAAGGAATTAATCAACACGAAATTCATAAGAATCGTTGACATAAGAGAAAGATAGTAGTATAATATTATCAAAAATTTACTAAGAACCTGATCATGATAACATCTCCCACCCGAAAAATCCATAAGAGCCTGCATCATTTAAGTACATATATAATTCCAAATACAATCCACATTATATTCGCAGGCGAAAATGACGTAACAATATAATAAAAGCCCAATGCGAATTCGAAACGAAACGTTAACATGCATAAGATGAGAATCAAACAGATAAGTCTTCTTTGAAACGATTTAATAATCTCGGAATACCATAAGGAGATCAAAGACACTGATTTTCCTAAAATTAAGCAATAAAATGTTTGATAAGAGTAACAGACGTACCTGACATAACCCAAAATTTCCTCATCGCCGCGCACGACCATAGTAGATGCCACGATGTAAAATCAGAAAGTAGTTAACAAAGAACCAAAGTTATCCGAAATAATAAACAAGTCGACCGGAAATTGTAGGTCCAAATTTTAGTAAACTAATACGATCCGAGAAATAGAAATTTCCGTCGACATTAGACGTACCGGATAAACAGATCAAATGTCATTCACCAACGCATTCGCATTAAATAACGGATGTGGACGCCCCACGCTGGTGAGATAATCTAGGGCGAAGGTCAGCTAAGCATTGCGGCACATTTCGAAACACAACGGATGTAGAAACGGAGGCCCAAGTTAAGGTAAATCTTACCAAAGGCCGTTTTGTTGATGTCATACAACTTGTAAATACAAATCGATAAACACCACTACGGAAATAGGCACGTTAAAGTCAATGTAACGCCTATCCATATCGTAAGTTGGTAAATCTGTAAATTATCGCGTTCAACGTCAACTTTTAAAATGTAACAAATTTTGAAATAATTTTTAATTGATATTATGTATTCAACAAGTATTAAACGCACCCCGATAAATGACAAGCCTTATACCTATTAAAAGTAAAATTGACTATTACAATATTATCCAACACTAGGCATTCAATAACTTTTAACTGAATTTTAATAAATAGCACCACCATGCGCGCGACAAACCCTGACTCGACAAACATTAATACCCGGTAGGTTGCAAGTATCGACTCACTCGTCAATATGGCAGTAGAATTTCCCCAACGTCTCACAATTCGGGCAACCACTAAAATAGAAATATAGGAGTGCCGTGATAAAAGCGTGGTTAACTAAATAGCCTCCCCAAGGACTCATAGTGGCACAACCTATTCAATTTTTGCCGAAGATTGTAATAATGATTAGCGCTAACCGCATTCAATATGTTTAAGTTTAGATAACTCCACTAACAATAACATAGGCACCATCCATTCGATTTTGCTCTAACGTGGATGAATTAATTGAATCGGATAATGATGTTATTTTAGATATGTCGCACGAACGAATTACCAGTCAAGGAACGGAACACCAGGGTCGGGCAGGAGCCCCGGCAACTACAGAGATATTCAATGAGATTCAATGACAGTGGCCGTACCCCACTACTTGGAGGATACTGGGCCTAACTAGCGACCCATGCGGACTCGCTGGACAACAATACCCGGCAGCGGAATCGTATATCCACGCGCGAGACCTCCTCACCCAATGGGAACAGGTGCAGGAACAGGTGGATCTGCAGGTGGTCAAGGCGAGGATGTACCTCGCCAACGTAGAAGATGACATCCTCGCCGTGCGAATCGCAGAAGCCTACCCACCTCGCCCAGTCCGCGATACCCGACGCCCATATCCTGTGGTTCCTCCGAGAAAGAGCCGAAAGAAGTCGTTTCCTGAAAAATAGAGATCTCAAAGACACTAACGATTAATACGAACTAGTTTGATTTTTTTTGCTGTTATCGAAAAAGAAATGTTCTTTACCCTGTCTTTGCGTTTGATCATTGATCTAAGAATATTCGTTTCAATTGATATGTTTACGATAATGATAAAAATAGATTATATAAACTACTAGAGTCAAATTTAACGAACTTATTCTTTATAGTTATGGCCACCAGTCAAATTTGCAAGCGGAACTAGACCGTACAAGGAACACAAATACGGACCTCCTTCACCAAATACTCCAGATGACAAGAGAGGTCCAACAGATCAAAGCGACTTGGTCGGATCCGAAAAGAGTCAAAACGTTATATCACCGACTATCTGCAGCACAGAAAGGGTGGACGGAAGAGCGACAGCTCAATCAGAGCCTGCGCACCCAAATACGAGGATTAGAAGTAGCCCTAGCAGTTTGCCGGGAGGGGGAAGCGGTCACCTACCCGCTCGTATTCGCCCCATCCCAGATGGTGCAGAAGAATCCTCAACCAGTAGATCAGTCCTCAACTCAGCCAATAAATCGTCGGCCGGGACGCAAAGAACGTACTCGACGCCGAGCTACACAACAATCAAAACCGTCCCATTAACTTTTGATAATTCACATTTCTGTTTATTTAAATAAAATAGTTGTACTTACAGTTAAAGTATTTCTTAAGGGGCACTTACACGCAGATGTTATTATGAGTACTCGCAGCGCAACTTAGATCATTTCTCCACATTCGATCATGAACTTACTTCCACAGGGACAGAGCTAAGCGAGCATAAGTCTTCTATCGACAGCTCGTGAACCCGAGGGTTGTCCGAGCTATTACAGTACTAGCGATAATACTCAATTTTTGCGGACAATCCACCACTTGAACACATTACCAACGTTGCCTAGCAACGGGTGCCAAGTGGCGATTAGCATCATTTTGTATGGCGTTACTGGGGCGACCACCGGTCAATTCAAACAAATAAGGAAACCCCGTAACTCACCATACAAATTTGGGGGCTCAGCCGGGATTGAATGATTGTTTTTGCAAAGAACCCAAGGAAATATAAGCAAATGTTTAGAGTTTAAACAGAAAATGTCGGGACGACATTTTGCAAAACCCCGGAGAGATGATATAAACGATGAAAAACGACCAAACCGACTACAATTAAAAACAACCAACCCGTTTTTGCAAACACCCAAGAGAATAAAACTGATATGAAATTGTTTTAAAGTCGCATAGAGATCAACGCCAAGACATTCAACATCTACCAATACTTGACGATGCAACATCCAGTAAGATATCAACGACACTCACAAGACGCATAAGTAAACAACATATAATTAAAAGGGCAAAATTCGGGATAAAATGAAATGGGGTAAGTAAGGGGAATAACGATAACTACGGGGGAAAACAATAGAACCAAGTAGAGGAAGTCAACGATAATAGAATAAATTACAACGAGTAATGACTAAAATAGTAGTTATAAAATGAATCAAAACAGTAAACTAAGAGTTGAATGAATGAATTTAAACATACAATTTAGTTAATTAGTATTTAAATTTAATGGGTAATTAAAAGAGATTTAATAATTTTAGAGATGGAACCAACAAAAATAATAGAAAAACTAAAGGGCATCCTAAACATCGAAAACGATAATCTTGAGGAACTAATTAACAAACAAAAATTAATTAAAAGAGCTAAAGAAGATATATCAACGATTTCAAACCTGTATTCCGACGAACATTGCATATTGATAAAATTGATTGATATTGATAAAGACGTGACAACCGAAAGAATATATGAAATTCTATCCATGAGATTGGAAATAACCAAATTTGGAAAAAGCTGGAACAAGCTAATGAAAAAGGTCGAAAACATTGAAGACGAGATTGCAACAACAATGAAAGAGCAAACCAAGGCTTATTTAGAATGTTATGCTTGCAAAACAGAGGAAGCACGAGTAATGGTGATACCTTGCGGACACCTGAGTTACTGTCTTGGATGCGCACAAGAGTCGCACTGTATGCTATGTCAACGAAAGATAAAGGAAAGACTAACTGTTTACTTTCCATGAATTGTTATGATGAAATGAAATAAATGTGTATTATGCATTACTTGAATTATTATTAGATGATAAGACGAATATAAAAGGAATATGCAGTGTTTGTAAATAATAAAACCACCCGACAACGATAAATAAAGGTAATAAACCAAACACATGAAAGCCGAATTAAGGAAATAATTAAAGCACATGCACAGAGACACAAAATATTGGATGGAAAAATTTCGACAACCGAGTTTTCCTAGTGTATGATTCTTTTTATTTTATCGATATTATATTGAGATAGGACGAGGAAAAAATGGTCAACCTGAGCTGTCAAATGATAGTTCGCTCACCCGAGGAAAACCCTGATCAACCCTACGGAGAAAGGAACTGGTAGGCCAAGTCGCGTATGTCAACAAGCAACCGGCGAGAGATTGATCACCTCTTTTGGGGAGCTTGTTGATGCGATTACCACAAATTTTGAAGGGGGGAGTGAAGAGATAGACCGAGAGGTCAGAAAAAGTGTACACGATATAGAGAATTAATATTTTTGTTTAATAGTCGATTAAAGGTACCTAGAGATGATTTTTCCCTAGCTGGTGGTGAGGCACCAGAGGACAGCTACGGACTGTCGTGTTCAGGTTGTTATCAGCCAAGGGACTGGTGGCGCTGAGCCGTTCGATACAAAAACCCGGATCCCACACCGAGTATCGAATGAACATTTTTTATTGCTGGGCGGAACTCGATACAACAACCCGGATTCCACACCGAGTATCGAGGACCAAACGGTAGGTGAGATGTGAACTAACCGGTAAATGGTTCATACTCAAAATGTCCTACTAAAGCCAGATGAGAGCGGCCGAATTGAGCCGGGAAATCTGACGGGAGAGGCGGGCAGATATTAGATAGTTTTATTAAGAAAATCTTCCGCGCCCATATTTAATCGCTTCCTTTTCTTTTCACTATTCGTGAAATCAAGTAAACCGCTTTTGGAACCGCTTTTTGGAACGTCTAGGCATTTCCATACTTTTATATTCTCCGAGGTACACAACCCGGATCCCACACCGAGTACTGAGGGAATGTTTTTTTTAGTTTTCCCAGCGAGGAGTTTGGTACAATAACCCGGATCCCACACCGAGTACCAAATATCCGAATGGCGGTGAGTAAAGCGTAACCGGAAAGTGCGCGGCCAAAAGACGCCATGGATTGAGAGTCAGTGTGAGGCCTCAAACATACCCAAAAGTCACTGATGAGCTCAATTCCGATGATTAAAACGAGATAAAAACGATGAAAGATAATATGAATAAGATGAATTAGATTAAAGTTGATATGAATATGAGTAAGGATAAAACTGATAGACTATGATTATGATTAGATTAAACAGTAAAGATGAGAAACAGTAAGATATGATTATGATGAGACATTATAGATAGGATATGATATGACTGAATACTAAAGATGATATGATTATAATGAAAAGAGATACGAGTAAAGATGAAATATGATATAATAGATGTTAAAGGTCACAGATGACCAGTTAAAAGAGTAAAAGCCGAAGGCCGAAGAGCCAACGGAAACGATAGAGGGCATAGAGCGCCAGCGACTGAGGATTAAGTGAATGAATTTTTTCGGGAGACATAGGAAAAATAATTAATGGAATGAATGAAAGTATGAATATGATGATTTTATATTATTGCTATTATGATATAGATAATTGATACGACTATATAGATGATTAATAAGACTATATAGATAATTGATACGAGATTAATAGATAATTATTACGAGATATAGATAATTAAAAATAGACTTAAAATGAGGGGGTGAGTCAGTTAAAGAAGACCACCATGGTAAATGCGAACAAGGGATGATAACGTATATAGCATAGTAAACGGAGGAGAAATTAGTATAGAGTATAGAATATTGGAGTGTCATTTATTTTTAGAAATCAACATCCAAACAAAGCAATCCAAGCCAATTTCAAATCAAGCCAAAGCAGACAATATTTCAGAGCAAACAATAAACCAGATAATAAACGATAATCAAGCAGAAAAGAATTTGGAATAAACATTGAAGTAGCTGCGAACCAATAAGCAACCAGAATTTCAAGGCAGTAAAAGAGAAACGATAAAACTAGTCAAGCAAACAAATAACCGTAAACATTGATAGCATCAGCAACCATACGAGAAGCAAAAGCAAAGAGAAGAACGAAAAGAGTTTGTTAAAAGCAGAAGAAAAGGAAAAAGTTCGCCACAGTAGAAGTGCCAATACCAGAGTATCAATTACAGCAGCAACAGGGACCGGCACAGATAGCGGATTAACCGATTTTGAATTCAACAGTAGCGAAGAGAACGAACTACTTAATACCGAGAACCAGTTGGCAACGATAGGATCAGGTAGCGAAGAAGGAAATCCGGACAACAATCCAAACATGACAACTTCTATAAACTCTTCAATTCCGGATGCAAATATAATGTTAAATAACAACAACGCGACAGTAGGAGAATTCAGAGAAAAGTTTAGAGGAGAACCGTTCGACGGCAGCCTCAATAAATTGGATACATTTATAAAGGAATTCGAAGTGTATAAAAATATCTGTCACTGGACAGATCAAAAGGTAAAAGAGCGAATACCCTTATATTTGAAAGGGAGCGCACAAGATGTATTCGTGGAAGAAGCAAGAGATGTAACGAAACTGACAACGTGGACAGAGATTAAAGAGTTCTTAGTAAAAATATTCGGAATAGAGAAAAAGGGAAATAGGAAGATATTGGACTTCCTACATCGAAAACAAAGACGAGACGAGTCAAATGCAGTATATGCCTGTGAATTAAAGAAATTATGTAAAGAAGCGTTCGGAGATGCAGATTTGCCCGAAGACAAAATGGTAGACGTCTTCATAAGAGGAATTAAAAGAGAAGACATACGAGCCAACCTTGGATGCTTGGCACCAGAGACACTAGATAAAGCAGTAGCAATCGCAAATAGATGTGAAGCCCATCTGAGACTGGGATATCAAGTGGCAGTCTTGGCCACAGAACCAACAACGCCAACAGTCAATGCCAACAATCAAAACAACAATATCAATCCAGCTATGAATCAATTCATTCCAAGAGCACAACAGATGTTCAAGCCACCAGCAACGAGAAATCCGGAAGATAGAGGTAATAACCAAGTAAGTTATAATAATAATTTCAGAAACAATCCAAATGCAAACGAAAAATGCTCCACATGCCAAAAAATGGGACATCGATCAGAAAACTGTTTTCGGAATCACAACTGCCAGAAATGTGGTAGACGAGGGCACACTGAGAGAATATGTAGACAACTTGATAGCAAGGCATGCTACAATTGTGGTCAACAAGGACACATCGCAAGGCGATGCAACATAAGGGAAGAGTCAAATCAATCAAGACCAAATAATCCTATGAGAAATCCACGAATTAACGTGATGCAAGAAATAGACATGTTACGAGAAACATTACAGCGAATGCCCATGGAATTAAAAGAGATGATGCAACAGATGCCCACTAATATACAACAACAACGAATCAATGTAATGAGAAGCAATGAAGAGATTCAAGAGCTACGAACTAAAGAATACCAAGAGCAACAACAAGCTGAATGGCAAAGACTACAAACGGATGAAGCCCAGGAAATCCAGCAAAGATGGGAAAATCGAAAACAAACCCCGAAAAGAATTAATATGATGAGAATGGAAATTCCAGATGAAATTCACACTGCGGAGCAGTGTGTTGAGAACGAAGGGGAGGAAATAGAATAATTAATGAGAAAACAATCAAATTAAATACGATGGAGAAAATAGAGGCCATCAAAGAATTTGCAGAAGAGGAAAAACAGAGACGTCGACAATTAAAAGAAATGACAACGGAGAAACCGAATGAACCAGAAACCCAAGAGATTAATCGAGCAAAGATGATGGTAACAGAAGACCAAAACAAGGAAACACTAATGTACGAGATAGACGAACTAGAAAAAGAAATCACGACACAAAGGATAGAGAGTGCACTCGAGAAAATAAAGCGAGAGGAAGCTCTAGAACAAGAGGAAGATCAATTAAAAGAAAAAGAAGCAATCTTAAAACAAGAGAAAGAGCAACTAAGAAAGAAGGCACTAATATTAAAAATAGACGGAGCGTTAAAACACTTAGAGCAAGAACAAGCACTAGACCAAAAAATAGAAGTGCTGGCAAAGAAAGTGCTATCTCAAGAAATGGAGGAACCAAGATTGGAACTACAAAAAGATGAGCAGGAAGCATCAACGTCACAAGAAAAAGAAAAGATATCAGAACCAATAATAACAAAAAATCGAATCCAGAGGATACTGCTACAAAAAATAGAAACAAGAGTCCGAAAAGAAAAGCCCACATGGAGTGAAGCTCAAATTGAGAACAGAATAAAAGAGATATGGTTCCAAACAAAAGGACCAACAAAGATAATGAAAGAGGAGGAACAACTACAAATCAATATGCTGAGACGAATACCAGACGACCAAACAGATGAAGACGAAAGTGAGATAAGCAGTCTGGGTGGAGAGATATTTCAATCATGTGAAGAAAATAAACCGTATAAAGATGAATCAAAATCCGAATTGGAGGAAATGGAAACGAACGTGCCAAGAGAAGATGAAACCGAGATATTAAAAGAAATTAATGAAATTGTAGAAGAAGTAGATTGAAATCAGATGTTCCTAAACCTCAAGGATACAACCGCATACAGCAGAATAATGAAATTAATCACAAAGGGATATCAACAAGATAATGGTACGTTCACGGCATCATGGAAAGACATGATAAAAAAGTACCAAGAGAATTTGAAGGAATATGATAGAGAAGAATATCAGGTAATTATTGATTTTCCAGAGATACCGAGACAGATAATAGCCACAAAAGGTGAAAGCACAAATGAGTTGTATGATTGGGTAGTGAAAAAGCTAGGACCCAGTTATAAAAATAAGCCTTTATATTACCAAGGAAGGAAAATAAAGCGAGACATACACCTCGCGGATGCTCTAATATGGCCAAATGGAATAAATGTGGTAACGTTAAACAAGAGTGAAACCGAAGAAACGACAGCAGAAATATGGCAGAAAATTCAAATATTATATACCAAAGAAATAAAACCCGAACTAGAAAAAGAGAGACAAAAGATAATGAGGCAAAACCAGATAAAAATGACGGAACAAGCAATAGATCAAGCTAGAAAATATATTAACAGACTGTCGTTAACGAGACCAATTTCAATGAAAATGTTTGTAGAAGCCTGGCTGCGAGATACAGATATTAATTGAGATTCGATAATGAGGAGAAACAGATGAGTTGATAAAGCAAAAATATGGAGAGCCACCAAAGAACATGAGGGGAGACGAACCAAATAAAGATAAAAGATAAAATTACCGAATGATAGGATAAAAGAATATTGTAGATCCCGATTGTCAAATGCATAATTAACCGACGATTAAACGAGAAAATTATCCAAACGATTAATCGCAGAATAGAAAGATGGGATGGTTATTGGTAGAAGACGTGGCAATAATGTACCACAAAACGACAAAATAAGTCCGCGGAAGAAAAACGAACCCCGATATACGAATTAGCATATGGGAAACGGACAAAAACTATTTAATATTCATAGCCATTGGATGGAAAACCAGAGAGGAAAAATACGGACAAAAAAAGGAACAAACAAATTTCCGAGAATTTCCAAGGAGGAAATTGAAAAAGGAAAGATGGACCAAATATTACCAATCCACCAGTTTATGGAGACAAGATGCGAAGTTAAGCACAAAATTTACAATCCTATAGATGACTCAACGATGCCGGATTCACACCATGGAAAAAAGGTTGTATGATGAAAAAATAAAAGAGTGGAAATGGAAAATTTGGAAAGAACTGGAACCAAAATGGGAGAAAAAATATATACCAGGAGAAGGCGCCAGCAAGGAGGCAGCTAATGAAAACAACCTTAGAGTTATATGAAGATGACCATACGAAATAACCAAAGGAATTGATAAAACGAAATGGGAGTGGCAACCAGAAGGAAGATGAGGAAAAATAAATGATAGAGCTCGATTAAGCGCCCCATTAACACATGGAAATAGGTGAATGGGCTGGAAGAAAAAGTAAAAATCGGCTGAAGAAGAGAAAATCAATTCGGTTATTACAAAGCCAATTCAATTCTACACAGAAATCGGAGGGTACCGATGAAATTTGAGAGTGTACCCAAACGGAGATGGTAGCGGAAAAAGGAAACTATCTATCCGTGTATTTTCTATTTGGCAAGAGGCAGATATGAACGGAAAAAAGTTAAGAAGTGGGCCATTTAATCGAAAAAGTCACAAATTTCGGATCGCTAAACCCGGAAAATGGGGAAAGAGCGACACAGGCGAAAAATTTGGGAGTAAGTCAAAAAATCTATTATAAGGCATAAGCCGAAATCCACTGAAAAAACGTTGGCGGGAGGGAGTAACCACAATTTCTGTTGGCAAAAAATACGTAACACCTCAATTTTGCTAAAAAGACGCACATATATATTACAATTCGAAGTAGAAACGGAACAAGAAATGAACTACGAATTCCAAACAAAGGAACAAAGCGATTTAACCCGCGAATCAGCGTACTGAAAAAACGAATCCAGGAACAAAGATACTTGCCCACAGATATAGATGTTCTGTTGGAGGAGGATTAAACAAAGATTAAACGGAAAAACGCAAATGTGAGCAATTAGCAGCGATACTAAGAAAACCGCGAGGCTCAAAAGAAATCAAAGACGATACTGTAACAGATTTGGGCAAAAATGGATAATTCGATTCTGTAATAGAGTGGGGAGAACTAAAGAAAATATGTAAAAAGAAATTTAGCAAGGAATATCAGAATGTTATGCTGCGGGTACCCAGAGCAATTCCAGAAATTATCCGGGAAATGGAAAACAACACCGACAATGGGCAGCCGAAATTAATAGAAAAGTATAGTTTAAAAATTATGACGCCGGATTTCGAACCAATTGAAAGGGAGAATTTTCATATTACTGCCAAGGTAGTGAAGTGAAAAAAGAGAATACCGTATGAATTGCCATTTTCCATTTTACAATACGAAAGCGACGATCATTGGGATGACGAATCTCAAATCGGGAGTTAACGCAAATGCAATTGGGATTAATAAATTATATTAAACGGCTTAGCGCAAAGATTGGCGGGTAGAGAACTCAAAACAAAAAAGAAGAAAAATCAAAACGGAGAAAACGCCAATAGGGACGACCAAGAAAGTTTAAATACGCCAGAATGTTCCACCTTGCCGCCAGATGAGGTAATTCGTCCATCACAACAGGGGGATGAAGAGATATTAAAATGAATCTCAATGATATAGCTAGATGGGAGGAAACAACCAGGAGAATACCGAATTCAAGAAGATTTGTTCATTTTGACGGAAAAACGGGAAAAAACGATATGATAAACGGACGAAAACTAGAATTGGAACTTAGTATGTTGCTTTCAAAGAACAACCAGTAGAAATAATAGAAGACCAGGGATACCGAAGAGCGAAAATAAAAAGAAAGGAAGAGGGGAGAAGCCGAAACTCGACAGGAGGACGGAATTGGGATAATTGGTAAATGAACGAGGAGGCCTACAACATCCAGGGAAAACGGACAGATGAGCAAACCCAAACGAAAAGAAACAGGTACGGCAATTGAAAAGAATTCCAGGAGGACGGACCGAAAATTGCATAAAACAGGCTTTCCAAGAAAGAAAAACTAAAGGAGCCAAAATGCAGACTGGTCCAATAACAACGAAATTTAAACAAAGCTTAGCCAAGTAACAAAAGCAGTTTACAAGCGAAAAAAACTGAAAGGTCAAAGAACAAGGAGCAAAGTGGATTAAACAGGACTAAATACTTTGATTATGGCTGGATTAGCAAATCCAGGAAAATAAAGAAAATTTAAAAACTTAATAATATCGGAACAGAAGCGGAAACAGCTTTTTTGCAAGCAATTTAAACCATAAATAAATAAAAATCATGGACAACAAAACTGCGAAACTACAACAAAGATCCCAGAGGAATTACTATGATAATAAACCACTTTAACAAAAACGATCAGAGACCAAAAACAGATATTTGCGTAGGAATTGGCCCTATCTGATGGTTATAATTACGATAGTTGATATACAGGAAGCGAACTTCCAAAATAAACCCAAAAACGGATATGAATTTGCCAAATAAACGGACATTATCAGAAAGTAATTCGAAACCATTCATCTTTGACTTCAAGTGGATGGCCAAAGCTTTTATAAATTTGGTAGTAAAGATTGATTCAAAACATGATGCAAATAAGTTGAAAGAAGTAATTAACAAATTACGAAACGACGATTAATGCAAGGGCGACCCAAAAACAAGCCAGAAAAGGAATGAATGCGATAATCACACAATACTCATATGGATGATGTGCATAAAAGGAGTAGAACCGTTTGTAGTATATGATTGTGATAATATAAAGATTGGTGATAAATACTCACTAAAAGAAACGGAAGAGTGCAAAGCTGCAAATCCCGGTAAATTACAGACAACGGCAACAGCAGTATCGTATAATGTATACCAAGAAGTAGACTTCATTAAAACGGAAATTAAAGAATGCTCAGTAACAAGGAAAATTGTAGCATTTCATTGCGGACATCACTCACACTTCAACAATTATAGAAGCTGGAACGGAAACAACAGTGGTTATCAGTAACGCGGAGCGAATGTGAAGAAGGATTCACGACAGGACGCATCTCAATAGCTGGACGAGTGAATGTAGCAGCCGAGGAAGGAAAAATAAAAACTACCCGAGTATACGCTGCGGGGAGAATAACGGCTGGAGACGGAACATGTCAAGGAGGAGAGTACACCCTATTGAATCAATTAGTCAAAGGAGTAGTAGTGATTGAAAGCTATCAAGTAAAGTTGGAGAAATATCAAGGATATTTTGATCCAGACACGCAAGCAATGAAAAAGTACCCTCAATGTCTAGCAACAGATAGATCATGCAATACGGGAATGTCAACGATCGTATATCACGCCGATACCAGAACTTGTAGACTCACCTTATTGAAAAGCGCAATATTTGATGAAGTGCAAGGACAAGTGCACAGGAAACCGAAACCAACACGCAAAAAAGCGCATTGGATGAATTACGGAGAACCGGAAGAATCGGAAAACCAACGATAACCACAACTATCGGATCAGAGGTCACGCCAACGGTGGTAATATCAACTGATACTACAATCGGAATGAGATTTATAAAAGGACGAATGGTGAGCAAATGTGACGAAATGGTAGCCAGTACCAATTATAAAGGAATATTCTTATCGCGAACAGCAATACCGAACGCAAAAGCGCAAATAGACCCCAAAGATGTGAAACTATATTGTATATAAATAACAAGATGGATTTCTTATATCACAAAGGATTGGCATCAACAGAGAAAATATACTACGATTTAGTTAAAAATGACTGTATCTGAACAGAGAAATATTAAAAACAAAGTTGGCAATGGCAATCACGAATCCAGATAACGCAATTCCATATTACCACTCCAAGAAGGATATTTCGGAAGAATCGTTGGAGAAGTTATGTATACATACAAATGCGAAAAGACAATTGCAAAATGCCAGAGAATTCAACAATTCCAGAGATAAATGCATAAATGAATTGGAAATAATGCATAAAGGAAAAATCAGGTTCGCTCAACCAGTAACAAGGATGATAAATCCAGAGAAATTTGTACCTAATATGTTCAGTTGTAGCAATGTATATGGACCATTATTCGAAATAAGAGATAGAAGTTGGTTACAATTTCCAACCTCGAGTAATATGTAGCACCACAAAAATAATTTGGGACTTACAGAATTTGGCTTAGCGAAGCAGAAATTCAAAAACCAGTATATATCACAGAGTGGAATATTACCAAAACAAAAGATCTGGAACGAAGCTGGACAACATTATTTATTCCCAGCGCCCACCAGGCAAGCAATATTATCCAATATTGTGACGATAAACGGGGAGTAACAACTAATGAGAAACCAAACTACGAATGTTGCTATCACCAGATTCATTTTCAAAACATGCTACAGCAAAATATGAATGAAAAAGCCATGTGGGAAGATTCTTAAATCTTGGACAAATGCATGGCAGGAATTTTAGGAATAATGTCTTCATTATCAAATCGTTAAGAGTGATCTTAACACAAATGGTTAGGCATGTTTCGGACATCTAGAAAAGGAAGAGAGAAAATTTCAACTGGAAATGCAATTCGGATTCTTACCGTTTTTAGCAAAGGACAATGGTTTTACATGACACTCAAAAGATATTCACAAGATAAAGAAGATTTGGTCAGAATTTCCTAACTAAAAAAGAACGTAACGATGAAGAAAGATGGGGACGAAAAAATTTTAAAAGCATAATGGATTAGAAGGCCGAGAAAACCAGAATGAAAGCGAAGAAAAACGAGCAAACTGGAGACGATGGATAAATTTTCAAAAGATGAATAGGAGCGATAAACAGCGACAACGATTGGAAAATCAAGAGGGAAACGCAGGTGGCTTAAACTCAAGCAGCAAACTCAAAACAATGGAAAACCGAAAGCATAAACATTAGTGTACCATTTATAATCATAACACCACCCAGTATTATGAATGTCTAAAAGAAAAAACCGCAAAATCAGTAGAGAGAAAAAACGCACCGGTATGAAAGCAACGTACCCGATACCAAGACCAACAACACTACGAAACTTTATTCCGACACCATACGAACCCAAATTGGGGCAGACTTTATTAACCAAGAACTAGCCAAAGCATCGAGAAATAGTGGATCAAGATCAGAAACGCGAAACTATAGCGATTGTTGCAAAAACATTAGCTGGCACCAACACTAACTTGTTACCCATAAAGAGATTAAATGGGGTAGAGATAAAAGCAAATGATTGACACCGAAGCAAATATTCTCAGCCAATAAAAAATGGGGATAAAAAATTACCCGGTAAGATTGTGGCATGTATAGAGGAAGCTTTAACATTTGGATGTAATAACTTGCATCAAGAATCAGTAAGCAGTCATTCGGAAAAAATCTGGTTCAATAATTTGAATATTAAAAATGAAAATCCAATTACGTACTTTAGCAGTCATTCAGGAAGATTGAGCGCAGATGTAATAATTGGAAAACCGACCTCCATTGCCAAAATTATTAAAAGGATAATAATCGATCCTTAGGATCAAATGGAGCTGAGAGATTAAAAACCGGACGAATATGCATGCCGAATTCAGAAGTTGAGCAGGCTTCAGGAAAAATAGTGGTGCAGGCGCACACAAATGATCTGCTACGTAAAAGTAAAAACGAGAAACCAGGAGGCGAAAATGGTTTTCGAACCTTAATCACCAAAATTTGAGAAAAAGAAAAAGAACTTTGCCACTAGCCAGAGAAATTTAGGTATATTGTAAACGACAACAGTGAAATTCCGCATCAATATTACAAAAATTTTGACGAAGGCAGGATAAAAGTCATTTTACGGAAAACCGAAAGATTGGGAAACTTACACAAATGATGGGACATTGAAACTCCCAGCAACAAAAACTGAAGGAACGGAGGAGGAATTATGGACCAATCGACAGTTCAGGCCTTACAAAAAGAAAACCGAAGGAAAGAAGCAACTTACAAAAAAACTGCTTAATGGAATTTAAAGATTATATTTGCAGCATCCGACTTAGACCTCGGTACAAGTTGGATGTGACGCAACAACCACGGGATACATTAAACAGATCGATACCCCAATAACACTACGCCATTATCGGTTGGAGGAAGCTCAAAAATCAGTAGGCAAGCAGAAAAGAAGTTCAAAAGATGCTTAGATGCAGGAGTAATCGCAAACCAAGTTGGCTCGCCATGGCAATTTCCAGTGGTCATGGTAAAAGAAAAAAAGACGGAACCCAAAACATTCTGCTATAGATTATCGGGACGACTCAATGCAGTAACGGAAACGAGGATACATAACCCATTACCGGACATAAATTGAGATGTTTACACGGAGCAGCTTATTTTACCATCGCTAGCATCTAAAAAAGTGCGTTTATTGGCAAATAAACGGCTTTCAAAGGGAGGAGGACAGAGGAGAAAACTGCCTATTAACCCTCGGGAAAAGATCTATACCCAATTTAAAGAAAAAAATGCCTTTCGGATTGACAACGCACCAGCTTCTTTCAGAGGTGCATGAATTTCGTGACACATGGCATTAAAGCAATGTATGGTATTATATTGATGATTTATTAATTAATTTCTAGCACCTTCGGAGCAAACATTTTTAAAAAAGATATCCGAAAACGTATCGTTCGACTAAAGACAATGGAAGTTTAAAAATATGAAACATTCAAAATGCGAATTGGGCAAAAGTTTAAAAAAGTTACCCTTCTTTAGGAACATATTGTGTCCAAGCAAAAGCAAAGAACCCGATCCAAGAAAACATTGAAAAAGATAAAGACATTGCCCTGTACCAAAAAAAGACAGTCACGCAGGTGCAACGAAATTCTTAGGCTTATGTGGGGAATATTACCGAAAGTTTCATCAAGATTATGCAAAACCATTGCAAAAACCAATACAGAATTTAACCAAAAAAGATTTACCCCATTTTATTTGGGAAAAGGGAACAACAAACCAGCCTTTGGAAAC
Source organism: Schmidtea mediterranea (assembly GCA_022537955.1). NCBI lineage: Eukaryota > Metazoa > Platyhelminthes > Tricladida > Dugesiidae > Schmidtea > Schmidtea mediterranea. Next base: position 17,478,930 of record CM039679.1, read on the forward strand.
CCACTCAGAGGACAAAAACTAATATCAGCACCCAATACTTCGTACAACCCAGATTTAAGAAAAAAACCGTTTTTGTTAGGCGACAGACGCAGTGGAATTATGCATCTCAGCAAGTCCTAGGAACCAATGGAATGACGAGGGAAAAAAAGAACGAAGTTTATTGGATATTTACAGTCGAAAACCTTTAAGAAACATGGAAAAGGGAAATTTTACTTCTGCTGACTGAAAGAGAGGCATTAGCAAATAATCAAAAGCCTATTAAAACATTCCAAATATTTGTTAATTGGGGTCACGAGATATATATCAACTACCAGATCATTTTCAACCATTAGTATGGTTGGGGCCAACACAAATGAAGCCTCTAGTAATTAATAGGATGGGGCAATGCAGTACCAATAATATTACCGTATATCAATTCAAATCAGAAAAGGCCAACCGCCACGCAAGATTGTTATTCAAGATTTGTATTGAAACTAATGGATCACGACGTGAAAACGAATATTGCATGATATCGGCAGAAGAATATGATTCACAAAACTGAGGAAAACGGAGCAGAAAGAGGACGAGGAATTTGGAAAAACCAATCAATCAATTATAGAAACTAAACCGATAATGAAAAATCTTTGACAAACAGTAAAAACTAGAGAGCATATTGGGAAAAGCACAGACATCGATTATAACCATTAGAAGAAGGTGATGTTATTATTAAATGGATGGTTGAAAAACGACTTAATATGTTTACCAGAGGGTAGACGAAAAAAGAGTATGATGCCATACCACGATGGGAAACTTGGGAGGACACCCCTGTCGCAAAGACAGAAGCAAGACTGCCGCCAAAAATATTTATTGGCCAATATTTTCGGAGAGACTTAAAAGGATGGATAAAGAATTGTCTAAATATGTGCAAACCAGGAAAGCAACAGGAAGTAAACTGAAAAGCACCGCTTAAAGCCCAATCCCAATTCCACCAGAAAACTATGACGATGATTGAAAATTGATGTAGTAGGACCATTACCAGGAAACTTAAAGATGGGAAATATCATATATTAGTAGTAACAGATTTATTTATCAAAATTATGCAAAATTCCGAAGCATTCGCATACCAGATCAAAAAGCTAGAACAATAGCGAGAAATCCTAGTAGAAGAGATATGCTGTAGATACGGAACCCAAACAGATCTAACCGATCAGGAACCAACTTTATGAGCGAAATCGTAAGAGGAAGTAACAAATTACTTCAGAATAGCGGAATTGAGAACATCACTTACCATCCGCAAACAAATGGTCCAAACCGAACGATTTCAATGGCATATTAATTGAAACGATGTCGAATTATGTAGCAGAACACCAAAAAGATTGGGATAGATATATAAATCTATGCCTCATGGCCTATAGAATGTCGATACATTCAGCAACAAAATGAGCCATTTAAATTGATGTACGGCAGAGAATGCAAACATGCCGATAGAACTTAGAATATCACCGCCGATATCAACAGTATATGGAAAATTGATGATTACGTACAGGATTCAAAAGAGCGAAATGCAAGAGATATGGAAAAACAGCAGGCATGAATATTAGATTAATCAAGAGAGCTATAAAGATTACAATGATAAAAAGCGAGACGTACGCGAACATAAATTTCAGATTGGAGACTGTGATAATCGCGACGCCAGAAATTATCCAGGAGTAGCCAGAAAACTACAAAAAAGTGGTAAAAGGACTTAAATGAATAATGTATGTAGAACGAGAACAATGCTCGAGTTAAATTGTCAACAACCACTCACATTAGGCCCTATTTACGTAAACGTGAAGTAGATGTAAAGCGATACTAGAACAGTAAAAAGAGAACCAGAGAATCGAGGTAATGCAAACCAGATCACAAATTTAAGCAGCTAGTATAACGGAACTGAACGATGAGTCGAAAAATAGAAGCCGACAGCAAATAACACTGCGGAAGAACCTAAACCCGGATGAATCGCAAAAATAGCTCTAAACGCGACCCAAGATAATGTAGACAAGATGGATATAATAGTAACAACGCCATCAGAGAAATTATGCCGGAATGGGTGCGAAGAAAGGATGGATGAAGATATAGTAAAAACAAAGCGGGAAAATCGCAATGGATTATGCTAAAGGAGTCTAGAAGTCCACCAGAAATGGACCGTATTAAAAGAGTATACCATGATCTTCACTATGGCAGATGTAGAAGGAAACGTACCTTTAACATATTGCAGTAGCAACATAGAAACACTTCAAAGGATACATAGATATAATCCAACTTATGTGCAAGAAAAATGCGGACACAGCTCAAATATACCAAACGAAGAAGGGACAAACACCATTAATGATTCGCAGCAGCAGCAGAATGGCTTCTACAACAGTTTCTGGAGGAGAACTACTAAAAACGGGATCATCGTTTCAAAGAAAAAGATAATGGAGAAAATAATGTACTACATATGCACTGAAACCAAGACAAGCAAGCGCAATAAATTATAAACCAAAGTAATGCGACAATAAGAAAAGAGAATGAATGGGTAAACAATTCCAAGACATTATGGGAGAGCTATCGATGCCGGAAACAGACAAAGCAACAGCCAATCCTGATGAAATGGACTATGAAGGCTCATCACTCAAAAGTATTTGACCTTAAAATTAATGGTAAGAGAAACAGAAACAGTTTCTAATGGAAAAGAACAATATAAATGCTCACATATCCATTTCCAAAAACAATAAAAGCAATGTTGAAATGGGAAGGACTGAATTCACACAATCACCAAAAGAAGCAAATACGAATCGGAGATAGAAAGGAACAACCTATTGATGATAATACACAGAATGGCATCGGAAGCAATAAGATTTCAAGCGAGCAAACAAGAATAAAAGAGAAGGACGGATATAAAAGCAAGAATAATAAAAGTATACGAGGAAATAATCGAAATAATAAATGTCGAGGACGACATTTCAAAGGAACCCCGGATGGAGATAATAATGGAGAAGGTAGTGATGACATGCAGCAAGAAAACCAAGATGAATCAAAGATACCAACCACAAATGCTAGAGATGAAACAAATCGCAAACTAACAAGAGAAAAAGGAATCATCAACAGAGGAACGTCAAACATCGAATAACAACAACAAACGAGAGAAAACAAACCAAGGGATGCTGTTACATAATAAAAAGATACTAGCAACAAGGAAAAAATTCAAACGCGTACCGAACCCTGCTACAGAAAATAATGATATTGAATTACGTCCATGCAAGTTTAACGGAAGCCCGACGAAAACATCACGAAGGAAATAAAATCGTTCAGAATACGACAATTAAACGGGATAAAAGGAATTCCAAGTAAAGGGATATGCTTACAACTGACAATGAATACAAGCATAAGTTGTCCAATTCGACTCCATAGGAAAACCAGGAGAAGATGGAAATACGAATCCGAAAAACTCATCATCATGTCAAACCACCAAAGGAGGTATGTAGAGACGCTACAAAAGATAGAAACATAAGAATCCAGGTAGAGCCAGGGATGGCAAATTGTGAATAATAATACAGAGGAGTAGAAACAATTGAACAAGTTGTGTATACAAAATAAAATTATCGATTTGTTTGGAAAATGAATATGAAAGAGGAAAGAAATGCGAATGGGATAGCTTAGAGGCAATGCAGAATATAATAATATGTGCCAACGATGGACATTTAATAACTTGCACATTAGGCCAAAAAACTCTGCAAGAGAAAAATTCCAACACCAAAGAGAGCCTTTATCACGTCCGAGCACGAGAAATAAAGAAATAATAATAAAAGTGGAATCAAACCCATCAAAGATGGAGAAGAGATAATAGTTGAAAATACTGGGCAAAGAACCCATCACAAAAGTCTGTGTATTTTGAAACAAAAAGAAACGGAACGATGAATGAAAGAATCAAATGTCAGTCCAAATGAAGATTATCAAAAAACCAAAAAATACCGCATCCCAACTAAAAAGAAACGTGGAAAGTATATAGTACATCGCTTCAGTGAAAGGAAGAGATGATTACTGGAATCAATAACAAGAAGTTAATAGAATCAACTAACAACAAAACGTCCAGAAAAAGAAACAAAAGAGGAACCGTATGCACGCCAGAATCCAGAGAAGCAAAGCAGTAATAATAAAATATAAGAATCAATGCGGCAAATGAAGAAGAATAGTAATTGAAAACACAGGTGAAAAAACCTATCACCGAAAATCTGTGTATACGAACCCAAAGGAAATGAAAAGTAACAAAAGAATCCCAATGTGAAAATAAGCCAAAACTATAACGAATCAAAAGGTATCGCATCCCAACGAAAAGAAAAACTTGGAAATATGTATAAATATCCAAAGGGAACTCAATGAACATTGGAGAACGATAAAAAGGAAACCACCCAAGTCCCAAACACGACAGATCAATCTATAACAAAACATCTGAGAGAAAAAACGAGACATGGCAAAAAGGAATGGCTCATGGACGACAGCCACCTTCAATTCACGAAGCATTAACAAACTCCAGAAAGCCCTTAAAAATGTACAACGAAAGAAAGAAATAATGGAGACAACCAATGTAAGAGAAAACACAACTGTGCAGCCTAACAAAAAGAATTACATGATAAAAATGATCTGGATAACAACAGCGGTAGTAAGCAGCATAGTAATGCTGATAATAATTCAACTAGTGAGAACTACCAAATGCAGAAGGAAACCAACGAAGAGAAGATTATGGCCAGCAGTAGAAAAATTCAATTATGATATTGAATTAGGACAATACGATGTAGAAAAAAACCGAAGAATATGAAATCATAGGAAATTCCAGCACAAGCGGACTCTGGTTAAAAGAACCGCCCATTATCGAAGCACAACAATGGTCAAATGAATTTTATGTATACCAGATAATGAATGAGAAATACGGGGGTATACGGACATTGCGTATGGAGTCCCCGGAGACGATGGTGTAAAACGAAAAAGAGACGTTGTATATAGTGTAAAATATTATGTAGTATAATAGTAGTAATAGTATGTATATTTATATAAATATTGTACCAAATGCGTCAGAGATAGTAAGCAAACAGAAGAGAATGCCGATGAATTAATAATGTATTATAACCAACAGATGAATCCGAGTAATGCAAATCAACAAAACCGAGTCAGAATACCACCATTCGTAGAAGGAGTTCAACAACCAGCAGCTGCCAATGTACCTATAGAGATTGCAGAATTGAATCAGGGAATATACCAAGACCAAGGAATTGAGGAAACATGGAGACGACAATGCGAATTAATGACATTAATAACAAACAATGCGCAAACTCAGTGGACAAACACTCATCTAGTATTAACAGAGAGCGTGAACAGAGGTCACAACAAGCTTATAAGACTGGAAGAGCAACAGAGAACTATATTACAATTACAGAGAATAAATTAACAATTAGCAGATCAAATTAGATGGCAAGCTGATGAAATTAGAAGATTACGTAACAACCAGCAGCACGTAGATCCAGCAAGTTGGGTGGAATGGATACGCCTCGATGCAGAATTACACCCCGGAACGCGGATTCAACAGTAGGAGTAAAAATTAAGAGCGTACCTTGTAAAATATGTAAAAACCAAACGATAAAAGTAAAGCAACGTCCGAGTAACCAGAAATTTTTGTCAGATATGCAGACAATCATCGAGAGAATTAGAGGAAGCGAGAATCCATCGCGAAACTTACGGACGAATAATGAAAGACAAAATACAGAATGATGAACGATATAAAGAAAAGACTAAAATGTTGTATAATGTTAAAAAATTACTATTGGAGCGAGACAGACGAACATGCGGATGCCAGAATATGCACATAAACAGATTGTAAACGATAAAAGTGATAGAAGCAAAAATGTTAACATGCCCTGGATGTGACGAAAACAATCGAAAAGAGATGAAGAATCCTACAACAATGGATTAACAGCCCACCAACAAAGAAAAATCAATAATCTATTAGTCCAAATGCCGAGTAAAAGAAATGTGAATGGAAAGGACTTATGAAAGAAGCCGAAAGTCACACAAACGAATGTGAATATAGCGAGCTACTATGCGAAAAATGTCAAACCATCACAAAAAAAAAGACTATGAAAGAACATCATAAAGTGTGTATCAAGAGAGAGGAAAAATGTGAGTTCTGTGGAGTTATCGACGAATGGATAAAAATAGAAATGGAACATCGGAATCCAAAAGAGGAGCAAATATGCGATCTATACGAAGGAATATGCACAAACAACTGCGACAGGAAAGATAAAGTCAAATTAAAGGAACACTGGAACGAATGTATCGACAAACCGGTCAAATGTCCATTGGAGCTATTCAATTGTCAAGCGCAACTGCCAATTGTGGAGATGCAAAAGCATATGATAGAGAACAGTATCGAGCACGCCGAAATTATGGCATGGGAGGTAAAAAGCCTACGAACAGAAAACGATGCACAAAAGGCACTAATAAGAGAAATATTAGAGTCCAGAAAGAGCTTCGAAAAGAGCCAAGGAAATACCCTCAAGAAAATGGCCGAAATGGAAAAGAAAATGCAACAGATGATCAACAGTATAAAGGAATTAGAAACCAACAGCTCGATGGCCAGAAAACATCCTACAGCACCATTTATATGGAAAATAACCGAATTCGCCGAAAAACTTCAGAGAGCAAAAAGATGGAACACAGAGAATTTTGGATAGTCCACAAATATACAGTTGGGAAAATGGATATAAATTGGGCATTAGACTATATCCAAATGGGGATGGGAATGCAACAGGCACCCACATCAGTGTCTTCGTCAGAGTAGGAAGAGGAGATTATGACGAATTATTAACATGGCGCTTTCAATACAAAATATGATATTAACAATGAAAGGGCAAGAGGAATTATCGTACCCAATCAGAAACAGGAAATGAAACCACGATGGGAAGACCACAACCGACTGGAATACAGTCAATGGTAAACACCACGTTTTTCTATGCGCAACAACGATTAAGAGAAGAAGGATTCTTGCGAGAAGATAATCTGTATATAAAATTAGAAGTAGAGAAGCCGGACAAAGACGTGTAAAGAGACAGAAAGTGTAATAAATGTAAATAAAATAATAACTCAAATAAAATTCAAAAATTACAAATAATCAAAAAATCAGAAAAAAACAAAAAATTCAAAAATAATGACGAATATTTAGATGACAACGGAATACAATGAAGAGATAAACAGTACAGATGAGAGAAGGAACCAGATTCGATTTTAGGACGAGACTAATGGAAAAAACCCGGAGAAGGAAGAGAAAGTTAATACACTAGCAGCAGCAATTATAAATACTAATAAAGACTACGACGGAACAAGACGACCCATAGCGCGAAATCATAAAAGCAGATATACATCAAAATGAGAGTGAGAGACGAAGAGCTGAGAAAAGAGGAACAAAGATATTTAACGTTTAAAGATAATAAAGTATTTACCGACCGACAAAGCAAAGAAATGGCTGTAGAGGGATTTTATTTACCGGGAACGCCAGAACTACCAGACGAAGTAACATGCATCTATTGTAAAGGAAAACTCGCAAAATGGGAAAAGGGAGAGACAGCAAAACGAGAACACCTGAGGAAATTTTCAACCTGCCCATTTAGAATTAATATTGATGTCAGAAACCAAGCGATGAACAGACTACAAGGACTTCGACAGTCGGAAGTAGACAAAGATGAAAAGGGAGGTGAGAAAAAGATAACGATAATAAAGAGCTTCGAAGACCCAACAGAACTAATATGGGAAAAAGAGACTATAAATAGAACATTCGAGGAGAGAATTAAAACTTTCAAAGGAAATCCAAGAGCAGCGGAATTTGCAAGTCAAGGATATTGCCAAACAGCAAGAGGAATAATGTGCGAAGGATGTAAAAATCAACAACCAATACCATATCAGAATGTCAAAAAGCTAAAACATAAAGGAAAATGTATGTATAAACAAGAAAAAGAGTCAAAGAATATAGAAATGATAATCACCAACCAGCAAGTGGAAGATATCTTAGATCGACCAAAAACGAGAACCATAATGCTATTATCAGGGGTAGAAACTCAAAAAAATGAGGAAAATAATCAAGGAAAGGTTAGCTAATAATTTAGAATGGTATGACTCGACACAAGCAGTAATCCGAGCAATCAAGAGATATCAAGAGGAACCAAAAGAGAATCGTGACAAATCAATGATAAAAGAAGCTATTTTGGAGCAGTATCAATGCGTAACATGTTGGCAAAAACATGTTGAAATAATTTATATTCCTTGTGGACATATGGTCACATGCGAAGTCTGTGGGTTAAAAGTTGACATATGTCCAGTATGTAGAAAGCCGATCAACGGGCGGATCAAGGGATTCCGTTTCGCTGATCAGTAAATAGAAACGAAAGCAACATGTAAAAAGTGTAAATAAAGATAAAAATAAAAACAAAAAATTTATAAAAATCAAAAATCACAAAATACGAGATACGATGTAAATGATGATGTAAATTATGATAAAACTTTGATATGATTGAAAAGAGAGAATAATCAATATTAATATTCAGAAAACAATTATGAATCCAAACGAGACAAAAGAAGTTGTAAAAGAGGCTGAAGAGTCAAAACCAACAATCAAAGATCAACCAGAATCAATAAAAGTAACAAGTGAAGAAGTAGAATTATGGAGACAAAGAACGTCGCAATTGAAAGAAATGCTATTAATCGCAGAAGAAGAATTAGTACAAGAGACTCTAAAAAAAGAGATTGAAAAGCTAAAAGCGTTAGAAAATACGCAGCGATTGGAAACGCAAGTGAGGAATTAACAGAAAATGCGGAATATCTTGCCTATCTCTTAGACGAAGAGATACAAATATCAAACACTCTACGAGAAGAGGTAAATACCTTGCAGAACCGACCGCCAATCCTGCTTATGCCGTTATACCCAACGGAGATACTAACTCAAGTACCCGCCGAACCCGATGAAGGATTCGGAGAGACGGACGAAGCGGTAGTATAAATTTAAAAAGGGAGGAAAATTGTAAAAAGTGTAAAAATAATGAAAATAATAAAATGATAAAAACAAAATAGTAATCGATGTATATTTAGTATGAACTCGAATGAAATAGAAATCCGAATGAATCTAGAAGACGGAGAATGCATACCAAGCCCAATTCAATTAGTAGAACCAATCGAGCAAGACCCACTGAGGTATTATAGTAAAAGATGGAGAGCCGAAAGGAAGGAATGGCAAGAGTTAGTAGAGGAGCAAGAATCGGAAATCGCCAGGATGAACCAACAGCTAATACAGTCAAAACAGTTAGTCAGTACGATGAAACGAAAACTAACATCCAGCATGGGAGAAAACAGAGACCAAAAGAGAGAAAATGAACGATTAAGACGAGAATTGGCTGAGATAAAAACTCGCGTAATCCTGGAAGATTATTGGAAAATCGAAGCAGAACGAATGAGAGACAGCAGAAAAAGCGAACAAAGATACGTAATACAACTAGAGGACAGTTTGTAAAGAAGCCAGAGAGATAAAAGAAAGTCATCAACAAGCTCAGGATGAAATTAAAACATTAACAGAACAGCTCCAGGAAGCGAGACGAAAGCCGGAAAAGCAAACAACTAAACGAATAAATGGTAAACGTCAACTCAAAAGAAAGCAAGCGAAAGAAAGAAATCTTCAAATGAAAATCTATAATCAACAAAGAATACTTAAAGAAAACAAAGAACGACTAAGAGAACTCCCAAAGCTAATCGAGCGATTATTAAAAGCCCAAGTCTTAATAATGAGATTTTCAGAAAACAGAATTAAAGAGGAGTGCGAGATACACCCAACTATGGAAAAAGAGAAAGAGTAAAAAGGGCTAAACTCCACTGTAAATAAACGAAATAATCTTGTAAATAAATATAAAAATTGATTATGTATAAAAAATAGAAGTTATGATCCCAAACCTGTGGATAACAATGATAATAATAATAAGAGAGTGCAATACCGAAAATCCGTTGGAAAAATGCGAGAAATCTCAACCCTTCAGAAGAGAAGACAGCACCTGCGCCGATTTCAAAGAAATTTGCGGAAACCCGGATAATGAAGAATGTCAACAAATAAACCTCCAATGTATGCAATGCCCCACAAAAGAAAACAAGGACAAATTGTAAACAGAATATCAAGAAAACCCAAGCAATGGTACAAATCCTACTGAAAAATAATGAGGAGATAGCCAATATAAAAAATGAGAACAGAGAGATAAAGAAAACCCTAGAAACGATTACCAGACAAATTCAAAAGAAAGCCAAAGCAAATCCCAATAACAAACCAATCCAAGAAATTCAAAAAATAGTCCTATCCATCACAAAGCAACCAGGAAAACAAGTGAGACAGAAAAGTGAACCTGGTACAACAATTCTATCAATCGAACTTATACTACCGATTAGTATAACATCCAACATGATACTCCTAACATGTTGTCTCATTCTCGGCCTAACGAAAAACAAACAAAGGCAAAATACCCCAATTCAAAAATTCAGAAAAATGTTCATCCAAATCCGAAAAATCAACAAAACCAACGAAACTTCAAAACTCTCGCATATTTCCATCAATCACCCCTCAAGATCAACCCAGCTCGAAAGCGAAACCCAAGCCGTCAGCGATTCATTCGAAACCGAATATAACTGATTTACATTGATTTGAACTGATTTTACTTACTCATACTGATTTACATGGATATTGAACTATACAATTGTTATTTGATTATGTACCGTAGCCGGACCTTAAGTCCATCTTTAACTTGATGATTAATTTTACCGTAGATATTTTTATGAATGTGAATGTTGAAAATGAAAATGTATGTATCATTTTTAAAGACAATTGAAATTGCGGGTCGCAATTTTACGGACCCCCGAGTGTTTTATGTTAGGCCAAAACGTAAACGGCCTTGGAAAATGTTTAAATGGATCAGTAACATACACGCAAATATAACATGCAAATTTAAATAAACCTATTAAACACCAATTAAACCCTATCAAATATGAGAAAAAAGAGAATTAAATATAAATTAATAAACATAAAAATAAATTAAAATAATAACAAAACGCACCAAGATTCGTACGATACCAACACAAACATAACAAGAAAACACAACAAATTCGACAAAATTGAAAAAATTAATAAAAGTTCATGAAAGTGAAACTTAAATCAAAAAATTTGAATTAGTAATTATTCAATAAAAATTATAAATGAAAAATTATAAAAATAAATCAAAAAATAATAAAAATAAAGAATAGAATTTACTAGAAAATAACAAGGTCGAATTTTGTTTTACTGCATCAAATTTAACATGCGAGGAAAATAGGTATAAATACTGATCCATTTTCACATTTAACTTAACCATTTTACAAACCATTTTTGAAATTGTTTTTAAAGCTATTTTCAAACCGTTTGCAACTTATTTTTAGGTGAGAACTATTCATTTCGGAGCCCTCTCTCCACGTCACAATCCTTGCAACCTCGGTAGAGCTCTGCTTGGATGTCGGCGTGGGGGGAGAGGTATTTTTTGTTTTATTTTATTATATGCAATATTATGCGATTTTTATGGATTGACATTGGATGGTAATTATGTTTATTTGTTTATAATTAATAAATATTATTAATATTAATACATTGTTTTATATGTTTAAATAAACTAAACTTAAATTTTTCTGTCGAAATTTTTCCGGCCCACAGCCAACACATAACGCAAGAAAGCAAAATCTACATAGTACAGATGCATGTAAGTGCGTGGAAGATCGCCAATGATATGTACCCGTGAAGACTCGGCGTGAGGAATGCAGGGGTCGTAACGTCAATATTATTCCTATAGCTGAAACGAGAAATAAGGAAGAAGTCTCTAGCTGCTTCCTCGTTTCTCATTTCTGTAAAATCGACCTAAATTTATATTACATACGGCTAAAAATCATCACATCGAGTAGTCCAGTGGGCACTCAGTAAATATAATATAAACACAAAATGCGCCTAAGGTCTATTAAAGGGAAAGGGTACGGGGATAAATTAAATTGAAATCGCTGATATAACTGATTCCGTGTTAATGTTTTGAAATAATTAGACTTATTGCTAAAAGTAAATTAAATTCATAAAAATTAGATAAAACTTATTACTAAACGTAAATTAAATTCATATTTTGAAATAAATGAGATGAAACTTATCGCTAGAAGTAAATTAAATTAATATTTTGGAATAAATTAGCTAAAACTTATTGCTAACGGTAAATTAAATGGTTTAATTATATTAGATAAACGTATCTCTAAAGGCAAATTAAATTAATAAATTTTTAAAATTTCTAAAACTTATTTCTAAAGGTAAAGTAAATTAATAAATCTTATTTCTAAAAGTAAATTAAATTAACAAAACGTATTTCTAAAAGTAAATTAAATTAATAAGCTTATTTCTAAAAGTAGATTAACTTAATGTTTTGAGACAAATTACATAAAACGCATTGCTAGGAGTAAATTAAATGCATGTTTTGAAACAAATTAAATAAAACTTATTGCTAAAAGTAAATTAATTTCGTATTTGAAACAAATTAGTAGAAAATCATTACATTTATTGATCCAATTAAATTAAGTAAAGTAGTTATTGATTAAAACAAACTAATCCTCTGATTCAACATAAGGTAATTCATTGTCTAAAAGTAAGGCAACTATTGATAAAAACTAAGCAATTCGTTGATTTAATTAATGTAATTTAATTTACTAATAGCAAAGTAATTATTGAATAAAACTAACAAAAATCCATTGATTTGAAATAAAACTCAATTTAAAAATATTTTATTGATCGAAGCCAAATTAATGAAGAGTATAAGGATAGAATAAAATAGGTCGTAAATCGACTAGTCATTCAAAGGTAAACCAAATAAATAAATTGCTTAAAAGGAATTAATTAACACGAAATTCATAAGAATCGTTGACATAAGAGAAAGATAGTAGTATAATATTATCAAAAATTTACTAAGAACCTGATCATGATAACATCTCCCACCCGAAAAATCCATAAGAGCCTGCATCATTTAAGTACATATATAATTCCAAATACAATCCACATTATATTCGCAGGCGAAAATGACGTAACAATATAATAAAAGCCCAATGCGAATTCGAAACGAAACGTTAACATGCATAAGATGAGAATCAAACAGATAAGTCTTCTTTGAAACGATTTAATAATCTCGGAATACCATAAGGAGATCAAAGACACTGATTTTCCTAAAATTAAGCAAATAAATGTTTGATAAGAGTAACAGACGTACCTGACATAACCCAAAATTTCCTCATCGCCGCGCACAACCATAGTAGATGCCACGATGTAAAATCAGAAAGTAGTTAACAAAGAACCAAAGTTATCCGAAATAATAAACAAGTCGACCGGAAATTGTAGGTCCAAATTTTAGTAAACTAATACGATCCGAGAAATAGAAATTTCCGTCGACATTAGACGTACCGGATAAACAGATCAAATATCATTCACCAACGCATTCGCATTAAATAACGGATGTGGACGCCCCACGCTGGTGAGATAATCTAGGGCGAAGGTCAGCTAAGCATTGCGGCACATTTCGAAACACAACGGATGTAGAAACGGAGGCCCAAGTTAAGGTAAATCTTACCAAAGGCCGTTTTGTTGATGTCATACAACTTGTAAATACAAATCGATAAACACCACTACGGAAATAGGCACGTTAAAGTCAATGTAACGCCTATCCATATCGTAAGTTGGTAAATCTGTAAATTATCGCGTTCAACGTCAACTTTTAAAATGTAACAAATTTTGAAATAATTTTTAATTGATATTATGTATTCAACAAGTATTAAACGCACCCCGATAAATGACAAGCCTTATAACTATTAAAAGTAAAATTGACTATTAGAATATTATCCAACACTAGGCATTCAATAACTTTTAACTGAATTTTAATAAATAGCACAACCATGCGCGCGACAAACCCTGACTCGACAAACATTAATACCCGGTAGGTTGCAAGTATCGACTCTCTCGTCAATATGGCAGTAGAATTTCCCCAACGTCTCACAATTCGGGCAACCACTAAAATAGAAATATAGGAGTGCCGTGATAAAAGCGTGGTTAACTAAATAGCCTCCCCAAGGACTCATAGTGGCACAACCTATTCAATTTTTGCCGAAGATTGTAATAATGATTAGCGCTAACCGCATTCAATATGTTTAAGTTTAGATAACTCCACTAACAATAACATAGGCACCATCCATTTGATTTTGCTCTAACGTGGATGAATTAATTGAATCGGATAATGATGTTATTTTAGATATGTCGCACGAACGAATTACCAGTCAAGGAACGGAACACCAGGGTCGGGCAGGAGCCCCGGCAACTACAGAGATATTCAATGAGATTCAACGACAGTGGCCGTACCCCACTACTTGAGGATACTGGGCCTAACTAGCGACCCATGCGGACTCGCTGGACAACAATACCCGGCAGCGGAATCGTATATCCACGCGCGAGACCTCCTCACCCAATGGGAACAGGTGCAGGAACAGGTGGATCTGCAGGTGGTCAAGGCGAGGATGTACCTCGCCAACGTAGAAGATGACATCCTCGCCGTGCGAATCGCAGAAGCCTACCCACCTCGCCCAGTCCGCGATACCCGACGCCCATACCCTGTGGTTCCTCCGAGAAAGAGCCGAAAGAAGTCGTTTCCTGAAAAATAGAGATCTCAAAGACACTAACGATTAATACGAACTAGTTTGATTTTTTTTGCTGTTATCGAAAAAGAAATGTTCTTTACCCTATCTTTGCGTTTGATCATTGGTCTAAGAATATTCGTTTCAATTGATATGTTTACGATAATGATAAAAATAGATTATATAAACTACTAGAGTCAAATTTAACGAACTTATTCTTTATAGTTATGGCCACCAGTCAAATTTTGCAAGCGGAACTAGACCGTACAAGGAACACAAATACGGACCTCCTTCACCAAATACTCCAGATGACAAGAGAGGTCCAACAGATCAAAGCGACTTGGTCGGATCCGAAAAGAGTCAAAACGTTATATCACCGACTATCTGCAGCACAGAAAGGGTGGACGGAAGAGCGACAGCTCAATCAGAGCCTGCGCACCCAAATACGAGGATTAGAAGTAGCCCTAGCAGTTTGCCGGGAGGGGGAAGCGGTCACCTACCCGCTCGTATTCGCCCCATCCCAGACTGTGCAGAAGAATCCTCAACCAGTAGATCAGTCCTCAACTCAGCCAATAAATCGTCGGCCGGGACGCAAAGAACGTGCTCGACGCCGAGCTGCACAACAATCGAAACCGTCCCATTAACTTTTGATAATTCACATTTCTGTTTATTTAAATAAAATAGTTGTACTTACAGTTAAAGTATTTCTTAAGGGGCACTTACACGCAGATGTTATTATGAGTACTCGCAGCGCAACTTAGATCATTTCTCCACATTCGATCATGAACTTACTTCCACAGGGACAGAGCTAAGCGAGCATAAGTCTTCTATCGACAGCTCGTGAACCCGAGGGTTGTCCGAGCTATTACAGTACTAGCGATAATACTCAATTTTTGCGGACAATCCACCACTTGAACACATTACCAACGTTGCCTAGCAACGGGTGCCAAGTGGCGATTAGCATCATTTTGTATGACGTTACTGGGGCGACCACCGGTCAATTCAAACAAATAAGGAAACCCCGTAACCCACCATACAAATTTGGGGGGCTCAGCCGGGATTGAATGATTGTTTTTGCAAAGAACCCAAGGAAATATAAGCAAATGTTTAGAGTTTAAACAGAAAATAGCCGATTAATAACTAAAGTTTATCCGAGATATTAAGCGAATCGACCGGGAAACCGTAAGTCCAAATTTAATAAATTCGCACGATCAGAGAGATGGAAGTTTCCGTCGACATTGTACTTACCTGATGAACATAGATCAAATGCCATTAACATAAATACCAATTCCCTCACTAACATATTCGCATTTAGTCATTAGATAACGGATGCGGACGCCTCTACTCTAGTTAAATAGATTAGCGTGGATGCCAGCTAGTCATTATGTCACATTTTGAAACACGGATTATAACAAATATGACGTCAATTAGAGAAACGGATGCCCAAGCCAAGGTAAATCATACCGAAGTTCACTTTATTGATATTATATTTAATAAATTTTAAATCCAACTCGATGAACGCCAATACATATAATGGAAAATTTAAAGTTAATGTAATACATGTCCATATTGTATATTAGTAAACTTTAAATTTATTTCAATCAATGTCAATCTTATATATGTAGCAAATTTCGAATTGATTTTAATTAACATTATGTGTTTGGCAAGTTTTAAACACACCTCAACAAATGATAACCCTTTGTATCCATTAAATTTTAAAATTGATTTTTTAACAAATATTATCACTAGGTATTTAACAAATTTTGACTTAATGTTGACAAAGGTCAATATTAGGTATTTAGTAACTTTTAAATAGGTTTTAATAAATATTAATACTATACACTTAACAAACCCTAACTTGACAAACGTTAATACCTGGTAGATCATAGATTTCGACTCACCTCATTTGCATAGTATTAGAGTATCGCCTAACGTTTTATAACTAGTACAACCACTAAAAAGGGACATATAGGAGTACCGCGAGAAAAGATAGTCAACCGAACATATTCCCCAAGAACTCATAGATGAACAGTCCTATTCAATTTGCAGAAGGTTGTAGTAATAATTAACGCTAACCGCATTTGATAAGTTTTAAATTTTGATAAGCCCAATAGCAACAACATAGTCATTATTGAGTCGAGTATTAAAATCAAGCGGACAATTTAAATAAATTGATTTTCACTCCTTACACGCAAGTAGCTGACCCTGATGATTTTTTTTAGAAAAGGACATGTCGCTCGAACGAACTGCTAATCAAGTACCCGACGAACAGTGTCGGAAGAGAACACAGCAAAGTGCGGAAATTTTCGATGAATTTCGACAACAGTGGCCGTATCCCACCACTTGGCGGCTGCTGGGCTTCGAAAAGAACCCTTATGGACTCGCCGGACAGCAGTATCCTGCTGCGGAAACATACACATACGCACGGAACCTCCTCACCCAATGGGAAAAGGTGCAGGAACAGGTAGACCTACAGGTGGTTAAGGCGAGGATGTATCTCGCAAACGTGGAAGAAGACATCCTCGCCGGGCGGATTGCAGAAGCCTATCCACTTCGCCCAGTCCGCGATACCCGACGTCCATATCCGGTAGTTCCTCCGAAGAAGAACCTAAAGAGGCCGTTCATCGGAGAACAGTGATTCCGTAAAAACACGAACAATAAACATGATTAAGTTTTGTTTTGAAAAAGAAATTCTTGTTAATTTGTCATTTCGTTTCAATTGTTTGCATGGATAGACCCGTTTTAATAATTATGTTTACGATAATTATCAATACAAGTTATATAAATCAGTAGAGAAAATTTAAAGATTTTTGTTCATTATAGCGATGACGACCAACCAAATCCTGCAGACTGAATTAGATCGCGCAAGGAACGCAAATGCGGATCTCCTCAACCAAATCATCCAGATGACTAGAGAGGTACAACAGATCAAAGCAACTTGGTCGGATCCGAGAAAGATGAAAACATTATATCTCAGGCTAACCGCAGCACAAAAAGGTTGGGCGGAGGAGCGACAGCTCAATCAGAGTCTGCGCACCCAAATCAGAGGATTGGAAGTCGCCTTAGCAGTCTTTCGGGAGGGGGAAGCAGTAACATACCCGCTCGTCTTCGCCCCGTCCCAAATGCCACATACAAATCCTCAGTCCACCAATCAGTCCGTCTCTCCATCGAATAATCGTTGGCCGGGACGCAAGGAGCGCGCCCAACGCCGGGCAGCACAACCTCCAAACCCACCCCATTAACTCACGAAGGCTATGTGTTTTATTGATTTAAATAAAGTAGTTACACTTGTAGTTAAATTATTTCCTAGACGCACTTACGTACAGGTATTACTAGGAATACTCGCATCGCGGTTTCAAACCATCTTTCCACATCTGATCATGAACTTTCTTACACATGGGACCGAGCCAAGCGAGCATAGGTCTTCTATCGACAGCTCGTGAACCCGAGGGTTGTCCGAGCAATTACAGTATTAGTAATAATGCTCACTTTTTGCGGACAATCCACCACTTGAACACATTTCCAACGTTGCGTAGCAACGGGTGCCAAGTGGCAGTTAGAATCATTTTGTATGGCGTTACTAGGGTAACCTCAGGCCTATTCAAACAAATAACGAAACCCTGTAACCCACCACTCGTGTAAGCGCGTGGAAAATCACCAATGATCTGTGCCCGTGAAGACCCGGCGTGCGGAACGCAGGGTCTGAACGTCAATATTATCCCGTATAGAAGAAACGAGGAATAAGGAAGGAGTCTTTTGGCTGCTTCCTCGTTGCTCATTTCTGTAAAATCGACCTAAATTATTTGACACACGGCTCAAAATCATCACACCGAGTAGTCCAGTGGGCACTCATTAACTGTAACATAAACATAAAATGCGTCTAAGGCCTATTAAAGGGAAAGGGTACGGGGAATAAATTAACGTGAAATCGTTGATATGGAGAAATTAATTCGTTGTTATAAAATAAATCAAATTGGTGATATAAATTTGCTTAATAAATTTAATTTGACTATAAGGTTTTAGTTGCAGATCGCTATGGTGTAAACTGCTGATAAAACCCCAAAAATAATCCTAAACCTGAGATTCAACGCGACTATTGCCCTATAAAATCGACGCAAAATCAAAAGAAATGACCATAAATTTATATTAATATTACATAAATCAATTAAAACATACAAGAGTAGGCTTACTACCGATGTTAAATTTGAACAACTCCAGCTTATAATACACTCCCCAGGTATAGTAAGTACATTTCAAACACATTTTTCAGCAGATGGCCGATTAATAATTAACCATTGCGAAATCCCAAGAGTATGAATGTAATGTAAATCCGATGTTGAAATCGCGAGAACCCTTCGAGAAAAATTATATTCCAAAAAGTCATCGGTAGAGTTTCCAAGCATTCCTAGCATTTCGATAAAAATCATGTGAAGTAATTAAAACGCTAACCTGCTAAAAACAAAAACTGATCGCAAATTCCATAGCATAAATATGAACCCCGATCGAATCCCCCATTCAGAATAATGTTCCGATTCATAAACCCCGAATTTCGTCAAAAACGTCATGATACGCCAAATTCGACCCAAATCTCATAATTCTCTAAAATAGACTGGAGATGATACAAATAAGGAAAATGAACCTCCTGAATTTATCATCGCCCTGCTCATTCCGTACCTGTAGAGAATTTCGTAAAATCGGGTAACATACTAAAATAAAATTAGAAATATTAATTATCGACAAATAAAAATTAAAAACCAACCTGGAAAATCGATAAAAGTTACCGGAAATCATAAATTATTTTGATCGTCGAAATTTGATTTATGATAAACAAGTTTCGTCCACGATTACACTATACATCAACGGAAGCACACGCACTTAATTTATATCGAGATTCCGTCCAAACATTTATTGATTGCGAAAATTTTTATCACCTTAAAACATGGATCATGCAGTAGGAGGGAATTTACCAGAAGAATCAAACTTGCCAACTCAAGGTAGTTTTGTAAAATTTCTCTTAAATAATTTAATTTTCCTAATGTCATAAATTTTTCAATAAACGGGTAATGACCATTCTGGTTGTCTCTCATAAATTAATTAAAATTAACTATTTAATAACGGTAATCTACAATATTACTATAGCACCTAATTCAGGTACCCGATTCTCCAAAACGCTAAAATACTAATTAGTTTTGCTCCCCGCGAATCCTCAAGATAGCAAATCAGGAACATCCAGAAATATTGAAATCAAGGATTATATTATTTCATCAGGAGCGGTCATCATTTCTTTTGCGCCCTGACTGTATCTTGTCGACTAGATTTACTGAAAGGCAATTCGACTGCAAATTACCCATATTGTCCAATCATATTTCAAGAAAAAATACAAAACCTTTAAATTATAAATAAATTTATATTAAAAATTTTTAGTTTTCCAAAAATCAACCAGCTGTAATAATGATGTATCGCATTATTTCGAAAACTATTATAACGATTATAAAAGAAATACAGGAGGATTATATTTTGTGAGCTAGAACCATTACATAAATGCATCTGCATTGTACATCTTATAAACGACCAGTCGCATTTCGTCATTCGAAATATACTTCAATAATCAAAGATTAACTATATCCAATCTAAGTTTGATATTTTAAATTGCAATATTACGTTTATTGTTTAATCCATTAACCCAAATATTAACATAGAGTACATGTTGAAAACATATAAGTAAAATGTGTGAATACCGCGTAGATTTCAGGGTGTTAATGGTCATAGGACAAAAATTTTTATTGTTGTTTCAGTAAAGTTTTCGATCCGCGATTACGACAGTTTTTCTGAGTGACCGGTGACAGTTGTTCTAGTGTCCACGAATTTCAATAGATGCTTCCACTCATCAAATTTTAAATAAGGAATTATTTGCATTGCAAGAGCATAAAATGTATTTAGTACAAATTTTTAAAACAATCAATATCTCTCCTATCTAAACCTTAGATCGATAATTAAACTTATGAACCCTAAGCGACCAGTTATTAAATTACACAAGCGACTTGGATAGTTTTAGGAATAGTCATGCGAGGCGTAGTTAAACCGATATTCGTGTTCGATCTCCCATTACACCATAAGAATAGATTAGAGTGTTCACCCACAAAAATTATCCGACGGCAGAGATTTTGACGTTAAAACGCCGAGTTACGATTAAGATTGATTAACTTCTTATCAACCACTTAACTATAATGATATTTTTTAGAAGAAACCATGCCTCTCGAATGGATACCCGCCCATGTAGCAGATGAATGGCGTCGGTCTTGGAAGAGAGCGCGACCGTCAAAGACCCTCGAGGAGCCTCATTCCAAAAGGCCATACCCGACCACCTGGCGGATACTGGGCCTGGAAAATGCCCCTCGCAGGCCGAATGAGCAGCAGTATCCTGCCGAAGAAATCCGCGACCACGCGCGGAACCTCCTCGCTCAGTGGAGAGGATACAGGAACAAGTCGATCTCAACGTGGTCAAAGCTCGGATGTACCTCACCAATGTCGAAGAGGACATCCTCGTCGGGCGCATTGCGGAGCCCTACCCGACTCGACCAGCCCGCAATACCCGGCGACCGGTAGCCATCATTCCAGGTTTCTCCCCGCAGGAAGGGGTTAAAAAATTCTTCGAGGAACCCTGATTCCTCGGGCAAAGGACATAGACCATAATTTGTGTTGTTAATGTTATTGAATTTTAAAATTTTAAATGGCGTTCGTTTTAATTCTCTCCGTGAATAGATTCATTCTTATAACTATGTTTGTAGTAAACAGAATCTTTATTTATTTAAGTCCATAAAGAAATCTAAAGATTTTTTTTATTGTAGCAATGGCAACTACTCAATTATTACAAACCGAATTAGACCACGCTAGAAGTGCAAACGCGAATCTACTTAGCCAGATAGTCCAAATAACTCGGGAAGCGCAGCAAATCAAGGCAACCTGGTCGGACCCGAAAAGGACGAAGGCTCTCTATCTCAGGCTCACGGCAGCTCAAAAGGGTTGGCCGGAGGAGCGGCAACTCAATCAGAGCCTCCGCACACAAATCAGGGGACTAGAGGTCGCCGTGGCAGTCTGTCGTGAGGGTGAAGCGGTAACGTATCCGCTTGTCTTCGCCCCGTCACAGTTGCCGTATCGAGATCCCCACAATAATGCCACGCAATTTACCAATCCGTCCACCGTTCCCTCAAGCAATCGTCGGCCGGGACGCAAGGAGCGTGCCCGACGCCGAGCCGCACGACCGCCAGGTCAATCACATTAACTTATGGATGTTGTGTACATTTTTCATTCCGGGCTTGAATAAATAAATTCATATTCATTGTTCATTTAATTCCAAGTAATCGGCTACAAGTCATGATTTGCATGAGATCATCACCATGAGTACTCTCGCCGCATCCTCGAACCATCGTTCTATTTCAACCGGTCAACATAAATCTGATTTTGAATTTCCTTACACAAGGGACAGAGTAAAGCGAGCAGAGGTCTTCTATCGACGGCTCGTTGAACCCGAGGGTTGTCCGAGCAATTACAGTATTAGTGATAATGCTCACTTTTTGCGGACAATCCACCGACTCGAACACATTTCCAACGTTGCCTAGCAACGGGTGCCAAGTGGTAGCTAGAAAACATTTTGTATGGCGTTACTGGGGCAACAATAAGACGATTTAAATAAATAACGAAACCCTGTAACCCACCACAAGATGTAACAAGATCCGCATGAAATAAACATAATATCCTTATCAAACTGTAAAATAAGAGCGGTACGCTGCTAAAATTTTTCGACTCAAGGAAAATACTTTGTCGAAAACTGGAAAATGAGGATGGATTACGGCTAAATCTTCATATAAGTAAAATATCTTTATAAAGCTGAGGAATAAGGATGAATCCTTACACAAAAATTTGATGATAGTAACGATAATGATCAGGTTAATGGTACGTATAATAATAATAATAATAATAATAATAATAATAATAGTAATAATAATAATAATAATAGTACTAATAATAATAGTAGTAATAATAATAAATGTAATGGTAATTATAGTGATAAGCATAATAATAAATGTGATAGTAGTGTTGGGCCAGAACATAAACGACCTTGTAAAATGTTTAAATGAATCGGTAATACACACGTAGATACAACATGCAGATTTAAAATCGGACCTATAAAACACCAACTAACCTTGCTAAAATACGAGAAAAAAAACAATTAAATATAAAATTATAAAACACAAAAATAAATTAAAATGATAACAGAGTGCAACAAGATCCGCATGAAATAAACATAAAAATAACACGAAAACTTAACAATTTGGCCGAAATTTGACAATTTACCAAAAAATGCGAAATTCCATGAAAATGGAATAAAAATCAAATAATTTGAATTGGAAACAATTCAATTAAAAAATTCAAAAGAAAAATTGTCAAATTAAATTGCAAAATAATAAAATTAAGAATAGAATATACTAGAAAATTCCAAGGTCAAATTTTGTTTTACTAAATCAAAATTAACACGCAAGTTTAGGGTCGTACATTAGGTATATATACCGATTCATTTTCACATAATTTTAATCAGTTTTTTCAAAAACTTGAACTGTTTTAACCAGTGTGGAGAAACTTGAATTGTTTTAATCAGTTTTAATCTGTGGAAGCCCGAAACTTTGATGTGAGTGAGAGGATGTTTGAAAACTCTCTCCACGTCGCGTCCTTGCAACCTCAAACGAGCTCTGATTGGGCGTCGGCGTGGGGAGTGAATTAAGATGTACTATGAACGAAGATTTTGTTATGAAAATTATGATATATTATGCAGCAATAAAAATATTTAATGAAATGAATTTTTACGTCTAAATTTTTCCGGCCCCCAGCCGAAACATCTTACAAGTAATTAAAATCATACATACAATCGAATTGTGTAAGTGCGTGTATTATCGCCAATAATTCGTGCCCGTGAAGGCTCCGGTGTGAGAACACAGGAGATGGAACTTCAATATCATTCCGTTTAGTGGAAAAGAGTGGAGGAGAAATAGTCTTTTGACTGTTTCGTCGGCACTCATTTCCCATAAACTCGACCTAAACTATCTTCACACATGGCTAAAATTTAAACACCGAGTAGTCCAATGGGCACTCATTAATTATAACATAAACATAAACGCGCCTAAGGTCAATTTAAATGGAAGGTGACGGGTAATTAAAAATAAAGAAATCATTGCTATATTCTCTAACATCACGTAGTAAAAGAGTTTATGAAAAAATCCACCCACCGAATGCCGATAAAACGAATCCTAATATCACTTCATAAAGAAATTCAGTGTAAATTAATCGTAAAATTAACCGATATTAAAGTAGAATTCTAATATCTTGTTCCAAAGGAATTGATTCAAACTAAAAACTATAGGATAAACGAGCTACAATGAAATTCCGTGTAAATAACCCAAAATCAATTACACATAGTAGCTATAAATTACTGAGGTCGGATCGCTTAGTATTTTAGGTTCTCAACATGACATAACTGTAATTTACTTTTACAGGATTTCCACCACAAAAATTATTCTTTAACATATATCAATGTGGTGGGTTTTTGGGTGTTGATATTTTGAAACTATATGGTTGTTACCCAGACAACCCCATACAAATATTCTTTCACCCACCACTCGGCACCCGATTCTAAGCAACGTTGGAACTGTGTTCAAGTGGGTAGATCTTCCGCAAAAAGTGAGCGCTATTGCTAATGCTATAATTGACCGAACGATCCATGGGTCCAACGAGCTGCCGATAGAAGGCCTGTGCTCGATTTCGATTTTTACGTCCCATTTTTCTCCTATCTCTGTCAAATGTTAACCCATACTCTCATATCATTCATTGTTATGTCCATTCCCATAGTCCTTCTTATCGTCGTCCGTGTTGATGATTATTCTTTGGCCTGTACACCCTTTGTTATGTTAAATATTCACACACTAGCTCTCTTACTCTTATCCCTATCATAACTACAATGTTCCCTATTATTATTACTAGCATTATCATTGTTGCTATTATATGTATTACCTTTATTAATTGTTACTACTATTACCCTTATTATTATTTTTATACTATATAATTACCATTACAGTTATTATATTACTACTATTAACATCATAATTTTTATCATTACTATTATAGGTACCATGATTATTATTATTATTATTATCCTCATTATTATTATCATTATTATTATTATTATTATTATTATTATTACAATTGTTGGGCCAGAACACAAACGGCCTTGAAAAATGTTTAAATGAATCGGTAACACACAGGCAAATATAGCATGCAAATTTAAACTTAAACCTATTAAAACATCAACTAAACCCTATCAAATATGAGAAAAAGATAATTACATATAAAATAATAAACATAAAAATAAATTAAAATAATAACAAAATGCAACAAGATCCGCACGATACAAATACAAACATAACATAAAAATCCAACGAATTCGACCTAAATTCGATAAAAATGAAAATTTCATGAAAATGAAATTTAGATCAAAGAATTTGAATTAGAAATAATTCAATAAAAATTTTAAATAAAAAATTATCAAAATAAATTAGAAAATAATAAAAATAAAGATTAGAATACACTAGAAAATATCAAGGTCGAATTTTGTTTTACTAAATCAAAAAGAACACGCGAGGTTAGGGACAGAAAATAGGTATATTAATACCCACTTACTAAATCAGTTTCACCATAAAAATGCATACGATACCTGAAGTAATAAGACTCCATTGAAATCCCAACAATCTCTAAAAAACTGTGCGAAATTAATTAATTAAATTGGTAACACCACCTACCGGGCAATCAATAACGACATAGATACAATAAATCATCTGATAAATTAATCCCAAGGAATCAGAATAATCCAAAACAGGAACAGATTTCCGAACTCATTCACAGCATATTTAGAAGTGTCATCCATCGCCAACTAAAGAAATTCGTTGTAGTAGGGAATAATTGCATAAAAAAGACTTACCAGATAATATATCGAAACGAACTTTAAGATAGCATCAAATTATCTGAAAACCGATCACCACAAAATTATACATATCAATAGATTCTGATGTCAACGATTTTCGGCGAATCTTCAAAACCAATAGAAAGTCCAATGTAAATTATAAACAAACTGACTCGCCAATCACTCGACCAACGGATATCGTATCTAACCTAAATATTTACGTAATTTACGTCGTCCCTCTATTTAAATAGCCTTGAGAATTGTTTGAATGCATCAATAACACAGCACAAAAACCCAGCACCAAGATAACTTAAAATACAATATACAACACCAACTTAACACTTTAAAATCTGAGAGAATATAAATAAATATAAAATCAAAAAACATAAAAGTAAAATAAAATAAACACAAAATGCATCAAGAACCGCACGAAATTTACATAAAAAATAACATAATAACAAGAAAATTTGACCGTTAAATGACCATTTATATAAAAGTAAAAATTAATGAATTAAATGAATAAAAATAAAATATTTTTTGGTTGAATAAATTTATTTAAAAAATGTTAAAAATAAATTACTTATTTAAATTAAGAAATAAATAAAAATTTAATTTAGATAACACAAATAATTTCAAGGTCGAATTTTGTTTAATCGCCGTAAAACTAACACTCAAGGTTAAGGCCAAATTATATGTATAAATACTGATGTGTTTTCACAAATTTTCAACTACTTTGCAGTATTAATTTCAACCAAAATTAAGTTGCACACTTTTTATCTTGCTTTACTGTGTGCTTTCCAACTATCTTGCAGCAATATTTTTAGATCTTTAATCTGCAGTTATGTTTTGCAGCAATATTTTCAGATCATTAATCTGCAGTTATGTTTTGCAGCAATATTTTTAGATCATTAATTTGCAGTTATATTATTTTGGTTTGTGTGCATCGATGCACGAGTTAAAATTTGTTTATATGAATGCTAAATATATAGTTTATGCGTCGAGATTTTTGCCTAATTCATCTGGTAATTTATTTTTTCTATTATTTATCTTTATGGCCCACAGCCAAAACAATCTGCAAGTAATTAAAATCACACATAATCTATCAAACTGTGTAAGTGCGTGTATAATCGCCAATAGTTCGTGCCGTGAAGGCTCCGGCGTGAGACCGCAGGAGCTGGAACGTCAATACTATCCGTATATAGGGAAATTTGGAAGGTAAAGGAGTAGTCCTTTGGATGCTCCTTCATCATTCGTTTCCTGAAAAATTGACATAAATTTTTTTTTAACAACAATCGGCTCAAAATATCTAACACCGAGTAGTCCAGTGGGCACTTATTAAATATAATATTAACATAAATAGATCATAAGGACAAAGAGAAGTAAAGGGTAGCAGGGAAAATAGCGAAATCGTTGAAACAGTTAAAATGAATAGCCATCGGAAAAAGATTAATCCGAACGACCAAAATCATGAAAAATAATGTTTTTAAATAATATATACGAAGTAAATAAAATATGTTGAATCGATGAAAATACTTTATCGAAAACTGCAGAATAAGGATAAAACCATAAAATAAGAGCGGAACGCTGCTAAAAATTTTCGAATTAACAAAAATACTTTATCGAAAACCGGGGAAATACAGATGGATTACGGCTAAATGTTTATGTAAGAAAAATATTTCCTAAAGCTGAGGAATAAGGATGAATCCCTACACAAAGATTTGTTAATAATATTGATAATAATTATAATAATAATTATAATAATAATAATAATAATAATAATATTAATATTAATAATGATGATAATAATAATAATCATGGTACTTGTAATAATAATGAGAATAATTATGATAATAATGATAGTAATAATAATAATAGTAGTAATAATAATCAATGTAAGGGTAATTATAGTAATTAGAATAATAATAAAGGTAATAGTAGTAACAATTAATAAAGGTAATACATATGATAGTAACAATGATAATGCTGGTAATAGTAATAGGGAACATTGTAGTTATAATAGGGAGAAGGGTAAAAGATATACTGTGGGAATATTTAACATAACAAAGGGTGTACAGGCCATAGAATAATCATCAACACGGTCGATGATAAGAAGGACTATGGAAATAGACATAAAGAAAAATGGCATGAGAGTATGGGTTAACATTTGACAGAGATAGGAGAAAAATGGGACGTAAAAATCGAAATCGAGCACAGGCCTTCTATCGGCAGCTCGTTGGACCCATGGATCGTTCGGTCAATTATAGCATTAGCAATAGCGCTCACTTTTTGCGGAAGATCTACCCACTTGAACACAGTTCCAACGTTGCTTAGCAACGGTGCCGAGTTGTAAGCGAAAGATATTCATATGGGGTTGTCTGGGTAACAACCAAATAGTCTCAAATATCAATACCCAGAAACCCACCAATAGAAATAACGTGCTATGATCAAAGTTCAATATTAGTAAAAACACTAACAAATATTATAGAAATAACGTACTCGATAAAAGTTCAACATTGGTAAATCGCGAACAAGTGTTATAGAGACAACTTACTATGATAAAAGTTTAATATTAGCCAAACGTTAACAAGCAGTGTAGAGAGGACTTGCCACGATAGAAACTTAATAAGTAGTAGGATCTGAGCCCGTCAGATACAACCCCCATTGGCTTACACAATTATTACGTAACATTTGACCTCCGTACAGATCCACACCCATCAGTACCCATCCGTACCCATCCGTACCTTTCCGTACCATTCCTTACCAATCCGCACCAATCAGCGCCCAACACGTCTACGACTAAGTCGTAGACTTAGCAAAATCACTCACTAGTACTATTGGTATTATTATTATACTTTTTACTTCATATAAATGTAAGAGTTTCGTTTACCTCATAGATTCACTAGTACTATTCAAAATTTTATTAAATATAACAAGTTTGTTTCACAGTGAAAAGAATATGCTCAACATGAAGCATGCAATTCATACTGCAATCGTAGTAGAGAAGGATGAATTCAAATGTAAGTTATCAAGTATTTGATCAATCAGTCTCTTCTGCAATCGGCGTCTTCTGAATTTTCTTTTGCTTGATCTGATATGAGGATTCATCGGCGTCGTCATCCGGCATTGCAAATATAAATTATGCAGTAATAAATACTACGAACTAAGCTCTGATTTGATTTTCTAAGTTTTACGACTTTTACAAAGGCAAAAGTCAGGTTAATAATATTGAATTTAAAGATAAATTACGAATGTAGTCTGAATCATTTCAAACAAATAAAATAATTCTGATCTCAATGAAAAAGTTTAAGTTAGTTTAAATATGCATTATTTTAAATTAATTGCAGAAGTCTGGTAGAATGCTGTGCACATGGTAATACCATATTTTAGCTGAGTGCAGGATATTGCTCATTGCACATTCTTTTAGAAGACCTTCTGTTTGAAGTGGTTCAATGCCAAGTTTACAAATCAGATCATAAGTTGATGGATGAATCGACCCTAATGCTCCAATAATACAAGTGTAAAGCTCTACCTGATAATCAGGCTTGGCTACCTGTAATTCACTCTGAAGCAAGCTATATTTCTCAATATTTGCCTTATCAGTCAACTCAAAATGTGAAACAGAATCCATTGGACACTTAATATCAATCATGAATATTCTTTTTTTTTCAGTATCAGTTATTATAAGATCCACGCGTTGTTTAGAATTCAGGACAAGAGAACAAGAATGATCAACCACGACAATAAAATTAGGATTTTTTAGATTATTCGTTATTATCTTTATACAGTCATTGTGTCTCTCTAATGTCAGTATTTGGTGAATCTTACATGACTGTAAGGCATGAGACATAGTTTCATCCTCTTTCTCACAACGTCTAC
The DNA here is from genome assembly GCA_022537955.1 of Schmidtea mediterranea. NCBI lineage: Eukaryota > Metazoa > Platyhelminthes > Tricladida > Dugesiidae > Schmidtea > Schmidtea mediterranea. Next base: position 17,508,556 of record CM039679.1, read on the forward strand.
AAAGTCTAGAATCCCCTTTTCTATTAGGCTTTGCATTGATGTTAAGTGTATTAGTTCGCGCTTGATGTATAAAGTTCCATGCAAATTCGCCAAGTTTACTTTTAAAAATTGCTTTATTTATTTGAGGAGATAATTTTATAGCCGCTGCAATCATGTCGCTTTTATTACTCAGTTGCCACTTTTGCATATATGAGTCGTACAATGCAGAGTGAAATATCTTAGAAATTGCTTTTCGAAACTTAGTCGTAAGTATGAAAGTTCCGTGACTCTTTGTTATCAGATATAAAAAAACTTGCTCTTTAACAATATGAAAAGATACGGAAATTGAGTGTTCTCTTTTAAAGTAAATTATTGAAGTACGTGCACGTTGAAATCTCGTTTTCCTTCCACCATGATTCAATTTAGTTTCAGCACCATTAATCCAATCAAAACTTTGTTGTAATGTAGGCTCTTTGATTCCAAGACGAGGACCCGTTACAAACTTTAGAAAGTCAATATTAACTTTTCTCGAGTAATCGCAATTGGAAATAAAGAGTCGGAAAAAGTGCACAATTGTTTGAGTATGATATTCATCAAGCAAATCGACACACGAAGCTCCACCATTTTCAGTTGAGTTGTATAAATAAACTGTCTCAGAATTGTGCGGCAAGTTCAAAATTCTTCTCAGATGGCCACGCAATTTACTTGAGTTATTGCCACAGGAATTAGTATTTCCTTGAGAAGCTGATAAAGCCATAGTTTTAATTTCACGTGTTCGGAATGCAAATGTTAGTCGAGAATGAATAAAAATCTTGTAGGCCTTGAGTTTTTGCCAACCAAATAAACCGGAATCTGCAATTTTTTTTGTGTCACTAACAACGTTATCAAGAATTTCATAGGGACTTTGATCATTGTCCTCGCCTACTGGAACACCAAGATATTGATAAAATTCTTTTGAAAATTTTTAAAATTCTTATTCAATACATTATTACAAGTTTTAGTCTAATTAAACACAATTTCCATATTGAAGCCAATTTAACGATAAAAAATATTTATTCGAATATCAAAAGTTGATAACTAACTCTTAAATAACCAAAGAAGTAGTATTTTTAGTTAATTAATAAATAATAACAAGTTTAATAATAAGTTTATTGAAAAATAGTTTTTATGTTTTCAAATTATTTTCAAGAAAACTGTAATAATTTTAATATATTTATTAGTATTTTGAGTTTAGCGATTAAATTTATCGAAAAATAATGTCATTATCAATAGCAATTGTAACAGCCAATCAAAATCAAGTATTTTCTTTCTACTTTTTCAAATTATTTTCAAGAAAACTGTAATAATTTTAATAAATTTATTAGTATTTTGAGTTTAGCGATTAAATTTATCGCAAAATAATGTCGTTGTCAATAGTAACAGCCAATCAAAATTAAGTATTTGGTTTGTACTTTTTCAAAATTAATTTAAAGAAAAGTTATTGAAATATTATTTTTATGTTGTTTCAAGAATAACTTTCTATTAAAAAATAAGTTCAGTCAATAATATTTCTAATTAACAATTGCATTTAATCAATCAATAATTTTACGAGTTTATTTTAATTGATGATTAACAAATTTATATACTTTTGAATTTCTATAGAGATTTTCAATTTAATATTCTTAAATTAAAATATTTATTCATATTTTCAAACCATTTTTAACTGGTACTTAAAAATTGTCAACAATTTTTAAATATATGTATGTTTTTTACCAACTACTCTTTATTAAAGACATGTGTTTACTTGGTATTTAGTAATTATTGGTTTACATAATGTTATAACATTTTAATCACATAGGGTTCAAAGTTATATTTCATCTTTTAGGGTTAAAATTGTGTCTTCTTTCGTTATTTAGGGTTAAAATTCTTAACTTTTAAAATAACTTTATTACAAACCATGTAATAGTTTATCCATAAATTTATCGAAAAGTATTATAATATGCCTAGTTTGAATCATAAATTATTGAAATATTTAATAGGTATCACCTGATGAATTTTTAATGGTTATTTAATCAATTTTGGCTACATAAAGCTTTAATGTCCGAAATTATCGGTTACTTTCATTTGTAAACCCAGTGACTTATTTTCATAAAAACACTAAAAACACAACGAATTTAGTTGATGGTATCGCTAATAATTTATAGAGTCGAATGAACTTGTAAATTAGTATCCGACTAACTTGGTGAATTATTATCAAAATATTGAATTTTCATTAGAAACATTATATTTGCTATAAATTTATAGAATTTGGTTAAGTATTTACATGTAAATAATCCAATTAATTATTTTCATAAACTAATCCAATGTTTAAATCCTATCTTGAATGAGTTATTTTCAAAATTCTTACATCAGTGGTGTCGGTAATAATTCGTTGAGGGGTTCAACTCCTATCGTGGGCGAATTATTTTTTATTTTCAAAATTAAATTTTTTAATAGAATATAAATCTGTATATTTTATTTGATGTAAATTTAAAATTTTATAGAAATTGGTAAAGTAAATCTTTTATAATTTTTTACACTTAGTTAAGTTGAAATTTTAAACTTGTTGAATTATTTTCTTAAAATATTGTAAATCCAGTGTTCAAATTTAAGTTTTGAGTGACTTGATTTTAATTAAATAAACTATCAATATACTATTATGGTTTTAACTTAAATTTTCATGAAAATTATTAAAGTTTTATGATTATTTTGATAAAATTGTTACGTAATATACTACTAACAAAATAGTCAGTAAGCTAAATAATTTAAGATTGAACATTTACTTTTAAGACGAGTTTGATGTTAATTTATTATGTTTAATGATTATTTTATAATTTTTTACTTTAAAATATAATTAACAATTAAAAATTTCATGTAAATATATTTTTTTATTAATTATTAAAGTTTTATGATTATTTTGATAAAATTGTTATGTAATAAACTACTAACAAAATAGTCAGTAAGCTAAATAATTTAGAATTGAACATTTATTTCTAAGACGAGTTTAATGTTAATTTATTATGTTTAATGATTATTTTATAATTTTTTATGTAATAATATAATTAACAATTGAAAATTTCATGTAAATATAATTTTTTAATATATCACATGCAAGTAACATGAATCTATGAGGTAAACGAAACTCTTACATTTATATGTGTCAAATTTGATGCGATAAAACAAAATTTGACCTTGATATCATCTGTCTAATCTAATTCTAATTTTCATTATTTTTCGATTTTATTTAACAATTTATTCTTTAGACTTTTATTTAACTCATTTCTGATAGAAATTATTTTATTTTCCTTAACTTTTTTCGTTAATTTTATGTTTTTACGTTAATTGTTAACTTTCGGTCAAATTTCATGTTACTATGCTATTTTATGTTATTTCGTGCGGATCTTAATGCACTTGTTATTATTTTCATTCACTTTTATGTTTTTTCGATTTTATATTTTTAATTATGTCTTTTCTCGAATTTTTGGTGGTTATTTGGTGTTTATGGATCTGATTTTAAATCTGCATGTTGTGTTTGCGTGCTATTTCCAATCCATTCAAACTAAATTTAGTGTTAGCCAAACATAAAACACTCGGGGGCCCGTAAAATTGCGTCCCGCAATTGTTATAAGTATAAGTCCTACTTTTATACATTCAATTTGGTCTACGAGCTATCTCGTCGTGACCTCAATACCCACAAACATAAAAATAATTTTTACGCTATAAATAATTATCAAGATACAGATGGACTTATAGTCCGACTACTATATACGAAATCAAATTGAAGTCAAATCAGTTTCAGTTTTAGTTAATACACAATTATTCAATGATTATCAAATTTAGTTCCAAATGAATCGTAGTTCTCCTTGATGATGGCTTGGGTTTCGGTTTTTAGGTGATGTTCTTCTCTTGTTGGTTTTGATTGGCTTTGTTTATTGATAGATATATACGAGAGTTTTTCTGTTTCCTGATATCTTTTGGGATTACGAATTTGATTGATTTTTTCATTGGGTTTTTGAGTTGAGTTCTTCGGTCTTTGTTGATTGGTTATTTTTAGACAGGTTATGAGACAGCATATCAGTGACACGATGTTTAGGGTTAGTCTGATTATTATGATTCGACTTTGTGGTGTCGTTAGGCTTGATTCGTAGATTTGTTGGAATTTATTCGGTGACTGTCTTTTAATTTCAATGATGACCCTTAAGATTTCCTGCATTTGCTTTTACTCGGGGTTTGCTTCTGTGATCTTTTGAATTTTTCTGGCGATTGTTTCTAGTGTTTTCCTCATACTCAGGTTTTCGTGTTCTATTTTAGACCTCTAGTTCTTTTTATTTAGAAGGGTTTGTATCATTTGTCTGGTTCTTTCGCTTTCCTTTTCGATGCTTTGTCTCAGTTTATCATTGACATTTTCGCTTTCTTTTATTGGACATAAATTCCATTGTAGGGTTAATTGTTGGCATCCTTCGATTTTTGGATTTTCGCATATTTCCTTGTAACTTGCGCATGTACTATCTTCCTTTCGGAACGGGTGAGATTTTCCGCACATCTCTAAGGGGTTTTCGGTTACATCTAACTTTATTGCTACAATCATCATCATATACAGCTCCATTAGATTTGCTTTGTTTCTCATTCTATCATACATTAATTAATCGTTGATTATTTACAGATTTTTTATCTATATACAATAAAATTTCCCTTTTATTTTTTTAAAATTTCGCTATTCTCACCCCTCGCCAGGTGGTGAGTGCATTACACGTTCCTCTTTTGCCTTTCCTTCGGCGAATCCTATTACCAATATTTGTGTGTTTACCGATCGTTCTGTCAGTTTTGGGAGCTTTTCCAATTGTTCTTTATTTTCTGTGAGTGTCTTTCGTTGCTGGTTTAGCTGAGTTCGTAAGTTCCTCTCGCTTATCCGTTTTCGTTCGAGTTTGTATTTATAGTTTACTTTACTGGTTTTATCTTTCTCTGTTTTCCGTTTTTGCTCCTGGAGTTCTTCTTTTAATATTTCGATTTCTCTTGGGTTTGTTGGTGGTTTTTTTTTATTTCTCTTGCTTCTTTGCGTGTTTCCTCCAACTGAATTAGGTATCGCTGTTCGCTTTTTCTACTTTTTCTCATCCTTTCTGCTTCCGTTTTCCAATAGTCTTCCAGGACTACTCGGGTTTTTATTCTTGCTAACTCTCGCGTTAGATATTCGTTTTCCATCTTTTTCTCCCTTACGCTTCCCATTTCGGTTGATAACTCTCGTTTTACAGTGTTTACCAGCTGTCTTGTTTGGATCAGCTGTTGTCTTAACCTCGCAATTTCTATTTCTTGCTCATCCACTGATTCTCGCCATTCTTCTCTTTCTACTCTCCACTTTTTACTATAATATTCTAAAGGGTCTTGTTCGATTGGCTGTACCAATTGAATAGGGCTTGGTTGATATCTATCGTACTCGTTTGTGCTACTTTCTTGATTCATTTGGATTTCTGCTTCGCTTGAGTTCATGCTAAATATACATTAGTTTAGCTTTTTATACAATTTTAATTTTTATCATTTTTATTTTTATCTTTATACACTTTTTACAATTTTTCCTTTCCCTCATTATACATACGTTTCCTCTGTTTCGCCAAATCCATCATCTGGTTCAGTGGGAACTTGGGTTGGCATTTCTGTGAGATATAGTGGCATAAGTAAAGTCGGTGGCCTCCTTTGTAATGTGGTTATTTCTTCTCATAGTGAGTTCGTGATTTGTACTTCCTCGTCTAATAGATAGGTGAGGTAATCCACATTTTCCGTCAATTCTTCCACTCGGGCTTCTAGATGATGCGTATTCTCTAGCGCTTTCAGCTACTCGATCTCTTTCTTTAGATTTTGTTCATTTTCCTCGTAACTCTGTTTTATTATCTCTATTTCTACTTCAAATCGTCCTCTGAGTTGTTCATTTATTTCGAGTTGGTGTCGCAGTTGAATTTCTTTATACACTACTACTCCTCGATGACCATTTACATCTTGTTGGACTTCCGCTAGTCTATCGCATAACCGTTGATTTTGTGTTTCCACTATTTTCTTGTTTGCTTCTTCGATCCATTTTCTGTGACTGGTTTCGTTTTTCCTGAGCCTTCCTACTGGTGGGTTACAGGGTTTCGTTATTTGTTTATCTTTATGGTTGCCCCAGTAACGCCATACAAAATGTTGCTGACTGCCACTTGGCACCCATTGCTAGGCAACGTTGGTAATATGTTCAAGTGGTGGATTATCCGCAAAAATTGAGTATTATTGCTAGTACTGTAATTGCTCGGACAATCCTCGGGTTCACGAGCTGTCGTTAGAAGACCTATGCTCGCTTAGCTCTGTCCCATGTGTAAGAAAATTCATGATCGAATGTGGAGAGATGGGTTGAAACCGTGATGGGAGTGTTCACCGTAGTACCTGTATGTAAGTGCATCTAGGAAATAATCTAACTACAAATACAACTGATTTATTGAAATCGACACAATGTATAGTTATCGTGAGTTAATGGGGTGGATTTGGAGGTTGTGCTGCTCGGCATCGAGCACACTCCTTGCGTCCCGGCCGACGATTATTCGATGGAGTGATGGGCTGGTCTGCTGATTGAGGATTCTTCTGCGCCATCTGGGACGGGGCGAAGACGAGCGGGTAGGTGACTGCTTCCCCCTCTCGACAAACTGCTAAGGCGACTTCTAATCCTCGGATTTGAGTGCGCAGGCTCTGATTGAGCTGTCGCTCCTCCGCCCAGCCTTGTTGTGCTGCGGTTAGTCTGTGATATAATGTTTTTACTTTTCTCGGATCCGACCAAGTTGCCTTGATCTGCTGTACCTCTTTAGTCATCTGGAGTATTTGGTTGAGGAGATCCGCATTTGTGTTCCTTACGCGATCTAGTTCAGCTTGCAAAATTTGATTGGTGGACATAACTACAATGACAAGATCGTTAAATTTCCTCTAATGATTTACATAATTTGTATTTATAATTATCTTAAACATAATTATTAAAAACGGGTCTACTCAGGCAAACGATTAAAACGAAGTGACAAGCTAACAAAGGTTTCTTTTTTCAGAAAAAAATACAACTAAATCACGTTTATTGTTAGAGTTTTTCGGATCACTGTTTTCCGGGGAACAGCTTCTTCAGGTCCTTCTTCGGAGGAACTACAGGATAGGGGCGTCGGGTATCACGGACTGGGCGAGGTGGATACGCTTCCGCAATTCGCCCGGCGAGGATATCTTCTTCTACATTTGCGAGATAAATCCTCGCCTTAACACCTGTAAATCTACCTGTTCCTGCACCCTTTCCCATTGGGTGAGGAAGTTGCGTGCATACATGTAGGTCTCCGCGGCGGGGTACTGCTGACCAGCGAGTCCACAGGGATCCTTCTCGAACCCTAGTATCCGCCAAGTAGTGGGATACGGCCTCTGTTGTTGAAACTCGTCGAAAATTTCCGTAGCTGATGGAGTTTCCTCCCTGATCCTGTTCGTCAGTTGCTTGACTCGCGATTCGTTCGAATGACATATCTAAAATATCATCGTGATCAGGTTCGATTAAGTCGTCCACTTTATTATAGCAATCGACTAAATGACGACTATATTGTTGCTATTGGACTCATCCAGTTTAAACTTATTGCCTTTGATTTTGATTATAACTTTTTGGGAAACGACTAAGATTGTTTGCTTACAAGTTCTAGGTGTGCTATATTTCGTTGATTATCTTTACTCATGAGGCTCCTACGTATCTTTCTCAAGGTTATAATGATTTTTTAAAGAAATCGACACTCCGTTATTATACCAGTTGGGTTATGGGCATTCAGGGTTTTAACAGTAGATTATTTATGATCTAACAGCTTGACATCGAGTATGGTAAGGCATGGTTGTTAATTAATTAATTTTCGTTAAAAGCAGGGACAACTTTGACGGTCATTATTTCAGGCTTTGAATCTGGTAAATTAAGCAGGGGAAGTTATGGAAGGTCACCTTATGAGTTTGGTTTTCGAATAAAATCTATTAATGGTCAAACTCTAGGTTACGCAGAAATTTGACAATCGGGGAGACCATTGCAAGGGCATGTGGATTTATTTATTTTACGTTGAATCGACGAATGACCATGGAATGTCGATTCAACAATTTAGTATTTACGAGCGAACGGCGATGGTTGAATCTATATCCGGTGTTTATCTTAATCGTTTGATATTCACCAGCGAGTGGCGATAGTGAAATTTAGTAAGTCTATATCCGGTGTTTATCTTATTCTTATTTTATTTGCAGGATTTATCGATTTATCTTAGATGTATTTACTGGAATATAATTCTACAATTGTGTCGAGTGATTCGGTAAGTTAATATTTCAGTTGTTTGGATATATTTTATCGACGATTTTAGGACAAACTTTACTTGATTCTATAGCGGATTTCGCCTGTGGAACTTTATTATTGGGATTTTATTCGGCATTTTTCGGGATTGTTGGATTTAAATTTATTCATTGCCGTCGGTAAGCATAACTCTATGACTGTTTGTTTCGTGTAATATTAATATAACATTTTTATTGCTTCTCTGATTTATCTATTACCCTGAATTTTGGTCATTTTTATTTGCGTCGATTTTATCTTAACCTATTTTTAAGCAACAACCTATTCTTTATATTGAATCCATGGATTTATATAATTTATGTTGAATCCATGGATTTATATTAATTTACAAAAGAATTTGTTTTTAAATCAATACATTTCATTACTTTTATTACTGTAAGTTTTAATCTATAGTTACTTTAATTTAATTCAATTATGTAAATTGTAATCACTCGAATCACTTAGTTTTACTTTAAAATTCGTTAAATCTATAAATTACTTTAGGCAATAGACTACTTTATCTTGATAAATTATTAAAAAAAATTTTAAATTATAAATCCGAGCTTTACTCTATTTTTACTCAAAGGTTTACTGGATTTTTATCGAAGTATTAATTTGTTTTTATTCAAATTAATTTGAGATTAATTGAAAAATTACTTGGTTTAACCCACAACTTTCTTTAATTTACTCAACGAATTAATTTACTGTTAATCAATGGATTTACATTATTTAGTTTTAATCTACAAATTACAAAAAGAAATTCTGTTGGTTACTCAATGAGTTACGTTAATTTTGCTTAATAATTAGTTTAATTAATGGGATTTGATATACTTATTCTTACTTAATAATCATTTTACTTTTAATCAATAATTTATAATAACCTAATTTAATGAATTGCTTATTTTTACTCAATAATTACTTTAATTTTAAGCCATAAAATACTTTAATTTTTTCTTTATTTACAATCAATGGTTACTTTAATTTTAATCAATAATCTTAATTTAATCGAATTAATGAATTTAATGATTTCTACTAATTTATTTCGAAAGGTGAATTTAATTTAATTGTAGCAATAAGTTTTACCTAATCCATTTCAACGTATTAATCCAAACTAGCTATAACAACGACTTCGATTTAATTTATTCCCGTATCTTTTCCCTTTAATAGGCCTTAAGCGCATATTGTGTTTATATTATATTTACTGAGTGCCCACTGGACTACTCGGTGTGATGATTTTGAGCCGTGTGTAATATAAGTTTAGGTCGATTTTACAGAAATGAGGAAGCTGCCAAAAGACCTCTTCCTTATTTCTCGTTTCTTCTATATGGATAATATTGACGTTACGACCCCTGCGTTCCGCACGCTAGGTCTTCACGGGTACATATCATTGGCGATTTTCCACGCACTTACACAAATCTGTACTATGTAGAATTTACTATCTTGCAATATGTGTTGGCTGTGGGCCGGAAAAATTTCGACAGATTTAATTTTAGTTTATTAAATATATAAAAACAAATTATTAATATTATAAAATCTATTATTAAGAACAATATACAAAATTACTTGCAACCAATACATTCATAAAAGCATAAAAATGCATCTCCCCCCATGCCGACATCCAAGCAGAGCTCTACCGAGGTTGCAAGGATGTGACGTGGAGAGAGAGCTCCAAAAAATTCTATTTCTCACCTAAAGTTTTAATATAGATTTTCAAACAAAGTTTAATTCAAAAATGGTTTTGAAAAAATGGTATGAAAATGGTTTCAAAAATGGTTAGTTTTAATGTGAAAATGGATCAGTATTTATACCTATTTTCTGTCCCTAACCTCGCATGTTAAATTTGATGCAGTAAAACAAAATTCGACCTTGTTATTTTCTAGTGAATTCTATTCTTTAATTTTATTATTTTTCGATTTATTTTAATAATTTTTCATTTAGAATTTTTATTGAATTATTACTAATTCAAATCTTTTGATTTAAGTTTCATTTTCATGAACTTTTATTAATTTTTCAATTTTGTCGAATTTGTTGTGTTTTCTTGTTATATTTGTGTTGGTATCGTGCGGATCTTGGTGCGTTTTGTTATTATTTTAATTTATTTTTATGTTTATTATTTTATATATAATTCTCTTTTTTCTCATATTTGGTAGGGTTTAATTGGTGTTTCAATAGGTTTATTTAAATTTGCATGTTGTATTTGCGTGTGTGTTACCGATCCATTTAAACATTTCTCAAGGCCGTTTACGTTCTGGCCCAACACTACTGAGCTTCGCATGACTCTTTCTTGGAATTCCATTGTTCGGATCTATTCATTGTATTCCTTGATCGTCTGGTTTTGCTCTTCGATCTGTTCCCATAGTTCCCAATCTTTATTATTTAGTAATTTCTTGGGTAATAATCTCATTTCTCTTTTGACTTCTTCGCATTGTTCTTTCCACTTTTTCGCTTCCCATTTGATCCACTTTTCTTTGGCTTCCGTTTTTATTTGTTGTTCTTGTCTTTGTTTGAGAGTCCTCTCCTGGTCTATTAACGTCTCTTTCATTATGGGTCTGATTTTAAATCTGCATGTTGTGTTTGCGTGCTATTTCCAATCAATTCAAACAAAATTTAGTGTTAGCCCAACAATTATAACCTTTGCAGCAAGAGTTTATGTTTTTATTTATTGTTTGAAATTTTAATTTATGTTGATACACAGAAATCACTGTTTTATACTAAATTATGTAGTGTGTGTATTTTACCTAGTTATATCTGACCTACTTAAAATCTCATGACCTACATCAAAATACTACTAACATTTTGCTTAATATTTTGCCACAATCGAGGAAGTCGTAGCAAAGTCTATTTCATCGTTTGATAGATAGCAATCAAGTTGATTTTTTCCTGACAAGACAAAAGTTCACTTTCCCTATAGTAGGAATTTAAAAATTGCAGTTCCATGTCACAATAGCTTGTGCCAAAATCAAGAACAAATTATTAAGTTTATTTTCTTAAAATGATCTGATGATTTTTTGAATTTTATACACTTTTCAAAAAAGATTAATATAAACGAAAATTCATTTAGTTCACATCATATTTATTATATTATTAAAATCTATATTCTAAAGAGGTTTCAATGTTCATAAATTCATCAAAACTTCCCGAAGTAATTAATACAATCATTAATCGGCGTTCAAAGTATTTAAATTATTATTAATTAACAAATATTTTCTGTTTAAATATAATGTCTTTGCAGAAAAACAAAATGCTCTTTCGAAAAATCGAGTCTTTTATTTTCTTCATTTAACTCCTTCAGCAATTCTAGATTTTCAATGACTTCCGCTCTTGATTTCTCGTCAATATTTAGGCTAAAAGGCATTGAAGTTCGCCGACTGAGTTTAAGATACGGCTTAGGATTACTTGGAGTCGACAAAACTCCACTGGGCACCGTAAAATTTATTTTCTCATACAAAACCTTTACGATTTTTTTTGATGAAAACACCATATTTTGTTATTATTTAATTCAATAATTATATTATTATTATTAATCAATATTATTTTTTCCAAATGTCATGACTTTTATATTTAATTAAAATTTATAACTTTCAGTAAAATCATTTTATCAAATTTCCGTACACAAATATCAGTGAAATATTATATTTTTGCGTTCACTTTTGATTTGTTTTTGTTTTATTTTAATGCTTAATTTGTTTTCAAAATGATTAAAAATAAAGTTACTTTGCTATCTAACACAAATTTTTGATCTTTAGTTAAAATGAAAATTACTGGAAAGCTAAAACAATACAAATAGATAAAAAATATAAAAGGATTCGTTAAAATTTAATTCTTTGATCATCGAACAAATAAATTTGAGGGGATTTATATTATTTTATTAACCAGAAATTGGTTTTATCATATCGAAAATGGTATTCCCTTCTCTATAATATTTTAAACTCAAAATCATCTTCAGACATGCTGACTAAATCAAATAACACAAGATTGAACATAATGTCAGAGAAGTTACTCAATTCATTTCAAACAGTATTCGATTGATTTAATTTGCATTCTTCATAACACATTTTCAAAAAATGTTTAAGAGAAGGAAAAGAAGCTGACGCTTCTAGCGATTTTGTTAAATAGTCACAGAATACGATAATATACTTATTTCCTTTTGTTGTTTCGGGTAAAACCCCGATGATATTAATTGCTGATATTTCCCTTGGAGCTTTCAGTATAGGCATTGACCTAAGCGGAACTTTTATTTTTTGTCCAGTGTTTCTTTGAGCCAGACATATCTTGCAAGTACCACACCATTGTATTCCAAAACTACTTTAAACGTGATAACGTTTTTCTTGTGTTTAAATGTTCTCATAGGAAACCATCATGATACTGCAATAGCAATGTATCTCTATGATTATTTGGAACTACTATCCGCAATTCATTATTATGAATATATTTTTAGATCCTTTCATGGATTAAGCATTTATACCTTTAATCAATTATTTGCTTCAATTCACTATCCTTTTTGACTATTACTGTATGCTAGTCACTAGTCTACTTCGCCAACTTATTATGCTATTTACGAGTTTATGCTATGTTTTTCGTCTACCATTGTTTTCCAGAACTTTATTGTCACAAGAGAAACATGAAGCTGGAGCGCGCTTTGGTTTTTGATGATATAATTCAGAATTTATATTATAATTTACACAGATAGAGTTTTGACTGACTATTTAAAATAAATAGGACATTAACACATTAATATTTGCAAACACCTTTAAACAAATTAAAACTACTTTCATGAATTTATAAAGTTAAGTCAACAATAAAATAATACAAAAAACAATTTATTCAAACAAAATAAACAATTTCCTAAATTACACAAGAGTAATAGAATCCAATTTGAATATTTGTCATAACAAGTTTGGTTTTGTTAATTATTGGTTATTGTTGTTGACATCACGTCCGGTTTCGTCATTGTTTCTGTCCATTTTTGTTGATCGATAAATATGTAAATAAAATGTATATTTTTTTAAACAAACTTTAATCTCAATAAATCTTTGAATTTTAATTTCATCTCTCTTTTTCATAAAAAATGGAATTTAAATTAAAATTCAAATCTTGAAATAATATATTTTTAATGTAAAATAATTAGAAAAAAATTAAGGGTGACTGAAACTTTTAAAACTTCTAATTCATATTACATCACAAATTTAAAAGATTTCAAAATGTCTTTGAATTTTTTATTTTCGTATATGTAGAATAAAATAGATGGTAAATTATGAAAATTGACCACCATTAAACAAGTGAAAATAACAATTTAAAAGCAAACTGAATTTTAGCTTGAGTTTGGAACACAAAGATCGCCTCTTTCAACATCCATTCATTTGATATTTACTCTAAATAATTGAAGAGGTTTTCATTATTTCTATATATTACCAAAAAAACCCTAAAACCTTTTCAGTAATTTCTAAATCCCTTTGAAAGTTCGTAAATAGTATTATATTATCAAGGCTTTAATAAAGTAATTGTTATTTTTAATACTTTGAATATTTGGATTTGAAACCTGAATTATTTAATGCAGGGGTTCTCAAACGTTTTCTTCCATAGACCTCCTGTAGGAGTTTTATTTTTTCATAGACCTCCTACCTAAGGAATATATATATATATATATATACAACTAATTTTTAAAACACAGTAATAGGAAAATGAGGGGAAATTGTACAGAAGAAAGAAACTGAAATATAAATAATTATATCTATATTTTTAATGATTAACTTTAACATTCCCAAATCAGAATTCAATTTTAAGAAAATAGTAATATGTAATAGTATTTTAGGTTAAAAAAGGTTTAAGTAAGTAATTCTAAAAAAAAATTAAGAAAAGTCTATGGAAACCATAATAATAATAAATAAAACAAATAATATTACCGTAAAAATAGCTGCATATTAATGAATAACAAAACTATCAATCATTTTTATTTTTTTTATTATATGCAATTAATAAAAAAAAACATTTATATTTTACAAAATTATAATATTAGTGTGATAGATGGGCTTGAGGTTCTTGTGCGATTTCCTTTATGTTTGGCCTAAAATTACTAAGTTTTATTCTTAAATCTCCCCTTTCAATAAATTATTGATTGCACTGAAACCAGCTTCTACAAAATAAGATGACGGAAAAGTTAACAATAGGGGTTCGCTATCACACGAATCACTTTGATGGTCCAAAATTTTGCTTAACCACGTGTGTTAAATAATACTTGAGCTTGGACATCCTCCTTCAACGTAATTAGTTCTTCCTGTACCGAAATATCAAACCTAGTTAAGTCACAGAGGAATGGCTCAATGATCCAAGCTGGGACACATAAATTTTTCATATCGCGAAAACGAACATTAAAATCCTCTTTTAAATTTTTTAAATGGGTTGCATATAATGTTATATCTTCAAAAGAAATGCAATCTTTTTCAATTACAGATAACTGCATTAAGTTATCGAAATAACGAAATTCTTTTCAATTTAGAGTATATACGAACAAGTCGATTTTAGATCGAAAACTGAAGATAATCGTTTTTGCATCTATGAGCTTAATGTTTCTCCCTTGTAATTTGTTTTGTGTAGCATTGAATAATCCATAAATATCAGCCAAATAAAAAATGTGAGTTTTGAAATTTAATAGTTGCAAAGCCGTAGTATTGTCATTTTCAAGGAAAAACTCAACAACTGAACTAAAAATATCAATAAATCGCTGCAAACAGTTGCCTTTAGAGAGCTAGCGTACTTCCGTATGAAGAAGTAAAATTTTGTAAACTTCATCATTTTGGTGACACAATTGGGAAAAAGGCGGGAATTCAGTGCTTTTGCTCTTATACCATTGATTGCTTTATTGCACAGATTTAAAACATTATATAGCTCTTCGTGAATATTCTTAGCTACTAAGTGCTGTCTATGCAAGAAACAATGAACTGTTCAGATCTTGGGTACTTCGTTTTTGAGGTATGCTAGGAATCCTAGATATTTTCCAACCATCGAAGGAGCTTCAGCAGAAGAAGCGGCAATAATGTTTTTTATAGGAATATCATATTGTTTTAAAATATTTTCAAAACAATAAAATATATGTTCTCCTTTAGTGTACGTTTTAAAAGACATGGCACAGAAAACCTTCTCGATTATTTGTTCCTTTGAACAACTATAATAGCGTACGTATAACATTAAAATACTATTCCTGCTGAAAGTTGACTTGTCCAGCTGTATGGCAAATTTACTTGTTCTTTATTCTGTTATTAATTGCAGTTCTATATTTTCTGCCATTTCATCTATTCGTCGTTGAACTGTGCTATTTGACAGCGGCAAACTTTGCAAGACAGGTTTGTCATTTTGATTCAAAACAGTTGTTATTACTTCGCTAATAACTGGTAATAATAAATTCTCTCCTATCGTGTGTGGATATCCACCTTTGGCAATTAATAAAGCAATTTTGTAGGAAGCTTCGAGGCCTCCTTCGACATTTTTTGATGTTGAATGTTTCATAAAAGATTTGATTACTTTATTTGAGCGTGTTAAAAAGTTGCATTTTAGATTTTTGAAGTATTGTAAATTGCTGTCTTTTTTTATCAGCATGCATCCTATTCAAATGATCTTTTAGTTTTGAAGGTTTCATATAGTTATTGCTGAAACCTTTTTTCACAAATGAGGCATAAGGACATTGATGAATTGCTCGGAGCTACCACAAACCCAAACTTTAAATATTCCTCTGAATATTGACGAATTTTTTTCTTTTCTATTGACATGCTGTAAAAAAATAAATTAAACGGCAAAAATAAATTAATTAAATGACAAAAGCAAATTAAAGCTAAAATGAAGAAAAGAAACACTTACTTTTCTTTTAGAAGTCAACTTCAAAAACTAATCACAAAACTAATCACACACAAAATAAAAAAAACTAACTTAACTAATCAAATTTAACATAAGTTACTGTTCAATAATAAAACTTTTACAGTGAATAACACTCAGATTATATTTATAAACATGCTAGTAACATGTTTTTGCTGGTTGAATGGGTTTGTGGTATGTCAGGGGTTTTAATTTCGGGTTTAAACTGTCATATCAAAACATTGGACATATTTTATAAGTTATCAAAACATACTTTTTCATTACTCATGCTCACTTCCTCCCCAAATCTAGTTTATATTTACTTATTATTTTTATTACAATACGAATACCTTAATATTCATTTATAAATATTATTTTATTTATTAGTAATACTATTATTATGTTCATTTTATTTATTTATTTATTTTTATTATTTTATTTTTTATTTATAAATTTATTTTTTACTAAAGAGACATCAATAGACCACTTGGTGATCATGGACCCCCAATGAAGTCCCATAGATCCCCAGGGTCCACATGGATCCCTTTGAGAATAGCTGGTATTGGTGAGTTACTGGATGTTGATGTTTGTTTAAATTAGGTTGTGGTTACCCCGGTAACGCCATATAAATATTTCTTTGCTTACCACTCGGCACCCGTTGCTATGCAACGTTGGAACAGTGTTCGAGTGGGTGGATCGTCCGCGAAAAGTGAGCGCTATTACTAATGCTATAATTGCTCGAACGATCTCTGGGTTCAACGAGCTGTCGATAGAAGACTTGTGCTCGCTTTGAATATCAGGTCCCCTTATGCCGTGAATTTTATCATTTGAGTCTATTGGATTCTTTAAACAACACTCAAAATATCGACAAATATATATTAAAACAAAAGTGACTACATATTTTATGATGAATTTTTCAGTGTGTCAGTTGCGTTTGGTTCAACATTCGAGCGGCTCGGCGCTTAGCCCGCTCCTTTCGTCCAGGTCGATAGCTGCTTGTTGCTGGAGTATTTTTCGGGGTCACTACCGTATCTCGGTAGGCCAACTGGGTGGGGGCAAAAACAAGGGGGGTATGTTACTGCTGCCCCTTCCTGGCAGGCTAATAATGCGACCTCCAGTCCCCTTATCTGCGTTCTGAGGCTTTGATTTAACTGCCTTTCGTCTGCCCATCCCTTTTGAGCTGCGGTAAGCCTTTGATACAACAGGTTTGTTTTCTTCGGTTCCATCCATGAGGCTTTGGTTTGTTGAATTTCCTTTGACATCTGGATAAGTTGTGTATAGAAGTCCTCGTTGAGTTTGAGCGCGTGTTTTAGTTCCATTTGCAGAGTTTCCAGTGATCCCATCTCTGCAAAATAATGACATTAACTTGATCCGCGAACCTTAAATTATTTAATTGCTCATACAAATCTTTACAACGTTGAATCACACAACAAAAATTCGTGGAAGACAACTAATCATTTATTGAAAATTAAATTTAACTTCATTAGTGTTACTATAAACTTGGAGTCCGTGTTTGATTTGTTAACGGGATTGGGGTTTTAATGCTGCCCCTCAACATTTTGTTCGTGGCCGGCTGAGTGTATGGGCGTTCATAAAATACAAAGATCGGTCGCTTTGTGTTTCGGGTAGGTTTGGAGCTGGGCGGCGGCATATAATGGTAGGAATCCGCAATCCTACCGGCCGCTATATCGTCTTCCACATTCACCCGATATTGTCTGGCTCTGATCACGTGAAAGTCGACCTGTCGCTGGTGGTCCTCGAGGTGTGTGAGGAGAGATTGGGCATGATCCCGAATTTCCTGGGCCGTACTCTGATCACTATATCGTCCATTCGACACCCACGGTCTCCCGTTATTTTCCAACGACTGCAAGGCGTCCCATCGGGGCTTCCTCGGTTGGGGCACATCGTTGTATTTTTCCAGCCAGATTTGTTGCCAGGCTTGTCTCTATTGATCGGCAACGTGTGTGGGAACATAAACAAAAGGTCCTGATCTTCCTGAACAAGAAGATGATCAAATGGTTATCATCAAAATTTCTCTAAACATAGTGTACTCATATTTATTTTAAATTTTCAGAGGCACTTAAAGCGAAAATAATACCGTACGTCATACATGAGGGTACTCGGTCGTCGGGGCTGATCTTACTTACGCTGTTAATAACTATAAATTATGGGAAGTATATCCATGTGTTGACCCTATTACTTTTAATTCAAGTCATTTACGCATAAGGGTGGTTTTACTCTTAGCTCTAGCTGATTTAATGGTCCTTTGATTCGTTTATTATGGTTCAGCTTATTTATAATCATCATTGGATTATTTATCAAACTCCCGTCCATTGCTAAATAGTTACTAAATTATTTGTTTATTAAACTTTAGTTTATTTCCAATAACTGCCAAATTATCTATATATTTAATTTTCGGTTGTTCCAATAATTACTAAGTTATTTGTTTATCGCATTTTAAGTAATTTACTATGGTTACAGAATTAGTTGTTAATCAAATTTCGGTTTGTTTCTACTAATAACTAAATTACTCATTCATTAACGGTCAGTTTAGTCGTAATAAGCATCAAACTATTTGAGGTGATTCCTAGAGTCTTCTATCGATACTTGGAGCAAAAACCTTCAATTGTCGGAATTCAGTCTATCCGTACTCCTCAATAAACTCCTACCTTATTAGAATCCAACCGATGCTCGTATGACCTCTATTTGGCCTTATAATTTATCAAAATTTTATCCCCTCGGTATATAGACAAGATGTTATCGCTGTTTCCTCATGATCTTTAGAATCAACTCATACACATTATAGGTAGTTAAGCTTTAGTTCATGCAAATTTATTTTGGTGCTAAGATTAACTTTATATGATTAGATAAATGCTGAGATCTAATTTATACTATTAAATAAATGTAAAAGTTAAATTCATACAGTTAGATAAATACCTAAATTAAATTCCTATGATTAAATAAACGCTAAGATGCAATGTATCCAACTGGATAAAAATTCAATACATGCGCTTAACCACATGATAACAGTCCATTCCTGCGATTATGTGAATGTTAAAATTAAATTTATACGATTTATTAAAATTAAAACTCAACTCATATGATTATACAAAGGTTACAATTAGATTCATAAAATTAAATAGATGTTAAGCCTAAATTCTTACTATTAAATAATTGTTAAGATTAAATTCTTACGGTTTAATAAATGTTAGGCTGAAGATTAATTCATTTATTCAAAGTATTGCAATTATTGATAGCTATTAGGTTTTATTACTTATACCACCGGTTTAGGTATTTAACATGCAATAATAAATTAATTTAAATGTCCCTTCTCATCATGGGCATAAGAATAACATAGAAAACAGCGAAACATCGAGCCTTCAAATTTAACTGTTCATTTTTTAATCTCATCGGGTTCGCTCCGAAAACTCCTGTCAACGACTTGTGAGTTCATATCTAAGTTATCTAATTTACGTCGATCGTGTCACTGGAATTTAATAATCGACCGAATTGGTAAGGCTACCCTACCTATTTCCTCCAATCATGGTGATTATTACAAAATAAATGAACGAGCATGAAAACGAAATATTATATTGAATATAAATTGATTTATGTATCTGACAAACGTTAAACTGTCACTACAATCTGATAGGGACTTAGATTGTTAATGTTTACCCCAGCTTGACGATGACATCTCATTCCGAAATTGTTTGCAGTTTTTACCCTTAACATTTCCTTAACAAACGAGAATCTGAATACTTACGTTTACTAAATACCGGTATTTTATTTATCAAATCGTTTTATGCATCATTATCCACGACCTTATTCATAAATGTTACTCGCATAAATAAAGGTAAGATTATAAATTTAGTGAAAACATCAAAAATGATTTGCAGTATAGGATAATATGTGTTATGATTAAAGGTTATTAACGCATTATTTGTTGACTTATAAAATACATAAAATTTAAATGATTTATTTACTGAAGAGATTCATAAAAATAATGATAGCATATTCTAGTTATTAATTTAGTGATCACCTGGGACCTGGGAGATACGCCAAACAAAAACGATGGGGTACTTCATCGCGTGAAATGATCTAAAGTTCGGCAACCTAACTACTATCTTCCAAAATATTTGAATCACTCTACCGGATGGGAGTCTGATGCGATAAAATAGTTAGGAACAATAAAAAACCACTGATCTATCCCGGTACCCAGTCTATTACTTTCTGACGTATCGTGATTGTTGGCACTTTTAAATCAATAGGCGTCCTTGGCGCTGCGGAAATTTTCCTAGGACTCATACAAGTTATTAGTACATGTATAAAAAATAAAAAATTGTTTTACCTAACTGTCGAGTTCCTGGGGTTAACGCTAAGTCATCTCCCAGAATCCTGGTTATCATGTCCTCGATTTCTAGATTCGATTTGCGATGCATTTTTAGTTTCCCTCCTTTTCAAAATTTATTTAATTGTCTCGACCGATTGGTCTTCCTTATATAGCTCGGGGTGTGTGTGTCTAATTGGTAGAAGATTTTTGCTAGTACACACTTTCTTGATTACACGCTGGTGTGTGTGTCCAAACCAAGTCGGTTAGCCTAACCATCGATTTTTCATTCGCGTTCGGGTTTTGTTCTTCACGGTAAGTAGACATATTATTTTGATCTTATGGATTAATTAATGTGCACAGTGCACTTTCTCATCTATTTCATCTCGCGACATTTGAAGAAAAGGTCATGCTCATTTTCCCTACAAGTAGATTAATCTATGGAATTGTATTTATTAAATTTCGCCATTTTGGTTTGAGTTAGATGGGATTTCATGATTGACATCCTTAACGATCTAGTATCCTTTTGGAGGACACTATCGGTGGACGACCCAATTTGAGAATTATCGTCGGAAGCTGACACACAAGGGTAAGGTAAAATATATTCGTTGTGAATTGTGAAAATATTAACCTAGGGCGTCTCAATTCGTTTCTGGACTTCTATGGTAGCCAATCAAGTTGCGGAACTTCCCCTTATGGTGATTCGGTATATTTGAGGATCGGTACGGGTGAAACATTAGCGATTTTATTGGGATTTTGTATGTCCTTATCGCGAATCTCCTATGGTGCAATTTTTAAGTGGAGTCATTTATTAATTGACGTCCTTTCGATGAAGAAACTGATTGTGACTATTATGGAGTCATTATGCATTTGATAAGTAAATTTATTTAGTTTTTTCTCTGTAAATAGTATAGAATTAACCTGATGTATATGTAGAATTTAGCGTGTAATATATTTTCGCTTTTTGTAAATTTTTGTTATTAGTTTATTCGTGTAATCGACATTTTATTGTTCATTTTTATAGACAAGCGACTTTAGTAACTTCCTGAGAGGTGGTTTCATTTCGTGGTGTTAGGCTCTAGGATACTATTCGCGTGATACTCTTGTTAATTATGGGTAGTGATTCTGGTTTTATCTAGGAATTTAATACGTTAGTTAAGACGTTCTGAGAAAACGCGAACTCGGATGCACATTTGGATTTTTTGGAATCTTTAGCGCTTTTATATGCTCCTTGGGAAGTTATCAAATTGGGAGTGAATTCTACCTAACAAACTCTTATCATTTTTCTGTGGAGGATCTTCATCTATATACCATAATAATTGGGTTAATGGGGGCGTTTATTCCGTTAAGATTCTTTGTATTTTACTTTAGAGCTTATGATACTTTGAGATTTTATTTTCATTATACCTAGTTACAATTTTTAGTACGACATTTCGGAGTTTTTATTCCTATTAAGGCCTTTTTAATGACTCTAGAAAGTGGGGTAAAGTTTTATATTTTAGCTACTTCTTTTTGAGGTTTCGATTTTAATGACAACTTTTTTGCTAGAATTTGTAGAATCTTTGTATTTTGATCCTAACCCTTTAGCTTTATTATCGCGTTCCATTAGCTGAAATCATTGGGGTAAATTAATTTATTTAATAGGTTCTTTAATGAAGTTTAGTAGAATTTTATAGTATTTAGTTTCATTACCAATGTTGAAATACTTTAGTGAAATTCCTTATATTATGAGCAGAGCATTTTAGTTTAGTTAATAAGTTTCAATATTTTAGTAAAGTTCTTTATTTTATGAGCATAGCATCGATTTTATTGTTGAAACTCCCGTCACCTTCCCTAAATTGATCCTAAGCGCATTGTGTTTATGCTATAGTTAATGAGTGCCCACTGGACTACTCGTGTGATGATTTTTAGCCGTATGTAAATATAGTTTAGGTCGAGTTTATGGGAATTGAGGGACGAGGAAACAGCCAAAAGACCACTTCCTTATCCCTCTCTTCTCCTATACGGAATAATATTGACGTTCCGACCCCTGCGTTCCGCACGCCGGAGTCTTCACGGGCACGAATTATTGGCGATTTTCCACGCACTTACACGAATTAGAATAATAAATTTGATTTTAATAACTTGTGATGTGTCTTTGGCTGTGGGCCGGAAAAATTTCGATAATAAAAAAAACAATTTATGCATGATAAATATTTTTTTAAAAGACATATAAATTACCCATTACATTAATCAAATCCACAAAAATTCAAAAATCATAAATACATCGCTCTCCCCACGCTGACACCCAAGCAGAGCTCCATCGAGGTTGCGAGGATGCGACGTGGAGAGAGTTTTCAAATAAAACTCTCACTTACATCGTAAAATAGATTTTAAAGTTTCAAGTTGGAAAAACTGATTAAAATTGTGTAAAAATGAATCGGTATATATACCTATTGCACGACCCTAACCTTGCGTGTTATTTTTGATTTAGTAAAACAAAATTTAACCTTGTGATTTTCTAGTATATTCTAATCTTTAATTTTATTATTTTGAGATTTTATTTGACAATTTTTTCTTTAGATTTTTAATTGAATTATTTCTAATTCAAATTATTTAATTTTTATTTCATTTTCATGAAATCTCGCATTTTTATAAATTGTCAAATTTCGATCACATTTTTATTTCGTCCCGATCTTGTTGCATTTTGTTATTATTTTAATTTATTTTTGTGTTTATAATTTTATGTTTAATTGTTTTCTTCCTCGCATTTTGATAGGGTTAGTTGATGTTTTAATAGGTTTAATTTTAAATCTGCATGTTATATTTGCATGTGTGTTACCGATTCATTTAAACATTTACAAGGCCGTCTGTGTTCTGGCCCAACAATATAAGCAATGAATTTTCTACCAACCAAATATTGACAAAATGTTGTTATTCAATAACCTAAAGCTAGAGTTTCTTTTTCAGTGGTTGAATAGTTCTTTTCATGGGGTTTTAATGATCGACTTGCATGTACAATTAAGTGATCCTTTTCACTTTCAACTGGTTGTCTCAATGCTACTCCTATTGCACAATTGCTTGCGTCTGTCATTACCATAAATGTTTTCGTAAAATCTGGATATCCTAATATTGGATTCATTATTAATTTTTGTTTGAAGGTATCAAATACATTTTGTTGGGTATGTCTCCACACAAATTTTGTAGTTTTCTTTAATAACATTGTTAGTGGCTGGGCAATATGTGCAAAGGTTTTTATAAATTTTCGATAATATCTTGCTAATCCAAGGAATTGTCTGACATCATAGACATTTATAGGAGTTGGATAGTTTTCAATTTTTTTTCATTATCTGGATTTGGTTGAAGACCTCTTCGTGATATAATATGTCCAACATACGTTACTTCCGATTTTTCTCATTCGCACTTTGAGGGTTTGATTTTCCAATTTGCTTCTCTAAGTCGTTTGAAATCTCTCATTTGCTCATTAAAATAGCTTGAAAATATTATAATATCATCAATATAAACTAATGTATGTGAAATATCTCGTAACACGAAATTCATGCTCCTTTGAAATGTGGCTGGAGCACCTGTTAAACCAAAAGGTAAAACATTAAATTCATACAAACCTTTTCCATCTGAAAACGCTGTTTTCCCTTTATCTTCCTCCTTGACTTTGAACTAATTATAACATTTGTTTAAATCAATAACAGTGAAATAATGTGATTCTCCCATTCGATCAAACATTTCTTGAGGAACTGTAATTGAATATGTATCTTTTCTCGTAACTTGCTTCAATTTTCGATAATCAACACAAAATTTTAATTCACCATCTTTTTACTACAACTACAATCGATTATCAGAATGGTGAAAAACTGTCTCCGATGATAATAAATTTCTTCATGGCTTTTATTTGTCTATCACTCTCATCTTGATGTGCATATGGAATTCTATATGGCTTTTTCTCATCACTAACACATCATAGATAACTTCTATATTTCCGGTAATTAATTTTACGTTAATCTGCCCTATGATACTCAACTTGTTTTTTGTCATAGACCTTACAATCTTCTTGGTGCTTTGTATTTGATCTCTTTCGTCGGAATTCAATACTTTATCTGATACTATTGTATGACTTGAACCGGAATCGATCAGGGCTTCAACGCGATGTTTATTTAATTTTATCCACATTTTAGGTTGACTTCCTCTTGTTTCAAACGTCATCAAAACATAAATTCCTGGCAATCCAAGCATGTTTTTTCTCTCGATATCTGCGCTTGATGGCTCAACTCGCTCAGCCAATAATTCAATATTTCTAATTGGCTTCATCTCTTTTAGTTTTTCAACCGGATATATTGATGCTGTTTGAAGAAATGTTTTAGGAATATATACCTGACTAAATGTATCGGTTTCATTCACTTTTGATGGATCAACATTTACCAATTTTAGTTTTAGTTAATCTTTGAGTGATCTCTCTGTGTCTCATTTGTAATAGTACAATAGTGGTATCTCTATCTTGTAATTGCCATCCCCTCCGTTCCCACTGGTGGGCCAGAACACAAACGGCCTTGTAAATGTTTAAATGAATCAATAACACACACGCAAATATAACACTCAGATTTAAACTCAAACCTATTAAAACACCAATTAAACTCACCAAAATATGAGCGGAAAAACAATAAAATATAAAATTATAAACAAAAAAACAAATTAAAATAATAACAAAAAGCAACAAGATCCGCACGATATAAATATAAACATAACACGAAAACCTAACAAATTAGACCGAAATTTGATAATTTAACAAAAATGTGAAATTTCATAAAAAAATGAAATAAAAATCAAAGAATTTGAATTAGAAATAATTCAATAAAAATTTCAAAAGAAAAATTATCAAATAAAATTGCAAAATAATAAAAATTAAGATTAGAATACACTAGAAAATTCCAAGGTCGAATTTTGTTTTACTAAATCAAAAAGAACACGCAAGGTTGGGGCTAAAAAATAGGTATATATACCGATTCATTTTCACATAATTTTTAATTGTTTTTTGAAAATCACTAAATCAGTTTTTTAAAAATCTATGTAAATGAGAGTTTTATTTGGAAGCTCTCTCCACGTCGCATCCTCGAAACCTCGATAGAGCTCTGCTTGGGTGTCAGCGTGGGGAGAGTGATATTTTTATGATATTTTATTGGATCGGTAAATTTTTATTATTATTTTAATAAATTATTCTTAATACATAACTTGTTTTAATTATTGTCGAAATTTTTCCGGCCCACAGCCAAAGACACATCATAAGTTAGTAAAATCAACATATTATTCGAATTCGTGTAAGTGCGTGGAATATCGCCAATGATTCGTGTCCGTGAAGGTCAGGCGTGCGGAACGCAGGAGCTGGAACGTCAATATTATCCCGTATAGAAGAAAAGAGAAATAAGGAAGCGGGCTTTTGGCTACTTCCTCGTCTCTCGTTTTCTTTAAATTCGACCTAAATTATTCTACACACGGCTCAAAATCATCACACGAGTAGTCCAGTGGGCACTCATTAACTATAATATAAACACAATGCGCCTAAGGTCAACCAGGGGAAAGGTAACGGGGAATTAGAAAAATGAAATCGTTGCTATGAACTTAATATGCATATTTTAATGGATGATTAAAAATTCCAAACGTTAATTTGCCAAAGCTAATAAGTCACGATCATACCTTCCCATCATCATAAACCCCCAACTTAAGATGAGAAGCGAAAAAATAATTAAATAAACGTAACCCTATAACAAGTATAGTAAGGTCCTAACATTATATCGAGAATCAATAAGAGGATTTTGTGTAAACGTAAATTTAATACGGTTGTGGCAAACACTCAGTGATAAAAATTTCTAAGTTGGGGTCGGAAGTAAAAAATACCACAACATAGTCGTTGTGGATTCAAATAAATTCATGAAAAAGACAATAAAGGTTTTTTAAATATAGACGTCATCCCAACTCCTCGATACGGATCAAAAATAGATTAAATAGAGAAGAAAGAGATAAAAGTTAGTAAATAAAAACTCTCGATGTAGTGTTCGGAACTAGTACAATTCGATAACTTAAACTCCATAAGGAAAATCTTTAATTAGAAATCAGTCTATTTAAACATCATCGGCGCCAAAACATTGTTGATAAAGAACCCATAATAGCCTATAGTACGATAAATAAATACAGGGCGCGTCAGAGTTTCCATTGTACCTTTCAACGTTAAAAAAACATAATTAAATTAAATAATGAAGAACCTTAGACTTGCCCTCACTCGAATAATTCAATCAATAGTAGTCCTAGCGAAAAATGACCAGACGCATAAATAAAAACGAGAAACAAACAGCCTTATTTGAATCTCATAAAAATTCCAGCCCCAGATTTTGATACCAGCATCTGACATCAGGTTCTCCGAAAACTAAATTTGAAATATCTGTTGTTGACATCGGCAATAGGATTGACTATAGAAAGCCATATTTCACCTTTTCGTTTGAGACAACGGGGTCTTATGATAAAATCCAGAACCACCGATCAGAGATAGACCCTCAAGTATCACCGCTGCCGAGATAATTGGAAAATTGGTATCCATCAATCTACTTACGAGTAGTTCTCCTCGAATATTCCCTACGTAGAACAGCGAGTGAAGGGACAAAATACTCCACCCTGCATGATAATAAAATCATCTCATTCGCTAAACTCAATACCAAATACCCGTTGAAAAATATTCGTTGGCTAATTAATGCCCTCCAGTAAGGAAAAGCCACGGAGTAATTTTTTCTTTTGATTACTGTCCCCATAGAAACTGAGATCCTGCAATAAATCAAAAAATAAAGAAAATTATTATTTCCTAGCCTAATAAAACTTACAATATAACGTGTTCAGCTTTGTGCGAATTGCACCGAAATCCGGATAAGTCTGAAATTAAGTTAACTGAATAAAAATTAGTGAGAAAAATCGAAACTTACCTTACACAACTGCTGCTGACTTCTATCGCCGGCCAATCGATAGGCACAATCACGCACGCCTAATGCCGCATCACCGAACTTGGCATTTATAGGAAATAAATCAATTAATATTGAAGTTGTCCTTCGCACACCTTCGATACAGAACAGGGCGTGGTATGTCGCACACCTACAGGCACACACGGACAGTCAGATTTCCATAAGAAGAGTCCGGCGATGCCAATCATTTAGTAAATTTTGATCTCTTTTAATTCTTTGTGGAATTATGCATCGAACCTTCGACCATGAGAATACTGCTAAGATGACGGGTGAGGAGATAGTTCGTGATCCGAACTCGCCGAATTGTGGTAAATAATATTTGATCTCTTAAAAAATTTAAATTAAAGTATTAAATATTAGTTAACTATTCTCATTAACAATGAAAAAATTATGATTTTTTTTGTTTTAACAGAATTTGTACGACTTCAATAGTAAAAAAATTTTTACAACAAATTTTTGACGAAAATTTGAACTTCGACGTTCAGGGCATGCCATTCAGGAACACATTACGTTCATTTCTATTCCTTCTCGTTACCCATTCACTTCAGCGATTGTTCGTAGAGGCGCTCAAAATTTTTGGGTTCTTCGTGGAAACGATGCAAGTTGACTGAGTTTATAGTTCGGGGTGACAGTTTGATTCATACTGTTTCGAAATTTTTGCGTTTTATTTTGTTATTTAATATATAATTGTTGTTAAAAATAATTTTATATATTTTAACTATTTACATTTTAGGTGATTGAATATATATAATTTAACTATTTATGTTTTAGGTGATTGAGTATGTATTTTAACTATTTGATTGAATGTATAATTTAACTACTTATGTTGTTAGGTGATTGAATATATATTGTAACTGTTTACGTTTTTAGGTAATCGGATATATTTTATATTTAATGTATAATTGCTAGGAAATCTTTAATCTTTCCCCATTTATGTTTTTAGGTGAGTAAGTATATCAAATTAAAGACATTTGTTTATGGTTATCAGGATTCCCCGATATCACTTTTCAGGAATGTCATAGGAATTTGAATTCTCTTTGATAATTATTAAATTTTGATGGCAACCCCATCTGACCATGTTTTTGTTGTTCAGAAAGATTAGGACCTTTGGTTCGTGTTCCCACGCAAGCCTGGCGCCAAATCGGGACCGTCGATGCCGAACGAACAAATAAGTGGTCAGAATCCAGCCCAGGAAATTCGGGATCATGCTCGTTACCTCCTTTCACGCCTTGAGGACCATCAACGGCAGGTCGATTTTCACGTGGTCAGGGCCAGACAATACCTGGCCAACGTGGAGGACGACATCGCGGCCGGAAGGATCGCAGACTTCTACCCGTGCAGGCCGCCGCCCAGTTCCAGACCCGTACGTAATACGAAACGGCCCGTCTTCGCATGCCCGGGCTACTCAGCTGAGGAAGGGGTGAGAAGATTCTTCGAAGAGCCTTGATCCCGCTGATCAGTGGGTTATGGACATTTTAGTTTTGTTTAAATCTCATTGTAATAAATAGTTGTTATTTTAAGAGTTTCACTGTCACTCGTTTCTCAGTGTAGCATTTGCCAACTTTTGTTTAAATCAAGCCTATATTTAATAACTCTGGAATTAATAACAAAATTTTATTTTTATTATTCAACGAAATGAAACCCTTACAAATATTACGGACAGAACTGGCGCACGCCCAAAAACAAATAAAAAAATTTATGACCAGATTTTCCAGCTGTCCCGTGAGATCCAGCAAATAAGGGCCACATGGGTGGATCAAAAGAAGATCAAATCTATGCAACAACGGCTTACCGCAGCCCAAAAGGGATGGGCAGACGAAAAACAGTTGAACCAGAACCTCCGAACGCAGATACGGGGGTTGGAATTTGCACTATCTGCCTGTCAAGAGGAGGCAGCCGTAATTTATCCCCTCGTCTTTGCCCCGGCTCAATTAGCCTATAGTGAGTCGGTGGCAACTCCAACAACCACAACAACAACAATAACGAACAGTTATCGGCCTGGACGAAAGGAGCGGGCTAGACGTCGAGTCGCTCGATTATTAAATAAGACCTGACGGAATTAAAGAATGTGTTTATTTTGTAAATTAAATAGGTTTATGTTGTAAATTATATCCTTCTCGTTAGTTAAAACGATATCTACGAACATTTGATAGGAATATTTGATAAGTATCTAAAATCCGCAACCAACCCACTAGAATGTACCATTCGATATGCAGCCGCTTGTGTTGTCATGGTCGGATTCCTTCTTGTGTTATGATGGACTCCAACGAATAAAATCTACGACATACAGGGGACCCAATAATCTAAAGCGAGCACAAGTCTTCTAACGACAGCTCGTTGGACCCAGAGGCCGTCCGAGCAATTACAGCATTAGTAATAACGCTCACTTTTTGCGGACGATCTACCTACTCGAATACAGTTCCAACGTTGCTTAGCAACGGGTGCCGAGTGGTAGCAAGAAATATTTATATGGTGTTACCTGGGTAACCACAGTAAGATTAAAACAAACATCAATAACCAGTAACCCACCACCACTTTCATTGCCTGAGCTTGAATCAGCGTTACTTCGCCTGTTTTTAAATTTCGATTTTACTTTTCCCATTTCTTTGTATTGATGATTAGTAATTACGAACCTTGCGAGAAAGGATATGCATCCAATAATCAATTTCCATGATCATCCTGAAATAATATATACTTGGCGAGTAGTTAATATTTGAGATATCATAACTTTGAGCAGAATAATAATAACATATATTCCAATTAGACCTGCACAAGCTTGTCCCATAAACATGAATTTACTCCAAATCTTTTTCATCGCGTTGTATGTGGATTTTTTATTGTGATCTGGCGACAAAAAATAATCATAATTTACCTTTCCTTCACCTCTTGGTAATATAGTATCAATCATCTCGGTAATTACTCCTTCCTTTTTTGACGAAAATAACAAATTTATCCGTGCTTCTTCAACATCTTCTTGAGAATACAATACAATTTGAGCTAGTTTATTTAATGATGTAAAATTTATTAGATATTCAAGTTTTGTCAACTCTAATCTCTCTGGAGTTCTCACCCCTTTATGATCTGGTAAGGATATCCATGAATCTGAGGTTAACCGATATAATGGTGCCAATAAATTATTACACTTTAATAGCTTGGGTTTTGTATCTTCATCTAGTAATATTCGAGTTATTGGATCCAGAAATCTCAATTTCCCATTGACACTTACAGGCAATTCATTTGTACACTGCTCGTATTTTATAATCTGAACAGAGATTTCTTTACATTTATAACTATACAAAGCTTCACCAAATATCCTTGCAAATACACCATTTTCTGAAATTAACATAGGCGCTACTAGATTTAGATTTGTAATTGCCATAGCCATTCTGTTTCGGAGTATTTTTTTATTTAACTTGCAATCATTTAATATCATTTCTTTATATATATATTTTCCATAATACTTTGACTATTGGTGGGTTACATGGTCTTGCCATTTTGTTTAAACCACTTATTGTTGTCCCAGTAACGCCATACAAATATTACTTTGACTACCACTCGGCACCCGTTGCTAGGCAACGTTGGAAATGTGTTCGAGTGGGTGGATTGTCCGCAAAAAGCGAGCACTAATACTGTAATTGCCCGGACAACCCACGGGTTCAACGAGCTGTCGTTAGAAGACCTAGGCTCGCTTTAGTCTGTCCCTTGTGTGGAAATTCAAAACCCATGCTGACCAGTGGGAGGAGAACACTATTTTCGACGACACAAATGAGAGAGTTCACGACTTTCCGACGATCATTCTATTTATAATTATATCGAGAACATACTATTTTGATTTAATCACAATTACAATTTCAAAGAAAAATATAATAGTTCATCTGTCAGATCAGTCATTTAAAATTGTTTTGTCTAGTAGCCGTGCGGCTTTATGGCGGGCAAGTTCTTTGCGTCCCGGTCGGCGACTGCTGGATGGGACGGTTGGGGAATCCTGGGCCGGAGTAGGATTGTGGATCTGATTCTGGTAGGGCAACTGGGATGGGGCGAAGATGAGCGGGTAAGTTACCGCTTGCCCCTCACGGCTTGCAGCCAGAGCGACTTCCAGCCCTCGGATTTGTGTCCGGAGACTCTGATTCAACTGACGCTCCTCTGCCCAACCCCTCTGAGCAGCTGTTAGGCGTTGGTAGATAGGCTTTAGCCTGGCTGGGTCCACCCAGGTAGATTTTACTTGCTGCACTTCCTTGTTGAGTTGAATGATTTGTCCGTAGAGTGATTGATTTTTCTGCTGTGCTCGGGATAGTTCCTGTTGAAATAATCGAGTAGGTTCCATGGCAAAATGGATCTTCTTTAGGGGAATTGGCTCGCCACCCACTCTTCAGGTGTGTAGCCTAAAATTGCCATTGTTGGTCTTTTAGTATTGCGGGTCTGGACCGCGTTGTTCGGTGGAGTCTGGTCCGGAGAGATCTGGTGGGGGTGCCAGTAGGAGTCGGCGATCCGACCTGCCAGCAAATTTTCTTCTACATTTGCCAAATGCTGGCGAGCTCGGGTCACCCGCGAATTCAGGTCACATTGTTGCGACACCAGGTTCTCCAGTTGCTGCCGGGCCTGCTGATATATTTCTTCCGACGGGCTCCACTGAGTAGACGCACCCACTCCCAGATTATCCCGGTCGAGGAATTTCGACGGAGGGAAATTCGGACATCGTTCTTGCCGGTATTGGGCCCAAGCCCATCTCCAGCGATCTGCGAGGGAAATTGTGGAGTTGATGGCTAAAAATAAATATCATCAATGTGGTATTCGCTTATGAGAACGCCTTTATAAATCGTCATGTTTATTACTCCGTTGTTGTGCTCTGGTGTCGAATATTGGTCTGCAGATTCTTACTTTCAACGAAGATTTCATTACACTATGGTATTTGCTAAATCGCCCTCTACTGTCATCCGTCTACGTACCGCATTATAATGTATTCAATCGTAATCTCCTTCACGGATTTTCCAGGGATCGTTGGTCCAAAATTTCCATTTCTTCCCGCGTCTTTGCTGCCATCATCTCAAAAACAGGGCACGATTAAGGTCAAATAGGTTTGCATTTTAGTTTGGACGTAGAGGTCGGTAATTCCCAGCTTCCTACTCTGCGAACGACTCGAAAGATTTATTTGCAGTTAAATGGCATTGTTTTATTATTTACTATCTGTGGTTTCGGTGAGTTAGTTAGTTTCGTGGAATAGGCTACTAATTATACATTATAAATAAGAATGAAAAAAACATTTATTAATATTGATACTATCCCTCATGAATAGAATTATTCAGGGGCATTAGTACTGTACGTTACAATCAAAACGTCTAATGAAATTAATATTATGCGTTATGAATAAAAACATTTAGGGATGTTCGTATATTACATTATAATTAAAACCGTTTAAATAATGTTAACATCGTATATTAGGAATGGAATCGTTTAATGAGATTAATAGGATGCATTATACTTATAATCATTTAATACCATTAAAGTGAGAAAATAAATATTATAAAAATCGAAATAAATTACTATTGGTTGTAGCGATCAACTTTCCCGATCCTTCTCCCTCCGAGGACATTCCTGAATTTATTGTTGCTTCACCCGAATGTAACGTAAATTCCATTATTATAAACTTTCCGATCAGATTAATTGATTTGTCTCGGCGAATTCTCCGGATACTAGAATGTTTAGATTATTATTGGTAAATCAATTTTCTCATTATGATTGTTTATGTTATTGACCCTATTCATAGTTAGAATACATATCCTGTCGGGATTGTCGGAATCGGATCATTGTGGAGTGGAATGGTCAATGGTCGATTATTGATTTTCGGCGACTATCGATAATTCGAAATTTTATCACATTTGCATGATTTAGTAAGTTCTCTGCTTTATCTTTCAGCTTTTTAACGTTAATAGTTCCCTTTAGTTAGTGTTGGGTATCTCTGTTTGGCCTGCCGAGAGCGGTTCTTAGAAAAATTCACATTTATATTATTCCGGTCAATTGGAATTATTTTACTTAACTATATCAGTACAACAAGTTCTGCAAATGGTTAGTACTTTAATTAATTTCGCACAATTTTGCTGTCGTTATAGGAATTCGGGATTTACTCTTTAGCGAATGTTGGAATAATCATTTTAATGGAATAAATTTTATTGATTTTCTCGACTTAATTGAGTCCAATGATGCTCAATTATTTTAATAAATTTCCATTATCTTATGAAATGGTTCAGAAAAATGCATTTATTCGTACTTGGATTGGGTTAGGCTATTGTACTAAACCTATTGGGTGAGTGGGATGCAATTATTATGATCAGTTATTAATTGGGTTTTCCTTTAATTATTTAAGTAAATCATGATTTCTCTTTTCTTTAAACCCACACTTATTATTAATTGAAAAATAATCGTTGGATTACATAGCGGCATTGCGTCGGGCTTGATTTAACGTTTTACATTATTAGGGGTTTAATACTGATCATAAGTCTACAACATTAGAGTTCAATTAATTTATTTCATTAATAAGTTTAATTTATCAACGATTCCTTATTAACCACGATTTTATTTTACTTTATAACAACGATTTCGTATTAATTTATTTAATCAACGAATTTATATCAATTTATTCCCCGTACCCTTACCCTTTAATAAGCCTTAGGCGCATATTGTGTTTATATTATATTTAATGAGTGCCCACTGGACTACTCGATGTGATGATTTTGAGCCGTGTGTAGAATAATTTAGGTCGAATTTATAGAAACGAGAAACGAGGAAGCAGCCAAACGACTTCTTCCTTATTTCTCTTTTCTTCTATACGGAATAATATTGACGTTACGACCCCTACGTTCCGCACGTTGGGTCTTCACGGGTACAGATCATTGGCGATTTTCCACGCGCTTACACGAGTCTGCACTATATAATGATTTTATTAACTTGCGGTGTGTGTTGGCTGTGGGCCGGAAAAATTTCGACAAAATAATTTTATTAAATATATAAATAATTTAAACATTATAAATATTTATTGAAGTATATTAAAAGTAAAATACAAAGTTACCATATCCATTCCAATAAAATTTTCATACAAATACCTTTCCCCCTACGCCGACGTCCAAGCAGAGCTCTACCAAGGTTGCAAGGATGTGACGTGGAGAGAGAGTTCCAAATAAAACTACTTCTCACCTATAAAGTAAAAAGCTTCACGATAGATTTTCAAATAAAATTCACAATGATTTTTGATTCAAAAAATGGTGTATGTTTATGTGAAAATGAATCGGTATTTATACCTATTTTCTGTCCCTAACCTCGCATGTTAAATTTGATGTAGTAAAACAAAATTCGACCTTGTTATTTTCTAGTGTATTCTAATCTTTAATTTTATTATTTTTCAATTTATTTTAATAATTTTTTATTTGGAATTTTTATTGAATTATTTTTAATTCAAATTTTTTGATTTAAGTTTCATTTTCATGAACTTTTATTGATTTATTAATTTTCGGTCGAATTTGTTGGGTTTTCATGTTATATTTGTATTTGTATCGTGCGGATCTTGTTGCATTTTGTTATTATTTTAATTTATTTTTATGTTTATTATTTTATATGTAATTCTCTTTTTTCTCATATTTTATAGGGTTTAATTGATGTTTTAATAGGTTTATTTAAATTTGCATGTTATGTTTGCATGTGTGTTACCGATCCATTTAAACATTTCTCAAGGCCGTTTGTGTTCTGGCCAACACTATAGTGAAATAGATAATCCATTTTTTTATTGAAATAATTCGTTAATTTGATATCCATGCTATGTATTCGAATTTGGGCTTCTTCAAGGATTTTTGACGATACAAAAATTCCTTTATAATTGATTTCATACGCTGTTTGGCCATATTTGTTAACAATGTTTTTCCGAATGAATCTCATACCATCATCTAGCAATGTTGGTATCAA
This sequence comes from Schmidtea mediterranea, assembly GCA_022537955.1. NCBI lineage: Eukaryota > Metazoa > Platyhelminthes > Tricladida > Dugesiidae > Schmidtea > Schmidtea mediterranea. The sequence goes on from CM039679.1 coordinate 17,544,005, forward strand.
CACTACTGGAGTTTTTTGTTATCAAAAAAGTAATTCTAAGTATCACATTTGCTCTTGCTTTGAGTTTAAATTTTCCGATCATTCTCTTAATTGTTCTCCAACAATTTCGTTAAAACTCATTGTTCTTAGATGTACTAAATTGCACAGATTTGTTTTCACTTCATACACAAGGATTGATTCTCCTGTTTGATTACTCGATGCCTTTTACTCGATCTTTTACCATACTCCATATCACATCTTCATAAAAAAATTCCATATTTTCTTTTTTAATTTTTTTGCAATTTTTGAATACATATTTCATTTTGTTCTCGTAATGCTGGTTTAATATACAGCTCACTAGCTAAGGACTTTAGAATTCCTTTCGTTTTAATCAAACTAATATGCCTTCTCTCCTCTTGGAGTTTCTGTACTATTTCGCATTTTATTTCAAATGGATTCTTACACTGTTCCACTTTTGCTTCATCAGTCACTGTCACTGTTGCACACCTCATTTTTAACTTCTATTTTGTCGCACTTTCTTCTATGTTTGGTGTAATGTCGTTTTCTACCTCATCTTTAGCCATTTCACTTTTCTCATGCACTTCATCATTACTACTTTTCGTTTCATAATTGAAATTGAGCCACTCAAATTTACTCCAATCAACCTCTGAGAATTCTCCTCTGGATCTGCACTCAGCCGTCAAACTTTGGCAATGTTTGTCAATATGTGCTTATTTCACTTTGTAAATCTTCACAAATTTTACTACTTGGATCATTGCTTGATTCGGGTTCACTACTGGATAATTCTTTCCGGTCTATCATATAAGTATCAGCTTCATCATCTGATTTAAATTTTGATGATAGTCTATTCAATTTCTGATTAAGAATTTCCACATTGCTTTTAATTTTGTCTCTAAAATTGTCTCGTTGAACAAAGGCTACATTGCTGGAAGATTGACTTTCATCCTGAAATCTTATTGTTTTCTTTAATATTGGTCTTTGAAATTAATTCGAGTTTTTTGGGCAAGATCTAGCCATATGCCTATAACCTTTGTATGCATGACATTGAATTTGTCCATTTATATTTACGTTATCACGTTGTGGCGATGGAGAAGTGGATGTTGACATTTATTTTGAGAAACAATTCCTTGAAATATGCCACCTTTTCCCACAGTGATAACATTGAAAATCATTGACATTAGCCTTTTTATCAAGCGCTATTCTTCGATAATTATTTTCTATCTCATTTTTCTGTCAGTTAGAAGCTACTCTTCTTGGGGCTCCTCTGCCATCATTTCTAAATCAAAATTGATTTATATAATGCCCTATTTTATTACAATTTTCACATTGGATGAGTCTTATTCTTTCATTACTTTGCATTTTACCTCTTGATATGTTTATACCATTCTCATTTCTCCAACTTAGCGATGGACTTCTTGATTTCTGGAGTGTATTTACTGCCTCTCAACTGCTCCGCAGTGGTGTAATAGATCTTTCTCTTTTAACTGGAAGTATTGAAAATGCATTAGCTTTCTCTTTAGTACTTTCTAAGCTTAATTCAATTTTCATTGCCTTTTTAACAAGATCATCAAAATTATCATAATCTACGCAACACAATGCTGTTTTTATTTCTTTGTTTACTCCGGACAGAAACTGATCTTGTACTAATTCTTGCATTTGTTTCTCTAGACCTGGTTGTTTTGAGTCGTCCTCGAATGATTTACTTGCTAAAGTTGATTAGGCAAATATGCTCACCCGTTTCATTTGGATTTTGAACTCGACTATAAAACTGTTGACACATTAGTCTCTTTATATCTCCTTCAATGAGTTTAGTTGAAAGCGCATCTTTTAACCTGGCCTAATCATTGCCAACCGCTTTCTTGTCAATTTGCTGCCACACCTCTCTCGCTGCTCACTTTAGATATAAAGGTAATCTTTGAATCATAATTGCGTGGGACCATCCATATGCTTATCGCATACATGTAGTAGTCGCTCATAAAGTCAACAAAAATAACTGGATCACCTCCATATTATTCAACTGGTAATCTTTGACAACTGCAAAAATCATTATTTTCTTTAGCGATTGAAACCGGCAAGTCTTCACTACTCATTAGAGGTTCTTTTTTACTTTTGCTTCGTAAATTATAACTATTCACTTTAATAAATTTCCTCAAATCACACAATCTGAATTTCAAATTTATTAACACAATAAATATTTTACTTCTGCTTCAAGCTTCAACATAAAGTTTTCAGAACCCACAATTTACCTTCAATCTGGTTAAAACAATATTTCTTTTCAATCACTTTTAACCGACTTTGATCACGTCGGGCTCACCAAATATGTTGGGGTTGTCGGTAAATTTGAATAGGATGTATTGTCAATTTGAATCCAAGCGTGCTTTTAAAAACAGTAATGAACTCCAAACGATATTAACTTTATTGATTAATACACTTTGTCTCCACTTTAAAATGATACAAAGAATTATTTGTTACAGTCACGACTTGGTGCTTATTAAGACCCTTCGGGAAGAATACCACTTTTCGGATCAATTGGATTTCACAATCACTTGACTACTGTGACGGGTTTCTGAGATCGGTAACTCTGATTTAGTTGCTTTGATTTGACTTCGCTTAATTTCTGTTTCAAATTTCTCTTTTCCTTGATTTCAACTTCTAGTTTTCTAAAAGTTTCTCTTTAATGCCTTTTTTCAATAATTTTCTGTAATTTTCTCCTTTCCAATTATTCGTCGAATTCTGTCCAATTTCTCTCTAATTTCTTTTTTTCCTTTCTCTCCAACTTCGTTTCTTCTTAATACTCCGTCAATCAATAACACTTACTGGTGTCAAATAAAATTTCCAATATCTTTTACCGCTAATTCCCTTTGGATCTTATAATCACTGGCAGCTGTCCAGATAAATAATTTTTTAGAGATGCCCTTTCCCGGATTCCCAAATAACATTCCTTCTCTTAATCTTGAAAAGGCTTTCGAGATAACGTGTAAATTTTGCTTTTGTTTTTGTTTTCCTAAATTTGCACTTGTTAATTATAAATGACCTTCTTTTATTCAATTGTCTGTTTTTATTGATTTTCTCTTATTCCCTTGTCGTAATTTGAAATTTCTTTTTCATTCCATTTTTATTAAGCTCCAGAGCCATATCTTAACCACTTATCATTGTTTCCCCCAATCATTTTACATGTTTATTAATTATTTTATTCTATTATTTATTTATCCTCAACACTATTATTATTATTGTTATTATTATTATTATTATTATTATTATTATTATTATTATTATTATTATTATTATTATTATTATTATTATTATTATTATTATTATTATTATTATTATTATTATTATTATTATTATTATTATTATTATTATTATTATTATTATTATTATTATTATTATTATTATTAGTATTATTATGAATATTATTGATAAATTTCGAAAAAGAATTAAAAATTAAAAATAAACTGAAAATAATCTACAAGTAACACGTCTGATTTTAGGTAAGTTAACAAGTATTCCAACATATTATTGCAATTTTGCTGTCGTTTCAAGAACATTCAACCATGTAGCAAAATCACACGGAAAATAATAGCTTTAGTTATAGATGAGTTAACAATTGGGGCCTCGTTAATAAAGCAAATAAAGACGAGCTTTTCACTAGTGGTCAGTATAACATTTATGTCACGCGATGAGAAATTATTCGGACCATAAAATATGTTTAAGTGTACATCCCCTTAAATTATGGAAAAAGAAACTATTTCTGAATACGCCGAGAAACATTACATAACGAGTATGAATGTTTTACAAAGGAACACGTTCTACTCTCTCTGAACTCCAGTTCCCAAATACAAAATAATCATATTTAAAAACCAGAAACACAGGTTAAATACCAATAACTTACTGAATAGAAGACCAAAATAATAGAGATATGCCATTAATATATTTACGAAAATCTTTATATTGATATTATTTATTTATTTATTTATATATTTATATATTTATATATTTATAGAAAGTATTACAAATCGAACTAATGAGTATTTTAAAGCATATTTTGATATCATTTGTATTTTCCCTCCATTTTTATTATACTCCGGGACTCAAAGTGGAACTTTCCCAGTGTAATACAATAAGTGGCGAAGAGTTAGCAACGTATGCCAAAGACAATGTATATGTAAATGGAATTCCAAGAATCGTTCATTACGTATACCGAACCTCGTTCCTCCCGCAACAATATTTCCAACATGTCAATGGATGCGTAGAAATAAACAGAAACACGAAATTTGTGTTTTGGAGTGATTTTTCCGCCTACCGGTTCATGTATTTATATTATACAAAATATGTTCCCATATTTGAAAGTTACTTTGAAAAGTTAATAGACCCTTTGAAGATTTCAGACGTTATTAGGTATTTCTTGTTATTAAAGTTCGGTGGAATTTATATGGATCTGGACACAAAATGTCAGAAATCTTTCCAATCGACATTTCTGAATGATTCCTGTATTCTCAGCCGAGACGTTGAAGAGCAAACAAGAATTTTATGGAATATACCTTTTATGGCCATGAATAGTTTCATGGCGTGCGTTTCTGATCACGATTTCTTTAAATTCATCATTAATGACCTATCAAAGGCCGATAAAAGACCAATTTTGGTTCAAACGGGCCCCATTATGCTTACAAGAAAGTTTCAATTTTATAAGTATTCATTGTCTCCAGGTGACTATCAAAATCCAAAGAAGTCCATCTTTCTAGCCAATGCTTATACGTTTTCACCGCACACTGAGAAAACACTTGAAAAAAAATGCCCGGGATTAACTATGGGAGTCTGGAAAAGGATTGGCTGTCAACATCTTAAAAGACACAGAAAACTCCAACAGGTTTATATGGAAAATGCAACAGTTATTCATTTATTTTTTCATTTGGGATATAATTTTGCAAAAGGTTATATTAAATCTCTAGGTCATATTTGTGTGATAATTAGTGATATCAATGTTGTATGGGAATAAATAAATTTTGATAAGAACTGCTTATTATTCAAAAGAGGTCTTATATACGTGCTGTAAATATTTGTTTAAACATGTATACGACAAGACAAGTCTTTGTTACAAAAAACCTTTATTGCGAAAACTTTGCAGCAAAGGCCTACCTTGTCATACACTTGTTTGACACGTAATTTATACTGCTATCAAGAAACTATTATTAAATTCGTTTTATGATATTGAATCAAATGTAAAGCGAGTACCTCTCTCGTCAGAAAATGCTAAAAAGAAATGATCGTATTATATTTATTCTCATACTGGAATCTTGTTGTTTGCTTTAATATTGGCTCATAATCTTAGCACGCGCGACATTGAATTTGTACATTTATTTTCACACTATCTCGTTGTGATGGTGGAGAAGTGGAAGTCAATATTTATGTTGAAAAGTAATTCCTAGAAACATGGCACTTTTACTCACAGCAATAGCACTGAACGTTATTAAAATTGGTTTTACTAGCAGAGGCTACTCTTTGATAATTATTTTCCATTTCGTTTCATTGACAATCAGATATTACACTTTTCTGAGCTCTTTAACACTCACTTTTGAACCAACACTGATTTACATAGTGCCAAAAGTTTTTAAACGTTACCCATTGAATGACTCTCTATCTTTCATTGCTTGTCTATCTCCATTTGACCGGTTTATATAAGTTTCGTTTTTTTATAGTTAGAGTGTATCTGCTGAATACCAACTGCTTCGCGCTGGTGTGACTGATCTGTCTCTTTTGACCTGAACTATTTCAAATGTAAGAGCTTTATCTCTAGCACTCTTTAAATGTAATTCAATTTTCAGTATAATTTTAATTAGTTCATCAATAATATCACAATCAATGTAACATGATGCTGTTTTTAATTCTAATTATTTTCTATTTATATTGTACTAGTTGGCATCTGCCTAGTTAGACCATGTTGTTTTGAATCGTCTTCAAACGATCTACTTACTGATATTGATAAATGAAAGGCGAATTCACTTACAGTTTCATTTGAATTTTGAACTCAGTTATAAAAAATTTGAAGCACTAATCCTTTTATATCTCCTCCAATGATTTTAGACCCAAAAACATCTTTTAACTTGTCTAATCATTGCCAACTACTTGTTAATTTGCTGTCAATCCTCTCTCATTGATCATTACAATCTGGGACTATCAGTACGATTTCACATAAATGTAGTAGATACTCATAAAATCGACAAAAATAACTGGATAGCCTTCATATTGTGGGGTTTATGGTCTTTCACAACCTTGACCCCAGATGTAAAGTATATTTCGTGCTCAATGGCTACCCGTTGCTGTGCAACGTTGGTAATGTAACCATGGGTTTTGAGGTCGCCAAAGGTGAGCGCCACGGAGGAACTACTCTGGCCCGACCTCAAGCTGGGTTCAACACACCACCGTTAGAAGGCCTATGTGTGCTTTATTGGCTCTGGTCCCACATTTGTTGGTTTGGTCAACTTATTATAATTTAACTACTGATCTGCCGTTAGTTATTGTTAAGGTACTATTTGAGTGACTATCAGAATACAGAGAAATGATTAAATGAACGACACAACTATGTTTTTTAAAAAGGGGTGACAATTACATGCTGGTCTACGCTCGAGCAGCGCGGCGCTTGGCTTGCTCCTTCTTTCCTGTTCGGCGTAGTCTTCGGACCCGTTGTTGTATCCCTATACGCCAGCTGAGCAGGAGCGAAGTCGAAGGGGTACGTCACTGCTGCTCCTTCTTGACAAGCTGACACGGCCACCTCCAGACCTCGTATTTGAGTTTTCAGGCTCTGGTTGACCTGCTTCTCCTCTGACCAGCCTTTTTGTGCCGCTGCTATCTTCTGGTAGAGCGTTTTCACCTTTTTCGGCTCTACCCAAGTAGGTTTAATTTGCTGTATCGCCTTTGTCAGCTGCACGATCTGTTCGTAAAAGCTTTTGTTAATTCTGCGCGCGTGATCTAATTCTTGTTGTAGGACTCTCAATGGTTCCATATCTATAAAAGGGTGTGATTAAATTGGTTTAATTCATTTAATTTAGCTAAGTAATCATAATAATTAGTTAAAGGGTCCTACAGACATTATTGTCAAAATAAAAAAAATTATAACAAACAAGTATTCGAATTTCAACTAAAACATTTTATTTCAAGCTCGCCTAACTAGGCGTTCATAATCAGTTAATATGTTCCATTGTCAGGAACTAGTCGTAATGATGATTTCGGCGATACTTGTAGGCATCCATTTTTGGGACCGGTCGAGCGTAAGGATGCTCGCGATGCTCGGCTGGCTTTTCAGTCCTTCTCATATGTCGGGGAAGGATCTTCTGTGGAACCACAACGTTGATGGCCGTAGAACGGATGTTTAATCTTTCGTCGTCGAGATTGTACGACGTGTTGTACGGCGGGGCGTACCCGTCCGTACTGGCGATCCGGCCCGCGGCAATGTCGTCGTTCACATTGGCGAGGTAGCGTCTTGCACGATCCACTTGCTCATTGGTCTATCGCTGATGTTCCTCAAGACGAGCAAGGAGGAACTCAGCTTGGCCACAGATCTCCCTGGCCGGATTTCGACCCGGCTCCCGCTTTATCGCGACGAACGAGTGCTCGACATCTTCAGCTTGTTGTAGGTTACCGGCTCTGGCCTCTCTGACTTGAGACACGGTGAATCCCGCATTCCACATTGCCTGACAGCAACGGTTTACCGCATGCGCGGGAAAACGCACTGTGATCCGGGATTCATCAACCCACGAATCGTCTAAAAGAAACTAATTTTAAATTTTTTTAAGGAACTCTAGTGGTGGGTTTCTGGGTATTGATGTTTGTTTAAATTATGTTGTGGTTACTCTTACAACCCCATATAAATATTGTTCACTTACCACTCGGCACCCGTTGCTAAGCAACGTTAGAACTGTGTTCGACTGGGTAGATCGTCCGCAAAAAGTGAGCGCTATTGCTAAGGCTATAATTGACCGAACGATCTCTGGGTTCAAAGAGCTGTCGATAGAAGATCTGTGCTCGCTTTCAATTTTGGGTCCTCTTGTACCATTAACTTCATCATTCCTATCTATAATTCCCATGAAAACTTCTCATTCACACGTTTTAATGTATTCACAATGCTTTCTGCGATCCACCACTTATCAAATACTTTAAATAATATTTAAGTAACAGCCAATATATTTTTTATAAAAGAAACAAAACATCTAGGAGTGTCAAATCAAGTGTTGGCAGAGATTCGAGCGGCTCGGCGTTTAGCCCGCTCTTTACGTCCGGGTCGGTAACCGCTAGCCTTCGGTGTAGTCTTGTTTTTGCCTCTCGGTAGGCTAGCTGGGCAGGGGCAAAGACGAGGGGATATGTCACTCCGCTCCTTCTTGGCAGGCTGACAATGCTACTTCTAGCCCCTTTTTCTGGGTCCTCAGGCTTTGATTTAATTGTCTCTCTTCCGTCCAGTCCTTTTGTGCTGCTGTGAGCCTTTGGTAAAGCAACTTTGCTTTCTTTGGTTCTATCCAGGTGGTTTTTGTTTGCTGGATTTCTTTTGACAACTGGAAGATTTGCTCGTAAAAATTTTTGTTGATTTTTCGCGCGTGCTCCAATTCCTTCTGCAAAATTTTCAGTGATTCCATATCTGTAAACAATGAAATTAACTTTGGTTTATAAATCTTAAGTTATTTAATTTGTCATACAAGTATTAATATTATTGAACCGATTTGGAAAATAAAAAAAAATAGAAAATCAACTATTTATTTATTAAAAATTTATTTTTAATTTCACTAAATGTAATCGAGTCGTTATTGAAAATGAGGGGTTTGGTGATTCCCATCATCGCGTTCTTCAGAGGCCGGCTGAGCATAAGGGCGCTCCCGATACACAAAGATGGATCTCTCTGTCTTTCTCCTGTGGCCGGGAAGAGTCCTCTGGGGCACGGTAACATTGAGGTTCCGGGAATTCACATTCAAAGGCTCATCCATCCGGTTGAGAAAGGAGTGGTGCGACGGTGCGTAGTCGTCAGTACTCGCAATTAGGCCGGTGACAATATCCTCCTCCACGTTCGCGAAATATAGTCTGGCTCTGGCTACTAGGAGATCGGTCCGGCGCTGTTGATCCTCGAGACGGGCGAGAAGGAGCACCGCATGCTCGAGAATTTCCTGGGCAGGGGTTCGACCTGATTCTCGCTTTATTGTTACGAATGGTAGCTCAACGTCGTTCATTCTTCGTAGTACATCCGATCGGAATTCTCTCGGCCAGGACACGGCGAAGCCCACATCCAACATGGCCTGTAGCCATCGATCTGCGGCCTGTGCGGGAAGTCGAATAATGGCTTTTGATTCTCCTAAAGAAGATTTGATTAAGTTGATAATTCCAATTCTCTGGCTGATAACTATCGTGTTCTTCGCCTGAAATCCTTTAGGTTTTGCTTAGTTTAACTAAACTGACTATCCGTCGATGATACCTAACTCGTTGAATGTAAAGTTAAATCAAGAATCGGGTTATCAGTTAATCTTCACGAAAAGTTACTCGTCGAGCCCGAGTTTAAATCGACAATTTATTTATCTTAGAGTAAATAAAAATAAAATCCATTTAGCGAAGTTAACGTCGAAAAGTTCTTCATCGGGTATTAAGGTAGCGTTAAAAATATATACTTGTTAAGTGAACCACAATTTAGTTTACCGACTAAAATCATTATTCCCAAAAAATCCCCGTTAAGTGACATTACAAATCCTAAATCTGTTCTTCCAATACCATTTAACGAAAAATATTTATTAAATGGAATAAGAATTCAAGAATTCATCTATCACTAATTAACTAGAAAAAAAAACTTATTAAATGGAACAAAAAATGATAACCAAAATCCCTTTATCAACTAATAATCCACAATAATACTTATTACAGTGAATTAGGGAATGATAAGTTAACAAAATGCTTATTAAAGGTAATTATAAATCAAATATGCACCTATCATAACATAATTAACAATAATGCTCATCAAAGGGATTCAAAATCGGCATTCATTTAGCGAATAATCGTATAAACTGAACTAAAGTCAAACTCTATCTATTGAATAATAATTAAGCTCCGTAAGAATACTCATTTCATAAAAAAAATCCCTCTATCGAGCAGTAATCAATACTCAAAATCTACTCATTAAATTTAAAATCAAAATTCATACTCAATGTTCATGAAATAATTATTAAAAATCAAAATTCATAATATAATTATTATAAATCAAAATTCATAATCAATGTTCCTAAAAATAATTATTAAATGAAATCGAGAATCGAATAATAATTACTATAAAGAAAAAATAATTCGAATATATTTTTGATATATAATTTAGTAATAACCTGAGGTTGGGGGAGGTTATCGAGGTTAGTGAAACACTACATTGGATAATAAGGGTTTAAATTACAGGATTCCAACGCATCATTTTCAAAATTAAACGTAGTTTGAACTTATCCCGGCGCTGAGATGGTCCCTCTCTTACTGGAGGGTCGCGAGAAATCAAAATATCTCGGAGAAATTTTCATATTACCGGCTATCGTCGTTGGAAATAAATAGGACGTCGGTTACTCTTTCGACTGGTTCCATGGCATAGCAACTATAAATCGAGGTTTTGCGTAAAAAAATAACTCAGATGGAGTCCTGCGTCTCTCAGTATCGCGCTCTGGATTTGGTAATTCATTATGGCTATCGGCGTTTCTAACGTTGGGGTTGATGCCGCAAACTTCCTAATAGGTGCTCTTGTGGATTAATGTCGAAGTTCACAAAATTAAAATTTACCCAAAATTTGAGATTCTGGATCCGGTGCTATGTCCTCGCCTGGTATCCTGGTCGTCGTACTCTTATCGATGTCATTCCGTTGGCGATACATTTCGAAAAATTGTTTGAAACTTAACTGTCGATCTGAATCATCGGGATTTCTTATGTAATCCGGCGGCGATGAGTGCCTACTGGTGTGAGATTACACTAATCTGGCTGACATTGCTTCAAGTGAATTTTCTGACTGTGCGTGTGTGTCTGCCGGTGTAGCCATTGGTGGAAGACACACTCTTCCGCTGATATCATAGTTCAATTGTAGATGCGTCGTATGTGGGTAAATTCGAGAATTATTGATTGTGACCTTCTCGTAAAATGTCCTGTTCCATATTCATTTCGAAAATTCAGCATTTTCATTCGTATCCGACCATTCTATATTGGATGGGTGTGTATTGGTTAATGTCACACTGATTTACAATTTCCGGCAGCCTCTGGCATTGCATATGGATATGCCACCTGCACTTAGGGTGTGCCTGCAATTATGCTTGTAGTACGCCATATGCAAAGGATGGGCTTTATTGATTTTCGTAGAGTTAAATGTCGCATCTTATTATCTGGTAGGCATTTTAATCTATCTACAACATTTAATTTATCAATTTATTCATAGATTCACACTCCTTGGCTTGGATCGGCGGATTATTCTGGTGGACAAATACTATAATCACAGGTATTAGCAGATAATTAGGTTCTTTCTATTTTAATAGCTTTTATTCTTTCAGGGTCGACTCGTAGTGGACATCGGTTGGCCAGAAAAGAACCATGCCGATTCGTCTCCTTTATTTATGGGTTTATTTTTTAATAAATGATTGCAATTTGTTGTTGGTGATTATTTTTGGGATTGGTACTAGTTGTTTTATTTTATCCGAGAAACTACCGTTTTACAATTACTGGTAAGGGTCTTGGTGTCTGTGTCTTTCGATTTATTTTACGGTCATATTTTTAAATAATTATAGCTTAGCCGAGTCTTTAGTCGGGGAATATGGAGTTGCTTTTTTCGCTATGAGGTCTCATCGTGTTGGGGAACATGGGTCTCTACTTATTCAATGGTTATCTTCTCGTCGCTTTTGACTAAAGATGGTTTTCCGCGGTTAGTCTATTGATGGAGTTTAGGCTGTCGGGGATTTTTCTCTATGGATGTGGGAATTTGACTCATCGTACATTTGATATGACTAAACATTCTATTGTTGTTTAATTGATTATGCCTATGTTCCTATGATGGGTAAAGTATTGGTTGGCTTTATTTTCTTTTACATATTTTAAGTTTTATTATTTTATTTCGTCTGGGGAATGGTAATAAAATTATTTGGGAAATAATTTTCGTTCCAGGATTAGGTTCATTTTTTATTATACCCACTATTAGTCCTCGGCTTTAATATTTTTTCAAGGTGCTTATATTTTTATGTTTTAATTCAGGTGGTAAATTCGTTTAATATTGGTAGAAGTTTTTGGGACCTAATTTCGTTCAATCCGCGCGTCTCAAAGTTTGATTTACTCTTGGTTTCTGAAGTCTTAATTTTTCGGCCTTAATATTTTAGTCTGTAATCTTATTGTACGTCTATATAATTTGTTCACATTTATTATGAATTTTTATAAGACTCCTTATTTTTCAATGCCTTTGCTTACTGATTTTAGGAAAATGCCTGTATCTTTAATCATGGGGTTTTGATTTCTACGACAAGCTCTTTGATATTCTTTTCGGAAAACTTTATGACCTAGCACAGTATTTTAGTTCGATCACACTTGAAAAATTCTTTATCTCATTTTTATTCAAATTTCATATTTTTTCTTAGCACCTTAGTTGGATGGTAGTTTGAAACTTTTACCTCGTGTTAGTTCAAGGGAATTTTAATGATTTTATCTTTGGTTATAGCATTACTCAGTAGTTATACTACAATCTATTACATTTTACACGTCATTTTACTTAACGAGTTTCCTTTTACAACATTTTCTATATTATATCGTTTTATTAACAATGATTTAATATTTTTTAGACTTCGTTATATTTGTAGCATAGCAATGATTTTATTTATTTAAGATTCCCGTCACCGACCTGCATTTTGGTCCTAGGCGCATTGTGTTCATATTATAGTTAATGAGTGCCCACTGGACTACTCGTGTGATGATTTTGAGCCGTATGTAAATATAATTTAGGTCGAGTTTATGGGAATTGGGAGACGAGGAAACCGCCAATAGACTATTTCCCTTGACGTTCCAGCTCCTGCGTTCCGCACGCCGGGACCTTCACGGGCACGAATCATTGGCGATATTCCACGCACTTACACGATTTCAAATAGTATGTAGAATTTTAATGACTTGTAGTGTGTTTCGGCTGTGGGCCGGAAAAATTTCGACAATATAAAACAAAGTTTTTATGCAATTTAAATAATTTATTAAAAATCAAAATAAAATTTACCCGATACATTCATAATAACAATCATAAAAACACCGCTCTCCCCACGCCGACACCCAAGCAGAGCTCAATTGAGGTTGCGATGATGCGACGTGGAGAGAGTTTCGAATAAAACTCTCACTTACATTGAAATTTAAAAAAAGGTTCAAAATAACTTTCAAGTTTTGGAAAAACTGATTAAAATTGTGTAAAAATGAATCGGTATATATACCTATTGTACGACCCTAACCTTGCGTGTTCTTTTTGATTTAGTAAAACAAATTTTGACCTTGGAATTTTCTGGTATATTCTAATCTTTAATTTTATTATTTTGAGATTTTATTTGACAATTTTTCTTTTGAATTTTTAAATTGAATTATTTCTAATTCAATTATTTGATTTTTATTTCATTTTCATGAAATTTTGTATTTTTTGATAAATTGTCAAATTTCGGTCATATGTTTGTATTTATTTCGTGCGGATCTTGTTGCACTTGGTTATTATTTTAATTTATTTTTGTGTTTATAATTTTATATTTAATTGTTTTCTTTCTCGCATTTTGATAGGGTTAATTGGTGTTTTAATAGGTTCGATTTTAAATCTGCATGTTATATTTGAATGTGTGTTACCGATTCATTTAAACATTTACAAGGCCGTCTGTGTTCTGGCCCAACACTAGGTACACTCTATTGAGAAGAAGTTATATCCTATTCGCTACATTTTCGTTGAAAAGTTAAGATGTTGACCTAAAAGAATCAAGATTTTGTAGGTTTTTTCAAGCATATGATTATTTTTATTGCATTAATTTGTAATACCATATTTGTAATATAATTCATTTTCGGACACTTCTAATTATAAACTAATTTAAATTTAATAACTAAACTAACAGTAATATTGAATTAATTTAATTAATAGCTAAAGCAAACTTGAACTAATTATTAATCGTATGATGATGTTTAGTATATTTTTCCCTGGGCTAATAAATATAATATTCTTTGCATTAAACCTCTTAGGTTTTGCTTAAATTAACTAGTTAGTTAATTTTCCATATCCTAAGTAACGAAATTACTGTCACAAAAGCTGAGTAAAAATTCAACTCTACCATTTAATTACTTAGTAATTAATCTTTATGGAAATCACTAATCATAAGTAATATTAATTATAACAAATATCATATTTTATTCATTTAATTATCATATTACTTTCTAGTTATATTTAATTTATATTGTCATGTATGAAAGTTGTTTAATCAGATTAGAATTTTTGTTTAATAAGGAAAACGAAATCTTAAAATTCCTAATTCGATAAAAAGGGGATCATCAAATTTAATATTGAAAAAATATTTGGCTATTTTAATGATAACGAATCTAATAATTACAAATTAAAAGTTGTAAGGTTTTCCTAATTAGTAATTAATTATATTAACATCGGGTTTAGAGTTCATACAAATATCTAAGAATTTTCGAATGAAACGGTTGCTAAACTTTCGTTTTCGTTGCTTCGTAACAATAAATAGGGATAAAATGCAGTCATGCTTCAGTAATTATGTGTACATTATTGTACATACGCAAACAGATATGAGTTCCTTGAAATGGAATTTTCTGAAATATTTAATTATGACTATCATAACGCATTAATTGGAAAATCCGTCAGTTAATCTAGTTATCCCTGTGTAACTCGAATATCATTCTTGACGTAAACCTTCTGGGTGGGCGAGATTTATAATATTGAACACCGACTCATCAGTATGCAGGATTAATCGAATCCTTAATTTGAAGTAACTAAATGGATAAGATCTAAAATACGAATGTTAACTTGATAGTGGAATTTGACTTTTCTAAACTAATGTATTTTTATTGTATACATGAACGGGACTTATCCTGTTAATATTACTCAAATAAATGAGAGTTAGAATACTTATTTCAACTTGATAATGGTATTTGATTTATTAAAACATTTCATTTAAAAATTATCTACATACTTATTCTTTAGTATTACATTATGGAAATTAGGATACTTATATTGACTTGACAAAGATATTTTATTTATTAAATCATTTTATTTATAATTATCTACAACTCTATTCCTTAATATTACCTACATAAATAAAAATTAAAGATATACTTATATGCATTCGACAATGATATCCGATTTATCAAGCCTTATTTGACATTATTTACCGGATAGGATCTAAAGTACGTTATGGCCATCTGTCTTTAACGCAGAACTTATTAAACGAAAATAAAATCAAAAAACGAATTCTTCTATCTGATAAATAATATTCACGAAAATAAACCGAATTATTTTAATATATTTTAGGTGTCAAATTTAACAATAACCTGGAATTTGGGAGAATCATTAAAACCAACGGAATATTTCATCATTTAAAATTGTTTGGGTTGCAGCATTCCAACTAATTATCTCCGTGAGAAAAATAATTAAAATCGTTCTAACACTCGGACCGTCTCTCCTTTGCTAACGGATCACGTGAAATCGAAAAATCCCTGTGTAATTTGTGGAATATAGACTATGGTAGTCGGAAACGGATATTATATCATTTATTCTCTCGAACTGGTTCTAATGTGCATAATCCCTACTGGTATGTGGTTTGGTATAGCAAAAATAATCAAGATAAAACACCGGTCTTTCCAGTATCAAATTTTATATTTTTTAAATCGTTATGGCTATCGGCATTCCTAGCTCAGGAGTTAGCATCAGGATTGGTGTTGCGAGATTTCTATCTAGGGCTTGTATAGGTTAACAATAGAATTCACAGAAATAGAAAATTTACCTAAAGATCGAGATCTTGGGTTTAGAACTATGTCATCGTCCGGAATCCTGGCTGTCGTGTCCTCGTTTACTTGGTTCGATTGGCGATGCATTTCAAATTTTCAAAAATTCAACTGTTAGTCTCGACCTATCGATAATTCTTATATAGATCGGTGTGTCAATCGAAGAAGAGAGAATGTGTGTGACTACAAACAGTGAGCTAGCTGGGTTCGGCCTACGCAGTGAGTGTGCATTGTAAAGGTCATGTCGACTAATATTACTAAGGCAATCCTCTGCATTATGGTGTGCGCCTATCAAGTTTAGTTGTGCAGTGTCAGGCATGAGAGATTATCCACATCGATCCATTCAGAGGTAAAAGTCGAGTTAGATGTATATAGTAGGCTTTCGATTTGCACTGGTTCTATCTTATTAATTCATTCTATAATTTCAGGCTCGCTCGAACTTTACCGATAAATTAGTCGGGTTAGATCGTTATAACTATAAGTATTATAAGAGGACTAGATTCTGCAAATTTTTAACTTTTGATCATTTCAGGGCTTCAATCTCTAGTGGGCAAACGTTGGTGAAAGAAAATACTTCTTGGCGCTTCTCAAATTTCGGGTGGAATTATTTCGTTAAATAAATATTACCAAGTTGTTATTTGTGGTTGATTTGAGGGATGGAGTGGTTTTAGTGATGTGAAAAGGCGGGGTATATTATTTTATTTTTCTTTTTTGTTTTATGCGAGGAGATGTTTGTTGGTAATTACTGGTAAGAGGTTTGGTGTCTATTCATTTCAGTGATTTCCTATAACAAGATTATCAGTTGCGTGAAGATTAGTAGTATCAACGTCCGACTTATCTCAATTCGATGGACATGGATTTCACCATAAGACTCTTGTCGCGTTATAAAGATATGGGTCCCTACCTTTTTAAAGGATCATTTTATCGCCGATGTCAACAAAAGGTTGCTTCCCAGTGTTTAATCACTTATTTGAGTTTAGGTTGTTGGAGATTTTTTATTACGATTGATGCTGGCGTGATTCGGGGTTTTTATCAAATTTTAAACATCAAAAATCTTGGCGTTTGGAGTTTGATTGGAAGTTTAAATTGATCGAAAAAACTTGGTAAACATTTATTCCTCATGCCTAATTACTTTTCCGATTTTTTTTATCGAAAGGGTTAACGTTGATCTGAAGTAGCTTAGTGAAAAACCCTATCATTATTTACTCTTTACTTTTAATAGGTTTTATTAATTTTGGATGTTGTATCGGAAAACTATAATATCCACATTATTTATTCATTACTATTACGAAATTTTATGAATTTTTACAGCATTTTTGGAGTCTATCGTATTTACATCAATTAATTTTTCTCTTAAATAATTTTCGTTGACCTTAAGCTACATTATTTAATTTTTTCTATTACATAATTTCGTTTTTTTTAAACGTTGTATCGAGAGTCCGTAACAACTAATGTCCTTTTACCTTTACCTCTTAAGCAATCCTATTTGATTTCAAACATTATATTTAAAGTTAAAATAACTACCGTATTTGATTTAAGAAATTTTATTGACTTTAAAACATTATTTCCGAAGTTTATAATCCCTACATTATTTTACTATTTACTCTTAAGTGGTTTTATTGACTCTAGACGTTGTACTAGAAGTTTATAACAACGATTTCATTTTATTAGTTCCCCGTGACCTTCCCTTGGAATATACCTTAGGCGCATTGTGTTCATATTATAATTAATGAGTGCCCACTGGACTACTCGTGTGATAATTTTGAGCCGTTTGTCATCAGTGATTTTTGGTCGAGTTTATGGGAATTGGGAGATGACGAAACAGCCGAAAGACTATTTCCCCTTCACCCTTTTCCCTTATACGAAATGATATTGACGTTCCAGCTCCTGCGTTCTCACGCCGGAGCCTTCACGGGCACGAATCATTGGCGATAGTACACGCACTTACACGATTACGAATTGTGTGTTTGATTTTACGAGCTTGTAGTATGTTTCGGCTGTAGGCCGGAAAAATTTCGACAATACTGGTGGGTTATAGGGTTTTGATATTTGTTTTAACTCATTGGGTTACCCCAGTAATGCCATATAAATATTTTTTAGTTACCACTCGGCACCCGTTGCTAGGCAACGTTGGAGATGTGTTCAAGTGGGTGAATTTTCCGCAAAAAGTGAGCATTATTACTAGTGCTGTAATTGCTCAGACAATCCCTGGGTCCATCGAGCTGTCGTTAGAAGACTTGTGCTCGCTTTAACTCATTCGGTCCCTTCTATGTCGTAAGTATATAGTTGGAGTTTATCATAATATCAAAAGAGATTTGACAATATCATTTGAGAACTGAACCTAGTTAATATTATAATGTTGTATTTGTGCGTGTTGGTTGCGGCAACATAGGCGATTATCAAATTGTTAAGAGCATCGTTTCAATTTACTGGACCATAGAAATGCAAAGTACACATATAAGTTTATAAACTCGATAATTCTTTATTTATCAACTCAATACAAATTGGTTTGTTTATCCAGTTTTATTCGATAATCGAGCAGCTCGGCGTTTCGCACGCTCCTTCCTTCCAGGCCGATAACTACCAGTTTTTGTTGTGGCTGGAGTGGCGATTGTTGCTGGGGCTGCTGCCGACTCTCGGTAGGCTAATTGGGCTGGAGCGAATACAAGGGGGTATGTTACCGCGGCTCCTTCTTGGCTGGCGGATAGAGCCACTTCTAATCCCTTCACTTGGGTTTTCAAACTCTGATTGAGTTGCTTTTCATCTGCCCACCCCTTTTGAGCAGTAGTGAGCCTGAGGTAAAGGGCTTTGGTCTTCTTTGGGTCCGCCCAGGTGGACTTGATTTGTTGGACTTCTCGTGTCAGTTGAATTACCTGGTCGAGAAGGCTCTTATTGGCTCGTCTGGCATGGGCCAGTTCTGTTTATAATGGTTGTGTAGACTCCATTGCTGCAATAACAAACATTAAATTCTACTAATAACTCGGATGATTTCAGGTACGATTAATATCAAACAAAGTTTTTGAAGTTTAATTTAAGGAATCGTTGAAGACATGAAGCTTACACGACACTTATTTATTTTTTTATCTAAACAACAAAACAAAATCGATGACAGTAGTCTCAAAACCAGTAGATTCATGGATCTTCAAAAAATCTCCTGACACTTTCTTCAGGAGAGTAACCCGGAGTGACGAGCACGGGTCATCTGGTGTTACGGACCGGCCTACTCGAGTAAACGGTCGCAATCCGTCCGACGGCGATGTCGTCTTCCACATTGGCCAGGTACTGCTGGCCTTGACTACCTGCAGGTCGACCTGCCATTGATATTCTTCCAGACGGGTGAGGAGATTACGTGCATGATCTCGAATCTCCTCAGCCGGATTCCGATAGTCGTCTTGATTATCCGTCCAGCGTGGGTCATTTTTATTCCTAACAATTGCAGGGCGGTCTGGTGAGGCCTTCAAGCCTGACGCCATTCTTCTGCAACATGGGCGGGAACCTACTTGAGAGGTCCTGGTTTTTCTGAATACCATTATGATTATGCGAATACGTATAAGGTAATTTTAAAATGTTTTGTGTTAACCAAACATATTTATTCTCACGGGTTCAGGTTATATACTTTAACTATACAATCAATTTTCTTGGAGCCGTATAATTTAATTTAACTCAATTTAATGTAAATCTGCATATTAAATCATTATAATTTTTAATAAACCGTTTTGTTTATCGACTCTAAAACATCAACTGTACCTATTTAATATTATAAAAATTAAAAGCGTTAGTTAACATAATAATTATTGTATAAAAAAAATGTTTAATATACTTTAACAATTGTAGTGTGGAAAAATTGGGGTCTGTTATTTATTTGTTTCTGTCCCATCAATTAATTCCCGATTAGTTGCAGACAAGAATGTCCCTGAATTGTTACAAAACATTTACAAAATTTTGGAAAAATGAGAAGAAAATAAACTTGAATCCGATGACGAAACTATATCGCAATACCTCCTCCTAGACGAATTTAGCAGATTGTTTACAGAACTCCGGTGAGCGTTACCATGTACTTATCAAAATGCATCAGAAGTCATCTGCGAAAGTTAGGTAACGTTTATTACAAAGGTTTACCCAATTTTTACCGTACGTCATTAGGAGGGATTCAGGCTTGTTTAAAAATTATATAATTAATATGACACATCTTTCTAACTGGCTTCCAAGATTTTATAATTATTACTACACATTTATTAAGAAAAAGAAATCGTTTGTACGAGATTAATACGATACCTTTTTATGAAAAAATAAAAAAAAAACTTTTTACCATTTATCTAGCTATTCCTACAGGGAAAATTTAACTGTCATTTACTAAAGGTTTGCATAATTATATCTTTATTAAAACTAGTAAATTATAAACCTGGAACATTCAATAATTGTATTTCTATTAGAGGTTAATTAATCGCGACTTAAGAAAATTATCAACTTAAAATTTAGGCAATTAAGATTTATTAATAAAAAAAAATCTCCAATATTCCTTATATTATTAATATGTTACCCTACTTTTCTACAAACAAAAATTTAATCGTTGGGAGATCCGTCGATGCGATAAAAAATGCAATTAATAATCAAGAAATTAGAATCGATTTAACTCATTAAAACATCATTATTTCGGGTGCCTCACAGAATTAGCTACAACATTTCGTGGCAATTAATAAACGATTTGAAGTTCCATCTCTTAAATATAGTCAACATATTGAAAGTTAAGAATATCAGTTTTTTGGGGTCCTCGAAATCTTGCCAAGACATCTCGTGGAATATTCTATCGAAATTGGTGGGGAATTGGCAAATTGGGAATCTATTTTAAATAGGCTAAATGAAGGGGAAAAGGTTATTAAACATAATTATCGGAATTGTACAAATAAAATTTTAAGAGTTTTATTTAAATTCAAATTGAGTACTTACTCCACGGTTGAGGTTCAAGGCTCGAGACTGCCCCCCCGATTTTGCTCCGACTCGCTGTGTTTTCGAATTCTTGTTGTGGTTGCATCATGAAAGTTAAGATTTTAAATGATTAAATTTGCATGCACGTCTATATATGGAAGTTAACGGCGAGTGTATGCACATTGCACACCGCTTAGTGGTGTGTCGGAATGTAGGTGTTTGTCAGTGACGCGGTGAGTGAAATTTCCTGGAATTAATAATTCCAAATGTCGACGGCAAGTTAGTTGAATTTATTTTTCTTTTATGTAATTCCTATATATCGATTTCCAGGTGGACTATTTAATTGAATGACGATTTTCTTCTGACGTGGCGGTTTTGTTTTCCATAATGGGGATCAAAATTTAATTAATTTTAGTTTAATCGTGGCACTCACCCGGATTTTGAGGTTTGATTTTTTGTTATTTGCTATATTTTCATAATTGATGTTGACATATATTAGATGCGTTTTCACTTTTCAAACATCAGCCATTTCGGGAATGTATTTCAAGTAAGTACTTTGAAGTTATCACCAGAAAACCCGCATATGTTATCGTAAATATTATGATTCACTGCGAGTGTTCTAATGTTAACCCTAATCTTCAACATTTTTACTTTATTACCCTAATGTTTTATAATTTATTTTCTAGCATTTAGTATTTCTATTATATCGCTCCGATAATGTAGTTGTCTGAATGATTATGAGTATCGTCCCATTTGTTAGACTCTTTTACCAGGATTGGACTAAGTAAGTATTGGATTCCTTTATCAATTTGCACGTCTTTCTAAGGGATCTCGATTGTGTTAATTTTTTTCCTTTTTAATTATTGGTCTGTCGCTTACTCAACGCAATTATGAACTACAGTTGCTAATGTGTAGGTAGAATTAGGTATTTTTATATTATATATTTACGAATTTATTATCCTACTCTAGTAAATGTTATAGATTGGAAATTGGATCAATTCTGGATTTCAGGCAAATCATGGAGTATTCATGGCGACGGTTGAAATTTGGGAGTTATTATGGTTAACGAATCTAATAAATTTTGCGGCCAAAGAAGTTTTGGTTTCACAATGGAAAGGGTTATCGGATGTTGAGCGTCCGCTGAATAAGTTCAGTTAGCATCTCAAGTGGATTTTTGGATATTAAACTCTCTCATTTTCGTTTTGCTTGGTCCATTTTAGTGGGAAGGTCAATATAATAAATCTTCCTCTACTCGATCGGTGTTTTGCATTTTTAATTTTCTAATTATTTAAGTTAATTTACTTTTATGTGGGAGTCACTATTGATCGGCGGTTGGACTTAGTAATAACTAGTTAGTATCTACTTTTTATCTATAAAAAAAAATTTGAAAGGGCTCTTCTATCGCTCCTATTGGTAAAATATACCTCGGCTCGAAATTTGATTAAATCTACGACTCTACTGGGAGTTCATGGTAATCCGCTTAATAATATTTTTAAATTATCGCTCCTCGTCAAAAATTTCGCATCTGAGTTAGATTTATAAGGATAGTTGATTTAATTTCATGGCAGTGATTTCGTTTTTCATTTTTATTCCCGTCACCTTCCCCTTTAATAAGCCTTAAACGCATTTTATGTTCATATTATATTTAATGAGTGCTCACTGGACTACTCGGTGTGGTGATTTTAAGCCATATGTAGAATAAATTAGTTCGAATTTAAAGAAAACGAGAAACGAGGAAGTAGCCAAACGACCCCTTCCTTATTTCTCTTTTCTTCTATACGGGATACGATTGACGTTCCGATCCCTGCGTATCGCACGCCGGGTCTTCACGGGCACAGATCATCGGCGATATTCCACGCACTTACACGAATCTGAATAATATGTGGATTTTACTAACTTGTGATGTGTCTTGGCTGTGGGCCGGAAAAATTTCGACTTGAAACAGAATGATTATAGGAAATGAGTTTACATTATAAATAATTTATTAATATCAATAGAACAACATAATAAATACTAGACAATTCATAAAAAAATTACTACTCTCCCCACGTCGACATCC
This sequence comes from Schmidtea mediterranea, assembly GCA_022537955.1. NCBI lineage: Eukaryota > Metazoa > Platyhelminthes > Tricladida > Dugesiidae > Schmidtea > Schmidtea mediterranea. Next base: position 17,566,986 of record CM039679.1, read on the forward strand.
AAGCAGAGCTCCATTGAGATGCGAGGACGCGACGTGGAAAGAGAGTTCCAAAACAAAACTCACCTAAAAAATTTCGATTTGAAAAACTGAGTAATGATTTTCAAAAACGATTCAAAAAGAGATTTTTTTGTGTAAAAATGAATCAGTATATATACCTATTTTTGTCCTTAACCTTGCGTGTTCTTTTTGATTTAGTAAAACAAAATTCGAGCTTGATATTTTCTAGTGTATTCTAATCTTAATTTTTATTATTTTTTAATTTACTTTGATAATTTTTTATTTGAAATTTTTATTGAATTATTTCTAATTCAAATTCTTTGATTTTAATTTCATTTTCATGAAATTTTCATTTTTTGTTAAATTATCTACTTTCGGTCGAATTTGTTGGGTTTTCGTGTTATGTTTATATTTAACTCGTGCGGATATTGGTGCATTTTTGTTATTATTTTAATTTATTTTTATGTTTATTATTTTATATGTAATTATTTTTTTCTCATATTTTGGTAGGTTTAATTGATGTTTTCATAGGTTTTGAATTTAAAGCTGCATGTTATATTTGCATGTGTGTTACCGATTCATTTAAACATTTACAAGCCGTTTGTGTTTTGGCCCAACAATACAAAACAAAATTTTGATTCTATTTAAATAATTTATTGAAATATAAGTTACCCAATAATTACATTCATCATAATAATAACACACCGCTCTCCCCACGCCAACACCCAAGCAGAGCTCAATAAAGGTTTGAGGATGCGACGTGGAGAGAGTTTCAAACAATACTCTCACTCACATTGTAATTTTGTACTGGTTAAAACTGGTTCCAAGTTTTGAAAAACTGCTTCTGGTTAAAAACCGATTAAAATTGTGTAAAAATGAATCGGTATATATACCTATTGTACGACCCTAACCTTGCGTGTTCTTTTTGATTTAGTAAAACAAAATTTGACCTTGTGATTTTCTAGTATATTCTATTCTTTATTTTTATTATTTTGAAATTTTATTTGACAATTTTTTTTTAAATTTTTAATTGAATTATTTCTAATTCAAATTATTTGATTTTTATTTCATTTTCATGAAATTTTGTATTTTTTGTTTAATTGTCAAATTTAGGTCAAATTGTTGGGTTTTCGTGTTATGTTTATATTTATTTCGTGCGGATCTTGTTGCACTTTGTTATTATTTTTAATTTATTTTTGTGTTTTATAATTTTATATTTAACTGTTCTTTTTCTCATATTTTAGTTGGGTTAATTGATGTTTTAATAGGTTCGATTTTAAATCTGCATGTTATGTTTGCATGTGTGTTACCGATTCATTTAAACATTTACAAGGCCGTCTGTGTTCTGGCCAAACAATATTGTTCAACAAGTAATCTTTGACAAACAGGCGATTTCTTTATTCTCTTAAGTAATTGAAACTGATAGATCTTCACAACTCATTATTTGCTCTCTTTTATTCTTAATTCGTAAATTGTATCGATTCGCTTTAATAGTGTATAGATCGCGCAAATCTAAATTTCGAATTTATTAATATAATAAATATTTTACCTCAATAATATATGTGATTCATAGTCAAATTTTGTAGAAAACTTGAGCTCAACTTCTAAATAAAATAATAATTTTCACAACCAAAAATTTATTAAAACTCACGTTCAAACAATATTTCTCTTTAATAAATTTTAACACACTGTTGGGCCAGAACACAAACGGCCTTAGAAATGTTTAAATGAATCGGTAATACACACGCAGATACAACATGCAGATTTAAAATCGAACCTATAAAACATCAACTAACCCTGCTAAAATACGAGAAAAAAAAGAATTAAATATAAAATTGTAAAACACAAAAATAAATTAAAATAATATCAAAGTGCAACAAGATCCGCACGAAATAAACATAAAAATAACACGAAAACCTAACAATTTGACCGAAATTTGAAAATTTACCAAAAAATGCGAAATTCCATGAAAATGGAATAAAAATCAAATAATTTGAATTGGAAACAATTCAATTAAAAAATTCTAATGAAAAATTGACAAATTAAATTACAAAATAATAAAATTAAGAATAGAATATTGTTGGGGTATCACGAAAAAGCACAGTAAGATCGAAAAAACATAAAAATAATAATAGTGCAATATTCATTAAAAAATTTATAAAAATTCGAAAGTAATATTGATCGGGGGAAATCGGTATGGTTGAACGCCAAATTGAGAGACGAGTCCAGAAATAATAATAAAAATTTATTGAGGGGTCCCTAGAAAATAATATAAGATAAAAAAGGAAATTAATTAAGAAAAATTAATTACTAATGGGAAGCCCGAGTCAATGGGAAGCCCGAGGCAAGGGAAACCTGAGAGATGTGGAAAATCCGAGAGCTGATGCAACCCCGAAAGATGAGGAAACCTGGCGCATAGACGGAATAATATAGCAGAATAAATTAGCCTAAACAACATTAAATGGGCCCCACTGAGTTACGGAGAGTTAATTATTTCGCAATTAGTAATTTAGTAATGGACCAAACGTTGTTGACAAATGTCGGTCTGGAAAGTAATTATTATTAATAATTTAATTATGTAGAAAATATTGTTGATAATCGTCGGAAAACAGTTTGAGCAGGAGTATAAAAGAAAGAGGGAAAAACACGAAAGGACAGTCATTATTAACCAGACACGAAGAGCAGATATTATTAACTAGAGTAAATCGACGTGAACGAGCAGTAACTAGGTTAGTAGAGTAATCTAAATCCAAGTAAAAGTCAAAGTTATCTATCAGAAAGGGTGGTTCTCCCTTAGACAACCTACCTTAAGATAATCAGAGTCATACGGTGGTTAAAAGGTGCAAATCAATTAGTGAAATTGTGATTTCAAACATTGAAATAAAACGGATTGATCTGTCATTGTGATAAAGTGCAAATAAAATTATTCTGTGTTGGGTTTGCTTATTTGATTGAAAAAGGACACGAGGAGTCAGAGGGAACCGACGTTCAATAATAATAACCCAACAATATACTAGAAAATCCCAAGGTCAAATTTTGTTTTATTAAATCAAAATTAACACGCAAGCTTAGGGTCGTACAATAAGTATATATACCGATCCATTTTCACATAATTTTAATCAGTTTTTGAAAAACTTGAATCCTTTTAACCAGTTTGGAAATCTTGAAGCCAGAAATTTCAATGTGAGTGAGAGGATGTTTGAAAACTCTCTCCATGTCGCGTCCTGGCAACCTCGAATGAGCTCTGCTTGGGCGTCGGCGTGGGGAGAGAGTTATGATGTATTATGCACGAAGATTATTAATGACAACTACGATGTATTATGTGGCAAAATATATATTTATCTAAACAAATAGATTTTTTTCCGTCGAAATATTTCCGGCCCACAGCCGAAACATCTTACAAGTACCGTAATTATCCGAATATAAGACGCATCATTAAAAATTGACTGAATTCAAGAAAATATAAGTAACCCAAATATAAGACGCATGTATAATTATTACCTTACATTAAATTTATTATTAAATTTATTTTTTGTTTAAAATTAAAATTTCAGTTACCTAAATTCATATTTAAATTTTTATTTCCCTGTAATGTCTTCAAAACGCTGCAGTTATACGACAGGTTTCAAATTGAAGGTAATTAAAGCAGCCGAACGTATCGGAAATAGAGAAGCATCTAGAGAATATGGACTCAGTGAAGCTAATGTAAGGCGTTGGAGAAAAAATAAAAATACTTTAAAAGAGTGCAGATCTTCTACAAAAGCCTCTGGCAGAGGTAGAAAATTATTTTTTCCTGATGTGGAGAAAAAATTAGTTGAATATGTTCATGAAAGGCGATTTTCAGGTTCCTCAATATCCACTGTAGAGGTTAGGTTGAAGGCTTTAGAGTTAGTCAAGGAGATGTATCCTGGTTCAATATTTAAAGCCTCAGCGCGCTGGTGCCAGCTTTTCATGAAAAGGAATGATATTTCTATAAGAAGAAGGACTTCAATTGCACAGCGACTACCGAATGATGTAGAAAATAAGCTGCTCGACTATCAGAAATATATAATAAATTTAAGGAAAAGGCATGAATATCCAATTAGTTGCATAGGGAATGGGGATCAGACCCCACTAAGTTTTGATATACCTTCATTTCAGACATTGGATTTCAAAGGAGTCAAGTCTGTACCTATTAAAACTACAGGCAACAAAAAGAATCGGTTTACAGTTATGTTGGGAGCTTATGGGATGGCAAGAAGATGCCACCTTATGTAATTTTTAAAAGAAAGTCTTTACCAAAGAACATTCATTGGCCAGCTGGTATGATTGTTAAAGCACAAGAAAATGGATGGATGAATGAGGAGTTGACTAAGGATTGGATTAAGACTATTTGGTGTAATGATAGAAAATATGAATTTCGAAATTCAAGGAGGTTACTGGTATTAGACGCATTTAGATGCCACCGTATGCCATGCGTAAAGGAAATTTTGGCAAAAAACAAAACAGATCTTGTGATTATTCCTGGAGGGATGACCGGGCAACTTCAAGTTATGGATGTAGTTTGCAATAGGCCATTTAAGCAAGAGATGCGAAAGAGATGGAATGAGTGGTTTTTTTCTGGTGCTCCATCATTTACTACTTCTGGAAACAGAAGAAAGGTTGGTTTAGAAACTATTTGCAAATGGATTCAGCTATCATGGGATGCAGTTAGTGAGACAATTATTATCAAAAGGTTCAAGAAATGTTGTTTGAGTAATGCTATGGATGGATCAGAAGACAATATTATTTGGCAGGACGATATATCTGATGTAGGGAATGAGGAAGATGAAATTGATGATATGGAAAATGAATTAATGTTTGGAGAAGTGGACGAGTCCATTGAGATTGAGAATTTGATGGAAAGTGAAGATGAAAATAATGGTCTCTGTGTAGGAAAAAATATTTCCTGTTATACCCATGTATAAGACGCACCACGATTATAATCCCCAAAAGTGATGAAAAAAAGCGTCTTATATTCGGATAATTACGGTAATTAAAATCAGACATACAATCGAATTGTGTAAGTGCGTGTATAATCGCCAATAATTCGTGCCCGTGAAGGCTCCGGCCTTAGAACACAGGAGCTGAAACGTCAATATCATTCTGTATAGGGGAAATGGGTGAAGGGAAATAGTCTTTTGGCTGTTTCGTCAGCAGTCATTTCCCATAAACTCGACCTAAAATATAATTTCACACACGGCTAAAATACAACACCGAGTAATACAACACAAATGCGCCTAAGATCAATTAAAAGGGGAAGGTGACGGGGAACTAAAGAAAAATCATTGCTATATCTTTCTAACTTGAAAAATCTAGAAAAAATCAAGACGCAGAATGACTGTAAATAATGTAAGTATAACATCTCAAAAAGAACTAAATCAAAAATTTACATCATAAAAATAGGCAAGTAAATCCAAGAATTATAGTTAACCCCGCATAATCAAATTTATAATTACCAGCAAACCCCAGACGAATCACCACAATAATGAAAGGGAAATCTTGTTATGGAATTTTGGAATAAGCTCTTTCTGGATAGAAAAATAATCCCTTAACATAATAATTTTGAACGGATGATAAGATATCCCGATTTTACGGAGGAACACTTAACGCCCTATGATTATGGATCGTCATCGAATTTCACAAGGAATCAATTTGAACAACTAATCTACAAGATAAAGTAACCCACCGTAGTCTAACCATATTAAACCAAAAAGGGGAGCTAATATGTTTCGTACCCAATTTACCTTGATAAAAATTTCACGAATAACATCATAGGAAATTACATTACTAGAATAAGAAAAATCATTTATTCATGAAATTATTATGAGAACTGTCGGCATGAGGTCAAAAATTAGTTCAGTTATAACGATGAATAGTGGAGGCAACTAAACCCATAAAGGCATTCGGGATAAATATTTGAACGACTACCCGAATGTACGAAGTAGCTCATGGCGATAGCGACGATTTAACCCCACAGCCAAAACTAGTCATCAGTAACCAGGTCATAGGATAAACTCTAAAAAGAAATAGAATAAATCAAAAATGGTAAATACATTAATTAAATCTTTAGCAATTACAATCAATCGCGAATAGTAAATAGAGTAATCAAATGTTAAATCAATAGATTAAATCGCGAATAATAACTATTTTAGTTAAATACTAAAAACTAGAACAATCCACAAATGATAAACACATAAGTAAGTAATAATGAAATAACTAAAATAGATAATGGATCACCCACGATAAACCTATAAGGGAAGTAATAAAATCAAAATATTTTGGAAATAAATTATACCAGATAACTACATAAGATACTGACGATAAGCACCTATTTAATGAGTTAGGATGGATCACCGGCGGTAACGGGATAAGCTGTTAAAATAACTTGGGATGGAGGACCAATCACTGATAACCAACGCACAAATCAAGCAACGCCGATCGATTCTCATAAACGGAGAACTACCATTGTTAACTGAGTTCGCGATACAAGTACTGACGGCAGGATCGAATGAATTCACTCAAATGATTATCCACCCCAAGGAGAAGTGTAGAATATTAACCCTTATAACCGAAAATATAAAATGAAATAATAAAATAAATAGGGCCTCACCAAATAGATCAGAAAAGGGCAATATCAGTAAATTGCAAGAAATATATATTCGCTATGAATTCCTATAAACTGAATAATAAATTAGTATCACTATGGTAAAAAGAGCCATGAGGTCAATCTGCAGGAAGACGGAATCCATGTACATAGTGAAATTCCCAGAAAATGTCAATCAATAGAATTTGGTAATTATCATAGCCACTTACCGACAGCGAAAACATACAAACATTCCAGAGAAACGACAAATAAGTCACCCAAACTGACTTCAGACAGGCACACCTGGCTACAGTCGAGGAAGTGTGTGCCTGCCATCAATTGTCTTGCCACCAGACACACAAACTAACTATAAAAGCTAGTGTGGCGAAAACTTTATCCATCGAAATTCATTTATTGAGATGTCTAAAAAACGCGTACCGGTTTCCAGAGAACAACAAGGATACGAAGAACCCAACACTGCGAACAGTAACAGGCCATTATATTCGGGTAATTTATTCAAGTTTCTTTCATCACGATGATAATTTCAGTATCGAGTATTAGCGCAGACACGACCAATCCGACGAACTATCGCTAATGTAGACCCGCTAGCCAGAATAATCAGAAACTCATAATAGCCGCAATTCATATGGCTTACAATACCGGAGTAAATTCTGAATACTGGTATTCGATATTAGAAATTTTGTAATACCGGGATACCGGTATTAAAACCGGTATTATAAATGAAAAATTTGAAGTCATATTACTGTTTAAATCAGACATTATAACGACTTATTAACAAATATTCATGAAATCTAATAAATATTATTCTAAAATGAGTATATATTCTTTATTTTTTTAAATAGATGGTTGGAATAAACGGGTACAAAAAACGAAGAAAGTTTATTAATTATATATTAAATTTATGTTAAATATGCATGTAATAGGCCCGCGAGGCATTATTTAATTAAAGAAGCAACAAAACATTAATTGAAAGCAGTTACGAAATATTTTATTGATAACTTGCATTTTTTTTATTAAAATATGCTCTCAAAAAACATAAACAATCAATAGATTCATCATCAAGCGAGGATCGAATTTTTTGTGCAAATATAATCAGCCGCTGAAAATACTTTTTCTGATTCTACACTAGTCGGCACTATTCTCATTAAAAAATCATACACATTTTGTAAATATATTCCTTTGGTTCTCGTCTTTTCAAAAAATGTAATTTCAACTTCATTTTATTCTAAACTCTGAACTTTTTTTCAAGCAAGCGCAGGCAAAGTATTTAATGTTTCTTTTATTGCTGTCTGTAGTTTATTTTTCAAAGTTTTTATGCTTACCATATTATAATCTAACGCTGTTTCACTACTTACTTTACAAGAAATTGGAAGGGATGTTTCTTGCACAACTTCCATATCTTCTGTATCTTCAGGATTTTCATGTGTGAGTCATTTTGTTAAGGTCATAATTGTTTTATGATTGTAAATTTAGATACGCGTTTAAATACTTTTCCAACGTCTTGTACTCCCTTTTGCAGATACTGAAGTATTTGTGATAACTCCGTTCGTCGTAGTAAAATTCGAGATTTAAATGCTTCTAATAATTCTAATGCAATTGTGGAATTTTGCTGCGAAAGAGTGTCTAGCATAAATGTTAAAGAAGCGTCAGCCTTCAAAAGATTTGCATCTTTCCGGCATAGTGCGTCTACTGTTAATTTTACGGGAGTAAGAGCCGCAATAATTGAAGACAATAAATTAAATTCTTTGTCAGAAAAATGAATATCAGAACTACTGTCAATAAGAGCTTTTTGAATAGAAAATTTAATATCTTCAAATTTTTGTAACATAGATAACATGCTGTTCCATCTTGCTTTACAATCTAATTTTAGAGCAGATTCTTTGCCTAGTTGTTCTTTTACATACTTTTGTAAATGTTTATCGTTTTTAGAAGGTGAATATTTGAATGTTTTTACGACATTCCGAATTTTTGAGACTAGAGATGAAATGTCAACATGTCTAATATTAAGTTGATTTTTAGTAATACTAGCATATTCCTCTATAATGATTTCATTATCATTTTCTTCGTCGATATCGTTGTCATTGTCATCAACGCTAATAATATCATCATCACCATTAATTTGCTCCACAAAATCAACATCCACACTCAAGTTCGTGGGTAACTTATACAAAACATCGGCAATCGCTAAATTTATGCAATGTTCCATACAATAGCTTTTCCTAGTTTTACCATAATTGATGCACCATCAGTAGTTACTCCAACTATATCTTTAGATATACCTAAATTAAAATCCCTTAATTTTTTTTCTACGAAAGATAAACATTTTTCGGCTGGAACGGATCCATAAGCGCGCACTAATCCGATATTCCACATCGTTCCTCCAGCGCCGATTACGAATAGACGTCCATTCGTCAAATGTGATATTGAAACGTTTCCCCTCGGATTTCAATTTAGAAATTTCTTGCACTGTAGACTGTTTAATAATTTTACTATATTCAAGTACCATATTTCTAATACTGACTGCTGATTTCGGTATATTTTTAAATCCTCTTGCCTTTAAACCTTCTCTTATGTCATGCGATTTTATAAAAATATTAAAAGACAAACCATCTCGAACCGTCATTCTGGCCAACACTTCAGAAAGTTGTTCGTTTTTATTATTCTTAAAATAGTTTGTTATCAACAATCTGGGCTGTTTAGAAACACATGATTCTACATCATTAGTAATTCAACTTCTTTTTAAGATTTAGTCCATGTATTGTTTTAAAGTGAGTATGAAGGCCACTTGTGGATCCTCCTGTGCACTTTATTTCTTTTCCACACTTTTGACATTTAGCGACCTGTCCTTTTTTTCAAATAAAAAATAATTCCAAACCGAAGCTTCGTCCTGTCCCTTTCGATGCGCAGTAAATGTATTCATTTTTTAGGGGTGATAACAATTTATTTTTATCAATATTAATATTTAAAATATTACAATCCAACATACATAATGTAAATATATAGTAAGTTATCGAATAATAAATATAGATTAATCAGTATTAAAATACGTTATGCTATTTTTAATTATTAGAAAAAAAGGAGAAAATATAAAATACAACCTTTATTGCAAATATTAAAGCTAATTTGTAAATTTATAGGATCTTAATCCGACTATTTTATATTTTCTTATTTTAACATATCATTTATTTGTATAAACAGGACTCTTCCCCGGACATAAAGATAAACCATAAAAATCAGCTTAATATGCCCAGCAGCGCTATTACACGATGTTGACATAATCGGCTCAGTATGTGTAATAAATGTATCCGATGTAGATTTTAATCCGACAAATTTTTTGTTTTCTTCCAAAAAAATTTTATTGTAAATTTTTGTGATTATTTTCCAATATAAAATAAAGCGCATGAATACCCATTTTATCAACTGTTATAATACCGAAATACCGGTTTTCAATCCCGGTCAGAAAATTGTCCGGGATTCTGGTATTCAAGATCCCGGTATTGGAAGACCTAGCAATTCATATTCTAAATAAATTATTGAGTCGATAAATCTCGTACTGTTTTGGTTTTTTATTGCAATTGAAGCACTTCACGATGAATTAACTAGTAAAAATAGAATAAAATGCGGACTAAGTTACCCAAACAATTGACGAATGCCCAACCGATAGTTGACCAATAATGACAAGGGATATCGAGACCCGATCTATTATCGCAAGTCGTTGGTAGAGGCCAGGAGTTAGTTGAAACAGACTCGCGATGAGGTTGGATGCATTTTATTTGGCTTAGGATTCACTTTGCAACACCCGATCGTAATAAAAGTAAAGTAACCTACTATTGAAATTAATTTAGACCTCTATTAAATTGTTAGTACGGTTAAAATAGTTTATTATTCATCATCACTATGATTAAAATAAATTTTCGTTTATCATAATCAGAATTTAGTTTATAAGTAAATTAGAATTTTCTTAATTATTTTTATTTGGGCATCTATTACTTAGGATTATGCTTAGGCCAAATTTTTACTCATTATCGTTGCGTCTAAAATGAACTTTTGTTTAAAATAAATACGATAATTAAAATTTTCTGTACCTCAACCGTGATAATCTAAGTTGATGTGTAAATCAACACACCGGATCTTGTTTTTTGATGAAAACTATCAAATTCATTTCAGCCACCCTTGAAATATCGGCCATTAATTCATTGTTAAAAATCATTTTTGCGACTTGTATTTTAGCTTCATAGAGAAATTAGATTGTAGTTCAGGTTCTCAAATATAAATTTCATCCAAAATTTCATATATACTTATGTGTGGGTATATGTAATTTATAGTGACTTTTTTGGTAAACCCTTCTGATTTCCTCTCATTTCCTAATTGCATTTTTAAAGATTTTTGACCATTTATTAGTAATGATCCCAATAAAGCCTCAATATCATTAAATGCTAAAAAATGTTTGGGGTAATAATAATGTCTGAAATATTTAATAAACATCAAATTAGTTTTAATTTTTAAAATAAATCCTCATCCGCACAAAAAACTCTGTGCAGAATCCTCCGAATTTAACGGTTGAAGATTTTCTGCCAGTTATCCTTTAAAATTTTTCTGAGTGAGTTATTATGGGAGGGTATCTCAACGCAGCTGGGGTTACGTGTCGATAGATTGTATATGCACTTTTATTGTATGTGTACTATTTTTAATTTTTCCTACCACTAAAACTTTTATGTTATTTAAAAATAGACAACTAAACATCCAACAAGCATAGGCCAGGGAGGACTGAGCGCGCAAAACTTCGAGCGACTCAAAGTAGAAGAATGTGAACCCAATTTCGAATCTTATGTTATGTTATTTAATAAATGGTACAAATAATAGTTCGTAGTGTTGTCTGACCCGACTCTATCCGAATATTTCGAATTTGAAATCAGTAATAATTACCAAAGTGGAAAATGCCTTTAGTAAGGGACCTAAGAATCTAAATCGAGCACAGACCTTCTATCGGTAGCTCGTTGAACCCAAGGATTGTCCGGTCAATTATATCATTAGCAATAGCGCTCACTTTTTGCGGATGATCTACCTACTCGAACACAATTCCAACGTTGCCTAGCGATGGGTGCCGAGTGGTGAGCAAAAGATATTTATATTGGGTTGTCTGGGTAACAACCATATAGTTCAAATATCAACACCCAGAAACCCACCAATACTTTGATCACGTCAGGTTCATCAAAAATGTTAGGGTTATAGGTTGACAGTGAAATATGAAATTAATAATTATTGATCTGACTCCAGGCGTATTAATAATAACGGTGGATTTCTAGAATCTTTACTTGGTTTTAGTGGCTTTCTATAAACAAATGATCATTGGCTTCCACCAGTTGATAGACAAATTTGGTCTTGCGACAGCAAGTTGGACATTCAACAAAGGTGAGCACATTTGCCAGGACTGCTCTGGAACAGACGTTCCACGATTCCAGTGAGCTGCCATTAGAAGATACCTGAAAAACAAAATAAAAATAATTATTAAATGCGTAAAATGATTGGGGGAAATGATGGTAAATGAATGTGGTGTTCTTCTAGAACTCACTAAAATAGAAGTGGAAAAATATATTGAAAAAGGAAAAGGTAACAAAATAAAATCAATATAACAGACCATTGAATAGAAGAAGGTCATTCCTAATTAACAAGTACAAGTTCAAAAGAAAGAAAACAAAAAAAAAGTTAAAATTATCATGCTATCTCGAAAGCCCATTTGAGATAAGGAACTAAACAATGGTAGAAAGACTAGAAATGGCATAATTAAACAAAATGTACATTTTGGCAGCCGTCAGAGATTACAGAGAGTCCAATGGAAACGGTTGGAAAAATATCTTTTATCAGTAAGTGCCATTTGGTTATGGAGTATAAAAAGGAAACGCAACTGGAATCAGGGAGAGAATTAGAAGTCAAGAAAACGGAGACGCAAACAGAAACCAAAACAAAACGGGAAGAAAGTAGTTTAGAAGAAAAGAAAAATAATACAGAAAATAGTGAAGAGAAGAAAGCAGCAATTGTGAGAAAAGAAAGATAGAGAAATTAAAGAAATCAAAGTTATTGAATAAATTCAAGTCAAAGCAAAGCCACTAAATCAAACATTTCGATCTCAGAAACCAGCCATAGTGTTCAAGTGACTGTTAAATACAATTGGCATTGAAAACATGCTATTCCTCACAATGGGTCGTAATAAAACCAAGTGTCATTGTTACAGATAATTCTTTGTGTCAGTGTAAAGTGGTGATAAAGTGTAATCAATAAGGTTTGTAGTGTCTGGAGTTCATTATTTAGATAATTAAAGACACGCCTGGAGTCGGATCAATAATAGATAATATTTAAATTCACCGACAACCCCAACACTATGCTAAACCTCTTCCACAAACTAAACAATATCAAATTACTCAGACATTTATTCATTAATCAAATGCTAAGTTTTCAAATTTGGAGAAAAAATCGTCCCCGACAACTTTATTCAGGTTTTGTATGATTTTTTGGGTTATCATGAAAGTCGGTTGAATAGTTATGGCTACTCAATGTCTTTATTCAAATAACTAAAAGTCTTTCTATGGGAGATCTTCCTTCTAGTACGCTCAAATTAAATGAATAAAATTATCATTTTCTTCATATCTTCAATATTTTTCTGTTTTTGCCTACTACTAAACTGCCAATCTTCTAAATTTTGTTTTCGACCTTACTGGCCATCCGAATTAGTTTTATATTGGCTTTTACCTCTGCCTTTTATACATTTTGAGTAATTGAATAACCTCTTAAAACATTTTTTTGTCCACAGAGCTTCTCTTAAAATAGATTACTTTGCTTTCTAATTTGTTTTAAATTGCCAATTTTCGTTACTTTCTTAAAATATCCTACCTCGGTGAATTTTATCAATGCCAGGTTCCTTTTTATCTCGTGCTTTTCTTTATTTCTCAATTTCTCTAATCTAATTGAATAAATTTGTTAACGATCAGGTTTCTCACACTACTCGAGTGTTCATTTAGCTCAGGTTATAATAAATTTTAATTTTCTTTAGATATTACCATTGTTGGGCCAGGACTGGATTTTGTTTAAATCAGAAAATCAGACCCATAAACATCAAATAAACAAACTTAAAAATATGAGAAAAAATGTAATTAAATATTAAATCAAAAACATGAAAGTTAATCAAAATATGTGTGTAGACTTAGTGTGAATATGAGACAATGTAATGGAACTTCCAATTATATGAATTCAACGATACTGATTTTCAATATATCGAAATTTTTCCGGGTAGCAGCCAAAACATACCGCAAGCTATTAAAATCTACATACAAGTCGAGATGTGTAAGTGCCGGTATATCCGCCAATATCTCGTCCCCGTTAAGATTCCGCCGTGCGTAACTATGGAATCCAAACGTCAATTTTTACAATCTATAGGGGTAGATGGAAGATAGAGGAGCAGTCTTTTGGCTGACCCTCAGTCACCCATCTCCCGAAAAATCGACCTAATATATCATTTACTCAACAGATCAAAATCTATTACACCGAGTAGTCCAGTGGACACTCATAAAATCTTAATATCAATATGTCTAACCTTAGGATCAAATAAAGGAGGTGAGTGGAGACAAAACCGAGCGAAAATCGTTGCATCGACGACGTAAACTTTCTAAATCAATTTAAAAAGTTTAATAAATTAAATAAAAACCCTTAAACAAATCAGATTCACCTAACCATAAAAATGTTAAAGAGTGGCTAGACTAGAAAATTAAACCAAGACTTTAGAGAATCACTAGAATAAAACCAGAATATCATAGTATTCAAAATCATTCAGTGAATAGTATGCAGAATACCACTTAAATTTGTATCATTAACATTGTATTGGGGTTAACAAAATGCACAAAAAATGGAAAATCAATAAGAACATTGATATTCGAAATAATAATTAAAAAGGTAAAATCAATTAAAATTTTAAAATAAATATTTATCGAAGGAAACGTGTATGGGCGGATGCCAAATGACGAGACGAATCAAAACATAATAAAATTAAATCGATTAGGGTTCCTCAGAAGGAAATATTTAATAAAAATAGAAATTAATTAAAAATTAATTGGCTAATGGGAAACCCGCGCTAATGGGAAGTCCTAGCCAACAGAAAACCCGAATAGTGTGAGAAACCCAGAACGTCAACAAATTTTCTAATTACAGAAAATGAAATTGGTTGACGTAGGAAACCCGGGATAAAAGAAGAATCCGCCACCAAAATAATAATTGTAAATAAATGGAAACTCCGGGAGCCCAGAAATTACTAATTTGGTTTTGGATAGAGATGTCAGAAATGCCAAACCAATTTAGTTTGCGGGTGAATTGATTGGCGAGATGAGTATAAAAAGAAAAGGCAGATCAACAAAATTGCCAGTTGGTCGAAGATAATGTTTCAGAGAGTGGAGTAAAGGAGGTAATAAACTTAAAAATAAATCAACCAGCCGAACAAATTGCACACCAGACAGGGACATCTGCCTTTGGAAGACGTATCCCGACGCATTGAATTTTGTGAAATCGTGCACAGTAATTGGGTAGAGTATTGGGAATTAAATCGATATTTTGTGAAACTTGTGAATAACGTTAGGATATATAAATTGGAAATAAATCTTATTGTGTTGGGTTAATTGAATCGATTAAAGAAGGACACCAAGGAGTCAGACCTAAGCACCGACTTTCTATAGAAAACCCAATAATTGTATAGTACTGGCAAAAAGTGAGTTGAATAAGAGAACCTTAAATTGGATAGTAAAGAAGAAGAATAGGAAGAAATCGAAGATATTTACATTTAATTAATAATGATAGATAGGAATATTAATAACGTTAAAAATCCTAAACTAATAATCAGTAAAAGTAAAGGGTAAGCGAGGATTAATGGAGAAAAATCAATACCTCTTGGCGAAGAAGAGAATTTATAAATTTAAATTAACGATTAAAATAGGTAACCCTTGTAATGAGTACTAAAATGAGAATAAAATGACCCAGCAGCTAAGACCCATAAAGGATTAAGTCAATCGAATTCATAAATAACGACACAATAGTAAGATACTTCATGAACGTGCATACGTAGATTGATCATAATCCCGAGTCATAGTTTGTTCAGATTAGTTACCACTCGAGATGGGTAAAATCTTCCATTTTACGAGGAACACTATAGTACTACCATCAATGACTCAACAGTGCTTAACATAAAAGCATTAAATAATCACTAAATCATAACATGAATTCGAGTTATAAATTATAAAAATTTCCATGAGGATTAATAAAATGTTCAACAATGACTCGATGCGGACATCCCGTAAGACAGACTGAAGTAGAAAGTAGTTTCATCATCTACTACCATGCTAACCGAGATCAAATAGAAGATTTGTGAGAGTCGTCACTGACCAACGCACTAGGGAAAGTTTGATAAGTTTAATAAAATAATTAACGACCTAAATATTCACCTAAATCAAACCGTATAGTGACATTGAGGCTTCCTTTATTAATAATTTCGGATACTTCCATCGTCCCCAAGTGAATGTATAACGAGGAAAATAGACTGGCATTAATATAATTGAGAACCAAAATTGCTGTTCTAGTCAAACTAGTATGAGTCACGACACCCCCACAATAATTAATCAACAGCACCGATCGCATACAAAGGCAACGAAACTATTTCAGCGAATAAATTGGCAAAAACTAAATGTAAATTTCACCGATCGACGAGAAGAAAAATTCTATTGATTTGAAATATCTAAATATCACACCACACACGTCGGTGAACCAGACTACTATAAATAGCTAGTAAATGAGAGGTAGATCATTTTCTAGTTGTGATGAATGGGCAAATGAAAGATAAAAAGAAAGAAGGGATCCTGATGACTTCAAAACCGAGCAATGGTTAAATGAAACGGATCAGCTCCGACGAGCAACAAAAAGCAAAGCAGAGGAAAAATTTGGACTGAAACTAAATGTGTAAATTTACTTGATTATATGAAAGTTTACCTGAAACTAGATTGTTTTCTTTTGGCAGACTTTTTTCAACAATTTCAAGCGAAATCGATAGCACACAATAGATTAGAACCTTTAAATTATTTTGGAATTCCTGGAATGTCGTGGTCTTCTGCTTTAATGTCATTGGATGAACCTATAGAATTAATTACAGAAAATGAAATGTTTAGCTTTTATGAGGGAGGTATTAGAGGTGGTCTTACTTTTGTTAATAAACACTATGTTAAAACCGACGAAAACACAGATTTACTATATATTGATATTAATAATATGGTTGGGCTTTAAGTCAACCATTACCTTGTGGTGAATTTAATTGGATATTTGATGTATTTGATACAATATTATCTGATTGTTTGACTTTGAATCTTGAATCTTTGTCATATGGGTATACTCTTGAAGTTGATCTTGAGATTCCTTCTGAGCTTCATGTTAAGTTAGATGATTTTCCAATTGCAGCTGAGAAAATGAAACCTGAGGGTTCAAAGGTTGAAAAATTGTTGCTGACTTATTATCCTAAATATAACTATGTAATTCATTGGCGATTATTAAAATTATACATGTCTCTCGGTGTTAAAGTGACACATGTTAATCGCGGAGTAAGATACAAACAGTCTAATATTTTAAAAAGTACATTGACATAAACACTGAACTTCGAGCTAAAAGTACAAATACACTTGATAAAAATTATTATAAGTTGTTAAATAACAGTTTATATGGAAAAACTGTTGAAAATCTGAAAAAGAGAATGAATTTGCGTCTTTGCACAACAGATAAATAACTTGTGACTTATACTTCGAAACCTAACTTTAAAAAATCTATAAAAATTGACAATGATCTTATAGCTGCGTTGTTAAATCCTGATTCGATATGTTTAGATCGACCAAGCTATATAGGACAATCAGTGCTTGACTTGTCGAAACTTAGAATGTATGAGCTTCAGTATAAGGACTTGGAAAAATATCGACAACAATTTAATTGTGAGATCAATATAGTTGCTGGAGATACAGACTCTTTTTTCTTGGAGATTAAAAATTGTAAACTAGATGTTCTTTTGTCTGAAATGGTGAAGGATAATCTTTTGGATACATCTAATTACCCTTCTACTCATCCACTTTATTCTAAAAAACTTGATTCGGTCATTGGAAAATTTAAGGATGAAAGTAAGGGAGAAGGTTATTACGAATGGGTTTTCCTTCGACCAAAATGTTACAGTTTGTTATGTAAAACTTCTTGTCTAAAAGCTAAGGGTATATCATTAAAGGATACCGATCTAACTCATAAATCTTATAAAGAGTGTTATGGGAAA
Source organism: Schmidtea mediterranea (assembly GCA_022537955.1). Lineage (NCBI taxonomy): Eukaryota > Metazoa > Platyhelminthes > Tricladida > Dugesiidae > Schmidtea > Schmidtea mediterranea. The sequence goes on from CM039679.1 coordinate 17,584,940, forward strand.
AACTCAGTCTTTTCGGTACCACAATTTAGAATAGGAGCAAAAAATCATCAACTTTATAGTTTTAAAAATAGTAAAGTAGCACTAACAAACAAAGAGGATAAAAAGGTTTGGGTAGAAAAGAATGTAAGCATGGCATACGGTCATTATATGATTGAGACTGACAGTGAATAAAGATAATAATTTTCCGCATGATTATCCGACACCACATCCAACAGTACATCCAACAGCCTATCAAACCGATCATGTAACAGCTCAGCCAACTGTTCATTGAATTAATAAATGTATACCTATATATGATCTTGTTGTTATTCATTAGTTTGTAATTTTTTGTGTTGACATTATATTTTAATTTGTTTTGTTTTTGTTAGGGGGGGTACCAAAAAGTGGGCCAGGTGGCACACATCTACCTACTCTTATTAAAAGAATTGAACCGATAATAATGAAACAAAATCGGTTAAATAGAAAACATTGATCTAGAGTTGAAAACTAAAACTAAAATAGTAAATAAAAACAAATCAAAGATGAAGAAGAATGATGTCACTGATAATATTTCCATTCAATTTTAAATATATTTGTGAACTGCATGATTCAAAATACAAACTATATTTTAATTAAACAAATATTTCAAACATCATTTTATTAAACTTTTATTTACGTTTATCCTCGCTATTTATTATAAACCCACTAACCATCACTCCTGGATCGTGATTTACTGCGATTAATTTCGGCTTTTTGCGTTTTTTTAGTTTTTTCTGCTTTTTTTTCGCTGCGTCACTAATTGAGTCTGATCTTTCACTGTTTTTATTTGCCAATTTGTAAATAAACGGATGGACATCTATAACATTAAGTTTCTCTTCGAGTAAATTGTTAAAAAGACTTTCTAAGCTGACCTTTGACCATTCAATTTTATTAGGCTTGCCAGTGTCACAAACGCATGTGTTTAGTTGAGCTTTGGATTTATAATCTTTAATTGGGTTCGAACATATTTCACAAATATCTGGATTAATTTTGTGATAACTTGGACTGTTAGACTTCCTTTGAAAGGAGTCAATTGTTTCGTTCGACTTACGACTTTCACGCAGAAGAAAGTCTTGAATTGAACGATAACTAGCCAGGGCTAACTCTGGCATATTATGAATATTGTCAGATTTGACAGATTTCCTCTCATAAACTGTCATGCTATGTTTTTTTGTCATTTCTGGACTAAGATTGGAGAATGTTTCATTCATTGCTTTCGAATGTTGAACGATAAATGGAGCCATATTTGTAATACTACTAAATTTAGTTTCAGAATATAAAGCTTTAGAATGCGTTTTGTCTGAATAAAGTGCACTATGGTCATCCGGAACGTCATTTTTATCTTTTGGTATTTGGTTCTCGATAATTATATTTGTTTTAGATTTCAATTCACTACTTTGAAAAGACTTCAAGCTAGACCTTTTATTCGATTGGGTCATGAATATGCTCATAAAGATTTACCGGTTGAATATATCGAAAAAGAAATAAATTTTAACAAGATATTTATGAAATTCCATTTAAAATTATTTATTAACATGAAATAAAATTATTTTATGACGGAAATTGATTTATAACTAATTTATTGAAAATATTTCATACAAATTTAGAAGTTGATTTGATATTAACATTGTCTCATAGGACGTCTGTAGGTGCCCTTTAAATTTAAAATATCTTTACAAAGCTCAAAGTACTCAATATGGATTTTGTTGGGTCATTATCGTTAAAGTCAGTTTCTCTCTGACTCCTCGAGTCTTTGAATATAAAATAAACAAATTCAACACAGAAAGACTTTATTTCACTTTTTCACAAATACAAGTTGTCACTTAACTTGCACTTTTCTCTCACTGATAATTACTGATATTCGTTAGGCAAGGCTACCCAAAGGGCAAATACCTTTCTGATACGATAATTATATTTAACTGCTCCAATAAGTTAAACAACACTTCGTCACTATTACTTATTTGCACAATACTGTCTTCGATCAACTGGCCAATCGTCTCATTTGCACTCTGAGAATAATTAAATAAGAATAATTAAATTAATAAAATAATACTGAGAATAATTATCTATAATTATACAATTATAGTTTCAATTCTTTAGGGATCATTGAAACAATACAACTCACTCAGAATAATTGAGGCAACACCAATTATTCAAGATTATAATAAATTGCTTGGGATAATTGCCTATTTGTTTATTTCTTTACCGCCTGGTTACGTAAATTTTAAAATTCTAATCCATAGGATTTCGCTTGCTCTGAGTTTTCCCATCGCTCGGATTTTCCATTAGCCAATTAATTAACTCTAATTAATTTATATTTTTCCGTATAACTTTTCCTAGGGACCCTTCATTACATTTTTATTATTATTACTGGATTTGTCTTATGATTTGGCGTTCAACCATACCCATTTCTCCCGATCAATATTAATTTCCAAATTTTATAAATTTTTAATTAATTTTGCACTTTAATGATTTTTGATGTTTTTTGTTCAACTTCGATTTTTCCTGAGGTCTACCGTCTGCTAAAAATGTAGAATAGATGCTTATTACATTATCTGCAATATAAGGTGAAGTAAACTATAAGTATATGTGAATTAACATCGAACCAAATTTAAAATCAAATGAATATTAATATTTACGTGTTCCGTTGGCAGTGTTTATGTGTGTTTTCTATCGCTTTGATCAGCTTAAATGGGGTGGTTGGGAGTTGATACAACCTAAAAATCTACAATAGGTTACAGATTAAATTGATAATTGATTCCGCTATTAGAACCTTGTGCAGCATGTTTCCTGTATCGAGTCCCGCCCAGCAAAAAAAAGTTCATTCGATACTCGGTGTGGTATCCGGGTTTTTGTATCGAACGGCTTAGCGCTACCAGTCCCTTGGCTGGTAACAACCTGAACACGACAGTTCGTAGCTGTCCTCTGGTGCCTCACCACCAGCTAAGGAAAAAATTTATCTCCTAGGTACCTTTACAAAAACTTTAATTCTCTAAATCGTGTGCACTTTCTCTCACCTCTCGGTCCATCTCTTCACTTCCTCCTCAAAATTTGTGGTAATAGCATCAGCAAACTTCCCAAAAGAGGTGATCAATCTCTCGCCGGTTGCTTGCTGACATACGCGACTTGGCCTACCATTTCCTTTCTCAGCAGGGTTGATCAAGGTTTCCCTCGGGTGAGCGTACTATCATTTGATAGCTCAGGTTATCGTTTTTCTTCGTCCTATCTCAATATAATATAAATAAAACAACAAAAATCCTACACTAGGAAACTCGAAAGTTTTCCGTGCAATACTTTGTGTCTCTGTGCATGTGCTTTAATTTTTCCTTGATTCGGCTTTCATGTATTTAATTGATTTTTATATATCGTTGTTTAATTATTAACGTTTAGTTACTCTCGAACACTGCATATTTACTTTTGATATTTAAACAATATATTTTTATTTCGAGCATAATAACAATTTTAATTTGAATAACAATACACTTTTATTTCATATCATAATAACAACTTTAATTTGACTAATGAACAATTTATTTCGTATCATCACAACAATTTCAGTTCATGGAAAGTAGATAGTTAGTCTCTCCTTTATTTTCCTTTGGCATAACATGAGGTGCGACTCTTGTGCGCATCCGTGACAATAACACAGGTGTCCGCAAGGTATCACCATTACTCGCGCTTCCTCTGTTTTGCACACATAACATTCTTGATAAGCTTTGGTCTGCTCTTTCATCATTGCTGTTATCTCTTCCTCAATGTTTTCGACTTTTTTCATCATCGTATTCCAGTCTTTTCCGAATTCGGCTATTTCCAATCTCATTGATAGAATCTCATATATTCGTTCAGTTGTCACAACCTTGTCAACATCAATTAATTTTATTAACATGCAGAGTTCATTAGAGTACAGGTTTGAAATCGTTGCTATGTCGTCTTTGACTCGTTTAATTAATTTTTGTTTATTAATTAATTCCTCTAGATTATCGTTTTCGATGTCAAAGATACCCTTTAGTTTCACTATTGTATGGTTACTGGGTTCCGCTGTTTGTTTAAAACATCCTATTGTTGCCCCGGTAACGCCATACAAATATTACTTCACCTACCACTCGGCACCTGTTGCTAGGCAACGTTGGAAATGTGTTCGAGTGGGTGGATTGTCCGCAAAAAGTGAGCATCATTACTAATACTGTAATTGCTCGGACAACCCTCGGGTTCAACGAGCTGTCGTGAGAAGACCTATGCTCGCTTTATCCTGTCCCTTGTGTGGAAATTCAAGATCCATGCTGACCAGTAGGAGGGGAACCCTATTTTCGACGACACAATGAGAGTATTCACGACTTTCCGACGACCATTCCATTTATAATTATATCGAGAACATACTATTTTAGATTTATTCACAATTACAATTTCTATTTAAAAAAAAATAATAGTTAATATGTCAGGTCAGTCATTTAAATCGCTTTGTCCAGTAGCCGTGCGGCTCTGCGGCGGGCACGTTCTTTGCGTCCCGGATGGTGACTGCTGGATGGGACGGTTAGAGAATTTTTGGCCGGTGTGGGATTGTGGGTCTGACTCTGGTAGGGCAACTGGGATGGGGCGAAGATAAGCGGGTAAGTTACCGCTTGCCTCTCCCGGCTTGCAGCCAGGGCGACTTCCAGCCCTCGGATTTGTGTCCGGAGACTCTGGTTCAACTGACGCTCCTCTGCCCAGCCCCTTTGAGCAGCTGTTAGGCGTTGGTAGATAGACTTTAGCCAGGCTGGGTCCACCCAGGTAGATTTTACTTGTTGTACCTCCTTGGTGAGTTGGATGATTTGTCCGTAGAGTGATTGGTTGTTCTGCTGGGCTCGAGATAGTTCCTGTTGCAATAATCGAGTAGGTTCCATGGCTAATACAAACAAAGTTAAGTATGGTGATTCATGATAAGGGTGTGATCGTGCCGTATTAGCGTTACTTTAAACAAAATTCGTATAATAAGAAAAAAATATTTCATCGGGTAGAAAACAACTAACGACAATTTACAAATTTTTATCTTAAATATTGATAAACGAATAACACAAAATCACAAGTTACCAATTTAATTTTTAATTATTTATAAACAAATAGTAAAATGAAATCGAATCGTCACAAATCAAGAAAAAATGGATCTTTTTTAGGGGAATCGGCTCGCCACCCACTCTTCGGGTGTGTAGCCTGAGATTGCCATTGTTGGTCTTTTAGTGTTGCGGGTCCGGACCGCATTGTTCGGTGGGGTCTGGTCCGGGGAGATCTGGTGGGGGTGCCAGTAGGAGTCAGCGATCCGACCCGCCAGCAAATCTTCTTCTACGTTCGCCAGATGCTGGCGAGCTCGGGTCACCTGCGAATTCATGTCGCGTTGTTGTGACACCAAGTCCTCCAATTGCTGCCGGGCCTGCTGATAGATTTCTTCCGCCGGGCTCCATTGGGTGGACCTCCCCATTCCCAGATTATCCCGGTCGAGGAATTTCGACGGAGGGAAATCGGGACATTTTTCTTGCCGGTATTGGGCCCAAGCCCATCTCCAGCGATCTGCGAGGGAAATTGTGGAGTTGATGGCTAAAAGTAAATATCATCAATCGGGGTATCCGCTTATGAGAACGCCTTTATAAATCGTCATGTTTATTACTCCGTTGTTGTACTTTGGTGTCGAATATTGGTCCGCAGATTCTTACTTCCAACAAAAATTTCATTACACTATGGTATTTGCTAAATCGCCCTTTACTGTCATCCGTCTACGTACCAAATTATGATGTATCGAATGGGAACCTCAAATTTAAGCGTAAGCTCCTTCCCGAGTTTACCGGGGATCGTTGGTCAAATATTCCTATCTCCTTCCCCGTCTTTACTGCCCTCATCTCAAAACTGGGGATATTATGAAGATCGGATAGGTTCGAATGTTAGTTGGGACGTGGGGTCGGTAGTTCCCTGCTTTCTACTCTGCTAACGACTCAAAAAATTTGTTTGCGGCCAAGGGGAAGTTGTTTTGTTATTTACCAACTGTGATTTTGGTGAGTTAATTAATTTCGTGAAATAGGCCACGTATTATACATTATCAATAAAACCATTTAATAATATTAATTTTATACATTATGAATAAAATCCTTTAATGATATTAGTATTATACATTATAATCAAAACCATCTAATGAAATTAATATTATACATTATGAATAAAATCATTTAGTGATGTTGGTATGCTACATTATAATTAAAACCGTTTAATAATATTAACATTATACATTATGAATAGAATCATTTAATGATATGGGTATTATACATTATAATTAAAACCATTTAATAATATTAACATTATACCTTATAAGTAAATTCATTTAATGATATCAGTAGTATGCATTATAATTAAAACATTTAATACTATTAAGATAAGAAAATAAATGACATAAAATTCGAAATAAATTACCAATAGTTGCAGAGACCAATTTTCCCGATCCTTCTCCTCCCGAGGACATTCCTGATTTCATCGTTGCCTCGTCCGAATTTAGCGAAAATTCCATTATTATAAACTTTTCAATCTGAACAATCGATTTGCCTCAGCGAATTCTCAGGATACTGGAAATGTTTAGATTATTAGTTGTCAATCGATTGTCGCGTTATAATTGTTTATATTATTGGCACTATTCGTAGGTGGATTGCATATCCTGCCGGAATTGTCGGAATCAGTAAATATGATCATTGTGGAGTGAAATGGTCAACGATCGACCATTCTAAACTTGGTAACTATTGATTTTCGGCGATTATCGATAATTCGAAATTTTATCACATTTACATGATTTGGTAAGTTCTCTGTTCTATCTATCAATTTTCTTAACGCTAATAGTTCTTTTTTAGACATTGTAGTATATCTCTGTTTGGCCTGCCGAGAGTGGTTTTTAGAAACAATTCGCATTTATGTTATTCAGGTCAATGGAAATTATTTTACCTAGTTATATCAGTACTACAGGTTCTGCAAATGGTTAGTACTTTAATTAATTTAATTTCGCACAATTTTGTTGCCGTTATAGGAGTTCGGGAGTTCATCTTACGCGAATTTTGGAATGATCATTTTGATATGTTTAATGGAATAAATTTTGTTTTATTGCTTTTCTCTACTTAACTGAACCCAATGATGTTCATTTTATTTCTACAATTATAGTTAATCAAATTCCATTATCCTATGAGGTTATTCAGAAAAAATGCGTTTACTCGTCATCCTGGGGAATGTACTTTGATTTGGGGCTAGGCTATTGTACTGAAATTATTGGGTGAGTGGGGTTCAATTATTATAATTTGGTATAAATCGGGTTTTCCCTCAATTATTTAATCAATTTATGATTTCCTTTTTAAGTCCATATTAATTATCAATTTATGAGAAAAAATAATCACTTGATTACATAGCGGCATTGCGTCGGACTTGATTTAATGTTTTACGTTACTAAGGGCTTGAAACTATCTATTTAATACTGACTATAAATCTACAAATTTAGGGCTCAATCGAATTTATCAATTTATCCTATTTCGGATTAATGAATTTAATTTATCAACGATTTCATATTAACTTATTATCAACGATTTTATTTTATTTCATAACAACGATTTCGTATTAATTTATTTATATCAACGAATTTGTATTAATTTATTCCTCGTACCATTACCCTTTAATAAGCCTTAGGCGCATATTGTGTTTATATTATATTTAATAAGTGCCCACTGGACTACTCGATGTGATGATTTTGAGCCGTGTGTAGAAATAATTTAAGTCGAATTTACAGAAAAATGAGAAACGAAGAAGTAGCCGAAAGACTCCTTCCTTATTTCTCCTTTCTTCTATACGGAATAATATTGACGTTCCAACCCCTGCGTTCCGCACGCCGGGTCTTCACGGGTACAGATCATTGGCGATATTCCACGCGCTTACACGAGTCTGCATTGTATATTGATTTTATTAACTTGCGATGTGTGTTGGCTGTGCGCCGGAAAAATTTCGACAAAATAATTAATTAAATGCATGAAAACCAATTTTAAACATTATAAATATTTATTAATGTATATTAAAAGTAAAATACAAAGTTACCATAACAATCCATTCCAATAAAATACATCTCCCCCACGTCGACGTCCAAGCAGAGCTCTACCGAGGTTGCAAGGATGTGACGCGGAGAAAGAGTTCCAAATAAACTATTTCTCACCTAAAAATTCGAATAGATAAAAGTTTTAAACGGTTTCAAAAATAGTTCTAAAACAGTTAAAATTTGTTAAAATTTTTTTTTGGTTAAGTTTTATGTGAAAATGTATCGGTATTTATACCTATTTTCTGTCCCTAACCTCACATGTTAATTTTGATGTAGTAAAACAAAATTCGACCTCGTTATTTTCTAGTGTATTCTATTCTTTATTTATATTATTTTTTAATTTATTTTAACAATTTTTTATTTAGAATTTTTATTGAATTATTTCTAATTCAAAATTTTGATTTAAATTTCATTTTCATGAACTTTTATTGATTTATCAATTTTCGGTCGAATTTGTTCTGTTTTCATGTTATATTTGTATTTGTATCGTGCGAATCTTGTTGCATTTTGTTATTATTTTAATTTATTTTTATGTTTATCATTTTATATTTAATTATCTTTTTCTCATATTTTGTTAGGGTTTAATTGATGTTTTAACAGGTTTATTTTAAATTTGCATGTTATGTTTGCATGTGTGTTACCGATCCATTTAAACATTTTCCAAGGCCGCATGTGTTCTGGCCCAACACTATTAGTTTGGCTGGTTCCATCTATAAAATACTAAATATTTATAATTGCTCATTCAAATTTATCTTATACTAATTAACTAAATTACTCTTTGGAATTTATCGTATCATCGTTTAGAATTTTAATTTAATAGTTATAATTACTCGTTGAAGTTTATCTTATAAAATACTAATTTAATAGTTATAATTACTCGTTGGAATTTATCCTATTATCGTTTATTTACTCCGTTGGTTTTATTGCTTTCCTTGTTGTTTATCGTTGATCTCTTTACTTACCCCATTTAATTTTATCCCGAAATTTACCCTTTTAATTATGCGTTGTTTACTTGTTCGTTGCGTGAGTGTTATTGGTACTTTAACTGGGTATTGTATTATCAGGTATTGGTAAGTGTTTTGATTGAATGTATCAATTCTCAGGTAGCATGGGCATCGATTCATATGCCAAATTATTGGTAAGATGATTTCATGTCAATTTATTTCCTTGAGTTCTTTGCAAAAACAATCATGTTTGATCCCGGCTGAGCCCCCAAATTTATATGGTGGGTTACTGGGTATTATTGTTCGTTTTAATCTTACTGTGGTTGACCAGGTAACGTCATATAAATATTTCTTTGCTGCCACTCGGCACCCGTTGCTAAGCAACGTTGGAACTGTGTTCGAGTGGGTAGATCGCCCGCAAAAAGTGAGCGTTATTACTAACGCTGTAATTGCCTGAACGATCTCTGGGTTCAACGAGCTGTCGTTAGAAGACTTGTGCTCGCTTTAGATTATTAGGCCCCCTTTATGTCGTAGGTTTTATCGTTTGAGTTCATCATAAAACAAAAAAATATAATTAAAAAAAAACAAGTGGCTACATATTGTAATGGTGCATTTTAGTGTGTTGGTTGCGGGTTTTTCAATATTCGAGCGGCTCGGCGTTTTGCCCGCTCCTTTCGTCCAGGACGATAACTGTTCGTTGTTGGTGTCGTTTTTGGAGTTGCTACCACCTCTCGATAGGCTAATTGGGCAGGAGCAAAGACGAGGGGGTAAGTTACAGATGCCCCCTCTTGACAGGCGGATAGTGCAACCTCCAGTCCCCGTATTTGCGTTCTGAGTCTCTGATTTAATTGCTTTTAATCTGCCCATCCCTTTTGGGCTGCCATAAGCCTTTGATACGTTAACCTGGCCTTCTTTGGGTCCACCCATGTGGCTTTCGTCTGCTGAATCTCGCGGGACAGCTGGAAAATTTGATCGTAAAGATTTTTATTAGTTTTTCGTGCGTGCGCTAGTTCCGTCTGTAATATTTGCAGGGGTTTCATTTCTGTAATAACGAAAATTAATTTTTTGTTACTAATCCAGGAATCATTAAACATAAATTTGATTAAACATAAATTTGCAAACGTTACGCTAAGAAAAGAAAAAAATTAGAATCTTAAACAACAAATTATTTATTAGATGAATTCCAAGTTTATTAATGTGACGGGCCAGATCAAGAAATCCACAGTCCACAGAGCAATGGGATCAGAGATCTTTGAAACATCTCTCCACCCCTTCGTCGGCAGAGTAGCCTGGGTACACGAAGACGGGCCGTTTCGTGTTTCGGATGCGACTGGCTCAGGGCATCGGATGATCATTGCAGCGACTATCCATTCTTCTGCCAGTATGACCAAGCGTGGGGCTGTGCGGCGGCGAGTAACCATCGGTGTTGGCGATTCTGCCAGCAGCTATATCTTCTTCCACGTTTGCCAGGTATTGTCTGACCCAGATCACGTGAGAGTCGACCCGGCGTTGGTGGTCTTGGAGGCGTGCCAGAAGAGATCGAGTCCGATCATGAATTTCTTGGGCTGGATTCTGACCGCCTATTTGTCCGTTCTGTATAACCGGTATCCGATTATTATCTCCCGATGGTATGACGTTCCCTTGGGTTTCTCTTGGTTGGGGCACATCGGGGTATTTTTCCTGCCAGACGTGTCGCGAAGCCTGTCGCCACTGGTCGGCAACTTGCGTGGGGACATAATGAGAGCTCTTGATGCATCTATAATTAAGTTACATAAGTATATTCCCCGTAGGTTTATTGAAATAGCTAAACGATTATCCAAAGGTCAAGAAACGTTTTATGGGGTCACTACACTTAGGAGCATTTTACGGCACGAACCTAAAGTTGTGGACTTATAATTCGTTAGTCGAGTGTTAGGTAGCGTTTTTCCGAACCAAATGGGTCACAATAGGGTCTATCGACTAAATTATTATACCCACAACTCCTTACCAAGCAACATTTCATCTATCGGATATTTAGTAATGAAAATATTTATTAAATAAACCAAAAAATAAAATAAAATAACAAATTAAAGAAAATTATCTAACAATTATTAACCAATACACTACTGTTAAATGAGACAAAAATATATTAACCAAATTCATTTAGCAAATCATAATTAGGAATAAATGTTCGAATAGATATAGTATTAAATTGTTTAAAAATGATTAAATATCAAACCTTCACTTATCATAGTATAACCCATACTCATATTTATTAAATGAACTTGGAATGATCATTTACCCACCTAATAAATCTTTAATATGGAGACTGAAATAAAATCACGTTCTACCTAACGAACAATAATCGAAAAAATATACAAAAAAAAATATTTATTAGCTGAAATAACTTTCGCTACTGAATGATAACTAATAAAAATGTTACTTATGAAAATCAAATCCCTTCTATGGAATAAAAACTAAAATTGCGCATCGGATGAACTAAAAGGAAATCAAATCCGTCTATGGCATACTAGTTGGTGGTTCATACTCCAGGTTAGTTTAGATCAAGTTAAATTCCTATCGATTTGGATATCTGATTCAGAAAAAATGGTAGCTTTTTTAGCATCGTGTTTCTTATGGTTCCTGGCATTGAGTGTTGGGTTGCTGCGGTGGATTCCTTATTTAATACTCATGTGGATAATATCGGGATTTAAATGAAAACACAAAATCTACCTGAAATTCGGGATACTGAATCAGGATCTATACCCTCCAAGACTTCCCTAGCCATATTGACTGTATTTGTTTGAGTGGATTGGTCGTACATTTTAAATTCGCCCAAAAATTTATATTTGTCAGTTCGCGCTTGTATACGTTCCTTATGTAGTTTAAAAGTTCAACGAGCATGTGCGCGGCTGTCGGCACACTATGTGGACACGGCCTACACGACGAGTGTGTCTTGTAAAGGTCATCCATTATAGAATTCACTGTCCAACGCATGCGCATATCATCTACCTGGTGTGCATGCCATTTTCGAACTAAACTGGTGCGGTTGATATTACCTAATCTGGATTTATTGACTGAATGTGTCTCTTAAGCTGGGTAGTGTAACTTTTGGCGTGCGAAGTTGTGCCTATTGATTTACTCTGTGGTGAAGTCAGGGCAGCCATGCATAGTAAGTTTTCGATTTTTTCATTTATTTTATCTTGCTAATTCATTTTCAGACTTACATGAATTTCTGGGATAGTTGCACAAATTTAACGCGTTTCATTGTAAGTGTTGTTTGACTAGGTTAAGAATTTTTAAATTTGGATTATTTCAGTACCTCGATTTCTAGGAGGCGGTTGCTAGTGGAAAAAAAAGAAAAAGATTGCTCCATGGTTCCTTCCGATTTCGGGCGTTATTTTATTGAGAGACATTTTCAAACTGGTGTTAGTATCGGATTCCCTAACCGAAATGATTTTTTGGATCTCGTGAGGAAAGAACAATATCTGTGCCAGGTATTATTATAGTTTGCTTATATTAATTTATAAATTTTGTTTTGTTTAGTCTTTTAGAGCATTATCTTTAGGTGATGGGGTAGGTATTGTAAATGACATTTAAGATCGAAAATCTAATAGTTATCGAGTTGGCATACTGGTCTGTTTCGGCCCTTTACAAGATTGGCATACTTTCAGGATTTCTGTGGGAACATCCACAACATTCGCTTTTTCCAGCTTTACTTATGGAGAAAGAAAATTTTGTTTCCTTAATCAGCTGGACAATCGATTGGGAATTTTTTTCTTGAAAATCGGGACCTATTTAACTATATAATAAGTTATGCCATAAGTTTAGTTGGTTCATATTATTTCAACTTTAGGGATTTTGATGATCCATTTATTGATTTAATTGAGAACGAATTTCGTCTGGTTTAAATTTCATTCTTTTGATATTGTTAAATTTAATTTTTAGACGGGAGTTTTAGTTACTTAATCAAAGTCATTGTGAGGAAATCTCGTCGGGTTTTAGGCTCTCTTGTGATGTCGATGGGATAAAAAAGGCAAATAATTCTATTTATATTATTGTGGGGAAAACTGAATCAATTCGGGTTATTATGGGCTTTTCCTAAATAATTATTGATTAAATTGTATGTTTAATAGATCACGCTGAAATTGGATTTTTGTTCAGTATTCACAATTTAAAGGACTGTTGTGTCGACTCTATCCGTGTCAAATTTTGTGTTGAACTTAAATTATATTATTGTGATATTTTTTATATTCTCCTTTGGATTTAATTTTATTGATTTAATCAGTGGTACGTTTGTTGATTTTGTTATTTCTTAATTTAGTTAACTAGTAATTTTCTTAAACCCGAATAACTGGTTCATTCTATGAGATTAAGTTCAGGGAAACGTTTACAAGCTTTTGTCACAATTTCAAGCGTCTATAGCGTCTGAAATTTCACCCAAAAATCTCTGCTCACTTTGTGCCATCAAACATTTTCCCTGCATTCTTTACACGTTGGGTTGAGAGTCCCTAACTATTAACTTCCCGTTACTTTTTCTCTCTACATCCTTATCTAATTTTAAACATTAAACTGGGAGTGATAACAATTACTATATTCAATTTAAGGAAAATTTTTTAACACGTTTATTCTTGAGGTTTACGATAGCTACATCATCTTATTCCCTACACTGACAGGACGTTAGAAGTTTATACTGGCTACTTTACGAAACAACCTCTATATTTTATTCAGTTTTTAATTAAAATCTACAATTACTTGGGTAACAGTACCGATCCTAGATAGGAAAATTAGTAGTTACTAACTGCTACTGTCATCCTATGTTTACCCATATGACTTTTAATTATCTAGGCTATCTTTGGAGACTATAACCATGAAGATTTATAATGATTTCCCTATTGGTTTTGGTTACAAAACAACAACTAGATATTCGTAATTAAATTAAGTTCCTAATAACTGCTTGAATCTATAATTTATTTAAATTCGTAACTTTAACTTGAGCTTATTAATTATCAAGAGTTTATGGCAACCGCTCAATATTGATGATTTCTCTAATCTCATATCAAGAGCTTGAAATTTATGATTATGTTAAATTCATAGTAATATTTTGGATTTTTAATTCATAACAACGATTTCATTTTATATTTACCCGTTACCTTTCCCTTGGTCGACCTTAGGCGCATTGTGTTCATATTATATTTAATGAGTGCCCACTGGACTACTCGTGTGATGATTTTGAGCCGTGTGTAAGATAGTTTAGGTTGAGTTTAAAGAAATCGAGAGACGAGGAAGTAGCGAAAAAACAACTTCCTTATCCCTCATTTCTTCTATACGGGATAATATTGACGTTCCAGCTCCTGCGTTCCGCACGCCGGACCTTCACGGACACGAATAATTGGCGATATTCCATGCACTTACACGAATTCAAATAATATGTCGGATTTTATTAACTTATGATGTGTCTTTGGCTGTGGGCCGGAAAAATTTCGACAAATATAAAACAAAGTTTTTATGCGTTATAAATATTTTATTAAAATAACAATATAAATTACCCAATCCAAGCATAACAAATTTATCATAAAACATCACCCTCCCCACGCCGACACCCAAGCAGAGCTCAATCGAGGTTGCGAGGATTCGACGTGGAGAGAGCTTTGAAATAAACAAAACTCTCACTCACTTCGTAATAAAAGTATTTCTCAATTAAGAATGATTTTCAAGTTTCAAAAACTGATTAAAATTGTGTAAAAATGAATCGGTATTGTTGGGCCAGGACACAAATAGCCTTGAAAATTGTTTAAATGTATCAGTAATACTGCACGAAAACCTAGCACCAAGATAGCTTAAAATATAATATACAACACCAATTAAACATTTTACAATCTGAGAGAATATAAATAAATATAAAATCAAAAACAAAAGTAAAATAAAATAAATACAAAATGCATCAAGAACCGCACGAAATTTATATAAAAAATAACATAATAACAAGAAAATTTGATAGTAAAATGACCATTTATATAAAAGTAAATATTAATGAATTAAATCAATAAAAATAAAATATTTTTAGCTGAATAAATTTAATTAAAAATGTTAAAAATATATTACCAATTTAAATTAAGAAATAAATAAACATTTAATTTAGATAACACAAATAATTTCAAGGTCGAATTTTGTTTAATCGCAATAAAAAATAACACGCAAGGCTAAGGCCAAATTATCGTATATACTGATATGATTTGATAAATCTTTATTTTCAGTATTGATTTTCCGTCGTACTTTGACACTTGATTTCAACAGTTTTAATTTGGATTAATATATTTACCTGTGAATAATGGATTCATTGATCGATGTTTTACGGATTATGACGAAGATATATTATTGAATTTTAATTTGATGGATGTATCTGGTAATCGAAAACCGAAAAATACAGATGGACTACGGCTAATGTTGTATATCAATAAAAAAATTTTAACGCTGAGGAATAAGGACGGATCCCTACAAAATCTTAATAATAATAACGATAATGATAAGGGTAATTATAATAATAATAATAATAATAATAATAATAATAATGATAATAATAATAATAATCATGGTATTTGTAGTAATGATGATAATAATTATTATTATAATAATAGTAGTAATAATCATAGTAGTAATAACAATAAATATAATGGTAGTTATAGTAATAAAAATAATAATAAAGGTAATAGTAGTAACAATTAAGAAAGGTAATATATATATAATAGTGACAATGATAATGCTAGTAATAATAATAGGGAACATTGTAGTTATAATAGGGATAAGAGTAAGAGAGCTAGTGTGTGAATATTTAACATAACAAAGGGTGTACAGGCCAAAGAATAATCATCAACACGGACGACGATAAGAAGGACTATGGGAATGGACATAACAATGAATGATATGAGAGTATAAGTTAACCCTTGAAAGAGATAGGAGAATAATGGGACCTAAAAGTCGAAATCGAGCACAGGCCTTCTATCGGCAGCTCGTTGAACCCATGGATCGTTCGGTAAATTATAGAATTAGCAATAGCGCTCATTTTTTGCGGACGATCTACCCACTCGAACACAGTTCCAACGTTGCTTAGCAACGGGTGCCGAGTGGTAAGCGAAAGAATATTTGTATGGGGTACCTGGGTAACAACCATATAGTTTCAAAATATCAAAACCCAGAAACCCACCAGTATATATATATATATATATTATTGTATGACCCTAACCTTGCGTGTTCTTTTTGATTTAGTAAAACAAATTTTGACCTTGGAATTTTCTGGTATATTCTAATCTTTAATTTTATTATTTTGAGATTTTATTTGACAATTTTTTCTTTAGATTTTTAATTGAATTATTTCTAATTCAAATTATTTGATTTTTATTTCATTTTCATGAAATTTCTCATTTTTTATTAAATTGTCAAATTTGGTCAAAATCATTGGGTTTTCGGGTATGTCTATATTTATTTCGTGCGGATCTTGTTGCATTTTGTTATTATTTTAATTTATTTTTGTGTTTATGATTTTATATTTTATTGTTTTCTCTCTTATATTTTGATAGGGTTAATTGTTTTTTTATTAGGTTTGAATTTAAATCTGCATGTTATATTTGCATGTGTGTTACCGATTCATTTAAACATTTACAATGCCGTTTGTGTTCTGGCCCAACAACAGCTTCAATAAGTTAAACAACACTTCGTCACTATTACTCGTTTGCACAATACTGTCTTCGATCAACTGGCCAATCGTCTTATTTGCACTCTGAGAATAATTAAATAAGAATAATTAAATTAATAAAATAATACTGAGAATAATTATCTATAATTATACAATTATAGTTTCAATTCTTTAGGGATCATTGAAACAATACAACTCACTCAGAATAATTGAGGCAACACCAATTATTCAAGATTATAATAAATTGCTTGGGATAATTGCCTATTTGTTTATTTCCTTACCGCCTGGTTACGTAAATTTTAACAAGATATTTATGAAATTCCATTTAAAATTATTTATTAACATGAAATAAAATTATTTTATGACGGAAATTGATTTATAACTAATTTATTGAAAATATTTCATACAAATTTAGAAGTTGATTTGATATTAACATTGTCTCATAGGACGTCTGTAGCTGCACTTTAAATTTAAAATATCTCTACAAAGCTCAAAGTACTCAATATGGATTTTGTTGGGTCATTATCGTTAAAGTCAGTTTCTCTCTGACTCCTCGAGTCTTTGAATATAAAATAAACAAATTCAACACAGAAAGACTTTATTTCACTTTTTCACAAATACAAGTTGTCACTTAACTTGCACTTTTCTCTCACTGATAATTACTGATTATCGTTAGGCAAGGCTACCCAAAGGGCAAATACCTTTCTGATACGATAATTATATTTAACTGCTCCAATAAGTTAAACAACACTTCGTCACTATTACTTATTTGCACAATACTGTCTTCGATCAACTGGCCAATCGTCTCATTTGCACTCTGAGAATAATTAAATAAGAATAATTAAATTAATAAAATAATACTGAGAATAATTATCTATAATTATACAATTATAGTTTCAATTCTTTAGGGATCATTGAAACAATACAACTCACTCAGAATAATTGAGGCAACACCAATTATTCAAGATTATAATAAATTGCTTGGGATAATTGCCTATTTGTTTATTTCCCTACCGCCTGGTTACGTAAATTTTAAAATTCTAATCCATAGGATTTCGCTTGCTCTGAGTTTTCCTCATCGCTCGGGTTTTCCATTAGCCAATTAATTAACTTTAATTAATTTTATATTTTCCGTATAACTTTTCCTAGGGACCCTTCATTACATTTTTATTATTATTACTGGATTTTTCTTATGATTTGGCGTTCAACCATACCCATTTCTCCCGATCAATATTAATTTCCAAATTTTATAAATTTTTAATTAATTTTGCACTTTAATGATTTTTGATGTTTTTGGTCAACTTCGGTTTTTCCTGATGTCCACCGTCTGCTAAAAATGTAGAATAGATGCTTATTACATTATCTGCAATATAAGGTGAAGTAAACTATAAGTATATGTGAATTAACATCGAACCAAATTTAAAATCAAATGAATATTAATATTTACGTGTTCCGTTGGCAGTGTTTATGTGTGTTTTCTATCGCTTTGATCAGCTTAAATGGGGTGGTTGGGAGTTGATACAACCTAAAAATCTACAATAGGTTACAGATTAAATTGATAATTGATTCCGCTATTAAAACCTTGTGCAGCATGTTTCCTGTATTTGATCTAACAGATTTCAGGGGAAACTGGTAACATAAATTTAGAATTCACCTCTTAATGTATTTGGTTTCACCCCATTGATAATCGAACTTACAGCAAGGTTGTAGAATGGTGCTCTCTACCTCTATTCACCGGTGTATGATTGGTTGTTTCTTTTTCCTCCCTTGTGGTCAAATTGATCACTATATGTTTATCGGGATCTTATCCAAAGAATGTTTAACATCATAAAGCATTATCTCTAACTTGGATCACGTTCATTGGACGTGCAAGAAATTCGCATCGTTGGAGAATCCTGAACATCTGGGTTGTTACTTTGACTTGGCCTGCTTGGAATAAGAAGGTTTTTTGATCTTTGAGTTGTTTTGTGTTCTCATGAGTGCGTATTAAATGAATATGTTGCATAAACGAAGAATTATATACACTCCTAGCTTGGATCAGTCATGCCTTATCCCAAATAAGTGTTATTATTTATTTTCTTTCAGCCGAAAATTTATTCCTATAAATGATTTGTATTAAATTTTTTACCAGTCAGCTGATGATTTATTCCTATAATTAGTTTTCCTTGATTAATATTTGCAGAGAGCTGATAATTGATATTCATAATCCACTGACCTCTTTCTCTTTGCACTGCATATCTGGTCAGATTCGCCATTGAATTTGTCCGGGTTTAATTTACGGTGATATATATATATATATATATAGCACAAGTAGCTCTTTTATTTTATTTTATTTCAGTCGTTAGTCCAATTTGACAATTAACCACTTTTTCGAAACTAGTTCCATTACCGAGGGTGTACTTACTGGCTTCTTGAACCATAGTAAATATCTTCGGTTGGTTGGGGCGTGATCTGGGTTACTAATGTAATCGTCGAGTTCTGATCTCATTTGTTTGCGAGATTTCCTGGCTTAATGCATGTTGGGTATTTCACATTTTATAATTTGTGGAGTTAATTTAGGTTTGTCAGGTAAAGAAACCATTACCGTTATCCGAAGTCGTCAGGTCTCACTGCGGGAAGATGGCGTTCTCATTGGCAACTTATCAGTATGTTAGTCAGGGTGGAGCGTCCAATGTGATGGTAATTGATGACGGGTAATCATCCAATATGTAATCGTGTCAATGATCATTTTAATAAATTATATAAGTTGGTATGGTTAAGTGATTTCTATGGAGGACTATTTAGTATTGGTGTTTGGTCTTCTTGATATATATATATATATATATATATATATATATATATATATATATGTCTTCCTGAATGGTTGCCTCACTGATGTGAACTTCTGGTCAATTTCTCAGTATAGTGGGAATGATTTGAATGAGTAAATAATTTATACATCTTTAAGTTGAGTATCCCTCTAATGAGTTTGCTTAGCTCTGTCTCATAATCAGGAAATGATTTGGTCTTAGTTATCGTCTCATCCCGGAATGGAATGGTTCTTAATCGCTATTCAACTCCTAACATACTCCTGATCTGAATTATCATTTTATCTCAGTTTTGGTCTACTTAAACACTGATTTATTCTCAAATTACACTAGATTTTATAACGTAACTATAGTAATCCTATGCTGGAGTCCAATGGTCCTTAGTTCCTATTTTCCTTTAGATTTAAATTAGGATTTCGGCGAAGTTGAATCTCCTGGTATGATATTCGTTTTTATAGCTGATCCTCGTTTAACCAAAAATATTAGTTACGCATATTTAATTATCATCGCTAGTTATTGTTTATGTTTTGAGAAGAACTAGATCAATTTATACATAATCATGTTAATCTAGGATTAAATATTAGTTACACCTATCTGCCTATAATCGCTAGTTATTATTTATGGTGGGAGTAGAACTAGATATGCCTAATCAATATTACCTCCAGTCATTATCTAAGTTAAGATTAGATCTAAATCTATTTGGACTAAGTCGTTATTATAATTAATATTAGTTATTTTCTTTAATCAGACGTTTGTTGCATTGATTTCACTAGAACCCAAGTCCAGCCCTACGAATTTAGTCCTAAAGAGAAGATATGTTTATTTTAAGATTTTATGGGTGCCTACTGAACTACTCGTTGTGAGAGATTCTAACTGATATGTAGAAATAGATTTAGGTCCATTTTTCAAAAGGTAAGAAAAGGACTGACTCTCGATCTTCCCACCGTCCTTATAATTGTTTTCGCTTGACATTTGAGCCCATCGTTACTCACGACCAAACCAGAATTGTGTTTTAAATTTGTTTTTGAATACCAAAGAGTTGATATCGACCATTTTTCGCCAATATTGTACTAATTTGATTGTTATTTTATTATTATATCCCCAACGGTCAAAGGAGAAGTATTTGCGTGTGTTCAAGTATCCCAAAAAGGAGAAACATCCAAAAATACCATTTGTTTCTGAAATTTACTGTGTGATTATTACTTATATTTATTCCTAGTGCTACATTTAAAGAGCCTTCTTCTTAAATTATAATTTTACAAGTAATATTAAACATATTGTTGGGCCAGAACACAAATAGCCTTGAGAATTGTTTAAATGCATCAGTAATACAGCGTGAAAACCCAGCCCAAAGATAACTTAAAATATAACATACAACACCAACTAAACATTCTAAGATCTGGTAGGTTTCTGGGTGCCCAGACAACCCCATACAAATATTCTTTCGCTTACCACTCTGCACCCGTTGCTAAACAACGTTGGAACTGTGTTCGAGTGGGTAGATCGTCCGCAAAAAGTGAGCGTTATTGCTAATGCTATAATTGACCGAACGATTAATGGGTCCAACGAGCTGCCGATAGAAGGCCTGTGCTCGATTTCGATTTTTAGGTTCCATTATTCTCCTATCCCTTTCAAATGTTGGTCATACCGTTATATCATTTAGCTTTGTGTCCATTCGCTAAGTCCTTCTTATCGTTGTCCGTATTGATGATTTTTCTATGGCCTGTAAACCCATTGCTATGTTAAATATCCTCACATTATCTCCCTTACTCTTATCCCTATTATAACTACTATGCTCCTTATCATTATCACTAGCATTAACATTGTTGCCATTATCTGTATTACCCTTATTAATTGTTACTACTATTACATTTATTATTATTCTTATTACTATTAGTCCCATTATATTTATTATTATTACTACTATTATCATCATAATTTTTATTATTACTATTATAGGTACCATGATCATTATTATTATTATTATCCTCATTATTATTATCATTATTATTATTATTATTATTATTATTATTATTATTATTATTATTATTATTATTATAATTATTATAATTATTATCAATATTATTAACAAATTTTTGTGTAGGGATTCGTCCTTATTCCTCAGCTTTAAGAAAGATTTAACCGTAATCCATCTGTATTTTTCCGGTTTTCGATAAAGTATTTTTGTTGATTCGAAAGATTTTAGCAGCGTCCCACCCTTATTTTTCGGTTTTATCCTTATTCTATAGTTTTCGATAAAGTATTGTTGAGCCAGAACACATATGTTTAAATGAATCGGTAACACACATGCAAATATAACATGCAGATTTAAATTCAAACCTATTAAAACACCAATCAACCCTACCAAAATATGAGAGAAAAAACAGTTAAACATAAAATTATAAACACAAAAATAAATTAAAATAATAACAAAATGCAACAAGATCCGCACGAATTAAATATAAACATAAGACGAAAACCCAACGATTTTGACCGAAATTTGAAAATTTATAAAAATGCGAGATTTCATGAAAATGAAATAAAAATAAAATAAAAATGAAATAATTCGAATTAGAAATAATTCAATTAAAAATCTAAAGAAAAAATTGTCAAATAAAATCTCAAAATAATAAAATTAAAGATTAGAATATACCAGAAAATTCCAAGGTCAAAATTTGTTTTACTAAATCAAAAAGAACACGCAAGGTTAGGGTCGTACAATAGGTATATATACCGATTCATTTTTACACAATTTTAATCAGTTTTTCCAACTTGAAACTTTAAAATCTATTTTACGATGTAAGTGAGAGTTTTATTTGAAAACCCTCTTTACGTCACATCCTCGTAACCTCGATGGAGCTCTGCTTGGGTGTCGGCGTGGGGAGAGCGATATATTTATGATTTTTTTTTTGAATTTTTGTTGATTGGATTAATGTATCGGGTAATTTATATTTGTCTTTTAATAAATTATTGATAATGCATAAATTGTTTTTTAATTGTCAAAATTTTTCCGGCCCATAGCCAAAGACACATCACAAGTTATTAAAATCAAACATTTTATTCGAATTCGTGTAAGTGCGTGGAATATCGCCAATGATTTGTGCCCGTGAAGACTTTGTGTGTGGAACGCAGGGGTCGGAACGTCAATATTTTTCCGTATAGGAGAAGAGAGGGATAAGGAAGTGGTCTTTTGGCTGTTTCCTCGTCCCTCAATTCCCATAAACTCGACCTAAACTATATTTACATACGGCTAAAAATCATCACACGAGTAGTCCAGTGGGCACTCATTAACTATAATATAAACACAATGCGCCTAGGATCAATTCAGGGAAGGTGACGTGAGTTTCAATAATAAAATCGATGCTATGCTCATAAAATAAAGAACTTTACTAAAATATTGAAACTTATTAACGAAACTAAAATGCTCTGCCCATAATATAAGGAATTTCACTAAAGTATTACAACATTGGTAATGAAACTAAATACTATAAAATCCTACTAAACATCATTAAAAAACCTATTAAATAAATTAATTTACCCCAATGATTTCAGCTAAAGGAACGCTATAATAAAACGAAAGGGTTAGGATCAAAATACAAAGATTCTACAAATTCTAGTAAAGATTCTCCACAGAAAAATGATAAGAGTTTGTTAGGTAGAATTCACTCCCAATTTGATAACTTCCCAAGGAGCCTATAAAAGCGCTAAAGATCCCAAAAATCCACATGTGCATCCGAGTTCGCGTTTTCTCAGAACGTCTTAACTAACGTATTAAATTCCTAGACAAAACCAGAATCACTACCCATAATTAACAAGAGTATCACGCGAATAGTATCCTAGAGCCTAACACCACAAAATGAAACCACCACTCAGGACGTTACTAAAGTCGCTTGTCAATAAAAATGAACAATAAAATGTCGATTACCCGAATAAAATAATGACAAAAATTTAACAAAAAGAGAAAATATATTACACGCTAAATTCTACACATACATCAGGTTAATTCTATACTATTTACAGAGAAAAAACTAAATAAATTTACTTATCAAATGCATAATGACTCCACAATAGTCATAAATCAGTTTCTTCATCGAAAGGACGTCAATAAATAAATGACTCCACTTAAAAATTGCACCATAGGAGATTCGCGACAAGGACACACGAAACCCCAATATAATCGCTAATGTTTCACCCGTACCGATCCTCAAATATACCGAATCCCCATAAGGGGAAGTTCCGCAACTTGATTGGCTACCATAGAAGTCCAGAAACGAATTGAGACGCCATAGGTTAATATTTTCACAATTCACAACGAATATATTTTACCTTACCATTGTGTGTCAGCTTCCGACGATAATTCTCAAATTGGGTCGTCCACCGATAGTGTCCTCCAAAAGGATACTAGATCGTTAAGGATGTCAATCATGAAATTCCAAATGGCGAAATTTAATAAATACTATTCTTATTTTTTGGCCCTAACCTTGCGTGTTCTTTTTGATTTAGTAAAACAAAAAGAACACGCAAGGTTAGGGCCAAAAAATAGGTATATATACCGATTCATTTTTACACAATTTTAATCATTTTTACTGATAAAACAGTTCTCTTAAAAATCTATTTTACGAAGTGAGTGAGAGTTTTATTTGTAAGCTCTCTCCATGTCGCATCCTCCCAATCTCGATAGAGCTCTGCTTGGATGTCTGCGTGGGGAGAGTGGTATTTTGTATGATTTTCGTTATGTATTGGAGCAAGTAATTGTTATATTATTTTTAATATTAATAAACTATTTATAATTCATAAAATCGTTTTGTTTTCATTAATTATTCGTTAATTGTCAAAATTTTTCCGGCCCACAGCCAAGACACATCACAAGATATTAAAATCAACATATTATTCAGATTCGTGTAAGTGCGTGGAATATCGCCAATGATCTGCGCCCGTGAAAACCCGGCGTGCGGAACGCAGGGTTCGGAACGTCAATATTATCCCGTATAGAAGAAAGGAGGAATAAGGAGGTAGTCTTTTGGCTGCCCCCTCGTCCCTCGTTTTCTTTAAACTCGACCTAAATTATTCTACACACGGCTCAAATTCACCACACCGAGTAGTCCAGTGGGCATTCACTAACTATAATATAAACATAACGGCACCTAGGATCACTTAAGGGAAGGTGACGGGAATTTGAAATAAAATCATTGCTATGTTTGCGAAATAAAATAAAGTGAAATCAATAAACTTATTAATTAAATACACTATTTGGATACGAGGATTTTTGATAAAGACCAAATGTTAATGAGATTTAAATGACACGTAGGAAAAATATAGAATCGTTGAGAAACCCGTGAATACTCGTCTAATAGAACTAACGACTCTATACCGAAAAAATTTAGCTTTACTAAACCTATAGGAAGTGACAAACGACTCCCGTGCTCATGATACAAAGAAAGGAAGACCAAATATAAAATGA
Organism: Schmidtea mediterranea; assembly: GCA_022537955.1. Lineage (NCBI taxonomy): Eukaryota > Metazoa > Platyhelminthes > Tricladida > Dugesiidae > Schmidtea > Schmidtea mediterranea. Next base: position 17,609,922 of record CM039679.1, read on the forward strand.
TCAGACCATGGGGTTTTACGGAAAATAAGAAGTAAACGACGTTAGAACCCGAGGTACTCTAACCAAGCCGAATGAAATTACTAACTACATAGGAGAATCGCCGTCAATCAAGATCTAAAAGGTCATACGATCTGTAAATTAACATATGAGAACCTTAACCGAGGCTATTAGATTGAAAAAATGATTTCCAATAATCCCAAATGTTTTCCACCCATAGTCGAAGGTCAGTTACAAAGGAAAAAACCGAGAATTTTTGAAATGAAATTTCCAACCCGGTCGAATCCACAAAATTAAATAATTAAATAGTCGGGAGAATTACTACAAATGATCCTATTAAAATTGTCTACATTATAAAATTAAAATAAAAGAAAATATAAACTCCGATGAACCGGTTTTCAAAAATGGCGATAGATAAATAACAAGATTTTCCTTTTGAAAAATTTAATTTACAATAAATGACGATATCCCACCAACAGACCCAAACCTGAAAACAGCTGTTTTCAATAACATCCGATAAACAAATAACAATCAAAATCCCATGCAACAATTCGATCGGCATGCCACAAAAAATAAAATTCTAAAAAAAAAGAAAATTTTTTTCCCAATAATATATCACCAAATAAATAAGTAATAATGTTTTCCACATAGTATAGTCCCAAAAGATAGTATATTTTTTAAACCACGGATTTTACACGACCCAAAGAGAGATTCCGCCTAAAAAGTTATCAATATTAATTAGCAATACCCAAAACAAAACCTGGTCAAACTTTCCCAATCGTTAGACAAATCTCCTATTACTAAGTGAATAGGTAACCAAAAAGAAGTTCTTGACCACAATAGGTTTCACTAGACAATTAGTGATCGCAACATTAAGATAGGCGATGAGGAGTTCCGCGGAAAAAATCCGATCAAACTACGTATGTGCCCCTTAAAGCCGGATAACGTCCTTGTGTAATTATAATTCATTCATTCAAAAACATCTGTACAATCACCTAAAAAATAATTAACCCACAAAGAATAGATATGACACAGAGTACCAAGTAGGCAAAGGAATCCAATCCCAAAACTTTCCAATAAAATCGTCCATTCGAACAGCAGTAAATTGTCGTGACAAAAATTCAAAAATCCAAAATTGTAAATATGTCCAGAATGGTTAAGGGCTGCCAATTGAGTTTGTAAAATTTTTCTCTCCGATAGTTCATCTGGAAATTAATACATAAAATTAGATAAATCCATTGACCTCGAAAACTAACCCAATGTTGACATTTAAACATATTGATTTCTGTGAATTCCCCACACCACGTCGAGTGTGCATACCTATATTCCAACACATAAATGGACTTGCAGACAAGCCAAACCGCACAACATAAAAAATTTATTATGCAACAACCACGAGAATTCGGAGACACGGCGAGCCAAGAAAAAATCAATGAGGCAGCTCTGAGCCACGATTCCCAATCTTGGAGTAAGCACTAAATTTATATTTTAAAACAAAAAACCCTTACCATTTTATTATAGATAAATTTTTCCCCTACGATCAACCGTCTTGCATTACATTTATTTAGCCTATTTAGAGAATAAAATTTCAAATTCGCAAACTTCACATTTAATTTTCAACCATTCTACGACATAATTTAGTAAAACTTTCCAAGACCCTACAGATTCGACATTTTTCACAGCCAATTGCTTAATTATATTTAGGAAATGGAGTTCCAAAGGTTTCTGTTAATTTGCTACTAATTCTGTAGGCAATTAAGTAAGGTATCCGAAGAATGACATTTTCGATGATCCGAATCTAGCTTAATTGTCTGTTTTCTCTAACTATACGAAGGTTTAATTTTCCATGAAGAATATGGTAACATTTTCTTATATTATAAAGTCGGAATTCGATGAAATTAAATACTATACGTAATTTTGAAATTTTGTTTCTCGTTCATTAATTAAAATAATAATAATGGTTTTCTCTAGTAAAAATAATAATGTTGGGCCAGAACACAAACGGCCTTGTAAATGTTTAAATGAATCGGTAACACACCTGCAAATATAACATGCAAATTTAAATGCAAACCTATTAAAACATCAACTAAACCCTATCAAACATAAGAAAAAGATAATAAAATATAAAATAATAAACATAAAAATAAAATTAAAATAATAACAAAATGCACCAAGATCCGCACGAATTAAATATAAACATAAGACGAAAACCCAATGATTTTGACCAAAATTTGGCAATTTATTAAAAATACCAAATTTCATGAAAATGAAATAAAAATCAAATAATTTGAATTATAAATAATTCAATTAAAAATATAAAGAAAAAATTGTCAAATAAAATTTCAAAATAATAAAAATTAAGATTAGAATACCCTAGAAAAATCCAAGGTCGAAATTTGTTTTACTGAAGCAAAAAGAACACGCAAGGTTAAAGACAGAAAATAGGTATATATACCGATGCATTTTCACATGAAATTTAACCAAAAATCGTTTTTGAAAATTTTCAACTAGTTTTTTAAAAACCTATTAGGTGAGTGAGAGTTTTATTGGAAGCTCTCTCCACGTCGTGCCCTCGCAACCTCGATAGAGCTCTGCTTGGACGTCGGCGTGGGGGGAGTGATATTTTATGGTTTATGAATTATGGATTGGTAACTTGTTTTATTATTTTAATAAATTATTCATGATATATAAATTATAGTTTTGTTTTTTCTTAAATTTGTCGAAGTTTTTCCGGCCCACAGCCAAAGACACATCACAAGATATTAAAATCAACATATTATTCAGATTCGTGTAAGTGCGTGGAATATCGCCGATGATCTGTGCCCGTGAAGACCCGGCGTGCGGAACGCAGGGATCGGAACGTAAATATTATTCCGTATAGAAGAAAGGAGAAATAAGGTAGTGGTCTTATGGCTACTTCCTCGTTTCTCGATTTCTTTAAAATCGACCTAAAATTGTTCTACATACGGCTTAAAATCACCGCACTGAGTAGTCCAGTGGGCACTCCTTAAATATAATATGAACACAATGCGCCTAAGGTCAACTAAAGGAAGGTAACGGGAATCGAAATCGTTGCTGAACATTCAAATTAATAACGAATTAATACTACCATTATGTAATTATTAAATCAAAACGTAGAGGCTAAGCTAAAATCATTATAAATATAAAATAATTAAGGACACTAAGTTAAACAATCATGAGTAACCTAATTGAACCACGAATAAATGATATCCTAAATTAAACATAAATTTATACGTTAATACCGATGAGAGAAATATCGTTGAGTAAGTACCAGATATCCGGCTAAGAACCTATAATATTAACGAGCCCGTACGATGATCCTATGATAACCTAAACTAATATTATTTTACCAACTACCCGAATTACCCATAATTAACGGAACAATCGCTGTAAATTGAACTATTTTTAAGCAATTCGTCCGCATTTGTGCGCAAGAAACAACACAACAGTGTGAAGAGAATATATTTAAATTACCCACAAAAAAATGTAAATTAAACATCATAGTGAATTAATCCGCATCTGAACGAACATAGACCCCTTCCAATTTTAGCCTGAAACCCACTCCTGGTGGATTTAGAGTATAGTCCGCAACCAAGCTAACGCAGCAAAAGACGATGGAACAAGTAGTAAATCCCTGACCAATACGCATCGATGTTTTTCCTATACATATTATAAAGTCAATAAAAAGAAATGCAAAACAAATACCGCTAAAGATCCCTCCTCCATCCCTAGTCCACATTGAAGTAATAGGTCATCAGAAAATCTACAAGCCGAAGAAGTAACATTTTTTTTGGAGTACAAACACCTAACGCTTAACTCCTAATCTAATCCGCAGTTAATACTTCCTGTGATGTAACGAATAAGTTCCATTTACGATCGTTCATTATATTTTGCGGTGATTTGTTCAAGCCAATATATAGATGCACTGAAACGATAGAATGAAAAGTAATAAACAACTTCGTGGTTGACATTTAGCTGCCTGATCGACGATGAAATAACTTGGTTAAATGCACACACACACTCCGATTTATAAGAGGTTGTACATTGGCGTGACCTTTCCAGTATACGCTTACTACCGATACGTGTGCGCAACTGTTCACAGAACGATAGGACGACACAACCCTATATATAATCGCGAGACAGCATAACAGAGCTCATTTTAAAACGATTAAAAGTACAGGAAAAGAAAATTTATTCGGAAATGAACGCACGAGGAAATTCAGTAGACAAATACACCACCGTCAGGATTCCAGAGGAAGACGTCGCAGTCCGGGAGCAACACACAGGTAAATCTTTTATTTTATATTGATGTAGTTTTACGACCTTTTGTCATAAACTGTAGAGACTCCTTGGCATCCCTGCTTAGATTTAGGACTAGACAGATAAGCCCAATTCCATGAATCGAGCCTTAAATTCAATTAGCTCTATGAACATAGTGCTTCTTCATACAACTCTCAGGAGCAAGGACACTTAGACCTCAATGGGACCTCAACTAATAAAATCAATCTCAACTCATAATTCCTAAGTAGATGATTATGGGGACCCGGAACGAAATCTCTAAAAAATCGGAATCACTCGATGAACTTAGTGGAGTTATGCTTGATAGTTATGGAAATTCCCAGAATTAACTGCACTATTATGATCAATTCACCCTTTCCAGTTTAGAAATACTAACCGATTACGTCATTTCACGTAAATTTTGTCCATTTCGGTATTATAAAACAAAGATGTCAATCTAAGTAGATTAAGTTTTCTCGTTTTTCAGAATTATAAATTGATTTTCGGTATTTTATATATTTAAATCTTTCTTTATTTAGGATTATAAATCCATTATGTGCTTTAGATTTTTCCATCTGAGAATCAGGAAGCAATTGGATTATTATTTTTCGTGTTTTTCATTTTAGTACTTCATTAACTCAAGTATTTCACACTTTGTTATTATAGCATTAACAACCAGCTAGGTTATCTTAAGAAATTTTAGATATTCTCCTGAATTATAGATCGATGGCATGGATACAGGTATTTTAGATTCCTGCATTTGAGAAGTGTAAATTGATTCCATCAATTTAAGTAATTCATGTTTATTTCAATATAATAAATCAATTTCATCATGTTACGTGTTTTTGGAATTTCGTTAAAAAATTTTTATAAATAAAAAAAAAAATCATATTATTTTTTTGTAGCTTAAAAACTTTCTTTATCTATACGACTAACTAGTTAACTGATTCCATTTCAGGCATTTGGGTTTTGTATTTTTTTTTAGGCCCGATCGATTAATTCATTTTAGAACCATAACAGGAATTTACTTCGCCTATAGCGAGCAAATCAAACCATTCATTTCTTCCAAATAGGTTCTGTCCCAGAAAAGGGATTCGAAATTAAAGGGAATACTCGACCTGGATTAAAAAAGAAAAAGTTGTTCTGAGATGAGTGACGATGGACGTAAACTTCTTTATATAATCATGGTTATACCAAGGGAAATCGGTTAATCCTGAGCCTAACCTACACTGACCACTCCTAAAAGTATCATCTCCGCCCACAAGGATAAGATACTAGCTCACCCGACTCAGATCTAAGAAGCAATGCCCTCAACCATATCCGAATAAGCGATTATTAAACTAAAGACTCTTCAATCCATCCCCGTTAATTTTTATTTTTCATAGAACCATCAAGATCCCACGTATATATTCCCACTCACGTCGCAGATCAATGGCGGCACGCGTGGCGACACAGCAATCAAGAACGACGACCCGACAGGCCTCAGTCAGAAGAGCAGTGACAGGACGACATCTCACTAGTGAACAACACTATGAAGCAATTTCAACCACAAGGGCAAGTATGTGAACCCAGTCCGGCCCAAGATATCCATGTACGGGCACGGGCGCTCTTGGCCCATCTCAAGATCCACCAGTGCCAAGTCAATTCCATGGTGGTTCGGGCCCAAAACTATTTAGCCAATGTAGAAGACGACCTCGCTGCCGGTCGACTCGCAGACACCTATCCACCCCTTCCGAGACCGGCCAGAAACACAAAACGGCCCGTGGTCGTGATCTCGAACTGTTCCCCCGAGGAAGAGATCAAGAAGTTTTTCCAAAATGTCAACTCTGATTGATTCGGGAAATTCGTGACTATCATTTTTTTTAATACATGTCTGATAGGTACCACTTGTGTTATTTTCCATTTATTTTTTGTTTGCTTTTCTAACCCATGTTTAACTTAACTGAATAATCGAGATTTTATAAGATTACCAATGGTAATCGGTACGTTTTATTTCAGAGATGGAGCCTTTATCCATATTACAGTTGGAATCGGAACGAGTCCAAGCGGCTAATGGAAACCTCCACGAACAGAATATTCAGCTGGCCAGGGAAGTACAGCAAACGAAGGACATTTGGATGGAACCCCAAAAGGTGAAACTGCTTCGCCAGCGGCTTACGGCAGCTCAACAGGGATGGGAAGAGGAGAGACATTGGGTACGGAGTCTGCGGATCCAAATAAAGGGACTGGAGGTTGCCCTGTCGGTCTGCCAAGAAGGGGAAGCGGTCACTTACCCCCTCGTCTTCGCTCCCGCTCAGCTAACATACCACGATGCGATGACGACTCCGACTGCAACCACCACTCCAGCCACCCCTGCTACGAACGGTTATCGGCCTGGGAGAAAAGAGCGTGCAAGACGCCAAGCCGCTCGACTGACAAAGCAGACCTAAATGTCTGACAAACTGTCTCTCAGTTACAAGTTACTTGTGTCCTGTCACAATTATATCTTCCTTGTGATTTAATTGATATATTTTTATTTACAGATTTTGTCAGGCGTCTATAATCCCGTATAGTACTAAAATCAACAGCATGCATGGGACCAGTAATCTAAAGCGGGCACAAGTCTTCTAACTACAGCTCGTTGAACCCAGGGATTGTCCGAGCGATTATAGCATTAGCAATAGCGCTCACTTTTTGCGGGCAATCCATCCACTCGAACACATTTCCAACGTTGCCTAGCAACGGGTGCCGAGTGGTAGTGAGAAAAAATTTATATGGCGTTACCGGGGAAATCATGAGAACATTTAAACAAACATCAACACTCGGTAACCCACCAATAATAATAATTTCCCATTAATGAAAATAATAATAAAGGTTTTCTCTAGTAAAAATAATAATAATAATTTCCCATTAATGAAAATAATAATAACAGTTTTTCACTAGTCAAAATAATAATAATAATTTCCCATTAATGAAAATAATAATAATAATAACCCACAACTCGATACTCCTGAATCAAAATCAGAAATAGAAGAAATGGAAACGAATGTGCCAAGAAAGATGAAACTGAGATATTGAAAGAAATTAACGAGATTGTAGAAGAGTTAGATCGAAACCAAATTTTTGTAAACCTCAAAGATACAACGTCGTACAGCAGAATAATGAAATTAATTGCGAAAGGAAGATATGATAAAAAAGTACCAAGAGAATTTGAAAGAATATGATAGAACAGAATACCAAGTAATTATTGATCTCCCAGAGATACCGAGACAGATAATAGCAACAAGAGGTGAAAGCACAAACGAATTGTACGAATGGGTAGTGAAAAAACTAGGACCCAGTTATAAAAATAGACCTCTTTACCACCAAGGAAGGAAAATAAAGCGAGACATACACCTCGCGGATGCTCTAATATGGCCAAATGGAATAAATGTAATAACATTAAACAAGAATGAAACCGAAGAAATGACAGCGGAAATATGGCAAAAAATTCAAACACTGTATATCAGAGAAATAAAACCCGGATTAGAAAAAGAAAGACAGAAAATAATGAGGCAAAACCAAATTAAAATGACAGAACAAGCCATAGATCAAGCCAGGAAATATATTAACCGATTGTCGTTAACTAGACCGATTTCAATGAAAATTTTTGTAGAAGCTGTACGAGATACAGATATCATGAGATTCGATTACGAGAGAACAGATGAGTTGATAGTCAAATATGGAGAGCATCAAAGAGACATGAGGGGAGACGAACCGATAAAGATAAAAGTAAAATTACCAAATGATGAAAAAAAGGAAATACTGGTAGATCCTGATTGTCAAATGCATGAACTATACCGACGGATAAACCTCGAAATCATCCAACCGATAATCGAAAGTAGTGATGACGGTATGGTGGAATAAGCCCACGAGAACGAAACCCGAAATACGAATTAGGTATATGGGAAGACGGACAAACCATTAATATCATAGCCATGGATAAACCAGAAAGGAAAAATACGACAAAAAAGGAACAACAAATCCAAGAATTTCGAGAGGAGATGAAAGGAAAAATGGATCAAATATTAACAATCTACCAGGTATGGAGACAGGATGCAAAGCTGAGCACGAAATTACAACCTATAGACGACTCGCGATGTCGATCAACACCATGGAAAAAGTCGTATGACGGAAAATACAAAAGAGTGGAAATGGAAAACAGAGAAAACCGAACCGAAATGGAGAAAATACGTACCAGAAGAAGCGCCAGAAGACGCAGCTAATGAAACAACTTTGGAACTATATGAAGATGAGCCATACGAAGGTCTACCAGATGAAATGATAAACGAAATCGAATGGCAACCAGAAGAAGATGAGGAAATAAATGATAGAGCTTGATTAGCCCCATACACATGGAAAATAGGTGGATGGGCGGAAAAAGTAAAATCGGCTGAGGAAGAGAAAATCATCTGTATTACAAGTCACCAGTTCTATACAGAAATCGGAGGATACCGTATGAAATTGAGAGTGTACCCAAACGGAGATGGGGTGGCAAAAGGAAAATATCTATCAGTGTATTTTCTATTAGCAAGAGGCAGATATGACGAAAATTTAGAATGGCCATTTAATCGAAAAACCATAATTTCAATCTCTAAACACGGAAAATGGGAAGGGCGACACAGCGAAAAATTGGGAGTAGACCCAAGATCTATGATTTGTCAGAAACCAAAATCCACCAAAAATGTTGCCGGAGGAGTACCACAGTTTCTATTGAAAAACACGTGACACCCCAATTCGTAAAAGATGATACGATATATATTACGATTGAAATAGAAACGGAACAAGAAATGAAATTACGAATCCAACAAGAACAAGCGAGACCACGAATCAGTGTACTCGAAAAACGAGTTCCCGGAACAAGATACTTGCCCACAGATATGGACGATTCCATGGAAGAAGAATAAACAAGGCTAACAGAAACGCAAAAATGCAGAGAGTTAGCAGCAATATTGAGAACCGGCGCAAAGAATCAAAGACGAACTGTAACAGACCTGGCAAAGTGGATAATTGACTCCTGTAACAGAATAGAAAATCTGCGAAATATCTTAAGGGAAATAGAAGAATATCGAAGAATGTATGCATGGTACCCAGAACAATTCAGAGAAATTATCCGAAAATGGAAACACACCGAATGGGCAGCCGAAACGATAGAAAAGTACAGTCTAAAAATTATGACGCCAGGCTTTGAACCAATTGAAAGAGATTTTATATCACCGCCAAGGTGAGTGAGGTAAAAAAGAGAATACCATATGAATTACCCTTTCACTTACAATATGAAGGACGATCATTGGATGACGATCTCGAAATCGGAGTTACACCGATGCAATTGGGGGTAATAAATATATTAACAGTATCAAGGATCGCAGGTAGAGAACTCAACAAGAGAGAAATCAAAACGAAAACGCCAATAGGACGACAAGAAAGCCTAAGTACACCAGAAGTTCCACCCGCGGCAGATGAAGTAATCGTCATCACAACAGGAGATGAAGAGATATTGAATGATCTTAATGACATTGTAGATGAAGAAACAACCAGGAGAATACCGGAATCAAGAGATTTATTTATGACAGAAAACTAGAACGACATGACAACAGATGAGCTAGACGAACTAGTATGTGCACAGAGACAACCAGTTGAAATCGTAGAGCCAGATACCGAAGAAGAAAATAGAAAGAAAGAAAGGAGACGCCGAAATTCAACAGGAGACGAATGGGACAACTGGATAAATGAGCGAGGAGCTACAACATCCAGAGATATGGCAGACGAACAATCCAAACGAAAAGAAACAGGCACGGCAATGGAAAAGAAATCCAGAGGACGACCGAAAACTGACAAACCGGCTCCAGAAAGAAAAACCAAAGAACAAATGTAGATGGATCAATTGACAACGAAATTAAACAAGCTTAGCCAAGTGACAAAGCAGTTACAAGGAAAAATGAAAGGCCAAGAACAAGGAGCAAAATTGATCAACAGATTAATAGCTGATATGCTGGGACTAGCAAATCCAGAGATAAAGAGAAATTTAAAACTTAGCAATATCGGAGCAGAAGCAAAACAACTTTGGGCAGCAATAAAGCCAATAATAAATAAAATCATGGACAATAAAGTGCGGACCACAACCAAAGATCCGGAAGAATTACTATTGATAATAAACCATTTAACAAAACGATCAGATGACCCAAATAGATATTTAGTAGGAATGGCCTACCTAATGTATAATTCAATAGTGATATACAGAAAGCGAACTCCAAGATACAACCCAAATGGATATGAATTCGCAATAACAGAGATTATCAGAAAAGTAATCGAACCTTTTATCCTAACTCAAGGCGGATGGCAGGCTTTTATAAATTTGGTAAGTAAAGATGATCAAACGGAAATGATGCAGACAAAATTGAAAGAGCTATTGACGGAATTCGAAACAACAATTAATGCAAGTGATCCAAAAATAGCCAGAAAAGGGATGAATGCAATCATCACTACAATACTCATATGGATGATGTGCATAAAAGGAGTTGAACCGTTTGTAGTATACGACTGTGACGACATAAAGATTGGTGACAAGTACTCACTAAAAGAAACGGAAGAGTGCAAAGCTGCAAACCCGGGAAGATGGCAGACAACAGCTACAGCAGTATCATATAATATATATCAAGAAGTAGACTTCATTAAAACGGAAATCAAAGAATGCTCAGTGACAAGGAAAATAGTAGCATTTCACTGTGGACATCATTCACATTCAACCATTATAGAAGCCGGAACAGAAACAACTGTGGTTTCGGTAACGCGAAACGATTGCGAAGAAGGGTTTACGACAGGACGTATCCAAATAGCCGGACAAATCCAAGTAGCAGCAGAAGAGGGAAAAATAAAAACTACCAGAGTATACGTTATGGGAAGAATAACGGCTGTAGACGGAACATGCGAAGGAGGAGAATACACTCTACTAAATCAATTAGTCAAAGGAGTAGTAGTGATAGAAAGCTATCAAGTAAAATTTGAAAAGTATCAAGGATATTTTGATCCAGACACGCAAGCCATGAAAAAATACCTTCAATGCCTGGCAACAGATAGATCATGCAATACGGGAATGTCAACGATCGTATATCACGCGGATACCAGAACGTGTCGACTCACCCTACTGAAAAGTGCAATATTTGATGAAGTACAAGGACAAGTGCACAGAGAAACAGAAACCAATACGCAAAAGAGCGCAATGGACGAATTACGGAGAACTGGAAAAATCGGAAAACCAACAATTACCACAACCATCGGATCAGAAGTTACACCAACAGTGGTAATATCAACCGATGCTACAATCGGAATGAGATTCATAAAAGGACAAATGGTGAGCAAGTGTGACTAAATGGTATCGGTTACGAATTATAAAGGAATATTTCTGTCACGAACAATAATACCGAATGCGAAAGCGCAAATAGACCCTAAGGATATAAAACTGTATCTCTATATAAATAACAAGATGGATTTCCTATACCACAAAGGATTAGCATCAACAGAGAAAATATACTACGATTTAGATAAAAAAGATTGTATCTTGAACAGAGAAATACTAAAAACAAAATTAGCAATGACAATCACAAATCCGGATAACGCAATCCCATTACTACCACTCCAAGAAGGATATTTCGGGAGAATCGTCGGAGAAGTTATGTATACGTACAAATGTGAAAAGACAATTGCAAAACCGCCAGAGAATTCCACAATCCCAAGAGATAAATGCATAAACGAATTAGAAATAATGCATAAAGGAAAAATCAGATTCGCTCAACCAGTAACAAGGATGATAAACCCAGAGAAATTTGTACTTAATATGTTCAGTTGCAGTAATGTATACGGACCATTATTCGAAATAAGAGATGGAAGTTGGTTACAATTTCCAACTCGAGTAATAGTAGCACCACCAAAAATATTTGGACTCACAGAATTGGCCAGTGAAGCAGAATTCAAACCAGTAGATATATTGCAAAGTGGGATATACCAGACGAAAGATCTGGAACGAGCCAGAGAACATTTATTATTCCGGCGCAAAGCAAAGCAATATTATCCAATATTGTGACAATAACGAGAGGTAACAACTACGGAGAGAAACCCAACTACGAATTGTTATTATCACCAGACCATTTTCAACACGCTACAGCAAATATGATGAAAGCCATGTGGGGAAGATTCTTAATCTTTGGACAAATGATGGCAGGAACTTTAGGAATTATACTCATCATCCAAATCGTAAGAGTAATCTTAACACAGATGCTAGCATGTTTCGATATATATAAAAGAGAAAGGAAAATCAACTGGAAAATGGCAATTGGATTCTTACCGTTCCTAGCAAAGACAATGGTGCTGCATGGACACTCAAAAGACATCCACGAGATAAAGAGATTGGTAGGAATTCTAACAAATTCAAAGCAATAATGAGATTAGAAGCCGAGAAAACCAGAATAAAACGACAGAAAACGAGCAACTGGAAGCGATGGATGAACCTCAAAGATGATAACAGTGACAACAGCGACAATGACGAAAATCAAGGAGGAACACAGATGCTAACTCAAGAACAACTCAAACAGTGGGAAAACCGAAAGACAAGACATAGTGAACATTATAACCATCCACCACCAGTATATGAATGTCTAAAAAAAGCAGCAAAATCAGTGGAGAGAAATACGCCGGTGGAAAGACACGTACCGATACCAAGACCAACAACACTACGAAACATTTATCCGGCACCATACGAACCGAATTAGGCAGACTTGATGCCAAGAACCAGCCAAAGATCGAGAAGTGTGGATCAGGATCCAGAAACACGAACCATAGCCATGTTGCAAACGTTAGCCGGACCAACATTAACAATACCCATAGAGATAAATGGAGTAGAGATAAAAGCAATGATTGATACCGGAGCAAACATCTCCGCAATAAAAATGGATAAAATACCAGGAAGATTATGGCCATGTATCGAGGAAGCTAACATGGACGTAATAACTTGCAGCAAAGAATCAGTAGCAGTCATCGGGAAAATCTGGTCGATAATCGAATATAAAAATGTAAAAATCAATACTTATTTGGCAGTCATCAGGAGATTAAGCGCGGATTGCATAATTGGGGCAGACCTCATGCCAGAATTATTAAAGGAAATAATAATAGATCTAGGATCGATGGAGTTGAGAGATAAAACCGGACGAATATGCATGTTGAAATCAGAAGTGAGATGCTCAGAGAAAATAGTGGTGCCAGGACGCACACAAATGATTTGTTACGTAAACGTGAACGAGAAAACCAGAGGCGAAATGATTTTCGAACCTAACCACAAATTTGAGAAAAAGAGAGAACTGCCACTAGCCAGAGAGATAGTGTATATAAATGACAACAGTGAAATTCCAATCAACATTACTAATTTCGATGAGGAAGACAAAGTAATTTATGAAAACGAAAGATTGGGGAAACTAACACCGATGATGGATATTGAACTTCCATCAACGAAAACCGAGGAAACCGAGGAGGAGGAACTATGGACAATTGACAGTAAGCTGTTAAACGAAACGGAGAAAGAACAACTACAAAAACTACTAATGGAATTTAAAGATATCTTCGCAGCATCCGACTTAGATCTCGGTACAAGCGATGTGACGCAACTCACGAAACCGTTGACAGATGATACCCCAATAACACTACGGCCATACCGATTGGCAGAAGCTCAGAAATCAGTTGCAGAAAAAGAAGTTCAAAAGATGTTAGACGCAGCAGTAATTGAACCAAGTTGCTCACCGTGGCAATTCCCAGTAGTCATGGTGAAGAAATAAGACGGAACACAACGATTCTGTATAGATTATCGACGACTCAATGCAGTAACAAAACAGGACACATACCCGTTACCAGACATAAACGAGATGTTACAAACGCTACACGGAGCTGCTTATTTTACATCGCTAGATTTAAAAAGTGGGTACTGGCAAATAAAGGTAAAAGAGGAAGACCGAGAGAAAACTGCCTTTACAATCGGAAAATATTTATATCAATTCAAGAAAATGCCTTTTGGATTAACCAACGCACCAGCTTCATTTCAGAGATGTATGAACTTTGTAACTCAAAGCATCAAAGAATGTATGGTATATATTGATGATTTATTAATTTATTCTAGCACCTTCGAGCAACATCTAAAAGATATACGGAACGTATTCGTTCGACTACGACAATGGAAATTAAAATTGAAACCATCCAAATGCGATTGGGCAAAGGAAAAAGTCACCTTCTTAGGACATATTGTGTCGGCAAAAGGCAAGGAACCAGATTCAAGAAACATCGAAAAGATAAAGAATTGTCCAGTCACACAAAAAAACAGTCACACAAGTGCAAGAATTCTTAGGCCTATGCGGATATTATCGAAAGTTTATCAAAAACTATGCAACCATCGCGAAACCAATACAAGAATTAACAAAGAAAGACACCCCCTTTATATGGGAGAAGGAACAACAAACAGCCTTCGAAACACTCAGAGATAAGCTAATATCAGCACCAATACTCGTACACCCAGATTTTAATAAACCGTTCTTACTGGCAAAAGACGTAAGCGGGTATGCATCAGGAGCAGTCCTAGGACAATGGGGACGATGAGTAAAGGGAACGAGTCATCGGATACTACAGTCGAACATTCAAAAAGCAATATTGATGCAATATCACGATGGAAAACTTGGCGGACACATGTCAGCAAAAACGACGGAAGCAAGACTACGTCAAAAATACTATTGGCCAAATATCGGAGAAGATGTAAAAGGATGGATAAAGAATTGCTTGACATGTGCAACCAGAAAAAGCACAGGAAGTAAACTAAAGGCACCATTAAAGCCAATGCCAATTCCACCAGAACCTATGACGATGATTGCAATGGATGTAGTAAGACCATTGCCAGAAACCAACGATGGAAACATCTATATACTGATAGTGACAGATTATTTATCAAAGTTTCCGGAAGCATTCGCAATACCAGACCAAAAAGCCAGAACAATAACGAGAATTTTAGTAGAGGAAATATGTTGTAGATATGGAACACCCAAACAGATCCTAACCGATCAAGGAACCAACTTTATGAGCGAAATCATAGAAGAGGTAACAAATTACTTCAGAATTTCAAAATTAAGAACATCGCCATACCATCCACAAACAAATGGACAAACCGAACGATTCAACGGCATATTAATCGAAATGATGTCAAATTATGTAAGTAGACACCAAAAGGATTAGAATAGATATATAAATCTATGCCTTATGGCATATAGAATGTCGATACATTCGGCAACTAAAATGAGCCCATTTAAATTAATGTACGGCAGAGAATGCAACATGCCGATAGACCTGGAGTATCAACCGCCGATATCACAATATATGGAGATTGACGATTATGTAACGGGATTCAAGGAACGAATGCAAGAAATCTGGAAAACGGCAAGTATGGATATTAGATTTAACCAAGAGAGCTATAAAGAATTACATGATAAAAAACGAGACGTACGCGAACATAACTTTCAGGTTGGAGACTGGGTAATAATCGCAACACCAGAAATCATCCCAGGAGTAGCCAGAAAATTACAAAAAAGTGGTAAAGGACCGTATGAGATAATATACGTAAAAGAGAATAACGCTCGAGTTAAATTGGTCAATAATCCACTCACCAAACCTATATATGTAAACGTGAGCAGATGCAAAGCGATACCCAAAACGATAACAAGGAACCAGAAAATCGAGGTATGCAAACCAGATCACAAACCCAGCAACTGAGTATAAACGGACTAACGATGAGTCGTAAAATGGAAGCGACATCAAACAACACTGCAGAGGAACCTAAACCAGATGAACCAAAAATAATTTTAAACTCGACACAAGATAATGTAGATAAGATGGACACAATAGTGAAAGCCATCAGAGAATTAATGCCAGAATGGGTAGAAGGAAAATGATGGATGAGAATAGTGAACAAAGCAGGAAAAATCGCGATGGATTATGCTAAAGGAGCTAGAAGTCCACAAGAAATGGACCTCATCAAAGAAAAGATACCCATGATGTTCACCATGGCAGATGTAGAAGGAACGTACCTCTACATTTTGCAGTACAACACAGAAACATTCAAAGAATAATAGATATAATCCAATTCATGCAGAAATGCGGACACACCTCGAACATACCAAACGAAGAGGGACAAACACCACTAATAATTGCAGTTGCAGCAGATGCTTCTACAACAGTTCTGAGAGAACTACTAAGAACAGGATCATCCTTCAAGGAAAAAGATAATGGAGAGAATAATGTACTACATTATGCACTAAAATCAAGACAGGCAAGTGCAATAAAATTTATAACCAGCAATGCGACAATAAGAGAAAGAGAAATGATGGACAAAACAATCCAAACATTATGGGAAGCTATCGAGACCAAACAAGACGAAGCAGCAGCCAATCTGATGAAATGGACCCATGAAGGTTCAACACTTAAAGTATTCGATTTAAACTATATGGTAAGAAACAGAAACGTTCTATTAAAAGAAACAATATACGCTTACTATCCATTCCCAAAGACGATAAAAGCAATGTTAAAATGGGAAAGACTGAAATTCACCAATCATCCAATGGAAGCAATACGAATCGGAGACAGAAAGGAACAGTTATTAATGATAATACACAGATGGCAATGAAAGCAAATAAGATTTCAAAAGAGCAAACAAGAGATAAAGGAAATGGATGATCTAAAAGCAAGAATAATAAAGGTCTATGAGGAAATAATTGAAGCAATAAATGTCGAGGACGACATTTCAAAGGAAACTCCGAATGAAGATAACAACGGCGAAGGAAGCGATAACAATAACAAAGACCGAGACAATCAGAATACCAGACCAAATGCGGGAGACGAGAATAAGCCCACACAACAAGAGCAAAAGGAACCACCCAACGATGAACAGCAAGAATCGGAGAAGAGAAAAATAACAAGCAACAGCAACAACAACGAGAGAAAACAAAACCGAGGGATACTGCTACATAATAGAAGTATACAACAACAAAGAGAAAATAGAAACCGACCATCCCTACTACAAAAGATAATGATACTTATCACGTCAATCAAGTTAACGGAAGCTGATAAAGATACCATGAAAGAAATAAAATCATTTAGAATACGAACAATAGACGACAAAGGAATCTCAAACAAAGGAATATGCTTACAGCTGACAATGAACACAAGCATAAGTTGTCAATTCGACTCAATAGGAAAACCAGGAAAGATGGAGATACGATCCGAAAACTCATCATCATGTCAGACCACCAAAGACGTATGTAGAGCTGCAGGAAAAGGAGATGGAAGCATAAGAATCCAGGTAGAACCAGGGATAGGCAAATTACGAATAACAAACAGAGGAATAGAAACAATTGAACAGGTATGCGTACAAAACAAAACTACAGACTGCTGGAAAATGAACATGAAAGTAGGAAGAAAATGTGAATGGGACAGTATGGAAAGGTGATGCGGGATATATAATATGTGCCAACAATGACATAATAATAACCTGTGTACTAGCCAAAACCTTGGGAGATAAACTCGCAACACCAAAAGAAGAACCATATCAACGTCGAGCACGAGAAAATAAAGCAATGATAATAAAAGTGGAATCAAACCCAAAGAGTGGAGAGGAGATAATAGTCGAAAATATGGGCAAGGAACCCATTACGAAAGTTTGTGTATTCGAAACCAAAAAGAACGGAACGATAAATGAAAGAATCAAATGCCAGTCAAATGAGGATATCAAAATTCAGAAATACCGCATCCCAACCAAAAGAAAACGCGGAAAATATATAATACACGTTCAGAAAGGAAGGGATGATTACTGGAAATCGATAACAAGAAAACTACCAGAGTCAATTACGACAAAACATCCAGAAAAAGAAATAAGAGAAGAACCGTATCAACGCCAGATTAGAGTAAGCAAAGCGGTAATAATAAAGATAGAGATGAATACGGCAAACGAAGAGGAGATACTAGTCAAAAACACGGGTGAGAAACCTATAACAAAAGTCTGTGTATATGAAACCAAAGGAAATGAAACAGTGAACAAAAGAATTCAATGTGAAACAAACAAAACTATAAAGAATCAAAAATATAGCATTCCAACGAAAAGAAAACTCGGGAAATATGTAATATACATTCAAAAAGGAACTCATGAATATTGGGGAACGATAACAAGAAAACCATCCAAGTCAATCACGACAGACCAACCCACAACAAAACAACCCGAGAGGAAAATAAGTAACGAGACATGGCAACAACCTACAGCTGCCAATGTACCCATAGAAATCGTATAATTAGACCGCGGGATATATCAAGATCAAGGAATCGAGGTAATATGGAGACGACAATGCGAATTAATGACGCAAATAACAAACAATGCGCAAACTCAGTGGACAAATACTCATTTAGTATTAACAGAAAGTGTGAACAGGGGTTTACAACAAACAGCGAGAATAGAAGAGCAACAACGAACCATATTACAATTACAAAGAATAAACGAACAACTAACCGATCAAATCAGATGGCAAGCGGACGAAATTAGAAGATTACGTAACAGCCAACAGCATGTAGATCCAGCAAGTTGGGTGGAATGGATATCATCAATGCCAGAATTCACCCCAGAACTGGATTCGACAGTAGAATAAATATCGAGCGTACTTTGTAAATATGTGTAAATAAAACGATAAAAGTAAAACAACGTCGAGCAATCAAAAACCTTTTGTAGATATGCAGACAATTATCGAGAGAATTAGAGGAAGCGAGAATCCATCCGAAGCTACGAGACGAATAATAAAAGACAAGATTAGAATGATGAACGACACAGAGGAAAGAATTAAGTGCTGCAAATGTAAAAGATTACTGATTGGAGCGAGACAGACGAAATGTGGATGCAGAATATGTACAGAGTGTACGATAGAAGTGATAGAAACAAAATTATTAAAATGCCCTGAATGCGACGAAGCGATCGACTGAGATGAAGATCCTACAACAATAGATAAAGCCACCAACAAAGAAATCAATAATCTAATGGTCCAATGCCGAATAAAGGAATGTGAATGGAAAGGACTTGTGAAAGAAGCCGAAAGTCACACAAATGAATGTGAATATAACGAGATACCATGCAAAAAATGTCTAACTATCGCAACAAAAAAGAATATGGAGGAACACCATAAAGTGTGCATAAGGAGAGAGGAAAAATGCGAATTCTGTGGAGCCATTGACGAATGGATAAATATAGAAAAGGAACATCGGAATCCGAATGAGGAACAAATATGCGATTTCTACGAAGGAATATGCGCCAACCACTGCAACCAGAAAGATAAAACGATAGGAATGATAGCATGGGGAGTGAAAAGCCTACGAACAGAAATGGACGCGCAAAAGGCACTAATAAGAGAAATATTGGAATCCAGAAAAAATTTCGAAAAAGGCCAAGAAACTACATCCAGAAAAATAACCGAAATGGAAGAGAAAATGCAACAGATAATCAGTAGCATACAGGACCTAGGAACAACTAGCCCGATAGCTAGAAAATTACCTACAACACCGTTTATATGGAAAATAACGGGATTCGCAGCGAAGCTACAAAAAGCAAAAGATGGAACACAGAGAACCTTAGACAGCCCACCAATATATAGTTGGGAAAATGGATACAAATTGGGCATTAGATTATATCCAAATGGAGATGGAAATGCAACAGGCACCCATATCAGTGTCTTCATCAGAGTAGGAAGAGGAGAATATGATGAACTATTAACATGGCCTTTCAAACAAAATATGATACTAACAATGAAAGGACGAGAGAAATATCGTAACCCAATCAGAACAGGAAATGAACCACAGATGGGAAGACCAACAACTGACTGGAATACGGCCATAGGTACACCATTCTTCTATTCACAACAACGATTAAGAGGAGAAGGATTCTTGCAAGAAGATAATTTGTATATAAAATTAGAAGTAGAGAAGCCGGACAAGACGTTGTAAAG
The DNA here is from genome assembly GCA_022537955.1 of Schmidtea mediterranea. Lineage (NCBI taxonomy): Eukaryota > Metazoa > Platyhelminthes > Tricladida > Dugesiidae > Schmidtea > Schmidtea mediterranea. Next base: position 17,630,291 of record CM039679.1, read on the forward strand.
AGGAAAGAAAGTGTAAATAGTATGTAAATAAAGATAATAAAAACCATATAAAAAATTAAAAAATACAAATAATCAGAAAAATCAGAAAAACAAAAATTCAAAAAAAATGACGATATTTACTACTAGATTACAAGCGGAATCAGCGAGGAGATAACAGTACAGATGAGAGAAAGACCAGATTTAATATGGACGAAACTATGGAAAAAACCAGATGAAGAGGAAAAAATCAAAACATTAACAATCGCAATTCAGCATTATTCCAGCTTCGACTCAGCCGGACGGCCCTGGCGAATGAGAAAAGTGATTTACTCACAGAGAAGAGTAAAATATGAACAGCTGAGAAAAGAGGAACAAAGATATCTGACATTCAAAGACAATAAAGTATTTACCGACCGACAAAGTAAGGAGATGGCCGCACAAGGATTTTATTTTTCAGGAACCCCCGACCTACCAGATGACGTTACCTGCATTTACTGTCAAGGAAAACTCTCGCATTGGGAGAAAGGAGAAACGGCAAAACGAGAACATCTGATGAAATTCTCCACCTGCCCATTCATAATTAATATCGAAGTCGGAAACCAAGCGAAAAACAGATTAGAAGGATTCCAACAATTAGAAGTAGACAAGGATGAAAAGGATAATGATAATAAAGAGTTTCGAAGATCCAACGGAACTAGTATGGGAAAGAGAAACCATAAAGAGAACATTCGAGGAGAGGATTAAAACTTTCAAAGGAAATCCAAGAGCAGCAGAATTCGCAAGTCAAGGATATTGTCAGACAGCAAGAGGAGAAATGTGCGAGGGATGTAAAAACCAACACCCAATACCAGATCAGAATGTTAAAAAATTAAAACATAAAGGAAAATGCATGTACAAAGAGGAAAAGGAGTCAAGGAATGTAGAAATAGTAATCACAACCCAACAGGTGGAAGATATCTTAGATCGACCAAAAACTAGGACTCTAATGTTATTGGCAGGAATAAACACTCAAAAAATGAGGAAAATAATCAAGGAAAGGTTGGAATGGTACGACTCGACACAAGCAGTAATACGAGCTATCAAACGATACCAAGAGAAATCAAAAGAGAATCGCGAAAAATCAATAATAAAAGAAGCCATTTTAGAACAACATCAATGTGTAACATGTTGGCAAAAGCATGTTGAAATAATCTACACACCCTGTGGACATATGGTCACATGTGAAGCATGTGTATTAAAAGTTAATATATGTCCAGTATGTAGAAAGCCGATCAACGGGCGGATCAAAGAATTCCGTTTCGCTGATCAGTGAAAAGAATGTGAAAAAAATATGTAAAAATGTAAATAGTAAATAAAACAAAAAACTAAAATTATAAAAACCAAAAACACGAGATACGATGTAAATTATGATATAAATTACGATAAATTACGATATGATTGAGAAGAAAAAATAATCGATATTAATATTCAGAAACCATAATGAACCAAAACGAGATGACAAATCAAAGAGTAGAAGAAGTCGAAGCGGAGAACAAAGAATCAAAGACAATAATCGAAAACCGACCAGAACAGCTAAAAGAGATGAAAGAGGAAGCAGAGCAATGGCAACAAAGGTCAATACGATTAAAAGAAATGTTAATAGCCGTAGAAGGAGAACTACTGAAAGATACGATAAAAATAAAAATGATAAGGGAGGAATGGGAACAACAGACAGAACAGCAAATAGTGGACCCTGAAGGAAATGACAAACCTTACAAGGGACGGGAAGAAGAGTTAATGAAGGAATCCATTCAAAATCAAACCAGAATCATAAATCAAAGAAAAGAGATACGAGCCCTGGAACAAGACAAGCAGGATCAACAAAGTGAGATAGAAAGACTACGAGAAATAATAAAAGATACAGAAACAGAGATACAAGAAGAAGAGGAGGAAACTATTAAAATCTTAAATCAAATGCAAGAAGAAATCGAGGGCCAAATCATCAAGGAAGATAAGAGAACCTAAAGACGACAGACAAGAAAGAATGGTAATCCAAGCAACAGGAGAAGCAAGAAAGTGGAAAGACAAGTACAAGTTGTCGAGAATGGAGAACGCGATACATTGGGAACATATACAAAAACAAGATCACTAAATAGTATGGCAACAAACGAGAATAAAGGAGATGCTAATAGAACAAGAAAAGACTCTTAAACAAAGATAAATACAACAAATAAAAACGGAAGACAAAGAAAGGTGGATCAAATTAGAAGCGAGAAAGTGGAAGGACCAGTACCAGGAAGCCAAGAAGGAAATAAGAATATTACCCAAGAAGGTCTTAAATACAGAAGACTGGGAGCTATGATAACAGATCGAAGAACAAAAACGAACAATTAAAGACTATGCCGATCAAATCTGAACAATGGAATATCATAAACGAGCTAGACAAGGTGCAATAATAAGACTCGGGAAACACAAAAAGGAATACGAACAACAATTCAAAGAAATGGACAAGAGAGCAGTGGAAATGAGAAACCAACTTACAGACGAAAAACGACAAAACCAACAATTAAACGAGAGAATAACAGAACTCCAACAGGATGTGAATGGACATCGAGGAGTCGTGATATTCAAAGAAATCCAACTGAGACATCAACTCGAAATCAATGAGCAGTTGAGAGGACAAGTCAAAGCGGAAATAAAAACGATAAAACAAGGATATGAGGAAAACGAACAAAACCTGAGAAAAGAGATCGAAAAGTTGAAAGCATTAGAAAATACGCATAATTTAGAAACGTAAGTGGAAGAACTGACAGAAAATGTGGAATACCTCACCTACCTATTAGATGAGGAGATACAGATATCAAATACCCTGCGGGAGGAGGTAACCACACTGCAGAACCGACCACCAATCCTGCTCCTACCTTTGTACCCAACGGAAATACCAGCTCAAGTCACCGCGGAATCAGATGAAGGATTCGGGGAGAGGGACGAAACAATTGTATAGCAAATGAGGAAAAATTGTAAAAAGTGTAAAAAGAGAAAAATAATAAAAATAATAAAAATAGAAAATTTGTAAAAAACTAAACCAATGTATATTTAGTACGAACTCGAACGAAACAGAAATTCAGATGAATCTAGAAGACGGAGAATGTCTACCAAGTCCTATTCAATTAGTGCAACCAATCGAACAAGATCCATTAAAGTATTACAGTAAAAAGTGGAGAGCCGAAAGAAAAGAGTGGCGAGAGATAGTAGAGGAGCAAGAATCAGAAATCGCCCGGATAAATCAACAGCTGATACAATCAAAGCAGTTAGTTAATACAGTAAAGCGAAAACTAACATCCAGTATGGGAGACAACAGAGAACAAAAGAAAGAAAACGAATTTTTGAAACGAAGTTAGCCGAGATAAAAACCCGTGTGGTCCTAGAAGATTACTGGAAAACAGAAGCAGAGAGGATGAGAGACAGCAGAAAAAGCAAACAAAGATATCTAATACAGTTAGAAGAGAGTTGTAAAGAAGCCAGAGAAATAAAACAAGATCACCAACAGACTCAAGATGAAATCAAATCGTTAACAGAACAACTCCAGGAAGCGAAACGAAAGCTAGAAAAGCAGACAATTAAACGAATCAATTACAAACGTCAACTCAAAGGAAAACGAGCAAAAGAAAGAAACCTTCGAATGCAAATCTACAATCAACAAAGGATAATAAAAGAGAATAAAGAGCGGTTGAAAGAACTCCCAAAACTAACTGAGTGATTAATAAAAGCCAAGTCCTGATAATGAGGTTTTCAGAGAAAAGGACTAAAGAGGAGTGCAAAATAAACTCAACCCCGGAAAAAGAGAAAGAATAAAAAGGGCTAAAACTCCACTGTAAATAACTGAACAATACTGTAAATAAATATGAAATTGACTGATGTATATTAGAAATAAAAACCATGAGCCGAAAACTATGGATAATGATAATAATAATGATGAGAGAGTGTAGTGCCGAGAACCCGTTAGAGAAATGCGAGAAAACCCAACCATTCAGAAGAGAAGACAGCACCTGCTCAGACTACCAAGAGATCTGCAGAAATCCCGAAAAAGAAGAATGTCAACAAATAACTCTGCAATGTACTCAATGCCCCACAAAAGAAAAAAACGATGAATTAAAACAAAATATCGAAAACCCCAATCAATGATACGAGTCCTATTAAAGAACAACGATGAAATATCCAGAATAAAAAATGAGAATCTGGAGATAAAGAAAATCTTGGAAACAATCATCAGACAAATTCAAGAGAAAGCTAAAACAAACCCCAATAACATACCAATCCGAGAAATCCAAATAATCGTCCTGTCAATCAGAAAGCAACAAGAAAAGCAAGCCAAACAGAGAAATGAACCTAATACAACAATCCCGTCAATGGAACTTATCCTACCATTCAGTGTAACATCAAATATCATACTCCTAATATGCTGTCTTATCCTCGACTTAACGAAAAACCAACAAAGACAAAGTACCCCAATCCAGAAATTTAGGGGATTATTTAACCGAATCCGAAATATCGGAAAACCCAATAAAGTATCAAAACTCTCTCGTATTTCTATCAACTACCCCGACCAATCAAAATCAATCCAAAGAGAAATCCAGCTTGAAAGCGAAACCCAAGCCGTCAGTTATTCGTTCGAGACTAAGTATAACTGATTTACATTGATCTTATTGATTTACACTGATCCAAAACTTAAACTATTCGACTTCATTTTATTTATTTTGATCATGCATACAGTAGTCGGACCTTAAGTCCATCTTTATCTTGATATTTATTTATACCGTAGACACTTTCTATGAATGAGAATTTTGAGAATAAATCAATGTATAAACGGAAAAAGACTATTGAAATTGCGGGTGGCAATTTTATGGACCCCCAAGTGTTTTATGTTGGGCCAGAACACAAACGGCCTTGAAAATGTTTAAATGAATCGGTAACACACCTGCAAACATAACATGCAGCTTCAAATTCAAACCTATAAAAACATCAATTAAACCTAGCAAAATATGAGAGAAAAGCAATTACATAAAAAATAATAAACATAAAATAAAATTAAAATAATAACAAAAAGCAACAAAATCCGCACGATATAAATATAAACATAACACGAAAACCCAATGATTTTGACCAAAATTTGACAATTTATTAAAAATACCAAATTTCATGAAAATGAAATAAAAATCAAATAATTTGAATTAGAAATAATTCAATTAAAAAATTGTCAAATAAAATTTAAAAATAATAAAAATTAAGATTAGAATACCCTAGAAAAATCCAAGGTCAAAATTTGTTTTACTGAATCAAAAAGAACGCGCAAGGTTAGGGAAAAAAATAGGTATATATACCGATGCATTTTCACATAATTTTAACAACAAAAATAATCATTTTTTTTATATCAAAATTTGTATTGCAAATCTTGACTTAAAAATCTATTTTAGGGTGAGTTTTATTTTGGAACTCTCTCTCCGCGTCGCGTCCTCGCAATCTCGATGGAGCTCTGCTTGGATGTCGGCGTGGGGAGAGTAGTATTTTGTATGATGGATTGTTCATTGGATCAAGTACTTATTATATTGTTTTTATTATTAATAAACTATTGATAACATCTAACGTATTTTCTTAATCATTTTATGTCGAAATTTTTCGGCCCACAGCCAAGACACATCACAAGTAATTAAAATCAACATACTATTCAGATTCGTGTAAGTGCGTGGAATATCGCCAATGATCTGTTCCCGTGAAGACCCGGCGTGCGGAACGCAGGGATCGGAACGTCAATATTATCCCGTATAGAAGAAAGGAGGAATAAGGAAGTGGTCTTTTGGCTGCTTCCTCGTTTCTCGATTTCTGTAAATTCGACCTAAATTATTCTACACACGGCTCAAAATCACCACACCGAGTAGTCCAGTGGGCACTCATTAAATATAATATGAACACAATGCGCCTAAGGTCAACCAAGGGAAAGGTGACGGGAATAAAGAACGAAATCGTTGCTAATTAAAATCAACTATAGTTTCAAACTATTACTATAAGTTGTTCAAACGATTGATAGGAAGGTAGAATACTTTTAAAAATTGAGCAATTGCTACGAACGTACGACATTTGATAAAGTCAAATAGGGGTCACGAAGTCATATAAGCTATGGGTTCCAGTGGTTTAGATTTACATTAGAAGTCAAATAACATATAGAAGTTGTCTTGTGTTTAAAACAATAAAGTAGTCATCATAAGCTATTATTATTCCGTTGAGAGTCGATTAAAACTATTCAAGTAAGAAACAAGATAATACAGCTGTTATAAAACCCCCGGAATAACCACATTAATGTAGAGATTCAATAAAATTAAATATAGCAATCCCTCCCAGTTTTATGCTTGGAGATTCTCAACCTAACGTTTACAGAATTTAGGAAAAGTTTAGAGATAAAGTAATTTAAATATTATCCTTTAAATATCAAAGATAAAATTAAAGACCTTTTAAACCTTTATTCAATTAAAATTGAGGAACATACACTTACCAAATCAGCTTCGCTACACCTCAAATAGGCATAAAATATCTGAAACCAATAAAACACTATTAAGAATCAAAATCATACCGATACGATAGACTTACAATAAATCATGATTACAACTCAAGATTCTAGACGATGAGTGTAGGACCCGACTTTGTTGAGGGTTTGGCTAGACCATAGCTCCATCCATACCCATGAATGCAGTAGACACCCACCCCAGGCGAGTATTCGAACCAGCCATCCATTAACAAATCCAGATTTTCATTCATTGTAGTAATTGATAGTTAGTAATATTACCAAATTAGAAATTAAAATTGGTTCTAGAGTCTTCACTGAGAAAATCACGAAAACCCGCCTAAAATTTGACTTATAATACCCAAAAGGAGAAAAGTGGACCCGACGAAGAGAATCTGATTGAATTTGTCTTCTATAAAATTCTATGAGGAAACCACAACAATCCCTAAAAATTATACCGAGATTAATTAATTAAACTTATGTCATAACTTACCAGACGGTTAGAGAGAATTAAAAATTCAAAAATTTTCCGATAAATCGACCATGTACTCAGCAATAGGAGATAAGGAAGATCCAAAACCGCAGACGCATCCAACACTAAGGAATAAGAATCTCCTGTGAAATGTCAAGGGGAATTGGTTCACTAAATTCATATGCAGCGTACTCCGAATTAATTCGACATCATCTAAAGAAAACTCATTATTGTGGAGATTCGTTAAACAAAACTTACCAGGTAACACATCAAATCTGAAACTCCAAATTACAATTCCGACTAATCTAAAACTGAATCAACAACTTTATAATCTATGAGATAAATCAAAAATTACCCTAAATAACCTCGCCGACATTTCCGCCGATCAATCAACATAAACCCCCACATCGCTGTTGTTACACTGCGATTGACCTTTCATCCATATTCGTCTACACCGACCACCACACACACACAACCAAGGTAGAACGGAAGTAGTGTGTTACGCTCCTACACGCACACCCCTAATATATAACATGCAGTCGGGGAAAGTGCATCATTTTTAATCTAGCAAAAAAATCATGCAATCACCAAGTGACCAAGAGGAGTATTTAGAACCCGATTCCCTGGATGCCGCGGAAGCCTTTACGACGAGTAAAATTTTTGATTTTTGTAACGAAATTTTAATTATATTACCCGAGTATTAGATAGAAAATTCAGATCCAAAATAGTATAGTCTCCCACCGCCAAATGAGAACCCGAGGGAGTCAGTGGGTAAACCCTTTGGATTAAACTTAATTCGATCACCTGAGTGATTATGCACATCATAGTAAACCATGGCCTCCCGTACAAATTAATTCCGATACGATATATTCCCATTACTTCAACTTTAAATACAATAATCTTTTTTTTGGTATTCTATTTGTTAATAAATATATTCACAGCTTTAGTATTATAGGTATTCTAGTTGTTAATTAATTAATTAAATGAAAAGTGTTGTTTTTAACCACAAAAAAGAAATGACACGATAATCATTGGGGAATCTATTTGTTAATAAATATTCTAAATTTTTGTCACATAGCTTATTAATATCGTTATCATTTTAGGCATTCTAAATTTTTGTTAATTCATATTAAAATTTTAGTCTCATAAAATATTGATATTATAATCATTTTTAGGTATTTTATTTGTTTTAATCGGTTCAATAAATAAATTGTTGTCATTACATTCATTTTAGGTATTTTATTTGTGCTAATCCATTAAATATGAAATTTCCTTTATCATGCAAACTCTTCACAGTATAATCGGTTTAGGTGTCTTATCATCTCAAATGTTTTAGACCTAGTGATGTGTACTAGTCTCAATCAGATTAGTCTCGATATTCCGATTTTTCCGTTTGTTCTCAAATGATAGTTCAAACCAAAAATCTAGACTCTTCCGCATACGGATAAATGAGAGAGGTTAATCGGGGAATTACTCACGTAGAGACCGTATTGTAAACCATATTAGTAGCCACCCTTCAGGTTTCGATTCTCGTAGAGACTAACCGAGTATCAACGCACTTTAACAGTAGTTAGTTTAGTTCCCTTCGTTTTAGACCTCACCAAACGTTGAGAAACTTTGGATACTAGACGATAGTCGAGGAAACTCTACGATAGCTGACTGGGTATTTATTTACCGAGAGAAATATTTGATTACAATGTTAAACTTATCAATCTCTCTATTCAGAACGATCCGGAGCTCTCGTTGAGATCCCCACCTATATCGCGGAGCAATGGCGACAGGCCTGGAATCGCGTATACTGAGAGCGATACCTTGATGGGCCCCTACCAGAAGACAACCGTCGGGAAGATACGTCCCTGGCGGAAATCACTATGAGACAATTCAAAGGGCCGTCCAGTGAACCAAACCCGTCACAGGATATTTTAGTTCGTGCCCAAGCACTCCTGGACAATCTTCTGAACCACCAGCGCCTCGTCAACTCCTCAGTGGAGCGGGCCAAGAGATACTTGGCCAACGTGAAAGACGACCTGGCGCAGGGCGCCTAGCAAGCACTTATCCACCTCCCCCGAGGCCGACCCGAAACAACAAGCGGCCAGTATTTGTGACTCCGAGTTACCTCCCTGAAGACGGGATCAAACGATTCTTTGAGGACTCATGGTCCCCTAAACAGTGACCGTGAACTATCAGAAATGTTTTTTTTCTTAATAAACCAATGGAAATCCAGCTTCACTTTTTTTGTGTTTTTCCAAATTAAATTCGACAAAACTATGTTTAGTATTAATCACATTTTAACTATAAAATCATTACGAACGTCTAATGTTTGTTATTCTAGTAATGGACCCCTTACAATTACTACAAATAGAATTGACTCATACAAGGCAGGCCAATAAGAAACTCCACGACCAGCTCGTCCAGCTAGTCCGGGAAACCCAACAAACCAAGGCTACTTGGATAGAGCCGAAGAGGGTCAAATCGCTATATCAAAAACTCACCGCGGCACAAAAAGGGTGGGCGGATGAGAAGCAACTGGTCCAAGGCCTGAGGACCCAAATAAAGAAGCTGGAGGTAGCGTTGTCCGCCTGTCAAGAAGTGGCAGCGGTGACCTACCCAATAGTCTTCGCCCCTGCTCAATTGGCCTACCGCGAGGCGATTTCTACTCCATCAACAATCTTAAGTGTTTTGCCTGAACACGATCACTCTCAACTGGTGCAATATTATTAATTGATTTTGTCGAAGGGAATTGATGGGTAATTTTTCAATTGAATTTATGGATGACTTTTCAGATCGAATTGATGGATGATTTTTGTTTTTCAAATAGAATTTATGGATAATTTTGTTTTTCCAATTGAATTTATGGATGATTTTTTGAATCAAATTTGTGGGTAATTTTTCAATTGAATTTATGGATGATTTTTCAGATTAAATTTATGGATAATTTTGTTTTTCTAATTGAATTTATAGATGATTTATCGAATTAAATTTATGGGATTTTCGAAGTAAATTTTATGGAATGGATACAATGAATTTCAAATGTATGTAGCCGATGTAATATGCTGAATAAATATTTTATATCTACAGCCTTAGTGCATCGAAACTTTTATTTCAAATGCTATGGTAAAATATTATTTGTTATTCCTTTTCCGGCCCACAGCCAACACATAACGCAAGAAAGCAAAATCTACATAGTACAGATTCGTGTAAGTGCGTGGAAGATCGCCAATGATATATACCCGTGAAGACTCAGCGTGCGGAACGCAGGAGTTGGAACGTCAATATTAGCCGTACATAGGGGAAATTGGAGGGTAAATGAGTAATTTATTGGCTGCTCCTTCACCATCCGTTTCCTGTAAAATTGACATAAATTTTTAACAACAATCGGCTCAAAATCTCTAACACCGAGTAGTCCAGTGGGCACTCATTAACTATGAAATGAACATAAATAGATCTTAAGGACAAAAAGAGGGAATGGGTAGCGGGGAAAATTGCGAAATCGTTGCAACAGTTAAAATGAATAGCCATCGGAAAAAGATTAATCCGAACGACCAAAATCATGAAGAATAATGTTTTTAAATAAAAATTAAATAATTTAATTTGAGTTGAGGCGGAAAATATGGGCGGGACGCTGCTCAAATTTTCCGAACTAATTCAAATACTTAACAAAAATAGTAACGTGAAAATGGAATGCGAAAAATAAGGGCGGAACGCTGCTCAAATTTTCCGAGTCAATGAAAATACTTGGTCGAAAACGGTAGAATAGGGATGAACCGTAAAATAAGGGCGGAACGCTGCTAAAATTTTCGAATTTACAAAAATACTTTATCGAAAAACCGAAAATTATAGATGGACTACGGCTAATGTTGTATATCAATAAAAAATTTTAACGCTGAGGAATAAGGAAGGATCCCTACAAAATCTTAATAAATGTAACGATAATGATAAGGGTAATGGTAATTATAATAATGATAATATTAATAATAATAATAATGATGGTAATAATAATAATAATCATGGTATTTGTAGTAATGATGATAATAATTATGATGATAATAATAATAGTAATAATAATCGTAGTAGTAATAACAATAAATATAATGGTAGTTATAGTAATAAAAATAATAATATAGGAAATGGTAGCAACAATTAATAAAGGTAACACATATAATAGCAACAATGATAATGCTAGTAATATTAATGGGGAACATTGTAGTTATAATAGGGATAAGGGTGAAAGATATAATGTGGGTGTATTTAACATAACAAAGGGTGTACAGGCCAAAGAATAATCTTCGTCATGGACAACGATAAGAAGGACTATGGGAATGGACATAAAAATAGATAATATGAGAGTATAGGTTAACATTTGAAGGAGATAGGAGAATAATGGGACCTAAGAATCAAAAGCGAGCACAGGTCTTTTATCGACAGCTCGTGAACCCGAGGATTGTCCGAGCAACTATAGTACTAGCACATGGTACTCAATTTTTGCGGGCAATCCACCACTTGAACACATTACCAACGTTGCTTAGCAACGGGTGCCAAGTGGCGATCAGCATCATTTTGTATGGCGTTACTAGGGCTACCATGCGGATAAGCAAGATTTGAAACCCTGTAACCCACCATACAAATTTGGGGGCTCAGCCGGGATTGAAGCTTTGTTATTTGGAAAGACCAAAACAATCAAGTTAAGAAACAACAGAGAATTCTGTCAGTACACCTTCAGCCGGGATTAGAAAGATTTTCGTGTACAAACAAATGAGAGGGGACAGGTTACAGAGCTATCTTTTCAAATAGAAATGTCGGGACGACATTTTACCGAACCCCGGAGAGATGAGAACGACTGATGGAAAACGAACAACTTGACTACAATAAGGAGAAAAGTCAAAGAAATAAAAGACTAGCCCACCAAGTACAAATTTGGGGGCTCAGCCGGGATTAGAATGATTGTTTCGTGCAAAAACCAAAGGAAATACAAACAAATGTTTAATGATCAAACAAAAATGTCGGGACTACATTTTACCAAAACCCGGAGAGATGACAAAGGAAAGAGAAGAGAGCTTAATACAGAAAGATAAAAAACGAGTAACCCGACTACAAAATGAGAAACGAATAGCTTGCCCACCAAGTACAAATTTGGGGGCTCAGCCGGGATTGAAGCTTTGTTATTTGGAAAGACCAAAACAATCAAGTTAAGAAACAACAGAGAATTCTGTCAGTACACCCTCAGCCGGGATAAACGATTTTCTCTTACAAGTAAACAAAGGAAACGAGAAGCAAGAATTCTCTTATTGAAATGTCGGGACGACATTTTACCAAAACTCGGAGAGATGACAAAGGAAAGAGAAGAGAGCTTAATACAGAAAGATAAAAAACGAGTAACCCGACTACAAAATGAGAAACGAATGGCTTGCCCACCAAGTACAAATTTGGGGGCTCAGCCGGGATTGAAGCTTTGTTATTTGGAAAGACCAAAACAATCAAGTTAAGAAACAACAGAGAATTCTGTCAGTACACCCTCAGCCGGGATAAACGATTTTCTTGTACAAGTAAACAAAGGAAACGAGAAGCAAGAATTCTCTTATTGAAATGTCGGGACGACATTTTACCAAACCCCGGAGAGATGACAAATGAGAAAGAAGGGAGCTTAATACAGAAAGATAAAAAACGATTAACCCGACTACAAAATGAGAAAATATGTTGATGAAACGAATGGCTTGCCCACCAAGTACAAATTTGGGGGCTCAGCCGGGATAGAATGATTTTCTTGTACAACAAACTAGGGGACATAAAGCATAACTATCTTTTTAACAGAAAATGTCGGGACGACATTTTGCCGAACCCCGGAGAGATGAAATATAGAGTTCAAATATTGTAAAGATCGATTGTAAAGATTGATGAGAAATTGTAAAGATCGATGAAAAACGAATGACCTGACTACAAATCAAGAGAGTAAACAATAGACGACTAGCCCACCAAGTACAAATTTGGGGGCTCAGCCGGGATAACCATGATTGTTTTTGCAAAGAACCCAAGGAAATAAAAGCAAATGTTTAATTATTAAACAGAAATGTTGGAACGACATTTTGTCGGACCACGGAGAGAGGATGAACTAAAGAATGGAACTTAACAACAAACGAAGGAAAACGATCGACTTATTGACGATGAGAAAACAGCTCGATGATATTATGTAGAGAACGATGAGCCGAGTAAAATGCCAATTGAGCTATGGTTGTATCTTCTAAATGTTCGAAGCTAAAAAGGGTCAAACCTTGGCCAAAAATTTTATTTTTGATATGTTGTACAGGACGATGAGTTGAGTATTATTGTCAATGGAACTATAGTCGTATCTTATCGAACTTCAAAGGTGTAAAGGGTCAAACCTTGACCAAAAATATAACTTTTGATATGTTGTAGAGAAGAATGAGCTTAATAAAATTGCCAATAGAACTATGGTTGTATCTTCTAAAGGTTCGAAGCTAAAAAGGGTCAAACCTTGACCAAAAATATAACTTTTGATATGTTGTAGAGAAGAATGAGCTTAATAAAATTGCCAATAGAACCATGGTTATATCTTCTAAAGGTTCGAAGCTAAAAAGGGTCAAACTTTGGTCAAAAAAAATTATTTTTAATATGTTGTACAGAACGATGAAATGGCAAAAGTGGTGATAAAATTAGGATCTTCCGACCTTTGGATAAAAAGTTATTAAGGGTCAAACCTTCAAAAATTCTAATTTTTGATATGTTGTAAAGCTTGAGAAGCTGAGCAATATTTACTAAAGAAGTATGGCAGTCTGACTTCTGGGTCAAAAGTTATAAAGGGTCAAAACCTTGGTCAAAATTTTTAATTTTTGATATGTTGTAGAGCGTGAGAAGCTGAGCAATATTTACTAAAGAAGTATGGCAGTCTGACTTCTGGGTCAAAAGTTATAAAGGGTCAAAACCTTGGTCAAAATTTTTAATTTTTGATATGTTGTAGAGCTTGAGAAGCTGAGCAATATTTACTAAAGAAGTATGGCAGTCTGACTTCTGGGTCAAAAGTTATAAAGGGTCAAAACCTTGGTCAAAATTTTTAATTTTGATATGTTGTAGAAATCGACGAAACAAGCAAAATTGCCAATAGAACTTTAGTCATCAAAGCTTTAGATAAAAAGTTATAAAGGGTCACAACTTTGGCCAAAAATTTTAATTTTGATACATTGTGTAGAATAATAAGACGATCAAAAATTACCATAGAACGATCATCATGTGAACTTTTGATAAAATGTTACAATGGGTCAAAACCTCCGAATACTCTAGAATTCAGAAAATTGTGAAGAAATTAAAAATTTGGAAAGTGAATTGTAAATATTTTTGTAAATCAGTGGAGACAAAGTGTTTTAATCAATAAAGTTTATATCGTTTGGAGTTCGTTACTGGTGTTTAAAGCACGTTTGGAGGCAGAGCGACAATAATTTCTATTCGAAGTCACCGACAACTCCAACAATATGATGAAACAAAACAACAGTTTAGAAAACTCATGAATGACGAGTATTGTAATAAGAGAGGAAAATATCAATATATGTAAATAAGTTAAAATATTAGATACACAAAAATGTCAAAAATGAAACGATTCAACAGGAAAGTGGGGATAAAATTATCAATATTTGTAGAGTAGGAATCAAAGAAACAGGAAACTATAAATAAAAATAAAATTATGGGTAGGTTGTATAAATCAATGGAATCATCGTGTAAATATCATCCAAAAAACCGTAGAAGTAGTAATAAAAATATAAAAAAATAGATAAATAAATAAAAATTAAAATAATAAAAATAGGGAAAAGGTGGAAATCACGAGGGTTAAAGTGATTAGAAATAGGGGAAACCACAAAATGCGGGTCGTCTAAGAGTTCGTAAAAAATTGGAAAACTAGAAATTACTGGATTAAAATTGTTTGAAATAAGACGTGATCACCAAGTCAGTTAAAATAATTCTAAACGTAATAAACGATTAATTGAAAGTAATTAAATTAAAGATCAAAATATTAACGGAAAAGGTTGCAACGATTTCGAACCCCTACTCCTATAAGACGAGAAATAGTAACGGAAATAACGAACGATCGATTGCGCGAATTGCAAAAGACATGAGGCCAAGTAAAGCCGAATTAGATACTAAACGAGAACAGATAATCGATTAAGTTAGAGAAATTGACGAAAAGATAATCCAGATGATGGAGAAACTTAGGCGTAGATAAAAGGAAATGTTCAGGTGTAAATGAAATGAATAGTAAGAAATGAGCATAGATGAATAAAATGATGATGCTTGTTATTAATGAAAATAAAGGATTAGAGATAATAATGAATTACGAGAATAATAGTTAGCAACCAGGGGAAAATAATGATTGAAAACGATGAGTTGAGATTAATAATAATAATAAATGAGACAACAATAGCAACCGAAAGGTGTAAAACATACGGAAAAAGCCGAAAACTTCATGAAAGCCGTTAAATAAATTCTGAGTGGACAAGTAAAACACAACTTAAACAGTGAAAGCTGAAAAATCACACATAAGGTACGGTAAAAGTTTCGATGCATCATTTTGTTAGTGTATTTTGTAGTGTTATTTATATTATATTATATGGAAATGATACTGGAAAGTAAGATTTAAAACCGAGCTATCATAACGATAGTACGCTTATTCCGATGGGGAACCTTGATCAACCCGAGGAGAGGAAGGTAGTAGGATCCGTCGCAAATGTTGGGGAGTTTCTGGCTAGAGATTGATCACCTCTTTGGGGAACAAACCAACGCGAATACTACAATTTTTGAATTGGGAAAGTGAAGGGGAAACCGAAAATAAAAATAAAAATTGAAAGAAATGCGCATGATTTAGACTTTAAAGGTACCTAGAGATATTCTTTTTTTCCCTAGCTGGTGGTGAGGCACCAGAGGACAGCTACGGACTGTCGTGTTCAGGTTGTTATCAGCCAAGGGACTGATGGCGCTGAGCCGTTCGATACAAAAACCCGGATCACACACCGAGTATCGAACGATTCTTTTTTTCGCTGGGAGGAACTCGATACAACAACCCGGATCCCACACCGAGTATCGGGGCCAAACGGTAGGTGAGATGTGAACTAACCGGTAAATGGTTCATACTCAAAATGTCCTACTAAAGCCAGATGAGAGCGGCCGAATTGAGCCGGGAAATCTGATGGAAGGAGCGGGCAGAGATTTGATAGTTTATTTTCCGCTCCCACATTTAATCGCTTCCTTTTCTTTTCACTATTCGGGAAATCAAGTAAACCGCTTTTGGAACTTGATTGAACGTCTAGGCACTTCCATACTTTTATATTCTTCGAGGTACACAACCCGGATCCCACACCGAGTACCGAGGGAATGTTTTTTTATTGCCCAGCGAGGACTTTGGTACAATAACCCGGATCCCACACCGAGTACCAAATATCCGAATGGCGGTGAGTAAAGCGTAACCGGAAGAATGCGCGGCCAAAAGACGCCATGGCTTGAGAGTCAGTGTGAGGCCTCAAACATACCCAAAAGTCACTGATGAGCTCAAGTCCGGTGAAACAATGAGAGATAATATGAATAAGATGAATAGGAATATGAGTAAAGATGAAATTGATAGAATATGATTATGATTAGAGTAAACAGTAAAGATGAGAAATAGTAAGATATGATTATGATTAGATATTAGAGGCCATAGAGTGCCAGATGAGATATGATTATGATTAGATATTAGAGGCCATAGAGTGCCAGATGAGATATGATTATGATTAGATGAGAAATAATAAGAATGATATGATTATAATGAAAAGAGATATGAGTAAAGAGGAAATATGAGTACGAATAGATGTTAAGGTCACAGATGACCAGTAAAAGAGTTAAAGCCGAAGGCCGAAGAGCCAACGGAAATTCTAGAGGGCATAGAGCGCCAGCGACTGAGGATTAAGTAAACGATTTTTAATCAATGAGACCTAGGAAAAATGATTTACAGATTGAATGAGAGTATGAGTATAATGATTTTATTATTGTAATATAGATAATTAATGCGACCACATAGATAATTGATAAGACTATATAGATAATTGATACGAGGTCGATAGATAATTGTTACGAGATATAGATAATTCAAAATAGACTTAAAAATGAAGGGAGATGAAGCGAAAGAAAAATTATTACAGCGAATAAAGTTTACGGAAAAAGACAAGAGAATTTAAATAAAAAGGCCCATAGAGCAACAGTGGTTAAAGTTTAAGGAAAAAGACGAGAAGAGTTAGGTAAAAAGGCCTATAGCGCATAGAAATTAAGGAACGTTTTTGGACCAATGATAGAGATAAAGGAGAATAGTAAACGAGACGATTATTGATATGATGGTGATGATTTATTTGATTAAAATAGTTAATTGATACGACCGGATAGATAATTGATGCGACTATAAGGATAATTTAGACGAAGCAAATAGACAATTGATACGAGCTATAGATAACTTAAAATAAAATTAAAATGAAAAAACAAAAATTAAAAAGATAAGAAGTTGACGTAGAGAAAAGAATTAAGGAAAAGCAGTGAGAGTAGTACGATAAATTAATTTGGAAATTTATATACTAGAAGTGTTATTTATGTTTAGATAATTGACAAAGAATAAAGAGATCGAGTAAACCAAAAGAATAAAGAGATCAAGTAAACGACGAATAATAGAGCCAATAAACTAGAGATAGAATCAAGAAAACGAGTTACGAGAAACCGGAATCAAGGGAACCATTGTGTAGAGAAACTGAAAATATACCAAAACAAACGGAGAACAAGGATAAAGAAATAGACCATGTTATTGAAACTCAAAGAGAGTGAAAAGCGGCAACAGATAGAAAATTTAATACAGTAGCGATAGCAGAACCAATGATTACAACAAGATTAGAAAGTTTGGAAACAGAAGCCGAAAAATATGATAAATTAACGGAAAAGCTAACCGATAAAGGAAACAACGTGAAATCACCCGAGCTAGGAATTCCAATTCAGTTGAAAACAAGTACGAGTAAAGAGATGGAAAAACTCTGAGACGAAATGAACCAAGAGTTGCCAAGTAAAAACACGGATAAAACAGAAATATTTTTGAGAGAATCAACAATGTACAAAATCGTACGCGATAAACCGGAAATGAAGGGCCGAGAACCAATATCTTCAAGTTTAAAGAGGAATGTACAGGAGATGCATTCAAAAAGAAAATGCAACGAAGAAGATTTAAATGACAAAAAAGAAACTGGAAATTCGGAAATAAAAACAGTTGGAACAAAAATAGCTGAAACATGGCAAACGGAAATCGTACTGGAAGAGAAAATATTAACCACAATGGAAGAAAGAGTCGAAAGAGAAAATGAGCAAACCGAGTTAAAAGATCGAGTATCAGAACCAATGAAAGTAGTGATGGAGATAACGAGACAAACGAAAGATATTTACCCGCAACCAAATCAATATATTGAAAAACCATTACGAATTTACGATATTCCAGTTAAGAGGATTCAAACAATAGGGGTAAATTTATAAAGTGTAATAATTATTTCAGGATTAACAACGCGAACTACAATCAAATATGTGATATCTATTCAAAAGAAGGATGCAGAACTGATCGAGGTTATCAACTAAAGAATTGCCAAGGATATGATAGAAGAGTTCGCACAGAAAGAGAAGGAATGATAAAATGTTTTAATTGCGATCAAACGGGTCATACGTCAAGAATTACCGAAGGAGAAGGATTCAAAGTCAACAAAAACCAAACCAATTCAAGAAGAATCCACGAAATAACCCAACACAAGAGGTCAGACATTTAAGAGATAGGGCGATAATGAGTACAACAACAAGATTCGAGATTACAACCTGTTTCAACTGCAACCTAAACGGACATTTGGCTGAAAATTGTCCAATAGAGAGAAAATCGGGACAACCAAAAACGAAAATTATAGTCAAAGTACACAAAGCAATCAAATACAAGAGAGTGAGCAATTAAGAGGTATGATTAAACGAATATCCGCAAACAATCAAAGACAACGAAGTAATACGAGGAGAAACAGGAATGATGTTCGATATTTATGGACCGGAAAATATTCGGAACAGCAAAAAGTCGTTATTAAAAACAGGATCAACTCTCAATGAGAAGGACAATAAAGGAAAAACG
The DNA here is from genome assembly GCA_022537955.1 of Schmidtea mediterranea. Classification (NCBI taxonomy): domain Eukaryota; kingdom Metazoa; phylum Platyhelminthes; order Tricladida; family Dugesiidae; genus Schmidtea; species Schmidtea mediterranea. The sequence continues at coordinate 17,649,440 of CM039679.1, forward strand.
ATGTTAAATTACGTTATGATGTCGCGAGAAGCAAGAGCAATAGATTTAGTTACGATAAATGGAATTAAAGAAGACATCGAAGTAATAGGAAAAATTTAAACCCAATTCTTGGAGCAATCGGGAGAGGATACGATGAAGCAGCAGCAAAATTGATCAAGTGGAGAAAAAGAAAATCTGATAACGAAATCATAGACGTAAACAAATTCGAGAGCAATGAAAATATATTAGTAAAAAGAGCAATGAAATCCGAATATGCATTACCAAAGACGATAAAAGCCCTGTTAGATGAGAAATAAAATTCACGGACAATAAAAGAGAGCCTGAGAGAATAATGCCCAGAAAAGAAGAATTAGAAACATTGGTAGGAGAATGGCACCGAATACAAGGAAAACCTAGCGGTAAAAAACAAGAAATTGATGACATCAGAAATGGAAGAAAAATGCTAATCAAGATGTATGAAGATATAATCAAAGAAATAAATGCCGAGGACAACAGGATTGAGAAGGCTCGATGTAATAAAAACCAGGACAAAAAGGAAGATGATAACGAAGAGGGAAAAACCGAGATAGAAATAAAAAAAAAAAAGGCAAGTTTCAGTAACCTAGCAAGAAATAAGACAACAATCAAAGCCAAATAACGTAGACGATCAGAAAAGATCAAAAGATGAAGAAAACACAGACAAAATCTGTTGGAAACAAATGATGGACTCACAGAAAATTCAAAATCGAGAGAACAAAGCATGTCAAAATATGAACCAAAACCCAATAACCAAGTGAGATTGATATATATCCAGTAATTGATGAGAGATGCGGAGGGATACGCACCTTGCGCGAAGACCCTTTGGAGATAAAGTAAAAAATAGTTAGAAATGTGCATATAATTTATATAATAGATATGTTTATATAGTAATGTATAAAAGTAGTGTATAAATATTATATGGAATGAATATAATAATATCCGATAATATATAAAAGTAGTATATAAATATTATAGTCAAAGAGCGAAAACAAATTAGAAATCAGACGATGGGATAAAGAATATAGCGGAATGAGAAAGACATGTGATGTGATATTACGTTAAAATGGAGAAACAAATCAAATGGAAGCCAATCAAATATCAAGCAGTAAAGCTTAGTTAGATAGATGAGTGTAAAACAAGAATCAGATCAGGAATCAGAAATTGAAATAAACCTATTAAGAGGTACCGAAGCCATCAAGGAAATCAGAGACAAGAGTAGACTTGGAGTGCAATTTAAAACTTGGAAAATCCAGTACAATCAGATGAGAGACGAAAATCAGGAACAACGAAAACAAAGTCACGATCGGAACAAGATAAAGCAGCAAAACAGTAAAGGAAGTATCAACACAAAACGAAAGCATTGAAGAAATAGATGAAATACCAAGTCAGTCAACAAAAAAAGACGAGGGAGAATAATTTAACAAAAAACTGAATCAATTAATGCGAAACTGACGAATAACAACAAACAGTAGATAATTGGAAAACAAAGCTAAACAAAAAAAACGAAAAAGACAAGGAAATAGAACTAGCAAAGAAGTAGTAGGATGTGAGCCCGTCAGATACAACCCCCCCCACTAGCTTACGTAATTATTACGTAACATTTGACCTCTGCACGCGCTGTTGCTACCTGGAGATTGACCTTTGGTCAGTGACCTCATGATTACATCACTTGACCACTGGTCAGTGCACACTTATTATGTCACTGGTCAGTGCACACTTATTATGTCACTGGTCACACTTATTAAGTCACTACTCGGAGACTAGTTACCTAACTGTTATTATGTCACGTAGTTGTGGACCAACACACCTACCTTCTAGAACCTTCCACACACCTACCTTCTAGAACCTTCCACACACCTACCAACTTCCACACACCTACCTTCTAGAACCTTCCACACACCTACCAACTTCCACACACCTACTTTCTAGAACCTTCCACACACCTACCAACTTCCACACACCTACCTTCTAGAACCTTCCACACACCTACCAACTTCAACACACCTACCTTCTAGAACCTTCCACACACCTACCTTCTAGAACCTTCCACACACCTACCAACCTTCCACACACCTACATTCTAGAACCTTCCACACACCTACAATCTTAAACATTACACACACACATACCAACCAACGATCCACACACACACACACCGATCCGTACCCATCAGTACCCATCAGTACCCATCAGTACCCATCAGTACCCATCAGTACCCATCAGTACCCATCAGTACCCATCAGTACCCATCAGTACCCATCAGTACCCATCAGTACCCATCAGTACCCATCAGTACCCATCCGCACCGATCCGTACCGATCCGCACCGATCCGCACCGATCCGCACCGATCCGCACCGATCCGCGCCCAACACGCCTACAACTACGTCTACGACTAAGTCTACGACTAAGTCGTAGACTTAACAAAATCACTCACTAGTACTATTGGTATTATTATTATACTTTTTACTTCATATAAACGTATGAGTTTCGTTTACCTCATTGATTCATGTTACTTACATGTGATATATTAAAAAATTATATTTACATGAAATTTTCAATTGTTAATTATATTATTACATAAAAAATTATAAAAAATTCATTAAACATAATAAATTAAGATCAAACTCGTCTTAAAAATAAATGTTCAATTCTAAATTATTTAGCTTACTGACTATTTTGTTAGTAGTATATTACATAACAATTTTATCAAAATAATCATAAAACTTTAATAATTAATAAAAAATTATATTTACATGAAATTTTCAATTGTTAATTATATTATTACATAAAAAATTATAAAATAATCATTAAACATGAAATTTTCAATTGTTAATTATATTATTACATAAAAAATTATAAAATAATCATTAAACATAATAAATTAAGATCAAACTCGTCTTAAAAATAAATGTTCAATTCTAAATTATTTAGCTTACTGACTATTTTGTTAGTAGTATATTACATAACAATTTTATCAAAATAATCATAAAACTTTAATAATTTTCATGAAAATTTAAGTTTAAAAGCACTATATTGATAGTTTATTTAATTAAAAGTCACTCAAAACTTAAATTTTATCACTGGATTTACAAAATTTTAAGAAAATAATTCAACAAGTTTAAAATTTCAACTTAACTAAATGTAAAAAATTAAATTATACAAGATTTACTTTACCAATTTCTATAAAATTTTAAATTTACACCAAATAAAATATACAGATTTATATTCTATTAAAAAATTTAATTATTAAAATAAAAAATAATTCGCCCACGATAGGAGTTGAACCCCAAACGAATTATTACCGACACCACTGATGTAAGAATTTTGAAAATAACTCATTCAAGATAGGATTTAAACATTGGATTAGTTTATGAAAATAATTAATAGGATTATTTGCATGTAAATACTTAACCAAATTCTATAAATTTATAGCAAATATACTGTTTCTAATGAAAATTCAATATTTTGATAATAATTCACGTTGTTAGTAGGATACTAATTTACAAGTTCATTCGACTCTATAAATTATTAGCGATACCATCAACTAAATTCGTTGTGTTTTTATGAAAATAAGTCACTGGGTTTACAAATGAAAGTAACCGAAATTTCGGACATTAAAGCTTTATGTAGCCAAAACTGATTAAATAACCATTAAAAAATTCATCAGGTGATACCTATTAAATATTTCAATAATTTATGATTCAAACTAGGTATATTATAATACTTTTCGATAAATTTATGGATAAACTATTACATGGTTTGTTATAAAGTTATTTAAAAGGTTAAGAATTTTAACCCTAAATAACGAAAGATAACTTTTAACCCTAAAAGATGAAATATAATTTTTAACCCTATGTGATTAAAAGTTATAACATTATGTAAATCAATAATTACTAAATACCAAGTAAACACATGTCTTTAATAAAGAGTAGTTGGTAAAAAGCATACATATATTTAAAAATCGTTGACAATTTTTAAGTACCTGTTAAAAATGGTTTGAAAATATGAATAAATATTTGAATATTAAATTGAAAATCTCTATTGAAATTAAAAAGTATATAAATTTGTTAATCGTCAATAAACTCGTAAAATTATTGATTGATTAAATGCAATTGTTAATTAGAAATATTATTGACTGAACTAATTTTTTAATAGAAAGTTATTCTTGAAACAACATAAAAATCATATTTCAATAACTTTTCTTTAAATTAATTTTGAAAAAGTAGAAACCACATACTTTATTTTGATTGGCTGTTACTATTTACAACGACATTATTTTGCGATAAATTTAATCGCTAAACTCAAAATACTAATAAATTTATTAAAATTATTACAGTTTTCTTGAAAATAATTTGAAAAAGTAGAAACAAAATACTTGATTTTGATTGGCTGTTACTTTTGATAACGACATTATTTTTCGATAAATTTAATCGCTAAACTCAAAATACTAATAAATATATTAAAATTATTACAGTTTTCTTGAAAATAATTTGAAAACATACAAACTATTTTTCAATAAACTTATTATTATTTAACTAAAATCGGTTGTTGAAAATACTAATAAATTTATCAATTAAAATTTTAATGAAAATAATAATTTGAAAATGAAATTATAGAATACTTGATTTTGATTGGTTAATTCTATTTATTACCAATGACAACGACTCAAATTAATTCAAATTTTAATGTTCAAATTATTTTCTAAATATTATTGGTACCACATTGATAGGAAATCTTGCTATTCAATCGAACATAATTTCATTAATCTTTTTAAATAAATCAACAAAAGTCATTTAAAATTATTATAATGTTGAACTTGTTGCTAATCACCGACTTATTTAAAATTTATCCGAATCTAATTATATGCATTGTAAAACACTACAAGTAATAATTCTTTGATGCTCCTATTAACATTACAACTTTTACATGCTGGACCAATACATTTTCCTGTAAAATGGTCTAACCTTATTTACTATGTTCTTATTACACAATATTCACAATTATCAAATGAATATTCTTCAAAATTCATAGTTTTAACCAATGAAATTATGGTAACTTGTCATATCAGTGAAGTTGTTGATTAATAAGAATCCATCAGAAATTGGCAAATGTTTTTGAAAATGTTATCTTTTGGTAAAATAGATAACGAAACTAGGTGTTATCGTTTTTAAACTCCAAATATTTATCTTTTGGTAATGTATATAGCGTAGTACCCAACTGATTTTTCTTACATAATTGGTGTTTTTCAAAGGATTTTGGCTTACGAAATCCATTTAAACAATTTTCACACCATTTGCAACAAATTCGAACATTACAATCATTATTTTTATGACAATTCATCAAGGATTGTAAATTAGTTACTGTTGTATAATGATATTTTTCACCCTCCTTTATCAATAATAAATAAATTTGATCCAATCCAGTTACTTTTGTTCGGTAAATTATATTTAAATATGGATGCTTCGTTATAAGTTCTTCTCTATCCTCAAAATTTTCGTTAAATCATTACATTAATTGCTAAACCAGGATATTTCTTCACAAAAGTTGGGATATCACACAGTTTCATTGTCATATCGTTAGGATCGTATACGGTAAATATTTTCTTGGTCTATCTTTCTTGATTTTATCAGATTTCAATACAGCCAAAACACTATATATGAAACATAAATTATTGGTATTTTGTACGTTAACTATTACCTTTTTACATATTAGAGCTTTAGGTGTTGGAATATAACAATGTCCAGATAACCTAGATATATTAGAAACTTTGGTTACCTTGAAATTTACTTCTAATATTCGGTTTATTTTCAAACTACTTCTGTTCATTCAACAATATTTTCATTTATTTTCTTTGTACCAATGTCAAGAAAAGTTGTAGTCACTGAAGCAGCGTGATTTGATATACTATCTACTTTGAGTTCCCCATCTTTTCAAATTCTACTTGGACTTCAAATTGAACTTTTGAATGTTTCATTTCATTGAATGTAATTTTTAATTTTTTCCAAAAGAGAAGAACTATTTCCTATAAAAATATATACTAATTATCCCTATTAAAAGTTTAACAATTTATTGAACTACACATACTTTTCTTCAATACGAAATGAATTTAACAGTATAAGAAAAACAATATTTGTTAGCATATTAATAAAAATTAATATACTTTAATGTCCAAATGGATATCCAACCACCTTAAAATCTTCGATAAAATTTTAATGAATTTCTATTATAGTATCAATAAATACCACAAATCATCGACAAAAAGGATAAATCTACTCAATCTTTGAATTTATCTTCGATTCACCTAAAATCTATCATGTTACCAGTAAAGATTGCATTAATAAGCTACAATTTACTGACAATAATTCTATATATAAAGCTAATTATTGATTTCTCTACTTTACATTGGATTTAACCCCTAAAGTTACTGTAATTTAATGAATTACCACATTGAAATTTGTTTACATAAATCCTGCAATAGCTAGATTTATTAAAATGCAGTAAGAATCTTTAATGAATTTCTCTTACATGCAATAGTAATACCCTAATATCCCAACAAATATTTGATTAAGACTCCTCAATCGTAACCAATTATTAAACTTATCACATTTATTTGGTAAATTACCGATCATTAAAAACTCTATATTTATCTACACATACTCAATATTTAGCCATAATTTATCCCTTAAAATTGATATATTACTGATCATTTTCATTAAAACCCTATATATTTATCTATACAAACTCAATATTTAGCCATAATTTATCCCTTAAAATTGATATATTACTGATCATTTTCATTAAAAACCCTATATTTATCTACACATACTCAATATTTAGCGAAAATATCTACTTTAAATCGATATATTACTGATCATTTTCATTAAAAACCCTATATTTATCTACACATACTCAATATTTAGCGAAAATATCTACTTTAAATCGATATATTACTGATCATTAAAACCATATATTTATCTACAGATACTCAATATTTACCCATAATTTATCCCTTAAAATTGATATATTACTGATCATTAAAACCATATATTTATCTACACATACTCAATATTTACCCATAATTTATCCCTTAAAATTGATATATTACTGATAATTTTCATGTAAAATCTAACATTGAATGATTATTTCTACTCAATATTTACCTTTGATTAATTTCTTTTAACACTGTATAAAATGATATACAAATTATTATTACGTCATAATAAATCGAATAAATTTCTCACTCAATATTTCCCTTAGTAACTTACTACATCTAAACTCGATATTCAAACTTGTAAAGCATACTAGAATTGATCAAAATCCCAATCCATAGTGATAAATCGAACCTTTCAATTATATATAAAACTCTGAAATATTCATATGTTGGAATACTCTCTCTAAAAGTGATGCAGTTCTCTTAAAAGTTTACGTCAAATTCTCAATAAATTCTTCAATTGAACTTCGATTAGATATAAAATTCATGAAAACTATATCGAAAATCCTAAATTTAAACTAAAGTATTTAACATATATACTAAGTGGACATATATGATAAATTAATATACTAGCTATTATTCAATACATTATTACAAGTTTTAGTCTAATTAAATACAATTTCCATATTGAAGCCAATTTAACGATAAAAAATATTTAATCGAATATCAAAAGTTGATAACTAACTCTTAAATAACCAAAGTAGTATTTTCAAATTGAATACTAGTATTATTATCGACTTTTATCAATTTTAATGATCAATTTATCATTCGGATAATGTTTTAGTATTCTAGTAACCTATGCTAAAAAATATATGTTAATATTCTTAATATATTTTGTGTTATTTATTAAAATTTCTAGTAATTTATGTAAATAATTTATTGTGAAGATTTAATTAGTTTCGAATTTAAAAACTGCGGTAAATAATATTTAAAATTTGTGATATAATTCTATTAAAACAACAAAAATATTCAATTATTATACCTAATTAAATTAATTAATAAAAATGATATTTTAGAAAGAAATTATGTTTTAGTTCAATATAACCATTCCAAGAAGCTTATGTGTGTGTGTTATATTTTAGGTAAATTTCATATAATTATGTAAATATTTTATTTATATCAATCATTTACAAATATTTAAGTATTGCGGTTAAATAAATTTAAAAGTTTACCTCAAAAGTAAACAAAAACAAAATAAATTATCAAAATAATCCATCAAAATGATTACTTTCAACTATATTATTTCGAATAAATAAAATGTAAATGTAAATGAGATTTAATTATTTACAAATATTTAAATATTGCGGTTAAATAAATTTAAAAGTTTGCCTCAAAAGTAAACTAAAACAAAATAAATTATCAAAATGATTATTTTCAACTATATAATTTCAAATAAATAAAATGTAAATGTAAATGAGATTTAATTATTTGCAAATATTTAAATATTGCGGATAAATAAATTTATAAGTTTACATCAAAAGTGAGCTAAAACTAAAAAAATTATCAAAATGATCCATCAAAATGATTACTTTCAACTATATTATTTGAAATAAATAAAAGCTGATCTTAGGTTGATAACAATAATTGTACAGATTTTAAATAATTTTATGGGTACATATACGCAAATGATACTTATTTAGAAATTTGAGTAATCATTTAGAGGGAAAATTTGATTAAGAAAATTAAATGAACCAAAATTTGGACATTAAAACTATTAAGAAATTATATTTCAGAATTAATACTAGTATTCAATTTGAAAATACTACTTTGGTTATTTAAGTGTTAGTTATCAACTTTTGATATTCGATTAAATATTTTTTATCGTTAAATTGGCTTCAATATGGAAATTGTATTTAATTAGACTAAAACTTGTAATAATGTATTGAATAATAGCTAGTATATTAATTTATCATATATGTCCACTTAGTATATATGTTAAATACTTTAGTTTAAATTTAGGATTTTCGATATAGTTTTCATGAATTTTATATCTAATCGAAGTTCAATTGAAGAATTTATTGAGAATTTGACGTAAACTTTTAAGAGAACTGCATCACTTTTAGAGAGAGTATTCCAACATATGAATATTTCAGAGTTTTATATATAATTGAAAGGTTCGATTTATCACTATGGATTGGGATTTTGATCAATTCTAGTATGCTTTACAAGTTTGAATATCGAGTTTAGATGTAGTAAGTTACTAAGGGAAATATTGAGTGAGAAATTTATTCGATTTATTATGACGTAATAATAATTTGTATATCATTTTATACAGTGTTAAAAGAAATTAATCAAAGGTAAATATTGAGTAGAAATAATCATTCAATGTTAGATTTTACATGAAAATTATCAGTAATATATCAATTTTAAGGGATAAATTATGGGTAAATATTGAGTATGTGTAGATAAATATATGGTTTTAATGATCAGTAATATATCAATTTTAAGGGATAAATTATGGGTAAATATTGAGTATCTGTAGATAAATATATGGTTTTAATGATCAGTAATATATCGATTTAAAGTAGATATTTTCGCTAAATATTGAGTATGTGTAGATAAATATAGGGTTTTTAATGAAAATGATCAGTAATATATCGATTTAAAGTAGATATTTTCGCTAAATATTGAGTATGTGTAGATAAATATAGGGTTTTTAATGAAAATGATCAGTAATATATCAATTTTAAGGGATAAATTATGGCTAAATATTGAGTTTGTACAGATAAGTATATAGGGGTTTTAATGAAAATGATCAGTAATATATCAATTTTAAGGGATAAATTATGGCTAATATTGAGTATGTGTAGATAAATATAGAGTTTTTAATGATCGGTAATTTACCAAATAAATGTGATAAGTTTAATAATTGGTTACGATTGAGGAGTCTTAATCAAATATTTGTTGGGATATTAGGGTATTACTATTGCATGTAAGAGAAATTCATTAAAGATTCTTACTGCATTTTAATAAATCTAGCTATTGCAGGATTTATGTAAACAAATTTCAATGTGGTAATTCATTAAATTACAGTAACTTTAGGGGTTAAATCCAATGTAAAGTAGAGAAATCAATAATTAGCTTTATATATAGAATTATTGTCAGTAAATTGTAGCTTATTAATGCAATCTTTACTGGTAACATGATAGATTTTAGGTGAATCGAAGATAAATTCAAAGATTGAGTAGATTTATCCTTTTTGTCGATGATTTGTGGTATTTATTGATACTATAATAGAAATTCATTAAAATTTTATCGAAGATTTTAAGGTGGTTGGATATCCATTTGGACATTAAAGTATATTAATTTTTATTAATATGCTAACAAATATTGTTTTTCTTATACTGTTAAATTCATTTCGTATTGAAGAAAAGTATGTGTAGTTCAATAAATTGTTAAACTTTTAATAGGGATAATTAGTATATATTTTTATAGGAAATAGTTCTTCTCTTTTGGAAAAAATTAAAAATTACATTCAATGAAATGAAACATTCAAAAGTTCAATTTGAAGTCCAAGTAGAATTTGAAAAAGATGGGGAACTCAAAGTAGATAGTATATCAAATCACGCTGCTTCAGTGACTACAACTTTTCTTGACATTGGTACAAAGAAAATAAATGAAAATATTGTTGAATGAACAGAAGTAGTTTGAAAATAAACCGAATATTAGAAGTAAATTTCAAGGTAACCAAAGTTTCTAATATATCTAGGTTATCTGGACATTGTTATATTCCAACACCTAAAGCTCTAATATGTAAAAAGGTAATAGTTAACGTACAAAATACCAATAATTTATGTTTCATATATAGTGTTTTGGCTGTATTGAAATCTGATAAAATCAAGAAAGATAGACCAAGAAAATATTTACCGTATACGATCCTAACGATATGACAATGAAACTGTGTGATATCCCAACTTTTGTGAAGAAATATCCTGGTTTAGCAATTAATGTAATGATTTAACGAAAATTTTGAGGATAGAGAAGAACTTATAACGAAGCATCCATATTTAAATATAATTTACCGAACAAAAGTAACTGGATTGGATCAAATTTATTTATTATTGATAAAGGAGGGTGAAAAATATCATTATACAACAGTAACTAATTTACAATCCTTGATGAATTGTCATAAAAATAATGATTGTAATGTTCGAATTTGTTGCAAATGGTGTGAAAATTGTTTAAATGGATTTCGTAAGCCAAAATCCTTTGAAAAACACCAATTATGTAAGAAAAATCAGTTGGGTACTACGCTATATACATTACCAAAAGATAAATATTTGGAGTTTAAAAACGATAACACCTAGTTTCGTTATCTATTTTACCAAAAGATAACATTTTCAAAAACATTTGCCAATTTCTGATGGATTCTTATTAATCAACAACTTCACTGATATGACAAGTTACCATAATTTCATTGGTTAAAACTATGAATTTTGAAGAATATTCATTTGATAATTGTGAATATTGTGTAATAAGAACATAGTAAATAAGGTTAGACCATTTTACAGGAAAATGTATTGGTCCAGCATGTAAAAGTTGTAATGTTAATAGGAGCATCAAAGAATTATTACTTGTAGTGTTTTACAATGCATATAATTAGATTCGGATAAATTTTAAATAAGTCGGTGATTAGCAACAAGTTCAACATTATAATAATTTTAAATGACTTTTGTTGATTTATTTAAAAAGATTAATGAAATTATGTTCGATTGAATAGCAAGATTTCCTATCAATGTGGTACCAATAATATTTAGAAAATAATTTGAACATTAAAATTTGAATTAATTTGAGTCGTTGTCATTGGTAATAAATAGAATTAACCAATCAAAATCAAGTATTCTATAATTTCATTTTCAAATTATTATTTTCATTAAAATTTTAATTGATAAATTTATTAGTATTTTCAACAACCGATTTTAGTTAAATAATAATAAGTTTATTGAAAAATAGTTTGTATGTTTTCAAATTATTTTCAAGAAAACTGTAATAATTTTAATATATTTATTAGTATTTTGAGTTTAGCGATTAAATTTATCGAAAAATAATGTCGTTATCAAAAGTAACAGCCAATCAAAATCAAGTATTTTGTTTCTACTTTTTCAAATTATTTTCAAGAAAACTGTAATAATTTTAATAAATTTATTAGTATTTTGAGTTTAGCGATTAAATTTATCGCAAAATAATGTCGTTGTAAATAGTAACAGCCAATCAAAATAAAGTATGTGGTTTCTACTTTTTCAAAATTAATTTAAAGAAAAGTTATTGAAATATGATTTTTATGTTGTTTCAAGAATAACTTTCTATTAAAAAATTAGTTCAGTCAATAATATTTCTAATTAACAATTGCATTTAATCAATCAATAATTTTACGAGTTTATTGACGATTAACAAATTTATATACTTTTTAATTTCAATAGAGATTTTCAATTTAATATTCAAATATTTATTCATATTTTCAAACCATTTTTAACAGGTACTTAAAAATTGTCAACGATTTTTAAATATATGTATGCTTTTTACCAACTACTCTTTATTAAAGACATGTGTTTACTTGGTATTTAGTAATTATTGATTTACATAATGTTATAACTTTTAATCACATAGGGTTAAAAATTATATTTCATCTTTTAGGGTTAAAAGTTATCTTTCGTTATTTAGGGTTAAAATTCTTAACCTTTTAAATAACTTTATAACAAACCATGTAATAGTTTATCCATAAATTTATCGAAAAGTATTATAATATACCTAGTTTGAATCATAAATTATTGAAATATTTAATAGGTATCACCTGATGAATTTTTTAATGGTTATTTAATCAGTTTTGGCTACATAAAGCTTTAATGTCCGAAATTTCGGTTACTTTCATTTGTAAACCCAGTGACTTATTTTCATAAAAACACAACGAATTTAGTTGATGGTATCGCTAATAATTTATAGAGTCGAATGAACTTGTAAATTAGTATCCTACTAACAACGTGAATTATTATCAAAATATTGAATTTTCATTAGAAACAGTATATTTGCTATAAATTTATAGAATTTGGTTAAGTATTTACATGCAAATAATCCTATTAATTATTTTCATAAACTAATCCAATGTTTAAATCCTATCTTGAATGAGTTATTTTCAAAATTCTTACATCAGTGGTGTCGGTAATAATTCGTTTGGGGGTTCAACTCCTATCGTGGGCGAATTATTTTTTATTTTAATAATTAAATTTTTTAATAGAATATAAATCTGTATATTTTATTTGGTGTAAATTTAAAATTTTATAGAAATTGGTAAAGTAAATCTTGTATAATTTAATTTTTTACATTTAGTTAAGTTGAAATTTTAAACTTGTTGAATTATTTTCTTAAAATTTTGTAAATCCAGTGATAAAATTTAAGTTTTGAGTGACTTTTAATTAAATAAACTATCAATATAGTGCTTTTAAACTTAAATTTTCATGAAAATTATTAAAGTTTTATGATTATTTTGATAAAATTGTTATGTAATATACTACTAACAAAATAGTCAGTAAGCTAAATAATTTAGAATTGAACATTTATTTTTAAGACGAGTTTGATCTTAATTTATTATGTTTAATGATTATTTTATAATTTTTTATGTAATAATATAATTAACAATTGAAAATTTCATGTAAATATAATTTTTTATTAATTATTAAAGTTTTATGATTATTTTGATAAAATTGTTATGTAATATACTACTAACAAAATAGTCAGTAAGCTAAATAATTTAGAATTGAACATTTATTTTTAAGACGAGTTTGATCTTAATTTATTATGTTTAATGAATTTTTTATAATTTTTTATGTAATAATATAATTAACAATTGAAAATTTCATGTAAATATAATTTTTTAATATATCACATGTAAGTAACATGAATCAATGAGGTAAACGAAACTCATACGTTTATATGAAGTAAAAAGTATAATAATAATACCAATAGTACTAGTGAGTGATTTTGTTAAGTCTACGACTTAGTCGTAGACGTAGTTGTAGGCGTGTTGGGCGCGGATCGGTGCGGATCGGTGCGGATCGGTACGGATCGGTACGGATGGGTACTGATGGGTACTGATGGGTACTGATGGGTACTGATGGGTACGGATCGGTGTGTGTGTGTGTGGATCGTTGGTTGGTATGTGTGTGTGTAATGTTTAAGATTGTAGGTGTGTGGAAGGTTCTAGAATGTAGGTGTGTGGAAGGTTGGTAGGTGTGTGGAAGGTTCTAGAAGGTAGGTGTGTGGAAGGTTCTAGAAGGTAGGTGTGTGGAAGTTGGTAGGTGTGTGGAAGGTTCTAGAAGGTAGGTGTGTGGAAGTTGGTAGGTGTGTGGAAGGTTCTAGAAGGTAGGTGTGTGGAAGGTTCTAGAAGGTAGGTGTGTTGGTCCACAACTACGTGACATAATAACAGTTAGGTAACTAGTCTCCGAGTAGTGACTTAATAAGTGTGACCAGTGACATAATAAGTGTGCACTGACCAGTGACATAATAAGTGTGCACTGACCAGTGGTCAAGTGATGTAATCATGAGGTCACTGACCAAAGGTCAATCTCCAGGTAGCAACAGCGCGTGCAGAGGTCAAATGTTACGTAATAATTACGTAAGCTAGTGGGGGGGGTTGTATCTGACGGGCTCACATCCTACTACTCAAAGAGGTGGAAGAGACTCAAAAATCAATTTGGGGAATAAAGTAAGAAAAACAACCAACTGCAAACGAAACTAGATGCAGCCAAACGAGACAAAATGAATATCACGGAATCGTAATTCCAAGCAAGACTGACGTGCAACAGCGGATATGAATAAGGAAAGGATCAGAGAACAAATCAAAACCAACTCAAAAATCAAAAACCAGATTACAAGAAAGACAAATCGAATCAGTAAAGAGAGAAGGCAAAGGGCAATGCCAACAAATGACAAGACGAAAGATAATGAGGCTGAACTACAAAGTGCAGCCAATCAAAATGGAATATTGAAAGGATCTTGCAAATCGTAGTAAAGGCAAACCAAGAAGATAAGCGATGCAAAAATAAGTTAATACCAATCACAGAAACGAGAAACCAGATACGGTAATAAAAGCAACAAAGATAAAGAAAGGAGAGAAACAGAAAGTCAAACAACTACCCAAAATCAAGAGAAAATAATAACAAGCCCTATTAAAGGAACCTGAAAATTGTTATAAAAACAAGGAATTCGAAAGCAGCATGATATTGGCGATGAGGAAGAAGATGGCAGTAACAAACTCACATATACAACCTAGTATCCCTTAGAAAGATGTCGAAAAACCCCACAATCAATCAATCGATGCAAAGATTACCTGTAGCAAATATGCCGAGATATGAGAAACCCCAAAGGATACCAATCACGGACGGATCAATTCCTATTATACCCAATGGTCAAAGGATTAACACAAGAAAAACAGATCGTTCAAACCCTCAGAACTCTAGAAAATCAAATCGAAAGTCAATAGAAAAAGGAAACACCCATCAAGGAAACGATATTAAAATAATCATGGATGATCTTTAGAAACCCTACAAAATAACAAAGAGAACCGAAAATCGAGAACAAACAGCCAAAATTGATAACTGAAAAGAAGAAACTCAGACCAACCTCAAAGAATCATGAATAATCCCGAACCGATCAATTATCATCAAACAATCGAGACTAGATAATATGATAAAGGATCAGCTATCCACAGAATCCAATTGAACGCCACCCAGTTCAAGATACAAAGAAAAAATCAACAAACGAGAGTTAGAATGTCAATTTACAACTCAAAACCCTAAATAAACCAGCAAAAAAGGAGTCTTGAACTAAACATTCTATCTATTCTTCTTATCTGAGATTCACTAAGCCTGCCAATCTTCCAAACAATCGGCATCTAATGAAGTCAATTCCCCAAACTAAACAAAATCTCAAAGTCAAATCGCACAACAGATATCGAATCGTCAAAATATCAGAACCTGCTGAAGAAAGTAATCAATCAGAAACCAAGAAACTCAAGGCATCAACGAGACGAATACCCAAGGGACAGAATATTGAACTCATGATTAACAATGAACTAATGATTCTTAGACTATTAACTATTCTTTATGTGT
The DNA here is from genome assembly GCA_022537955.1 of Schmidtea mediterranea. Taxonomy (NCBI): domain Eukaryota; kingdom Metazoa; phylum Platyhelminthes; order Tricladida; family Dugesiidae; genus Schmidtea; species Schmidtea mediterranea. The sequence continues at coordinate 17,665,554 of CM039679.1, forward strand.
GATCATGACCAGACTGTATGTCCTCTTTCACTTCATCTTGTAAACCGTATATTGATGTATACTGTATGATTATTTTTATGCATGTGGGTTTTAAGGTCACGACCATGTAGCTCGTAGACCCAATTGAATGGAAAATGTAAACTCTGCATAGTTCATAGCTTAGATCTTTAAGAAATTGCGGGTCGCAATTTTACGGGCCCCGGAGTGTTTTATGTTGGGCCAGCACACCAATAGCCTTGAGAATTGTTTAAATGCATCAGTAATACAGCACGAAAACCCAGAACCAAGATAACTTAAAATACAATATACAACACCAATTAAACACTTTAAAATCTGAGAGAATATAAATAAATATAAAATCAAAAACATAAAAATAAAATTAAAATAATAACAAAATGCACCAAGATTCGCACGATACCTACACAAATATAACAAGAAAACACAACAAATTCGACGAAATTGAAAAATTAATAAAAGTTCATTAAAATGAAATTTAAATCGAAAATTTGAATTAGTAATAATTCAATAAAAATCTTAAATAAAAAATTATAAAAATAAATCAAAAAAAATAATAAAATTAACGAATAGAATTTACTAGAAAATAACAAGGTCGAATTTTGTTTTACTGCATCAAATTTCACACGCGAGAAAAATAGGTATAAATACTGATGTGTTTTCACAAATTTTCAGTCTTATTTTTCGGAGGAAAATTTCATTGCAGAGCTGTGTGGCTGGTTGTATGGCTGGTTGAGAGCCGTGCATTCAGGCAATTAACACGGGTAAGTGTTTTGCCTGAACACGATCACTCTCAACTGGTGCAATATTATTAATTGAATTTTTCGAAGGGAATCGATGGGTAATTTTTCAATTGAATTTATGTATGACTTTTCAGATCGAATTGATGGATGATTTTTGTTTTTCAAATAGAAGTTATGGATAATTTTGTTTTTCCAATTGAATTTATGGATGATTTTTTGAATCAAATTTGTGGGTAATTTTTCAATTGAATTTATGGATGATTTTTCAGATTAAATTTATGGATAATTTTGTTTTTCTAATTGAATTTATAGATGATTTATCGAATTAAATTTATGGGATTTTCGAAGTAAATTTTATGGAATGGATACAATGAATTTCAAATGTATGTAGCCGATGTAATATGCTGAATAAATATTTTATATCTACAGCCTTAGTGCATCGAAACTTTTATTTCAAATGCTATGGTAAAATATTATTTGTTATTCCTTTTCCGGCCCACAGCCAACACATAACGCAAGAAAGCAAAATCTACATAGTACAGATTCGTGTAAGTGCGTGGAAGATCGCCAATGATATATACCCGTGAAGACTCAGCGTGCGGAACGCAGGAGTTGGAACGTCAATATTATCCGTACATAGGGGAAATTGGAGGGTAAATGAGTAATTTATTGGCTGCTCCTTCACCATCCGTTTCCTGTAAAATTGACATAAATTTTTAACAACAATCGGCTCAAAATCTCTAACACCGAGTAGTCCAGTGGGCACTCATTAACTATGAAATGAACATAAATAGATCTTAAGGACAAAAAGAGGGAATGGGTAGCGGGGAAAATTGCGAAATCGTTGCAACAGTTAAAATGAATAGCCATCGGAAAAAGATTAATCCGAACGACCAAAATCATGAAAATAATGTTTTTAAATAAAAATTAAATAAATTAATTTGAGTTGAGGCGGAAAATATGGGCGGGACGCTGCTCAAATTTTCCGAGTCAATGAAAATACTTGGTCGAAAACGGTAGAATAGGGATGAACCGTAAAATAAGGGCGGAACGCTGCTAAAATTTTCGAATTTACAAAAATACTTTATCGAAAAACCGAAAATTATAGATGGACTACGGCTAATGTTGTATATCAATAAAAAATTTTAACGCTGAGGAATAAGGAAGGATCCCTACAAAATCTTAATAAATGTAACGATAATGATAAGGGTAATGGTAATTATAATAATGATAATATTAATAATAATAATAATGATGGTAATAATAATAATAATCATGGTATTTGTAGTAATGATGATAATAATTATGATGATAATAATAATAGTAATAATAATCGTAGTAGTAATAACAATAAATATAATGGTAGTTATAGTAATAAAAATAATAATATAGGAAATGGTAGCAACAATTAATAAAGGTAACACATATAATAGCAACAATGATAATGCTAGTAATATTAATGGGGAACATTGTAGTTATAATAGGGATAAGGGTGAAAGATATAATGTGGGTGTATTTAACATAACAAAGGGTGTACAGGCCAAAGAATAATCTTCGTCATGGACAACGATAAGAAGGACTATGGGAATGGACATAAAAATAGATAATATGAGAGTATAGGTTAACATTTGAAGGAGATAGGAGAATAATGGGACCTAAGAATCAAAAGCGAGCACAGGTCTTCTATCGACAGCTCGTGAACCCGAGGATTGTCCGAGCAACTATAGTACTAGCACATGGTACTCAATTTTTGCGGGCAATCCACCACTTGAACACATTACCAACGTTGCTTAGCAACGGGTGCCAAGTGGCGATCAGCATCATTTTGTATGGCGTTACTAGGGCTACCATGAGGATAAGCAAGATTTGAAACCCTGTAACCCACCATAACATAAATCTCTACTTTAGTTAATAAGATTTACGATTTTTTAATTTTAGTTTTAGTTTTTCTAATACTTTTCTAAAATTTAATATTTAAAAATTTTCTAATAGTTTGACGTATTTTCAGTTTAAAATATAGTAAAATAACGAAAATATCCTTGTATCTCAGTTTTTGTTTAACTATAATCTGTAAATACTTTTATTTCAAAAATTATTTTTTGAAAATTATATTTATAAATTTATATTTTTATGTTTTCTAAACATATTTTTATTTTGGTATTATTTTTTGCTCTAATTTTTATAATAGCGGAGTTATTGTATTTGCTAGAGAAATACACATCAGATTTTTCTATAAAATCTTTGTTAATAAATGATTTAAAAATGATATTAAAATATCGTGGAATTAAATACAAAAGTTTAATTGAAAAAAGGGAATTTTTAGATCTTATTAGGGAAACAGGTGGTTTTTGTTTTCATTAATTTGCTTGCGAATTTTTTGTTTTCTCAATACTAAAATTTCAATTTCAGGTGAAATAACTGAATATGAATATTTATCATCGAAATCATATGTTGAAAATGAAGGGAAATGCAATTTGACTACTATTTCAGTAATTCCAAATGAGGATTTATTTAATGAATTGGTGGAAGACAGTAAAGATAGCGCTTGGATATTAATGACAAAATTGCCCAAATCATCTATTTCGTATTCTGAAGAAGAAAATAACAAATTGGATAATGCGTGGTGTCATATTCAATCGATTTATGGACAGTATGGAATTAATATGGCCGTTTTAGATTGCGGTCGACTTTACAAGTTAGAAATTAACATATTTATTGATTTTTACCCAAATTGTAAATTCAACCAAAATAATTGAAATTTCAAAATGAAATCTATGATTATTTGACGTAAATATTTATCAAACTGGCCATCTCTGTCGGGGCGCATCAAGCAGGGGGCAGATTGAGCAGGACGATCTAATAATATTGATATATCCAATTCTAGTTCTTTCCTGACATCATATTTCCCCTTTGTTACCCTCATTATCGGCGTTGTAATCGTAGCTGTATCCATGACTACGCAACAGAGAATAACATCTTAAACTACTTTCACCGATCTGATGCTTTCACCTAAGCAAATACCGATAAGCCTGTCCTTCTCTACCATTTGGTAAGTCTTTCCTAATCGGTTTTCTGTAGGGGGGGGGCAATTTATTTCCCCTCAAAAATACTTCAATACAAAAAGTTTTAACTTAATTAATTTTTGATTTAATAAAACAAGATTGAATATTTATTATAGTAAAACAAAAAAATTAAACATTTACTTTATTAAAACGAAATCGAACATTTATTACGGTAAAATAAAATAAATAATTCACCTCAATAAAACAAAAATTAAAAAAATAATTATTTAAAATTAAATATCTATTTTATTAAAACAAAAATAAAATATTTGTTTAAAACAAGTGAAAAAAATAATTCATTATTCAATAAAACAAAATAAATAATATATTTACTTAATAATTTACTTCGTTAAAACAAAAAAATAATTTCATTAATATAAAATTTTAAATATTTATTTCATTAAAAGAAAATTTAATTAATTTAAACAAATAAAATATTTACATAATAATTTATTTCATTAAAACAAAATAAAAATTTAATTAAAAATAATGTTTACTTTTACAAAATATTTATATAATAATTTAATTTATTAAAACAAAAATAAATTTTAATTAAAAATAAAGTTTATGCTTTAAAAAATGTAAATATTTACATAATAATTTACTTTATTAAAACAAAATAAAATTTTAATTAAAAATAAAGTTTATGCTTTAAAAAATGTAAATATTTACATAATAATTTACTTTATTAAAACAAAATAAAATTTTAATAAAAATAAAATTTTTGCTTAAAAATTTTTTTTAATTTCATTTAAACAAAAATAAATTTTTATTAATTTAAACAAATAATATATTTAATAATTTACTTCATTAAAACAAAAATAGTTTTATTAAAAATAATTTGTTTGCATTTACAAAATATTTATTACAAAATATAAATAAATAATTCACCTCATTAAAACAAAATCAAATAAATTATAATTTCACCAATTATTTACAGCCTCTGTTGGGAGCGAGGTTTCCACAAGTCTCCGTTCGTGTTGGTGTTGCCACGTGGCCGTGTAAAAATCAAGGACTCAGTTGACTTTTTTGTGTACCCTTATTCCGCGGAAACAATCAAGGGCACAGCGCATTCCATTAAAAAGTCCCTAATTGATTGGCTAGCCATGAAAATGGCGCATAGGATCAATATGGATCAATTTGCCGTCAGCAATTCCCAAAATAATCACGAATCTCTTTCCAATAGTTTCCCCCTTCATTTCGTTAGCATTTACTCTAACGTTTCCTCAATCAAACAAACGCCGCCGATGTCGATTTCTGCACATAGCGTTCGATTTACCGGTCGAATTCATTTCTGGTCCGGATCGATAAATGGCATTCCAACCGGGTTTAAGCGGGAAATCTTTCACAGCTTTCCCGATCAGAAATCGGCCGGTCATTTCTTGTTCAGCAAAAATGATCTCATCTATCAATACGGGGTTAAGGAGGGCCAATCGATTAATTATGAGACTTTGCAGCTGTTTTTTCGCGACCTCTCTCCTAGTTCCAATGATATTTTCATTTGGAATCTTTTCCTTATCAATTTGATGATATCATTCCATGTTGCTATGCAGAATGGCTCCCTTGCTCTCAGACTCGGATATTTCCTCTGGTATTTCCTGATTTTCAATACGGTTTATTGCACGATATTTCTTTCGCTCTTGAGTTTCATCAATATCAGCAGACATTTCAGTGATTTCATTCGGTTTCTTTCTTTGATTTGGCAGAAACTGGCTGTCAGCTCGTTTTTTGAGCATATCCGATATTTACAGCTTACTCACAAACTGAATTCCCTAATAAGTAGTATTGTGTGGCTGTTTTCAGTTGCTATGGTGTTTTATTACCATAAACGGAATAATGAAGTGGAAATAGAAATCCCGGAAACTATTGCAAACCCAGAAAACACATCTAATACTCGTAACGCTGAGCCCTATGACACTGAAGCCGGTCAACAGATAGCCTTCATAACTTCGTTGGGTAATATCAATCTTTTCTTGCAACAACAGCCTCCGATGTATCTGTCGAAGCTATTTAATTGGACATTCCAAGCTCCACAGAAATGGGCTGTTAGTTTGGCCAGTAAATGCATGGATAATAAAACGGCTGCAAAAGATAACAATCATAGTTTCCAATGTGTTCGGAATGAGTTACAATGGCCAGCGGGATATATTTTCACAAAGGAATGTTGCATTTGTTTAGGGAGATTTATGCAAAACGAAATGCTATGTGGACTGCCTTGTGGACATGCTTTTCATGACAGCTGCATTAAAACCTGGTTAACAGAGTGTCATAAAGATAATTGTCCCCAGTGTAGATGGCCGGCCTATAAGGAGAAGCCATGAAATATTTCATGTGTATTATTAGATATAATTATTTTCCTGTAGAATAAATATCTTGAGCTTTTTGATTTAATTTTATAATACAGTGAATTTTCGATAAATTAATTTTTAAAAAATCGATAAAAATAAAGATTGACAGTTATCGAATTTCAATAAATCAATTTCCAATTCATTTTTTTGGATTTATTTATCTTCCAAAATAATTATTAATTCGATAATAATTGTCGAGAATTTTCTGTATTAATTATAAGAAGCATAATTTTTACTTATATTTTGTTATTTAAACAATTAATGACAGAAGAAAGAAATGCAGAAAGGTTAGTCAACAGCAAGTCTTTTTATGGTAATATTTTATGTTAACTACACAAAGCTTTGCTCAGATAGATCTTCTATTATATAAATCAATAATTTTATATCATATACACTAACTCACCTTGATACTGTTTGTAAAACGTGCGTTGAGATAAACCCTACACTATAGAAAGTCAAAAAGTAATAGAAAAATAAAATAATGCACATTAACACAATAAAATAAAAAATACATGTTAACTTTCAATCTGTAGTAAACCAACGTTGAGACAAACCACTATAATAAGATAATTTTCGCGAAGAAAATGGCGTAAAAAATTTTTTATTTAAATTTTGAGGTTTCTGCTCCGAAATTAAGTGTAAATGAGGATGTAAGATTTACCCTTAAAACTAAAATTAATTTAATATTTCATAAGCTTTCAGACATTTCTGTAAAAAATAAACAAAACCTGAGATCCGAAATAAAAGCATAATAATTGTGAAGCTAATTATTTTGTGTACATGTTCGAAGATTTTTCACAAGATGTATAAATAATACATATTTATGGTAATTGTTGGGGTTAACAAAATTCGCAAAAGTAAAATCGAAAATCAATAAAAACATTGATATTCGAAATAATAATTAAAAAGTTAAAATTTTAAAATAAATATTTATCGAATAAAACGGGTATGGGTGGTTGCCAAATGACGACACGAATCCAAATATAAAAAAGTTAAATCGATTGGGGGTTCCCCAGAAGGAAATATTTTATAAAAATAGAAATTAATTAGCTAATGAGAATTCCGAGTCAACAGAAAACTCGAACAGTGTGAAAAACCCAGAACGTCAACAAATTTCCTAATTACGAAAAATGATATGAGTTGACGAAGGAAACCCAGGATAAAAGGGGAACCCACCACCAATATAATTATTGTAAATAAATGGAAAACCGGGAGCCCAGAAATAACTAATTTGGTTTTGGAAATAGAGGTGTCAATAATGCTAAAACCAATTTAGTTTGCGAGTGACCTGATTTACGAGATGAATATAAATTGAAAAGGCAGATCAACAAAATTGCCAGTTGGTCGAAGAGAATATTTCAGAGAGCGGAGCAAAGGAGGTAATAAGCCCAAAGGTAAATCAATCAGCCAAACAAATTTAATTCTTGCGCACCAGACATGGACATTTCCCTTTGGAAAACGTATCCCTACGCATTGAAATTGTGTAAAATTGTGTAGAGTATTGTGAATTCAATCGATTTTTGTGAAAGTTGGGAATAAAGATGTGATATATAAATTGGAAAGAAAGGCGCCGAGAAGTCAGACCTGAGCACCGACTTTCTATATATAAAAACCCAACACAATTAATTATTTTTAGTATTATTTTGTAAGCAAACGTTCAATTTATAACAGTTTAATAAATAACTAGCAATTTCTGAAAGTTGAAAATTTTGGCTGTGTACAAAATTAACCCGCCGTTATTTTCTTAGCAGTCCAAATAACCTTAAATCATGGAAATCCAACATTCTGGAGTAAAGTAAAAAATTTAAGAGACGATGAGAGAAATTCCATCCGGCAAACACTTCTGGTGCGATTTAACAATAAGAATTTATTAATAGGAACAATTAAAGATGTTGCTGGAGAATTTAAAAAGTATTAGGAGAGTTGAAAATAATATAAGTAGTTTGTAAAAAAATATTTATTTCATAAATAAGAAAGTAGTCTGAAACAGTGTTTCTCTACCAAAAACTTGCCGCGGACCAGTAATCAATTTAAATTTTTACCGTGGACCACTAATACTAATTGTTGGTTATATTTTGCAGGAATACAAAATATTTAATGTACTATTAAATACATATATTTCAGTTGTAAAAATTCACACAAAGTTTACAAAAAATAAACAATATATTTACACAAAAAAATGTTCAAAAAAAATTACAATAAATTTTGCAAAAAACATATTAATATTATAATAAAGAAGTACTACACAAAAGTAATCTTAAAATTATACAAAACTACTGCATTTCAAATAAATTACAGAAAATAGACAATATATAAATAATTTTCATTTAAAAAAATATTAGAGAATAAAAATATAGATAAAAATCCATAGTTGTATAAACATAATATACTTTTTATAAAGTTTAACTAGAAAAATATAAAACTAAACCACTAAATTTTTATAGGACAATTCATTCATGTTCCAAAGAATCCAGAGAGAGAAATGCACATTCTGTAATTTTACGTTTATAGTTTTGTTGTAATATTTCATATGATTTATTTTATGAGGGTTAAACTGTTTAACAATATTCTGTTATTATTTTCCTCCTATTCAACTCACGTTGCGAACTGGAAATTTATGGTTCGTGGACCGGTGCTGGTCCACGGACCACTACTTTGAGAACCGCTGGTTGAAAACGAAATTAAAATTAATATATTGTATGTAAAACTAACTAAACAACCAATTTTGAACAGAAATTGTCAATAAAATCGACAATCATTTTTGAACGGAGATTGTATATAAATTTTTAGATCCAAAGTTAAATTTAAAAGCTTGAGTAATGATTTAATTTCCCTATGAAATCATAATGCAGTTCTTAAAACATTATAACTTTAAAAAATAACTTACTTTACTGAAATGGCTGAAATCCTTTGGATTTTCACTAAAATTAAATTCATATAATTTGATTTATGTATGAACTTGCATTATAGCAAAATTTATCTGAACGTGACTTGGTGTATTTTTGGTTTTGTTGAACATGTCAATTATCAAGGGAGTCCGAGTTAAAAATTATCGATTTGGTCAAAGTTTTATTATTAATTAATTTGATTTTTTAATCAAATAAAACAAAGTTGTTTAATCTTCCATTGGATATGATGTTTAATTAGTATGCATTGCTTCTAATAATTATAATGTCAGAAAGTCAAGGATAAAACTTGTAGTTAATAATATTTCCAACTTTAACAGGTTATTATTTAACACTTGCTTAATATTTTACCGTTCTGATTTTTTTGTTTGAAAGTTACACCTCACTTGTTTGTATGATGAAAAACTTTCAAAAATATTTTTAAAAATTGAATGGTTGGCGATTCGCACTATTATGAGGTATAAGTTCTTTCGTGGAACTACGGCATCGTAGTTCGCGCGAAACATTATTGTATTTAGCTCTAGTGTTGCTATGTAAATTGGTTCGCTAAATTTTGTAAAGAATCATTGAGTATGGCTAGCAACGGGTGCCGGGTGGTAGCTAGAAATCATTTTGTATGGCGTTACTGGGTAGCCAGAAGACAATTCAAACAAATAGCAAAACCCCGTAACCCACCAATGGTAATAATAATAATAGATATAATAATAATAATAATAATAATAATAATAATAATAATAATAATAATATTAATAATAATAAGAATAAGAATAATGATAAAATTATTCTGTGTTGAGTTTGCTTATTTGATTCGAAAAGGACACGAGGAGTCAGAGGGAACCGATTTTCAATAATAATAACCCAACATATATATGATATCATTTGAAGAAGGCTGTGCCGAAAACTTGTGTATTTCATAGTCAAAAAATAAAAAAAAATTTGTCATATAAATATATACAGATTTACAGATTTATGATAAATTCATATTTATTTGAACAGTTTCAACATCTTGTATCTTAATATCTTACAGGAATCAAATATAATTAATACATTAATACACCTTTCAATAAATGTAAAGCTTTCTATGGAAGCACATTACAAGGCTAACCATATTCTTCATCAGGCTTATTAATTTCAAAGCATTGTAACAATTCTTAATAAGGGATTTAGAATTGAATCAGTCCCTGTAACTTCCGGATTAATATAGCTGCAAATATGTTATTATTAATTTGTATTGCCTAACAAAATCACAAAATGTCATTAAGCAGTATCCATCAATCCTGCACACGCGAGACGACCTAAATACCTTCTTAACAAACATTTGAACCTTAAAGGTCATTAATTCAAAGTAGCCTACGTGTGATTATGTAATTTGCGGTCAGGGTTGATTAGGTTTCTGTTTAAGTAATTTTGAATAAATATTTTTACTAACCTTAATATTTTATTGTTGATTAAAAAATAGTTAACAGTAACTCTATTTGGGATTCCGAAGTACTTGTGCTCCGGATTGTATGATGTTACTGGTTGTCACTGGTTTCATAACGACAAATGAGTAAAATATCACCAGTACTAAAATCATGGATCTTGTATTTACCGCTAGTTTGGTAATGTGTATCTTGTTAGTACGTCTATAAATAAAGAACGGCTTGAACTGCATAATACATAGCTGGTGTATTATTATATTATCTCAAACATCATTTGAATCATGTCTTCACATTTAGCCCATTGGCTATTCTCTTCGGATACTTCATATTCATAAACAGTATTTAGCATCAAGCTCAAATTTCACATTAATATATCATAAAAAAGATTTTGTTTACATGAAATTTTAATATAATAATGGTAGTGACTGCCAATTTTTAAAATACTTCGTTAGAGTGCCGCTATCTCAAAAAAGTTGAGAACCACTGCTATTGTGTGACATTTAAAAGTAATAACGTAGATTAGTGTAGATTCTACACTATTGTTTTACAAACTAAGTAAAATACAAATAAAGTATATTAATATTTAATAGATGCATGAACTTGTTTCTGCATTGCATTATTTTCGGTTCAAAGTTGAATAAACACACTCACATATCACCATCAATCATTTTATACCCACTCAAGTTTCATATTTCGTCTATAGAAAAAGTCATAGTGTAAATCTTAGAAATAATTACATCTGTTTTTTATCGCGACTTTTGTAATCAGCCTGTAAAAATTCTTTTTCACAAAACCATACTATGTGTGACTATGTGTTTTTTTTATCAAGATTCGTTGGATTCGAGCAAAAGAATCTTGAGACCATATTTCAGCTTCAATAAAGGCTGAGATTAAAAACCCCTCACTATAGTGCGTGCTTCATATTAACCTAAATGGTAATCCACTGCACTTGTAATATTTTAAGTGAGAGAGGGTCTTCAAGAACTGAATATGTGTCATAGGCCACTAACTACCTATTACTGAATATGGAAATAATGAGAAATGAAATAGAATGAAAAAGGAAAATTAGTGACTATTAGAGTAAATAAAGGGGTATAAAATGTTTTATATATGAAAAGTTGAACAAAACAAAATGTACATTCTTATACAGTTTCATCAGCTTTTTTATTTGTAATGTCTAATCTTTCAGTGTAAACGTGAGCCTGCTTTTAATTAATAAAAAATTAATAGAATAATTTTAATTACCTTTTGTGAGAATTGTTGAAATATTTATCAAATAACGATATTTCATTTAATTTTATTGATTAAATTATTATTACCTAACAATAATTATTTAAATTATTTATAATTATTTTTAAGACATTAATTAGAAAATTGAAGTTAAAACAAATTCAGATTTTCTCTAAAGAAATTTCCTGAACCTGTCTGACATTTATCATAAATTAATTTGACATCTAGTTAAAGAAAAATGCTTTTTATTTTACAAATTAATTTTACAATTTGAAAGTAATTTTATTAGAGAAATGCTGTTTTATTGAACTTTTATAATTATTTAATATAATTAATTAATTTTGAAATACATTTTAGTCAACGTACAAAACATTCTGTTGCATAATTCATGATATTATAAATGCACTGATATTTATTGTGTTTATATTTGTGTAATTTGTATTTTGGTTTGTTTTAAATATTCAATTACATTTTAAGTATTGGAATGCGGGAAACGTTCAAATCAAAATTTTTAAAAATACGTAACACATTAAGGGACAGAATTTTGTATAATTATTTATTTGTGCATTAATACTATAAGTAAATATTGAAAAATTAAAATAATAACTATATATTGATTAAGTCAAATATTATTAAAATAATATTTTCAAATTAACACATTAAATGTATAATGAAAATGTTTTATAAATTTAAAATAATAAAATTAATGTTAGAATTTATGGAATGAAAATATCGATATTTTACAGTTACGAAAAAATCCTCAAAAATATTGAAAAAGATCAGTTATTGAATTTTGTAATGTTATTAATAGATGTGTTGGGCCAGAACGTAAACGGCCTTGAGGAATGTTTAAATTGATCAGTAACACACACGGAAATATAACATACAAGTTTAAATAAACCTATTGAAACATCAATTAAACCCTATCAAATATGAGAAAAAAGAGAATTAAATATAAATTAATAAACATAAAAATAAATTAAAATAATAACAAAACGCACCAAGATTCGCACGATACCAACACAAAACACAACAAGAAAACACAACAAATTCGACAAAATTGGAAAATTAATAAAAGTTCATGAAAATGGAACTTAAATCAAAAAATTTGAATTAGTAATAATTCAATAAAAATTCTAAATGAAAAATTAGTAAAATAAATTGAAAAATAATAAAATTAAAGAATAGAATTCACTAGAAAAAAACAAGGTCGAATTTTATTTTACTGCATCAAATTTAACATGCGAGGTTAGGGACAGAAAATAGGTATAAATACTGATCCATGTTCACATTAAAAACTAACCAAAAAACCATTTTTCTAATTACCTTTGAATCTTGTTTAAAATCTTGTTTTTAGGTGAGAAATGTTTTATTGTGGAGCCCTCTCTCCACGTCACGTCCTCGCAACCTCGGTAGAGCTCTGCTTGGATGTTGGCGTGGGGGGAGAGGCATTTTATTTTTAATATGCAATATTATGAAATTTTTATTTTTATGGAATGGAATGGAGGGTAATTTATGTTTATTTGTTATATACTTAATAAATATTATTAATATTGATAAACTGTTTTTATATGTTTAATAAATAAATAATTCTGTCGAAATTTTTCCGGCCCACAGCCAACACATCGCAAGATAGTAAAATCTACATAGTACAGATTTGTGTAAGTGCGTGGAAAATCGCCAATGATATGTACCCGTGAAGACTTAGCGTGCGGAACGCAGGGGTCGTAACGTCAATATAATCCCTATAGACGAAACGAGAAATAAGGAAGAAGTCATTTGGCTGCTTCCTCGTTTCTCATTTCTGTAAAATCGACCTAAATTTATATTACACACGGCTCAAAATCATCACACCGAGTAGTCCAGTGGGCACTCAGTAAATATAATATAAACACAAAATGCGCCTAAGGTCTATTAAAGGGAAAGGGTACGGGAATAAATTAATTTGAAATCGTTGATACAACTAAATTGGATTAATATTTGGAAATAAATTAATCATTAGTACACTAAATTGAATTTACATTTCGAAATAAAATAACAAAAATCATAAGTAATTCATTGAGTCAATCAAATTAAATTAATCCATCGATTTAAATGATTATCGAGTAAAAATAAATACCTCCTTGATTAAATTAAATTGATTAAAATAATTATTGAGCACAATTAAAGTAATTCATGGATTAAACTAAATTAACTCATTGATTAAAAATTAAAGTAATTTGGGTAACGGTAAAATAAATTTCTGATGAAAATCATGTAATTCTTTGGGTAAAAAGGAAGTAAGGCTTTGAGTTATTGATTAAAAATTAAAATAATTTATTAAAATAAAGTTGTCCATTTATGGGTTAAGATAAGTTAATGATAAAGGAACTCATTACAAAATTTAAAGTATTTAGCGAGTAAAAGCTGAGTGAGTTGTTGATTAAATTAATTCAGTAACCGTTGATTAAAACTAAGTAATTCCTTGCTTGACAATAAAATGATCCATTAATCGAAACTGAAGTAATGTATTGGCAAAAATAAAGTAATTCTGTGATTAAAACCAAGATGTCCGTTGATTAAATAAAGTAATTTATTAGTTAAAAATACAGTAATTTAATGGTAAAGAATTAAGATAATTCGTTGAGTAAAAACAAAGTGATAAACTTAATCGAATCTCAAACCATAGCGTATCTTATCATTCGAAATAGTAATAGGACCTTCGCATAAATAAAAGATAATCATTACCAAGCCCAAATATTGATCAACTAATTCCCGCACAAATTAAACTAGCTTAAACAATTAAATGAAAAAGTGGAAAATCCAAAACACTAATAAAGCGGAGGAAAATTTATTGAACTGAATACAAAGAGATTACCGACTCCTAACGAGAAACCAACTGGCTAATATAACAATCCACTTGTCCCTATTTCCCTCTATCACTTCGGTAATAACTGACGACATAGATTTTTCCATGATTAACCTTCATTGCACCATTAAGATCATATGAATTCGCGATCGAAAACATTAAATGAGTAACCGTCCCCAACTAGCATCACAAATAATTCCACAAATTGCCAGAACCCAAGTACCCAACATTTTTCTGACATTGAATAATAAACTAATTAATATATGAAATGAAATTATCTAACCCCATAGAGTAAACAATAAATCCATAATATAATAGAACCAACTCGCAATATCATAAAGACCATTCAGTAAGAATATAATGGGCCAAAACCAGATCCCATACTGGTAGATGAGAAAACACCTACGATAATTCATAAAATTGCAACTTCTAGAAACATTAAGAAATAAATGATTTAAATCTTTAATAAAAACAAAGATAATGCGGAGAGTTGGAATCAACGTGGGAACGCTCGCAGTGAGGTTGGAAAATTTGTAACGTCACGTGTGAGTCCTCCGCCGTTGATATCCAAACGAGAGAAAACTTACCGATTTCCAACAATTAATCCATTCCGAAAATTTAAGATACAGTTAATATCTCAACGAACATATACAAAGTGCGAACGGATGTTGCAACTGTTTAGCTGAATCAATAAGTCCAAAAGTCATCCAAACGTCGATTGTGATGCTTCGTTTCTAACATCCGGTTCAGCATTAGGCGATTGTGATAGATACATAAAGAATGTTTAAATATACAAATTACCAATTTCGGATAAATAATTAAAATTCACCATTTCGAGGGCCGAGTAAAGATTGACACATACCGGAAGACAAGACCCATTGTATTATACACGCTGCACTCTATTAGTTAGGATTAATGACGAAAACCCCACTTTACAAACCAAACTAAAAATTTTCACCTATGTCGTGTCAACGTGATTCTAACACTGAAACGCCAACCAATCGACCAACTTTTTCCTATGATGCCCACAGGTAGATTTTCCTTCGAAATAATAACAATTTTAATGAATTAATGTTCTCGATTTAATATAACTTTGTCGTGTAAGAATTTTGTCTTTTTTTTTTTGTTAAATAAATTATATGTGATTTAATCCTAATCAAATGGTGTTAAACTTATTAGAAATCTCATTTACGTATATTCTATATCTATTTTTATGAACCTTTAATACACAGGGAAGGACTATCATAATCGACTAAATTCAAATTCATAAATGTCATCATCATAAATCTCATAACATCCAGTTCAGATACTAGGTTTCCCGGACGTTAAACTAACCGGTAAATTTACTCCCTATAACTAATCGGACGGTTCAGGAATACCGAAATCCATGATTTTAATAACCACGTTTTATTAACAACGTCCTTGCGCTATAAAACCATAAATACGGTAGATATCCGAGATTGCCACTCATCAGTCCCATTAGGTTTTTCTTTTTCGTAAAGATTTCGACCCAAGATAGTGATGATTTTCCGAATGATCAACAATGATCATGCTAGGTTTACACGAGCTTAATAAGTATGTCTACTCAGCCATAGTTAAGTTTTTTATATAAATATTAATTAGATGTAGTATACATTTTCAAGCCATTAATGTCCTCATATCTAGACCGTAGAGTGATGATTAACCCTTTTGTTTCCCTGACAAATACTAAGCGATTAGCTATAAACGACTTGGAAACCCTAAGAACATTCCCGTGCGGCGATATCCGTTTAGCAACACTTCAATACACCCTGAGAGTGGTGGAAACTGTCCACCTGCAATAATTATTTAATAATGAGCATTAAATTCTAACGTTAATATGCCCTATAAACTATTTCGAGATTGCATTACGTTAAATCATCTGACTATCACGATTTTAGAAGAACCAATGCTTTCCGAATGGATATCCGCCCGCGAGGCCGATGAATGGCGTCGGGCTTGGAAGCGAGCGCGCCCGTCAATGACCCTTGAGGAGCCGCGTTCCAAAAGATCTTGTCCAACCCTTTGGCAGATTCTGGGCCGGGAAAATGACCCCCGCAGGCCGAATGAGGAGCAGTATCCCGCCGAGGAAATCCGCGACCACGCGTGGAACCTCCTTGCTCAGTGGGAGAAAATCCAAGAGCAAGTCGATTTAAACGTAGTAAAAGCCCGGATGTACCTCGCCAATGTCGAAGAGGACATCCTCGTCGGGCGAATTGCGGAGACCTACCCGACTCGACCGGCCCGCAATACTCGACGTCCAGTGCCCATCATCCCAGGCTACTCCCCGGAAGAAGGGGTCAAGAAATTCTTTGAAGAGCCATGAATCCCAGGGCAAAGAACATGAATAACGATTTACTTTATTGATGTTGTTAATATATAAATAATTTAAAGAACTCGTTTGTCTTAATTTTCTCTATAAATAGGTTTCACTTTTATAACTGTGTTTGTAATAATCGGAACTTTATTTCATCAAACTCATAAAGAGATTTGAATACTTTCCTTTATTATAGCGATGTCGGCCCTACAATTGATACAACCCGAACTAGATCGCGCTAGGCGGGCAAACGCGGATCTACTCAGTCAGATACTACAGCTAACTCGAGAGGTGCAGCAGGTCAAAGCAACCTGGTCGGACCCTAAAAGGACGAAGACGCTCTATCTCCGACTTACTGTCGCTCAAAAGGGTTGGGCGGAGGAGCGTCAACTCAATCAGAGTCTTCGCACACAGATCAGGGGGCTAGAAGTTGCCCTAGCAGCCTGTCGGGAAGGGGAAGCGGTAACGTACCCGTTCATCTTCGCCCCATCCCAACTACCGAGTCGAAGTTCCCACAATAATGTCACACCAATATCGAAGCCGACAACTATTCAACCAAGCATCCGCCGGCCGGGACGTAAGGAACGTACCCGACGCCGAGCCGCGCAACCGTCAAGCCAACCAAATTAACTTATGGATATTGTGCACGTCATTTATTTCATTAAATAAACTTGTACTTGTTATTAATTTAAAACCAAGTAACCCGCTATAAGGTATGATTGGTATGAAATCACCTTCGCGAGTACCAGCACCGTATTCTCGAACAACCTGGATTTAATTTGAACTTTCTTATACAAGGGACAGAGCAAAGCGAGCATAGGTCTTCTATCGACAGCTCGTGAACCCGAGGATTGTCCGAGCAATTACAGTATTAGCAATAACACTCACTTTTTGCGGGCAATCCACCACTTGAACACATTACCAACGTTGCCTAGCAACGGTTGCCAAGTGGCCGCTAGAATCATTTTGTATGGCGTTACTGGGGCAACCACAGGTTAATTCAAACAAGTAACGAAACCCTGTAACCCACCAGATGTTATAAAAAAAACTAGGGTAGTAAATATATACAATTGGTGGGTTAGTGGATGTCTGACCTTGAACCATTTGCATACAACTTTTCGACCCTCCACTGGTTACCCGTTGCTAGGCAACGTTGATAATGTAACCAATGGTTCTGAGACCGCCAAAGTTGAGCTTTATTACTAAAACTTCTAAGACCCGACTTCCAGTTAGGTTCAGCGAGCTACCGTTAGAAGGCTTGTGCTCTACTTATACTTCTTGGTCCCTAACTTTTGAATGATGCCTTTCTTACGTCTATCCCTGTTTTATGGGACTCTATCGCTATTGCATTAAAATTGAAAACAATAATTATCAAATTGTTAGACGACATTATTTATTTAAGAAAAAACTTTAAAAACCAGTTATTGGTCAAAAAATTCGTTTGGATCACTAGTTCGCGCTTGATAGCGAGGCTGGGTATTTCTATTTCATCTCCTCTGGAGTTCTCTCTTATCGTCCAACTATTGTCTCCTAGCGTGGCCAAACTGTAACCGGCATCCCAAAACGATTGCTGATATTGAGCCGCCGTTTTGGGGGCACTCAAATGGTCACCATGTCCTCGTCATGCCAAGATTCGGTTCCTCACGGTTTACCATTTGCTAGAATAAGATATACCGATATCATTTGCTTCGTAAATCTGCATCATTTGGAATATTCGATTTTATGTAATTATATTTCAGTCGCCGTAATGTTTTGCAATATAACTGGCATATTTGGGGTTGAATTTCTTTCATCCCTTACTATTAAAATTTGTGCCTTCTTCCAGATCACTATATCTGTGACCTTGATTTTTGCGGTTCAGCAGTATTCCCTTTTCTTCATTTCGAGTAGGGTATAGATATCTTGTTTTATTTAAATTAATGATAGCTAAGGAGCTCTTACTTTCTTCGGAAATCACTGTTACATCATCGTACCTGTTTGTTGGGAGGTTGTGGAGTATTTGTATCAGCCATCCGTTCTACGCTCTATGCCCGTCCTTGAGCGCTTGTCGTAGAAGCGGTTAATGTCGATCATTTAGCACTAGTTCGTCCCATGTTTGAAGAAATGAGAATTGGCGGTTCGCACTCTATTTATATTTGCTAGACGAGTCAGCTTTTATTTATTCTGAAAAATCAATCTAATACAAATTAGTTGTCAGAAAAATCCGACACAGAAAATCTTTTAATCTTGCTCTAAATATTACCGATTGGCTGACATTTAAGGCCTTTTCGGTGATAGAAATTGATAATCCGCTGATCTTTGCCATTCCATTACTACTGCTGGTAGATTGCTATCGACTTAATTTGGTAGACATTATCTGTTTGTTCTGTTAGTCAATAGTTGTAATTTGCTAAGTGTCAACATGAACCTTAAAATAGCGATAATTTAGATAATTTTGGAATATTAAATGTGGCCTGTATTCAATCGTAAGCTGGAAACGTTTTCGAGGTAATTATGGAGAGTCATCTTATGTTAATTGGTGACCTTATTTTTTCAGTATTACTCGTATATCCGAGATTGGTCGTCATAATTTCTTTTATCTACTTGTGCACTTGGAAGGTCTCAGACTGTTGGGTGAGTTTTTATTTAGTACTTGGTTAACTTGGGTTTGTCTTACAACGGTTTAAGGACATATCTTCTTATGGTTGTGCATGGGTTTTGTTCGGTGGGAGTAAGACATGTGGGTCAATTTTTAATCTGGAAATTTACTTGGGTCTAAATTATCATCGATTTAGGAACTATTCGTGTGCGATGGGGAAGATGCATGGGAAATTATTCTACCATTGCTCTCCTGAGTAAATTTAACCCCGGTCTCAATATTCATGGAAACTATTATTCAATGTGTTGGGCCAGAACACAAACGGCCTTGAGAAATGTTTAAATGGATCGGTAACATACACACAAACATAACATACAAATTTAAATAAACCTATTAAAACACCAATTAAACCCTACCAAATATGAGAAAAAAGAGAATTAAATATAAAATAATAAACATAAAAATAAATTAAAATAATAACAAAATGCAACAAGATCCGCACGATACAAATACAAACATAACATGAAAACCTAACAAATTCGACAAAATTTGATAAAATTAATAAAAGTTCCTGAAAATGAAATTTAAATCAAAGAATTTGAATTAGAAATAATTCAATAAAAAGTCTAAATAAAAAATTATTAAAATAAATCAAAAAAAAATAAAATAAAGAATAGAATACACTAGAAAATAACAAGGTCGAATTTGTTTTACTACATCAAATTTAACACGCAAGGTTAGGGACAGAAAATAGGTATAAATACCGATTCATTTTCACATTGAAAAACCATAAAACCATTTTTCCAATTTTGGAAACGAAATCTAGTTATTTTAAAAACTATTTTTGTTTGAAAATCTTGATTTTGAAGACAATTTTTTAGGTGAGAACTAGTTTTGTTTTAGAGCTCTCTCTCCACGTCCCATCCTTGCAACCTCGGTAGAGCTCTGCTTGGATGTCGGCGTGGGGAGAGATGCATTTTTATGCCTTTGTGAAATTATTGATGGTCAAGTAATTTTGTATTTTGTCTTTAATATGATAATAAATATT
The DNA here is from genome assembly GCA_022537955.1 of Schmidtea mediterranea. Lineage (NCBI taxonomy): Eukaryota > Metazoa > Platyhelminthes > Tricladida > Dugesiidae > Schmidtea > Schmidtea mediterranea. The sequence goes on from CM039679.1 coordinate 17,686,088, forward strand.
TATATTATTTATAAATTTTTTTATATATTTAATAAAATCATTTTGTCGAACTTTTTCCGGCCCACAGCCAACACAAATCGCAAGTTAGTAAAATATACACAGTACAGACTCGTGTAAGTGCGTGGAAAATCGCCAATAATATGTACCCGTGAAGACCCAGCGTGCGGAACGCAGGGGTCGTAACGTCAATATTATCCGTATAGAAGAAACGAGAAATAAGGAAGAGGTCTTTGGCTGCTTCCTCGTTTCTCATTTCTGTAAAATCGACCTAAATTATCTTACACACGGCTCAAAATCACCACACCGAGTAGTCCAGTGGGCACTCATTAAATATAATATAAACACAATATGCGCCTAAGGCTTACTAAAGGGTAAGGGTACGGGAAATACATTAATATAAAATTTATTGATTAAAAATAAAGTAATTCATTGATTAAAAATAAAGTAATTCATTGATTAAAAAATAAAGTAATAAAGAAATTCATTGATCAAATTAATTGGTTGAGTAAAGATAAAATAAAATAAATTAATCTGTTGATGGAAAGTAAGTACAAATCCGTCGCTTAAAAATAAATTAACCATTCACTAAAAATGAATTAACACGAAATCATTGCTATAAAGAACATTAAAATCATTGTTGTAAAGAAAATTAATATCATTGTTAAAAAAAAAGAGAAGAATAAAATCGATGTTAATAAGAAATCATGGATGTGGGTAAATTAATTCATTATGACACAAAATGAAATTGACTGAATAAATTTAGCTTGACGATAATGTTTAATTTAAAAAATTGCTAAAGCTTAAACTACGGTTAAAAACCCAAACATTGACCCTAAAAACCGAGAATTAATACAACTAGTACTCTACAAAATCGACGCAACAAATCAAAGAATGACCATAAAAACTTATGATGATAAATCAATTAACGATCACAAAATTATATTAATATTACATAAAAGGGAACGATCATGAAGCTACATTAACGTTACAAAAAGCTGAAAAACTACAAGAAAGGCTTACCGCCGACATCGAATTTCAATAACTCTAATAGTATAGTTCAAACATCCCTGAGAAAAGCGATGCATAGATGTTCCTTAAAAAATCCAATAATATAGAAGCAATAAAATTCCAAAGGCATTCGATTGCATAAAATCTCCGAGAAAGATCCCACTCCAAATCCGCAGTAAAATCTCTAAGTATTTTCTGAAACATTGATCAAAGGTATTCGAAGTAGCTAAAATATTAACTTACTAAAACTAATCCGACACAATAGTGCAACCAAATTTCGGTGAATTTAACTACGACAAATCGCGAAACTCTATAAACCAATTACAAATAATATAAACATAGAATATGAACCTAAACAAATTTAATTATCGCCGTTCAGCTCTAAATACTGAGAATCTCATCGAACCGACAAATTAACTAACAACTAAAATCAATAATCCGACCGGAAAAATCGACAATCCAAAGTCGTCCGAACATATCGACTTAAGTTAAAATCAATAAATCTATGCGGAAATGAATGCATCCACCCCAACCAAGTCCCTATCGATTATAAAATTGTTCTCATAACATGGATTTTTCGACCATAAGGGATTTATCCAAAGATCCGAACTCGCAAGATAACGTTTCATAACTTCCCTTGATTAATTTTCCTAACGTTAGAAACTTTTGATTAATGACCATTACAGTCGTCATTCTTAAAGAAATCCGTCAATCCAAATTAGTTAATTAATAATTGTACCCTACCATACTAAACGTCGAGCCGGTAGATTGTGAATAAACGTCTGTTAAAACCTTAAATGTCCATAACCCTATTAGTTGTAGTAACGGAGTGTCACTTTATTTAAAAATTGTCATAACCATTATAAAAAGGGAAATATAGGAGAGTCATGAGCTAAGATAGCTAATTAAATATATTATATCATAAATTTATAGATAAATAGTCATATTTATTTCATTTGAAAATTGCATTACTAATTAAAGTTTAACAGAATTTGACGAGGGTTGGAGTTTGATAATTCAAGTTGCAACATCACATTTATTATTATTTTATCGATTATTAAAATCAAGCGGACGATTTAAATAAATTAACTTTCGCTCCCTTATACGCGACTATCTGACCATAATGACATTTCAGAAGAGAAAATGCCGCTCGGTTGGATCTCTACCCAGGTAGTCGACAAACAGTGTCAGAAGAGGGCACCACCAACAACAGAAATTATCAAGGAACAGCAACCAAAGTGGCCATATCCCACCACCTGGCGGCTATTGGGCCTCGAAAAGGACCCTTGTTGGCCCAACGGAGAGCGATACCCTGCCGAAGAAACCCGCGAACACGCGCGGAACCTCCTCACTCAATGGGAAAGGGTGCAGGAGCAAGTGGACCTGAACGTGGTCAAGGCGAGGATGTATCTCGCAAACGTGGAAGAGGACATCCGCGTCGGACGTATTGCCGAGGCTTATCCACCTCGACCGGCCCGCGATACCCGACGGCCATTCCCAGTTTCACCTCGGAGGAAGGGCTTGAAGAGACCATTTATCGAAGAACCCTGATTTCTCAAGGGCATGAACAATAAGTTGTGTATTAATGTGATTAAGTTTTAAAAGATATTTTCGCTAATTGTCGTTTGTCTTGAATCCTTTGCATGAATAGATTCATTTTGATAACCATGTTTGCAATAATCATAATTTCTAATTATGTAAATCCGTAGAGAAATTTAAAGATTTTTGTTTATTATAGTGATGGCAACTACCCAATTTCTACAAACTGAATTGGAGCTCGCAAGGAGCGCAAATGCAAATCTCCTTAACCAAATAATCCAGATGACGCGAGAAGTGCAACAAATCAAGGCAACCTGGTCAGACCCGAAGAAGATGAAAACTCTGTATCTCAGGCTAACAGCAGCTCAAAAGGGTTGGGCGGAGGAGCAACAGCTCAATCAGAGTTGGCGCACTCAGATCAGGGGATTGGAGGTCGCCCTAGCAATCTGTCGGGAAGGGGAAGCGGTAACGTACCCGCTCGTCTTCGCCCCGTCACAGATATCACGTAGAGATTCCAACAGTATCATAACTCAACCTACAAACCAATCCGCCTCTCCATCAAGTACTCGTCGGCCAGGGCGCAAGGAGCGTGCCCGACGTCGAGCAGCACGACCACCAAGCTCATCGCACTAAGTTCACAAACAGCACATGTTTTCCTTGTTGATTGGAAATAAATAAGTCGCATTCATTGTTAATTTATCTCCAAGATACACTGTGCATCCAATCATCATCATGGATACTCATATCACGCTGTCAAACCATCGTTCCATCTCCAACAGTCAACATAAATCTGATCTCGCATTTTACCAGGGGACAGAGCAAAGCGAGCATAGGTCTTCTATCGACAGCTCGTGAACCCAAGGGTTGTCCGAGCAATTACAGTATTAGTAATGATGCTCACTTTTTGCGGACAATCCACCCACTCGAACACATTTCCAACGTTGCCTAGCAACGGGTGCCCAGTGGTAGCTAGCAATACTTTGTATGGCGTTACTGGGTAACAAGAAGAAAGTTTAAACAAATAGCGAAACCCTGTAACCCATCAAATGGCATCTCGGATTCGGAATGTACTTTCTTTATTTGAAAATCATGAACTTGTCCTCCTGTCTCATATTTGATTTCTGATGTCATTTTATATTTTTGATGCTTAATTATGGTTAATTTTCGGTATGGATTTTGTACTTAGCTTATTTGTAAATTGATTGGGTTCTCGTTAGCTGGATTTATAGGGTCAACCACATCTATGCTACTAAATCAGATTATTTACTGGGATCCTGGTATAGTTCTTGGTCAATGTTGATCTTATCTGATTATCTTAATTACGAATGTAATCGTTATTTGGTTACGTGAACCTTTATTAATTTTAAATTATCCTTATGGAATTAGGTTTGGTGGTTAACATAAGTTGTTGTTGATGCCAGCTATCCTTAAAAATAAGGTTTGATCGTTATTAAAATTTATTTTTTAATACTAGCCACGTAACTGAATAAAATTTGGTTGTTACTAGTTTAAACTAGATCACTTTAGGTTGGTATATACTATAATTTACATTTGATGCTAATTAAGATTGATCATTAGCTATACTCATCATTGGTTAAATTTGGTGTTTAAATTCGTTGCAGGTATTGACCTTAACGTTAGTTAACCTTATCTAGTTTATCTTTAATACTAGCTATTCCTATTGAATAAAATCAGGTTTGGTTGTTACTTTGATTTACATTTAATACTAGCTATCCTTAGGATTAATTAGTTTTCCATTTAAAATTCGTTGCATAAATTTCGCACGCCTCCCGCTCACTCATTTACCCAATTTTGGTCCTAGGATTGAATTATTTTCATATTAGGATTTAGGAGTGCCCACTGAGCTTCTTGGTGTTGATGATTTTTAGCCGGTGTATATAATATGATATTGGGTCAATTTTTCGGAAGAAGAAAGAAAGTGGAACAGCCAAAAGACTATTTCTTGATCTACCCGACGCCATTATAGGATTAAATAATTGAAGTTTAGAATCCGTCGTTAATCACGATTAGATTTTCACGGGCACAGATCATAGGCGGAGAAACCGCTCTTACACAATCAGATAGTGTGTTTGATTTTACTAACTTGTGGTATGTGTTGGCTGTTGGCCGGAAAATTTCGACAAAAATAAAATTAAATCCAATTCTTCTGTTTTTTCTGTTAGTACTTGACATTCCATTTGGTCTTTTTTTCTGATCCAGGTTTGGTATACTCCTTGGTATACTCTCTGGTCATAATGGTTCCGCATCCTACTATTAGTCCTGTATTTATCTCCGTTACGCATATTTCTGGATATGCTGTGGCGTGTATATCTTCGATTATCACTTTCTCCTGGTTCTTTTCCTTAGGTTCGATCCTTATTTTTAAGGTGTTGGCTTTTGTTGGTTTCCACGATTATGGGGTTTTCCCGCTTTCCATTTTTAGTTTTGTTCGTTTATTTGTCACCATTGTCTCTATTGTTATTTTCCGTTTTTTGCATTTCCTAGAGTTTTCGTCGCTATGCACGTTGCTTCCTTTCCCTTTCTGACATATATTTCGTAAGTTGAGTCTCCTTTCAATCCGGTCCACTTGTGTTGTTGTCTGTTTTCTATTTGACTTTCCTCACATTTGACTCCATAGTTTTCTTTACATACGAGTTCCTTTACTTTAGGTTCACTGATTCTTATTATAGGATATTTTCATGTTCTGTAAGTATTATATTGGCATGTCATTTTTCCGAATGCCGTTATGTTTTTCTCTTTCTTTATTTGGTCTTGTAATGTACATTTCCTTCCCCAATTGTCTACACATATTCGTTTTATACGTTCTATTCCGATATTATGTATTTTATGTTGTCGATTGCTGGTTTTATTGCTATATTTATTCCCATTATTTGGGTCATTATATTTTGGCAAATTGTTTATTTGTCTTGACACGTTTGATTTTCTAATAGTTGGAATACGTCTTCTTTTGTATTTTCATTGAAGATGCAGTTTATTTTAGCGTTATTCGTTATTTTGATGCATTACTATTTTATTTTGATGTAATTACTATTAGTAATTTCTGTAGTAGGGATCGTCGGTTTTGGTTTCCTTTTAGTTGTGGTGTGTTTCTTTTATTTAGTAGTATCCCTCGTTTTTGCTTCTCTTCGTTATTGTTATTATCTCTTGATTCTTACTTTTTTTCTGGTTCTTGCTTTTTGTTCTCCTTCTGATTATCCGCTGGTTCTCTTTTCTCTTCCTGCGAGATTTTATTCATATTTTGACCGTTGTCTTGATCTTCTTTGCCCTTATTATTATTTCCTTGTTCATCCGGGGTCTTCTTTAAAATGTCGTCCTTGACATTTATTGCTTCGATTATCTCCTCGTATATCTTTATTATCTTGGCTTTTAGGCCGTACATTTATTTTATCTCTTGTTTGATCCTTTGGACTCTTATTTGTGTTGGGGTTAACAAAATGCACTAAAGTAAAAATGGAAAATCAATAAAAACATTGATATTCAAAATAATAATTAAAAAGTGCCAAATCAATTAAAAATTTAAAATAAATATTTATCGTGGGAAATGGGTATGGGGAATTACGTAGAGTATTTTGAATAGAATCGATTTATGTGAGAGTTGTGAATAAAGTTGTGATATATTAATTGGAAATAAATCTTATTGCGTTGGGTTAATTGAATTGATTAAAGAAGGACACCAAGGAGTCAGACCTAAGCACCGACTTTCTATATAAAAACCCAACATTTGATTTCGATGCTATTCATGTATTATTCTCAATAGTTGCTCTTTCTATCTCCAATTCGCATGGTTTCTAATGGATTGCTTGTGAATTTTAGTCTTTCTCATTTTAACAGTGCTTTTATTGTCTTTGGGAACGGGTAGTGTTCATAAATTGTCTCTTTCAGCTGGAGGTTCATATTTCGTACCATATGGTTCAGATCAAATACTCTTATTGGTGAACCTTCATATGTCCATTTCATTAAGCCGGCTGTTGTTTCATCTTGTTTAGCGTCGATAGCTTCCCAAAACGTTTCGATGATTTTTTTCATCATTTCCCTTTCCTTTATTGTTGCATTATTGATGATGAACTTTGTCGCACAAGTTTGTCGTGATTTTAGTGCATATTAAAGTACGTTATTTTCTCCGCTATTTCTATCCTCGTGGGGTATTTGTTACCGTTCCTTCTTTGCGACTTAACAATAGTCCATTTATAGTTAGTTGTTGAGTTTGTGATCTGGTTTTCATATTTCAACTTTCCGGTTCTCTTGTAATTGTCTTAGGTATTGCTTTGCATCGGCTTACGTTTACATATATGGGTCTGGTAACTGGGTTGTTTACTAATTTAACCCGTGCGTTGTTTTCGTTTACGTACCTTATCTCATATGGTCCTTTGCCACTTCTTTGTAGTTTTCTCGGTACTCTAGTGATGATTTCTGGTGTTGCTATTATCACCCAGTTTCCAATTTGAAAATTATGCTAGCGTACAATTCGTTGCTTATAGTGTAATTCTTTATAACTTTCTTGATTAAACCGGATGGTCATGCCTGCTGTTTTGGGTTCTGGTGGGATTGGCATTGGTTTTAATGGTGCCTTCAGTTTGCTTCCCGTACTTTTCCTAGTTGCGCATGTCAATCAATTCTTTATCCATCCTTTTACATCTTCACCAATGTTTGGCCAATAATATTTTTGTCGCAATCTTGCTTCTGTCCTTTTAGCGGACATGTATTCTCCTAGCTTTCCATCACGATATTATATCGATACTTCTTTTCTTCTGCCTCTTGGTAGACACATTAATATGTCGATGTTTTTTTTAAATCGATGTCCTCTGCGATTATCATAAAGATTCGTCTTACATCTTGGTCCATTAATTCTTTGAACATGAATCGTGACATGCAATCTGCATTAGCGTTGCTTTCCCCGATTTGAACTTGATGTATGGTGAAAATTCTTGCAATTGCATTGCCCATTTCATTAATAGACTTGAAGCTTCTTTATGTTGGCCTAACCATACTACTGGTTGATGATCTGTTGTAATGTATATTTCGTGGCCTCATAATAAGTATTTAAAGTGTTTAATTGTCTGATTTATTGCTAATACTTCGTGTTTCTTGAAGGTTCTGCTGTAATATTCAATGACTCGTTCTCTTTTTTCTTCATCCCATTGTCCTAGAATTGCTCATGAATGCATATCCACTTGCGTCGGTTGCTAGTAAGAATGGTTTCTTAAAATCTGGATGCACCAGTATTGGTGTCGATATCAATTTATCTCTGAGTGTTTCGAATGCTGTTTGCTGATCACCCTACCATAAGAATGGGGTGTCTTTCCTTGTTAGGTCTTGTATTGGTTTTACGATGGTTGCATAGTTTTTGATAAACTAGCGATAATATCCACATAGGCCTAAATATTTTTGCACTTGCATGACAGTTTTTGGTACTGTGCAATTCTTTATCTTTTCGATATTCATTGGGTCTGGTTCTTTACCCTTTCCCTATACGATGTGTCCTAGAATGGTGACGTTTTGTTTGGTTTAATCACATTTTGATGGTTTTAGTTTTAATTTTCATTGTCATCGAATGAATACGTTTCGTATGTCCTTTAGGTGTTGTTCGAAGGTGCCAGAATAAATCAACAAATCTTCAATATAAACCATACATTGTTTAATGTCATGGTTTAGAAATTTCATACATTTCTGAAAAAAAGCTAGTGAGTTGGTTAGTCCAAAAGGCATTTTCTTAAATGGTGAGCAACTCGGTTCGATTACTCCTGCGTCCAACACATTTTCTGCGACTGATTTCTGAGTTTCTGCTAATTGGTATGGTTGTAATGTTATTGGAGTGTCATCCGTTAATGGTATTGTGAGTTACATCGCTTGTGTCTAGGTCTAAGTCGGATACTGCGAATATGTCCTTAAATTCCATTAGCGCTTCTGAAACTGTTTCTTTTCTTCTTCGTTCAATAACTTGCTATCAATTACTCATAATTCCCTTTCCTCTGTTTCGTTGGTTTTTGTTTTTTGGCAGTTGCATGTCCATCACAGGAGTTAGTTTTCCTAATCTTTCATTTTCATAAATTACTTTGTCTTCGATCCGTCTCCTGCTTATAATTCTACCCGCTGGATATACTCTGGTAGTTTTTATTTTACCGACTTCTACTGTTACTTGGATTTGTCGTGCGATTCTGGCAACTCTTGTGTTGAATCTTTCTTCACATTCGCTTCTTGTTACTGTGACCACTATTGTCTTTGTTCCGGCTTCTATAATCGTTGAACGTGAGGGATTTCCACAATGGAACGCTACTATTTTCCTGCTCACGGTACATTCTCGGATTTCGCTTTTTATAAAATCTACTTCTTGGTATACGTTATATGACACAGCTATGGCTGTCTTCTGTAATTTCCCGGGATTTGCTGCTTTGCACTCCTCCGTTTTCTTTAGTGAATATTTGTCGCTAATCTTTATGTTATCACAGTCATATAACGACTCTGCTCCTTTTATGCACATCATCCATATAAGTATTGTTGTGATGATTGCATTCATTCCATTCCTGGCTGTTATTGGATCGCTTGTGATGATTACGATTTCGAAATTTGCCAACAATTCTTTTAATTTTGTTTGCATCAAGTCGGTTTGATCGTCTCCACTTACTAAATTTATGAAAACTTGCAATCCACCTTGTGTTAAAATAAATGGTTCGATTACTTTCCTGATGATTCCTGATATTGCAAATTCGTATCCATTAGAGTTATATTTCGGCGTTCACGTTCTGTAGATTGCAATAGTGTTATACATCAATTAGTCATTTCTACTAAATATCTATTTTAGTCATTTTAACGTTTCGTGAGGGGATTTATTATTAATAGCAATTCTTCAGGGTCCTTTGTTGTTGTTCGTACTTTATTGTCCATAATCTTGGTTATTATTTGGTTTATTGCGGCTCAAAGTTGTTTCGCTTCCGTCCCAATGTTGTCGAGTTTTAAGTTTCTCTTTGTTTATGGGTTAACTAGTCCCAACATATCGACTATTAATCTATTAATCCATTTTACTCCTTGTTCTCGACCCGTTAATTTTCCTTGCAGTTGCTTTGTTACTTGACTGAGTTTGTTTAGTTTTGTTGTTAGCTGGTCCATTTACATTTGTTCTTTTGTTTTCTTTTCTGTTTTTGGTTTTTCCGTTTTTAGTCGTCCTCTTGGTCTCTTTTCCATCACCGTACCTGTTTCTTTTCGTCTGGGTTGTTCTTTTGTTGTTTCTCTTAGTGTCGTAGCTCCACGTTCGTTTATCCATTTATTCCAATCGTCAGTGGTTGTCTCTCCCGGTGACATTCGTTGTCTTTTTTCTTCTTCTTCGGTGTCGGGTTCTACTGTTTCGGCCGGTTGTTTTTGAGCGCATATGAATCCGTCTAAATCATCTCTTGTGATTTCGTTTTCATTATCTGTGGTGAATAGATCACTGGATTCTGGGATTCTCCTTGTTGCTTCCTCGTTTACGATTTCATTCAAATCGTTTAGTATTTCCTCGTCTCCTGTTGTTATGGCGGTTACTTCGTCGGCTGCAGGTGAAACCTCTGGGGTATTTAAACTTTCCTGTAGCTTTATTGGTATTTTTTGTTTTAATTTCTCGTTTGTTGAGTTCTCTGCCTGCAATGTTTGCCACTATTAATACATTTACTACTCCTAGTTGTAGTGGTGTGACTCCCAGTTTTATATCATCGTCTAAAGATCGTCCTTCATGTTGTATATGAAATTGTAGTTCGTATGGTATTCTCTTTTTTACCTCGCTTACTTTGGTTGGAATATAAAAATATTTTTCTATTGGCTCAAAATCAGGTGTCATAATTTTTAAGCTGTATTTCTCTACAGATTCAGCAGTCCATTCCGCATGTTTCCATTTATTGATAATTTCCCTAAATTGTTCGAGGTACCAAACATAGACTCGTCTGTATTCCTCTGTTTCCTTTACTATACTTCGTAGGTTTTGTATCCGGTTACATGATTCAATTATTCATTTTGCAAGGTCTGTCTCTGCTCGTCGTTGACTTTTCGCGCCTGTTCTTATTATCGTAGCTAATTCTCTGCATTGTTGGGTTTCTGTTAGCATCGTCAGTTCTTCCTCTATCATGTCGTCTACTTTTGTGGTAGCTATTTTGATCCTGAAACTCGTTTTGAGAGTACGTTGATTCATGGTCTAGCTTCGTCTCTTTGGATTCGTAATTTCATTTCATTTTCGGTGTCTACTTCGATCATGATATATATCGGGTCATTTTTCACCTGTGAGAAATTTCTTGATTTATAATTGCTGTATTCCCCCCCCCCGTTATATTCTCTGTGAATTTTGGTTTCTGACTCACCGTTGATCTTAGTTCTATCCCTAATTTTTAGCTATGTCGTCCTTCCTAATGTCAGGGTTCGGCTATAGTAATTGTCGTTTTCCGATTACACGGCCATTCAAGTTTTCCGTCTTATCTTCCTCATGCTAATAGGTAGAATATTGATTTTTCCTTCTTCGGCTGATTTTACCTTTTCTGCCCATCCACCTATTTTCCAGGTGTGTGGTGATAGTCTAGCTCGGTCGTTTATTTCTTCGTCTTTATCTGGTTGCCACTCCATCTCGTTTATCAACACTTCCGGTAAATTTTTGTATGGTTCGTCTTCATATTTCGTTGACTGCTTCCTCTGGTGCTTCTCCTGGAATGTATTTTCTCTATTTTGGCTCTGTTTTTATGGATTTTCCATTTCCACCCTTTCTCATTCTCGTCATATACCTTTTTCCTAGGTGTTGACAGAGAACATGAGTTGTCTACTGGTTGTAATTTGGTGTTTAATTTCTTATCTTGTCTCCATACCTGATATATTGTAAATATTCGATCCATTTTACTTTTCATTTCGTCTTGGAATTCTAGAATTTGCTGCTGTTTTTTCGTAGTATTTTTACTTTCTAGTTCGTCCATGGTACTATATTTATAGTTTGCCCATCATCCCATATACCTAATTCGTATATTGGGGTTCGTTCTCGTGGTTCTATTTGCCGTTTGTGGTACATTATTACTACGTCATCCACCATTCCGTCGTTGCTATTTTCTATTATTGGTTGGATAATCTCTTGATTAATTCGTCGGTGTAATTCGTGTATTTGACAGTCGAGATCCAATGATATTTCCCTTATTTCGTCGTTGGCCAATTTTATTTTTATCTTTATAGGTTCATCTCCCTCTCATAACTCTTTGATGTTCTCCGTACTTGGCTATCAACTCATCTGTTCTCTCATTGTCGAATCTCATTATGTCTGTGTCTCTTACATCTTCTACAAACATCTTCATTGAAATTGATCTTGTCAGAATTAACCTATTAATGTATTTTCTTGCTTGATCTATAGCTTGTTCTGTCATTTTTATTTGATTTTGTATGATTATTCGTTGTCTTTCCTTTTCTAATCCTGGTTATATTTCCTTAGTATATATTGTTTTGATCTTTCGTAATATTTCCGCTGTCGTTTCGTCGATTTCATCGTTATCTAAGGTTACTTCGTTTATTCCGTCTGGCGATATTAATGCATCAGATAAATGAATATCTCTCTTTATTTTCTTTCCCCTGTAGTACAGCGGTCGAATTTTGACACTTGCTCCTAATTTTTCTACTACCCATTCGTATTATTCATTGGTATTTTCTCCTCTTGTCGTTATTATTTGTCTTGGTATTTCCGGATGATCGATGACTATTTGATATTCTGCTTTATCGTATTCATTTAGGTTTCTTAATATCCCTTTATTATGTTGTGAAGGTACCGTTATCTTGTTGGTATCCTTTTTTTGATTAGTTTCATTATTCTACTGCACTTTATTGTATCTCCTAGGTTGATAAACATCTGGTTTCGGTCTACCTCTTCTACTATTTCGTTGATTTCGCTTATTGTTCCTGTTTCATCCTCGTTTGGCACATTCATTTCTATTTACTACGAGCCTTTGAGTAGTTTTATAGTTGCGTGTTACTGAATTTTCAACCTCATATCCTCGATAAAATCTTCAATGATACTTTAACCATCCTTTTGACGGGGCTGTGTCCTGATTGATGCCATCTCTAGGTGCGGTGTTGTACCAGAAGGCGATATCCCGAGGATCTTCATGACTTCTGGCTGCATGACACTTTATCATACGGTGATTTCTTTCTACAATCCCGTTTCCAGCCGGACGGTAAGCGCATCTGTAAGTCGGTTTAATATTCCATCGGTTACATAACTCTCTGAGAGAATTAGATTGAAAACTTGTCCCATTATCCAATAGGGATTCTGATACTGGGCTTCTTTCTGAAATATTTCCTCCAGATTTCACACAATGTTTTGGGAGTCCTCTCGGTCTATTTTCCTCCATTTTGCAAATCTGCTTGGCTCACAGTCCACTATGGTAAAATATGTGGATCCCTCGTAGTGCATGACGTCAATCGCCAATCTCTTCCAGTTTTCCGTAATTTCAAATGTTCTATGCTTCCATTTAATTGGTAATGGGTCGATCGAACTGCATTCTGTACAGTTTCTCAATACGTCTTTTATGTTTTCTCGGTAGGTTTCCGGATTTTCCGATTGGATGAAGTAAATTGATTTTTCAAAGCTGAAATGATGTTTGCGATGGCGGTCTTTTATTTGCTTAGTCGATAGTCCGGCACATCCGAAAGAATTCCGAAGCTTCAGCTATTTCACTGAAACGTGCGTGAGGACATCTGCTCGGTTTTCTGCTGACTTCACTAAACATACAGAAACAGTTATACTACCGTCGTCGGTTAGTTCCTTGATCATCCCCAGGTGGCGTCTAACAAGCGTTTCTGAAATTCCAGCTTGCTACCGTGGCCGAATCTACCAACAGTTCGATTCTATTAACTCCCACATTGGATTGCCAAGCTAATTCCCTTTAGCACCGTATCAAGTTCCGTTACGTTTATATGAGAGTAGTCATCGCCTTTTCTGAGCAACGAGGCGCCTTCACCAACATCGCCATTTATCACCAACACAACTCCTAAGGCGAGACTGCTCGCATCCACTACAGAACCCCACAATCACCATTTGTACGGTCCAACTTCCCTAGACTGGATCATCTGATATAACGCGAGTGATGACTTCTTCGAGCTTTGAATCGCATTATTTTCCAACTAAATTATCCATTTCGTGCTGTTTGCAGTTCTTTTAATATAACCGCAGGCTACTCTGAGCCACCCTGCAACTGGATAATGTCCAACAAGCTTACCGCATATAGAAAACAGCATACGACGAGTGATTTCAACGATTATAACGATCACGTTTTATTCGTAGCCCAAGAACATTCGCATTTTCTATTGACTCAGCTGGTTTTGTAGTCAAACCATATTGAGCTAAGTGACTCACGACCTAGTTAACTTGAACTTTGCTCGTGTCAACAGCTATGTCATCAATATAGTCATCTGTCGCATCTTTGATTCTGGCATTACGGCTTATTACTTTTCTGAGTACTAGAGACATTATTTTTGGAGCACAGTTGAGACCGAATCCCAATCTTGTTAAATAATACAGCTTATTTTTGTATCGAACCTTTTATTATTTCCAAATGTTTTTCCTGACACGCAACTGCAAATACGCATTTTTTAAATCAAGTATTACCACCTGATCGCCCATTTTTTCAAACTTTCGACACATACATCACTGTCAGCGGTGTGACTCTTAACATAATTATCAAGTTCTCTGAATTCAAGAACCGATCGAACTTTCCTTTTGTTTTCTTGCACTGTTGTTAATAAGGGCAAGATACCGTGATCGTAGTCATTCGCCGGAATCAGCCAATCTTCCTTAATCCATCGCTCGAACTGCTAGTACACCTGTCGTATTTCTGGTTTCACTCCATATTCTGCCACATGATTTTTCAGTAAGGCAGGTTTGTCTCTCCACTTCCAGGACACGGTCCATTTTTCTCTGTCGAAACACTCAAGTAGGGTAAGTGATTTTGAAATAACCGGATTTCCACATCCATAGCACAGGCCAAGAACCACTTTTTTCATTCAATGAGACCAGCAGAGCCATTTTGGACGGATTATAATGCCCGAACTTGTCGAACAACTTCTAAAAGGTTCATTTCAAAGATCCTTGCTGAAGCTCTAAGTTGGTGGGAAACCATTGATGGGAGTCCGACTACAAACGCTTTTTTCAGAAGCCCGTCATCCTTTATCCCGGCCAGCGTAGCCAATCGCTGCAAGTCCGCAAGAAAACATCTACTGGTTCTCCATTTCATAATCGATTGCATCTGTTAGAGCTTTTTCTATTGTTTTACAATTTTCTTTTTCCTTCTCCGTCATATTGTCAAAAACGAGAAAGGCTGGTCCACCAAGCATCAATGGGAGAAAAAAAGCCAAATTTTCGATTTTTTGATGCTTGGCAACTAACTTTAGCCAAGTGGAAAAATCACATACTCCATCGTAGGGCTTCATAAATTTTTGAAGCTCCATCTTTTCCGCGATAGCTTGTAAGACAATTTCTAGAATATAAAGACAAGTTTATTTCGATCACAAACATATGCATTATTGCATGCTATTTTATAGATAGCTATATTACCGCAACGTAATATGTTGCGCTGAAAACTTAGTCAAAGCTGTTGTATAATAGTCTCACGGTTCAAAACTATTATGCAACCGTGTCAAAGTAGACACAAAATATTGCAGTTACTTTATTTTAAATTTAAGTCAAGAATTACAAGATAGCAGAATCTGCAACTGTTTTGATATTTTTATTTAAGGTTCAAGATCTTGTTAAAGTGGGGAAGTATATCACTTTTCAAAACGATACTTTTATTGCAATTAGTAAAATTTCAACTTTAACGAAAATAAAATTGAAAACATGTCTTTAGAATTTGAGGCAAGACTGTTAAATCAGAATTGTGAAATTTCAGTAAAAAAACAGAATAAAATTTTAAAATTCAGTAAAATTTGGAATTAAAAATCTGTTGGGGTTATACAAATTATAAAAAATAAAATATAAAATTTCGAAAACATAAAAATAAATTAAAAATTAATTAAAAATATGTAAAAAATATATTTTAATTAAAAATTGATAATTTTCTGAAAGGAATTTTGAATTTGAAGACGAATCAAATAATATTAAATTGATCAGAGGTATGTTGAAAGGTCAGAAACCAAAAACAAATTAATTAAATAAATTATTTTCAGGTGAGCTCATTAATCTAGGGCCACCAGTAGAATGTCAGGGTAATGGGTTTTCGGGAATTAGGTTTATTGTCAAAAAATTGCTACCCAGCTTAAAAATGACTTATGTTTTCCATAGGTGGAATAATTTGGTGAGGAATTGATATATAAACAGAACGCGAGATATAACAAGCGAAATTTGGTCGAAGGAAGTTCATAAAAAACGAAGTTAAGTTGAGCTTAAATGATGAGAAAAGAGAAAGAATGGATATCTTATGTTTTGACTTTTTCAGTGATACGCTGTCATTGTAAAATGAAAATGTGTGAAATTGTGAAATAAAGATTTTTTTTATTTCAGTAAAATTCAGAAAGAAAAATAAAAAAATGTGATCAGAGTTGACAAGGTCAAGAAACATTTGTAAAATCACTACCAAAGGAGGTACAAATTAAAAATTGTAATATTGAAATACAATTTAAAATTAAAATCTCCGTAGAACGACAAATTCAAACAAATATTATAATTAAAAGATTAAAAAGGTAATATTGCTTGCAAAAAAATTTATTTATGCAGTGAATTTGACATGAAATCCAACTAGAATTAGGATGGTAGTTAAATTCGTTCAAAAAATTCGAAATTGAGAAAGCTAGGTGTCAAGCGTCTTGTTGAGTACAGCGGTTAATTACGATTTTAACCAAGAACCATCTAGGTCGGAGGTAAGCATTCATTGCCGTGACACTAATCAACTCGACAACCAACGAACGAGAAACTATTGATAAAGTTAAAATTCACATGGTGAGATGATAGGCATCCAACCTTTAGGTAAGAACTTGAGTCACTTAATTGAGCTCTGTGAGTAGTACTGAATTAAATTTGTGAGGAAATTTACATCGAAAGATAATGACTTACACATAAGATCAAATACAAAATAGTAAAGGCCAGTAGTTCTAAGAACCCGTGATAGTAAATTCATGGTTGGAACCCGCGAAAGATAACTTCGTTGAGTCAATGAGCGAACAAAGTTTTCACTGTTCATAAAGAGCGTTAGGTGTATTAGAACTTCAGAGAGTAAAATTATACTGGAAAATCAATTTTTTAATAATGAAACAATAATAAATTAAATAAAGATTTAATTGAAAAATTTGTTTGTTTAAAAGAGAAATATTGAGGTTGATATTAAATGAAGGAAATAACACGAGGGCAAGGAAAATCGAAAATGAACAAAAACATCAAAAATAATCAGTGCTCAAATATATATTAAAAATTTATAAAATTAATATTAATTGGGTGAAACGGGTATGGTTGACCGTCAAATTAGGAGACGAACCCAAATATAATAATAAAAATGTAGTGAGGGAAACCCAGGGAAAGCTATACGCAAAATCTAACTAATTAAAATTAATTAATTCAATAATGGTAAATCTGAGTTAATTGGAAACCTGAGTAGTGAAAAAATCTGAGGCATGTAAAGAGCCGAGCTGTACAAGGGGTTCGGGAAGTAAATAGAATAATTATTTTGATTCAGATCAATTATCGGAAGAGCGGACCGATCAAAATAGTAGGTGGTTAGGAGCTTACTGCAACATAAAAAAAACATAGGGGAGGGGGTTTAATTACAGATTAAATTTCGGATTATCTTGATTACATAATGATGTAATCAACTTAATTAATTTTGTGTGTATTTTTTTTCGAAATTTTTTTCGAGTTTTTGGCGCGATTTTTTTTTAAAATTTATTTTCGAATTTATTTTCAATAATTAAAATTTTTTAAGTATTTCTAATTAAATTTTTTAAGTATTTCTAATTAAAAATTTTTATCAATATAGTTTTTATATAAGATTTTTAAAATATGATTTTTATATAAATTATATATGATTTTAAGTAGAATTTTCAGTATAATTTTATCTATGAATTTTTATATTCGAATTTTAAAGATGAAATTTTTACAGTATAATTTTTAATTTAAAATATCATTTTTCAAAGTAATAAATTTTTAACATCATTAAATATTGAAAATTTTTTATACAATGTTTGTTTTCAGTATAATTTTATCGATGAATTTTTATTTTTGATTTTTAAAATATGATTTTTATACATAAGTTTATATAAAAATTTTTAGGATAATTTTTACAATGACATTTTTATACATTTTGATTACGATCAAAGAAATTTAGCGTTATCAAAATAATAATAATAATAGTAATAATAATAATAATAATAATAATAATAATAATAATAATAATAATAATAATAATATTAATTCAACCAATTAAAATCTTTATAAAAAACAATAAACACACAAAATAAACTCGTAAAAGATCAAAATTTATTTACATCATCACAAATCTGCGTATAGTAAGCTTTTCTTAGCTCAGCCAACAAAATATGTACAACTTCCTTCTTCTTGTTGTAATAATGAAGGACCAATTAACCAAAAATCCACTCAAAACAATCTGGACAAATCCAAAAGATCCAGATGGTTTTGGTGGTGTTGAAAATTTAACAAAAAGAGTGATTAATTCTAAAAAAGAGACTCAAAAATGGTTATCAGACCAACTAGCATATAGTTTAAATAAACCAATGTTGAAAAGATTCCCAACCAGACCATACAAAACAAGAGGAATCAATGATTTGTGACAAATGGATTTGATGGAAATGATACCTTATTCGAGAATCAACAAGGGGTACAAATATATTTTAACATGTATTGATGTTTTCAGTAGATATGCCCGTGCCATTCCAACAAAAACTAAATCTGCTAATGAAATGGCCATTGCAATTAAAAAATTATTTAAAGACGGACAACCTCACAATCTACAGACTGATTTGGGTAATAAATTTAATTAATTATTTATTTTAATGTATTTTAGGTAAAGAATTTTATAATAGCAAAGTAAAAGAAGTTATCAAAGCCAATCATTACTCTGTATTTTCTCAATTCAAAGCTTGTTATGTGGAAAGATTTAATCGAACTTTGAGAGAAAGATTGAAAAAATACTTTGTGCATCAAGGTAATAAAACTTGGATACATGTTTTACCGAAAATTATTTTTAGTTACAATCATTCGCCTCATAAAGGATTAAATGGTCTCAGACCTGTTGATATAACAGACACCAGCAGAAACCAATCATTAAAGAAAGAAAAAATCAATAAGCCAAAATACAAGGTTGGTGATCATGTAAGAATTAGTAAAATCAGTACTTCTCCGTTCATCAAGAATTTTGACAACAATTGGAGCGATGAAGTATATGTAATAAAGAAAATAGATACAAAACAGAATCCAGTAATGTATTTAATAACAGATCATGAAAATAAAGAAATTAGTGGAAAATTCTACGAACAAGAACTTCAAGTCATTCCAATCCCAACAATATTTAGAATTCAAAAGATTTTAAAAACTAAAAATGTTGGTAAATATAAACAATACTACGTCAAGTGGCATGGATACGAAACTCCAACTTGGATATCCTCATCTCAATTGATTAAATAAATATTATGAAAGAAAACCAGTTTTATATGATTTTACCTAGTAATAGTTGTCCACTTATTTATCCTAATAACGAAGCTAGTAATTTTAATGTACAAGTAAATTCTGTCTACTTGGATGGTGAATGGGAAGTTGCATTGATTGATTTCACTTTTGTGTATAAACGTTTCTTGATAATTAAACGTCGAAAAATTATCAAGAAACATATAAACAAAAGAATGAAAGGATACGGAACTATATTCCAGTAATGATTAGTGCATAATTCTGATTTTGCACTAATCATTACTGGAATATAGTTCCGTATCCTTTCATTCTTTTTTTTATATGTTTCTTGATAATTTTTCGACGTTTAATTGTTCCACCTTTTTGTTCTTTATTAAATACATCAGAAACTTTGTTAATAACAGAAGGTAAGTGTTCCATTACAGAGGGCATAGAATCTTTAATTCAGATATTGCATTTGATTTTAGAGCAGGTAAGAGTTGTGCATTATTATTTATTACGTCATTAGCAGTTTTCATACCAAAATTTCCGATACGTTTAAGAATAGGTAGTGCAAATCGCCCAATTGTTTTTAACCAACCAGATCCATACTGTTTACTTACAAAATAAGGTAAATCCCCACAATTTTGATGAGTGCTATAAAAGTTTACAATGTCTGGATTACTCATTTATTTTACGGAAATGTAATGTCAAGTAAGTTTTGTCTTGTTTACCAAATATATATTTTCCACTGTCATCACGAATATTGATTTCTATATTGTTTATATATGAGGATGATACTGGTAAATACATTGGATTTTTCTCAATGAATTGAACAAGGTCGTCTTTTTTATGTTTTTCTATCCAAACACATTTAAGAAGGGGAACACTTAATTCACCCACAAGAATTGGTTCAATAATATTTGTATAAATCATCATTTGTGTATTTCTTTGCATTATAGTTGGTAAACTTGATCCAACAATGATCTTTTCACTATAAGATTCCTCAATTAATCCCAAACTATGAGCCAACAGTTTACTAAATTTAACACTTTTAACATCTTCTTCCAATTCAATTTTAACAAGTTGATCTTGTTTAATTTCACAAGACTTGAAAGGATGGTGATAAGATGTCATTAACTGATCAGTGACTTGTGAAAGTTCAGTAATGAATAAATTTTCTTTAAATGTCTCAGTATACTCTACATCATAATAATAAGTTATAGTTAATCGTATAGTATCTAATTTTGATTTTTTATTTGGTATACGTATCTGATTCAATTCATCATTAAAATCTACTTCTTTTTTATTAAATCCCAAGCAATTAGCTTCTTCAATACTATCAAATGTTACTTTAAATGGAAAATATTTACAATTAATGTTCAAAATTTTATTGTCAATATATATCAGATAAAATGTAGAGTTGTGACTGATTGTATAGTTTCCTTCAATATAATAAAAATATTCATAACTATTATGTAATGTACTCTTGGTATATTTGATACAAGAATTGTTATAAAATGGAAAATTATTGTACACAAAAGTGAATTCAGTTAAAGCAACTTCCCATTCCCCATCCAAGTAAATCTGATTTGGAAATTCTACATTAAACTTTCCAGCTTCATTATTTGGAAACGTAAGTGGACAACTATTACTTGGTAAATTCACGTAAAAATCTCTTTTATTCATTTACTTTTCTAAAATGTAACGATAAATGTGTTTTGGTATTTTTTGCTAAATTTTATTAATTTCCCACTATCATCTCGAATATTAATTTCAATGATGTTTATAGTTGAATACGATACTGGAAGGTACATTGGATTCTTCATTTCTAATTGTACAATTTCTCCTTGATCATATTTTTTAATCCAAACTGATTTTAATAGTGGAACTCTAACATCACCAACATTTATTGGTTCGATAATATTTGAATAAATGAACATTTGTTGATGATGATGTAATAATTTCGGAATTTTAGTGCCTAGTATAGTGCCTGTAAAGTTACTTAGCTTTAATCCCAAAGATTTAGCTAAGTTTGTGTCAAAAGATATATTTGTAATGTCATCTGCAAGTGTTATTTTGACCAATTCATTATCTTGAATTATTAATTCTTTAAAAGGAGAAGGATTAAATGACAACAAATGACCTTGTAATTCCGATAAAGTGTTTATGAATAAATTATCTTCAAAATATTTTTCAAATTTTGATTTTTCTTCATAACTTATTATAATCCCAAATTGTTCCATAACACCATCATCTGTAAATTTTGGTAATTTTATTCGACAATGATCCTCTTCACAAATGATTGATGTAGATTTTAGTCCAAAACTAAACGCATGTTGAATATCGGGGAATGTTACTTTAAATGGAACATGTGGACAGACAATAACCAAATTCTCATATTTTTCAATAAACATGTCAACATCTGGAGTATATTTTGGATTTATTATTTCATAAGTATGATTTTGATTATTTATTTTCAAATACTTTATTTCACTACCACTCTTTACCGATTCATAACGTATACAAGAATTACTATAATACGGAAAAGGATTATACACAAAAGTGAAATCAATCAATGCAACTTCCCATTCACCATCCAAGTAGACAGAATTTACTTGTACATTAAAATTACTAGCTTCGTTATTAGGATAAATAAGTGGACAACTATTACTAGGTAAAATCATATAAAACTGGTTTTCTTTCATAATATTTATTTAATCAATTGAGATGAGGATATCCAAGTTGGAGTTTCGTATCCATGCCACTTGACGTAGTATTGTTTATATTTACCAACATTTTTAGTTTTTAAAATCTTTTGAATTCTAAATATTGTTGGGATTGGAATGACTTGAAGTTCTTGTTCGTAGAATTTTCCACTAATTTCTTTATTTTCATGATCTGTTATTAAATACATTACTGGATTCTGTTTTGTATCTATTTTCTTTATTACATATACTTCATCGCTCCAATTGTTGTCAAAATTCTTGATGAACGGAGAAGTACTGATTTTACTAATTCTTACATGATCACCAACCTTGTATTTTGGCTTATTGATTTTTCTTTCTTTAATGATTGGTTTCTGCTGGTGTCTGTTATATCAACAGGTCTGAGACCATTTAATCCTTTATGAGGCGAATGATTGTAACTAAAAATAATTTTCGGTAAAACATGTATCCAAGTTTTATTACCTTGATGCACAAAGTATTTTTTCAATCTTTCTCTCAAAGTTCGATTAAATCTTTCCACATAACAAGCTTTGAATTGAGAAAATACAGAGTAATGATTGGCTTTGATAACTTCTTTTACTTTGCTATTATAAAATTCTTTACCTAAAATACATTAAAATAAATAATTAATTAAATTTATTACCCAAATCAGTCTGTAGATTGTGAGGTTGTCCGTCTTTAAATAATTTTTTAATTGCAATGGCCATTTCATTAGCAGATTTAGTTTTTGTTGGAATGGCACGGGCATATCTACTGAAAACATCAATACATGTTAAAATATATTTGTACCCCTTGTTGATTCTCGAATAAGGTATCATTTCCATCAAATCCATTTGTCACAAATCATTGATTCCTCTTGTTTTGTATGGTCTGGTTGGGAATCTTTTCAACATTGGTTTATTTAAACTATATGCTAGTTGGTCTGATAACCATTTTTGAGTCTCTTTTTTAGAATTAATCACTCTTTTTGTTAATTTTTCTACACCACCAAAACCATCTGGATCTTTTGGATTTGTCCAGATTGTTTTGAGTGGATTTTTGGTTAATTGGTCCTTCATTATTACAACAAGATGTTAAAATATGTACAACTTTATCTGGTTTAGAATATTGTAAACCCATTAAGATCTTAGGGATGAAATTGCACTAATTGCTGATAAAACTATAGGAATTAATGTACCCAAGAACCCACCCTTTTGTTTATACATTATTCTTTTCATTAAACGTCTATTTTTTGTGTTTACCAATGATAAAAGGTATCTCTTATGTCTTTGTAATACCACTCTTTTAGCTTTACTAATATTGACATTACCTCGAACTATATTTACAATAACTTCAAGCAAATCGTCGATAACAAATGAAGGGAAAGCTTGTAAAATTGCTATTCTTTTATTATTTTGAGCCTTTACCAATGCATTGAAATATGGTAGACTACGTTCAAATTTCATGTTTACTAATTACAACTAATTATTATTGTTTATAATTTGATCCACTTCTTTTTTAAAATCTTCTTCTTTTTTAGATTCTTCTTTACTTTTGATTTGGTTTTACGAATAACTTTTTTGGGTTGAATTTGATTTTTGACAAGTACTTTTTTAAATGACATGATTGATAATCATTTATTTATTTTCAATTTTATTTATAAATCGTAACCCCTTTTTCATTAAAAATATCTGTTCGGATACGTAAATCGTCACTACATTGTTGTGTAAAGTCAAAGAATAAATATCCATGGGGAACGCTTGTAGCATCTTGGAATGATTCAATTAAAAATTTTCTATTGTTTGGATAGGCTTGCCTGGCTAAGAAATTGATAATCGTTTGATCGCGAGGATTTTTGAAAATAACTAGGTATTGAACATTTAAATTACGAGTTCGATGACATCCTCCTTGATGAAATAAATTTTGAGTTATGAAAATAACAGTAACTCCACAATGTCTACTGATTTTTGTGAACAAATTATTGAAATCTTTTTCCTTATTTGCTTCTTGATACAAATCATCTATAATTATTACATCGCCTCGACGTAACCTAGTCGACCAGTTTTTATCAAATCCCTTAACTATTATCATTTTCAATTTACAAAACTGATTTTGTGTCAATCCATGTTCTTCGTCTGCACCCCTATGCCAATATATTTTACTGAATTTTGATTTGAACATGTTTGACTGCAATAAATTACATACAAATAAAGTTTTTCCGCTCCCACTAGGTCCTACAATTTGATATACTGCATCATTTCTTAATTCCATTTAATTTTAATTTAATTTAATTTAATTTGTTTATAATTTGATATACTGATTCATTTATTTTGATATTGGAAAATGATTAGTAATATAAATTATAGAGGCAGATGTGAAGTAACTGGAATGAAGTTCCCGACCGGAAAACCACAACATGTAGTTGATAGAAGTGGAAAATATCCAATCTTATTCTTCAAGAGCGGAAAATGCAGAGTAATGGGTTGTAAAAGACTATTACAGGAAGGAGATATCAAATATCAGATTCAAGATTTACAAATTCAATCATTATCATTGAAGATTGACATGTGTTGTCGAATCAACTTGTATGATTTGTCCACAAAAACAGAAAACATTTACGAACCGGAACTGTTTCCTGCATTAAGACTTGTCAAGTATAATCCACTGTGTGTGAATGTATTTGCAAGCGGAAAAGTTGTTGTCATGGGGATAAAAACACTGCAATACAACAGTCTAGTACAAGAAATATTTAATTTTATAAAATCAAAAATTAATAATCTTAATACCGACGAAGAAATACTAGATTATTTATTAAGCACTGATTGTGTTTAAATAGATTGAATTCTGACGATTGTAAAAATTAAAAATGATCGACGAGCAAGAAGCATACGTATTCGAAACAATTCTGATGAAGATGGAAGAACTTTTTCCGAATATGAAAAACAAACTTTCCTATTGTGCTCCTGAATACTTGGCTACACGGATCTATCAAATGACAGGAATCAACATCGAAGAAATTGTACGGATGCACTACGAATCAGTTCAAGGATCTGGTTTGAAATGTTTAGATGACTGTATTGTTCGTGCAGATCCCTCAATGTTGACTTGTCCATTTAGATGCAGATGCTGCAGAGACTACAAGAAGAAGGAAGTTGTACATATTTTGTTGGCTGAGCTAAGAAGAGCTTACTATACGCAGATTTGTGATGATGTAAATAAATTTTGATCTTTTACGAGTTTATTTTGTGTGTTTATTGTTTTTTATAAAGATTTTAATTGGTTGAATTAATATTATTATTATTATTATTATTATTATTATAATTATTATTATTATTATTATTATTATTATTATTATTATTAATATTATTATTATTATTATTATTATTATTACTATTATTATTATTATTTTGATAACGCTAAATTTCTTTGATCGTAATCAAAATGTATAAAAATGTCATTGTAAAAATTATCCTAAAAATTTGTATATAAACTTATGTATAAAAATCATATTTTAAAAATCAAAAATAAAAATTCATCGATAAAATTATACTGAAAACAAACATTGTATAAAAAATTTTCAATATGTAATGATGTTAAAAATTTATTACTTTGAAAAATTATATTTTAAATTATACTAAAAAATTTTATCTTAAAAATAATTGATAAAAAATTTCATCGATAAAATTATACCGAAAACAAACCTTGTATAAAAAATTTTCAATTATGTTAAAAATTTATTACTTTGAAAAATGATATTTTAAATTAAAAATTATACTGAAAAAATTTCATCTTTAAAATTCGAATATAAAAATTCATCGATAAAATTATACTGAAAATTCTACTTAAAATCATATATAATTTATATAAAAATAATATTTTAAAAATCTTATATAAAAACTATATTGATAAAAAATTTTAATTAGAAATACTTAAAAAATTTAATTAGAAATACTTAAAAAATTTTAAATATTGAAAATAAATTCGAAAATAAATTTTAAAAAAAAATCGCGCCAAAAACTCGAAAAAAATTTCGAAAAAAAATACACACAAAATTAATTAAGTTGATTACATCATTATGTAATCAAGATAATCCGAAATTTAATCTGTAATTAAACCCCCCCCCTATGTTTTTTTTATGTTGCAGTAAGCTCCTAACTACCTACTCAAAATGTTTGAAAAACCATTACCCCGGACTTAAAAAGCAATTAGATGCAAATTCAAGGAATAATTATTGAACAACATTTAGAATGTTTGGAACGTAAGATGGTTGTTAAAAGAAGTTTACCAAAAGAATTATTGAAGAAAACCGAGCAAAGGTCTGTGAAGCAAAAGAAATAAACTTAAAGATGAGTTGAGTCATTGGTAAGGGGTCTACGATCGTTGAATTCATAAATCAACAAAGTAAATGAATTTACAGATACAAATATGCTTACCTATGAAGATGACGCACACATGTTCTGTAAAATTTCTTAACCTGACACCGAAATCAAAGTTTTCTAATCCCCCGATGTAAAATGTCTCCCTGTCTCCCCAGTCATTTCTTAAGAAAAATTTACTTGTCGACCATATGAGGCCCACAACAAAATCCAGCGTTGTAGAATTTACCGTTTGATAGATGCAAAATATATATATATGTTATAAATCTCGTTAGTTCCCACCATAACTCTCTTAGTCGGGATAATATAACCCAATAAGATCTTAAAATAAATTTGATTTGAATAGAATATTTTTTACTTGTTCATTATCAGGATCTTGTTTAAACAAATTTAATTCATTAATATTATAAACTTGAGTTATCGACTATAATTAATTTAATTAATTAATTCTCTTGTTTTTAGTTTAGAATGAATATCTTTAACTTGCCGAACAGCGATGAGGAGGTCTTTGTGTGTTTTTAAGAGAAGGGTACCTTGTCGGCCAATCGAATCTATTTGAACGGTATGAAATGAAGCTCTACTTTGGCACATGAATGTTTTGGAAATGTACCATCAAGAATGTCAAAATGCTCAATGAAAGAAATCAAGAAGTACATCAAAAAGACCACCAACATATTCTTAGGCAGTTGGCGCTCTTACAGTTCAAAGGAGCTGGAAAAGGCTGAATGCGAGCACCTTAATGTCAACCACAAGTACAGCTTCGTGGATTCGGAAACCGAAACTCACACCTAAACCGTTGCACGTATGTGGGAATCAGGTCAACTGCACATTTTCTCAACGATCGGAGAAATTTAAAATCTCAAGAAAAATTTTCTTATGAAATAAATTTCACAAAATAAGATTGGACCGTAATATATGTAAAAAGAAGACATTTTAAAAAGAAAAAATAGAAAAACTGGAGCTTAAGCAGTTATCCCTCCACCAAAAAAACGAAAAATACGTAAAATAAACAATGAATATTTAAGACTTTCAATTTATTATTAAGAAATATTGAATTCTAATAATTTTTAGTAACTAAAAATGATATCCTACGCTTCTCTACCTTGGCCATCTTAACACTAAAAGATTAAAAAATATAAAAATAAAATTTTTAAAATTTTTAAAAAAAAATTTATAAAATAAATAATATTTAAAAAAGTTACTTATTAGTTATAAATCTTTCTAATTTCATAGTTTATACTTGTTCCGTGTTAATCTCATAAAATTAAACAGATAAAATATTTTGGTGGGGGGGGGGGATAACTGCATAAGTGACGAAAAAACTTGTATAATATCAACAAATACTGATGCTTAGAGAGTACGCACAACTCAATAAATAATAAATTTTAATAAAATTTGATACTAATAATGATAATTTTATATTAATTTTTTAACTGATTCCATAACAACTGCAAGATGAGGTAAATAATGCATGTGTTGGGTTTTTGAAAAATGTCGGTGCTTAGGTCTGACTCCTTGGTGTCCTTATTTAATCAATTCAATTAACCCAACACAATAAGATTTATTTCAATCTATATATCACAACTTTATTCACAACCTTCACAAAAATCGATTCAATTCACAATACTCTGCACAATGTCACTGTCTGGTGCGGAAGACCTTAATTTGTTTGGCTGACTGATATCTTCTTTGCTGAACTCTTGAAAATATTCTCTTTGACCAACTGATAATTTTGTTGATTTGCCTTTTCCTTTTACACCCATCTCATAATTAGGTTATTTGTAAATCAAATTGGTTTTGGCATTTTTGACATCTCTCTTTCTAAAACTAAATTAGATCTTTAAGGGCTCCCGGGGTTTCCATTTAATTACAATAATTATATTGGTGGCGGGTTCCTATTTTATCCCGTGTTTCCTTCGTCAACCAATTTCGTTTTACGTAATTAAATAATTTTGTTAACACCATTCGGGTTTTCTGTTGGCTCGGACTTCCCATTAGCTCGGGTTTCCCATCAGCCAATTAATTTTTAATTAATTTCTATTTTTATTAAATATTTCCTTCTGGGGACCCCCAATTGATTTAATTTTATTATATTTGGATTCGTCTCGTCATTTGGCATCCACCCATATCCGTTTCCCCGATAAATATTTATTTAAAATTTTTAATTGATTTGGCACTTTTTAATTATTATTTTGAATATCAATGTTTTTATTGATTTACTTTTTTACTCTTGAATTTTGTTAACCCCAACACACATGTATTGCATCTGAATTGTATGTTACTATTAATATATGTGTCATTTGATATATTTCGATCACAACTCAGTGAACTCCGTAAAATCTGTTATGCAACAAGTAATATATACATTCAGTTTAAATTTCAAGTTTTTGTCAATTAAAAATATTTAAAAATAGCGATATTAGCACGATGATTATTTGGTAAAAGTTCAATTTTAAATTAATCATTCTTTATGAGTTAAAATTTTGCAATGATTAAACAAACAATTTATTTCAACAATTTTCAAAAAAATGGCACCTATAAAAATAACTTTTTTATTTTATTTTTCATACAAAATTGTCATTGACTTTCCCCATCGGATTTTTCTCTGGTTTTTATTGCTTTTTTACTGTCAAAATTCTCTGTCTAAGTTTCCACGAAGTATGAGGTTTACTGGTATATTTTGTTCTCACAAATCTTTCATAAATAATTAATTATATTCAATTAAATAATCTAATTGATTATTTTGAATTCCCTCTGTCGTTTATGCTCATGAATTATTTTTTATAAATTCTAAAAATATATATTTTCAAAATTTTAAATCAAGCGCCAAAATTGTTTTCAAAACTGTTTTTTAAATTAATTTCTTATAAAACTTTTCATGCAATTTTTTTTCGGAATTTGCGAAACTTAAAGAATTACCAACGGCGTAGCTGCTACATAGCAAGCAAAAACAATGCATAATGTTCTTGATAACTATGGGGCTTTTTCAGGACCGGTTGTGGGTTTTCCCAAAAAGGAAGTAATGATACATGAACATAATTTTATCAATCTATTTAATAAAATATATACAATAATATAAATACATAAACATATTATTTTTTAATCCTATTTCGTACATACTTTTTTGTTACAGCTAATTCCTCAATAACAGCATCAAAATGTAGATGCTTTGTTACCTCCTGCTCTGGTGACAACATAGTCACCCATCTAACCTATGTTGTTGTATGGTTGATCTTAGATAATTCTTAATTAACTTTAATTTGAATAGGTCAAAAGAACCTTTATTTTTACCTATTCAAAAAATTAAAATTAAATATAAACAATAAATATTTCAAAATTATTTCAAAATGACGAAAAAACAATTCTAAATAAATCAGCGGTGTAATTCTCACAGGCCTAGCCTTGAATAATACTTACAAAATTCTATATTATATAGTATATATATATATATATATATATATATATATATATATATATATATATATATATATATATATATATATATATATATACTTATTCAGTGAAAATTCTATACTTATTTTCATTGAGTTCCTTAAGTTTATCCAGTAAAATGATTAATAGGCCAAAAAGGCGTGGCATAAAATACCGCAGAAAAAATGAGGAAACTCGAATTCTTAAAATCTTTTTTATTTTTACTTAAATCTCTTTTACCCACATAATATCATATTTCAGTGGAAATTATTCCTGGAAAAGAAATAATTCTCCTTGACGGAAAGCGAACGAAATATTCACATTCAAAATTGCATGCATTTGGTTTATTCAGTGAATGATTTCAGGACAATTGATAAATTTATTAAACATTTAAACAAAATTATTTTTGTATATTTTAATTAATATTTTCAATTAATTTGTTTAATATTTTCATAATTTGAAAATTATTTTTATTTACTGTGTATTTTGAATTAAAAGTAAACAATATCATAAAAAAAATCAAATGGACAATTTAAATATTTTTCTTGAAAAATTACAATATCAACTTAAAATAAAAAATTCAGCTTTGGGTAAATTGGATTGTTAGAATAATGTTGAGTTTCATATTAACATGAATCTGAAAATTTTCTAAAACTTTATTCATACTACAATAATAACCATAAAATAAAAAAAATATCGTATCACTTTAATATTATTCAAAAAATTATTAAACGCACACACACAAATATATTTATATATATTTAAACAAATTATTTCTTAATTAAATGGTTTAATAAATAAATATTTCCATCTATATTTTTAAAAATTTAATATTAATATTAAATATAACATTTTTCATTTACTATAATAAACATTTATTTTAAATATTAATAACATAGTTTATAAATTTAAATTACTTTATAATAGAAATAATAGTAAAAGTTAATAATTTTTTTCAAAAAATAAAATATCAATTTAAAACAATTTTACAAAATCAAACTATTTAAAGATATTCAAACACTTTCTTAGTCATACCATTTTTCACATTAATCTTTGAATCTGATGAACTTATCATCATTGCTTCACATATCATACGTTCTCAATAATTATTAAAATTTTTCAATAATATATATATATATATATATATATATATAAGCAAAAGTCACTCTTTTGTCTTTATTTACCCTTATCAATGGCTGCCTAAGTGCAAAGAAGACGGCGTATTAGATAAGTTGCACCAATCGGAAAGTTGCACCAATCGGCAAGTTGCACCAATCGGAAAGTTGCAACAATAGGAAAGTTGCACCAATCAGAAAATTACACCAATCTCTAAGTTACACAGTCAGTTGACAATTGACAGAATAAATTATCCAAATTGTTATTTATTTATTTTTAAAAATAGATTTCCATTATCATGATCGAATTATCTTTTTTTAATCAATTATTACAAAACCCGAAAATGGATCAGTGAGCACTGCAAATCTGTCTAGACTAAATTTCATTGATTTTATTCATGCTGCACGAATAAAATGTGAAAAATTGTATTTTCTAATTGAGATTTATTTTTTATCACAATATAAATCATAATTGAAAAATACATTATATTCGCTGATAACAAGCTAAACTATAAAATTAATTTCCAATTAATTGCCGACAATGTTTACAACGTTTAAGACTAAAATTAAAATATAAAACGGTGATTTCTTGGTAACAGCATAAATTAGAATTTATTAAACAACTAAAAAATAAGATAAGCCTTTGCTGCAAAGTATAAATTTTTTCATTATATACATAATTAAATATATACTTTGCAGCAAGGGCTAATCTTATTATTTACTTGTTTAAAAAATTTAAAATATTACAATTTAACCTTTGAAAAATAAAGTTATCCACTATCACAATGAACACTAAAATATTTGTTGGGAGATTAGATGTACCAGTTAGCGTCTGTAATAGTATTGATATACATAACTATGTCACTATCAACAAATGTTACGAACATACGAACAACAATAATTATATGTGTTGATTATTATTATTGTTATTATTATTAAATAATAAAAACACCAATCCAAAAGATGTATTCAGCTACAATATATTTCGACTGAATAACATTCTTCGCCATGTAGTCTTGAACTTTAAACTATTTAGAGTAAATTATTGTTATTTAAATAAATTTCTGCTTTTAAATTCTCAAAACCATTTTATCAAAAATTAAAAATTTTGCTTTTGTTAAGAATCACAAGTTCTACAAAATGTTTAACAAAAATTGAATATCAATACTTATGTCATAGGTGTAATACCACATACTTTGGAATGACTGCCAGTCATTTCCGCTCTCAAGGTTTCGATCACAGTCGACTGATGAAGTTGATAGATATTAGGGAGCGCACATTTTTGATACAGGATGAAATTAAGTGTAAAATAGTTTTGGTACAATTTTTAAATATTTTTGTTGAAATTTTTATTTAAATTTTGTTAAAGTCTCGGTTTTGTAAAATTTTAGAAAAATTAATTATTTTTAACATTTTGTAGAATATGTGATTTTAAAAAAAGCAAGATTTTTAATTTTTGATAAATTGTTTTTGAGAATTTAATAGCATAAATTTTTTTAAATAACAATGATTTAAATTTCAAGACTACCTGACGAACACTGTTATTCAATCGAAATATATTGTAACTGAATATATGTTTTGGATTGGTGTTGTTATTCTTTAATTTAGTTTATTGCCAATTCTGTGTGATTCTGTATTATTATTATTATTATTATTATTACTATTATTATTATTATTATTATTATTATTATTATTATTATTATTATTGTTATTATTATTATTATTATTATTATTATTATTATTATTAATGTTATTAAAAAGAATAATTATATATGTTGATTATATTTGTTACTATTTTTGTAGATTTATTTGTTGCAAATCAATGGAATATTATTTTTACTGAAATTTTACTTTATCTGAAATTAAATTATCTAAAATAAATTTCAATTTCAAAATGCAAAGTAAACCAGAAAATAGAGTTCTGCTTTTCTAAATTTTATTCAACAAAAATTACGTTTGAAATGATTAAATTCAAAATAGTTTAAAAATAAAAATTGATTAATTAAGTATATATATATATATATATATATAAATTAAATGGAATAAATAAGGATTCTGGTAATAGATTAAATTCCCACTTAGACATTGCAAAATTAGTTGGAATTCATAACAACCTTTATTATAGTTTAAAATTATTTCTTTTAAAATATTTTTACAGATTAATTCTTTTTCAGAAAATAATCTAAATTATACTATTTCCTAGGGGCATTTCTAAGGTTGACATATAATAATTAAATAAAATTGCCGATGTTAAAATTAAAATAAATTTCAGGATATAAAAAAAATAATCTCGAAGGTTTATCTAAGTTAAAAACTATTCAATAATATTCAATGATATTTGATGAATTTTAATATTTGTAAATATTATAATAAATTTTAAAAATATTATTATTATTATAAGTAATCTAATGATTAAATTACATAATTAATAATTATTATGAATGTTTGATGCGTGTATGTATGTTAATACACCAGCTGTCACTGAGATAAATCACCTATAATATAAAAGAAAATCAATAAATTTATAGCATATAAACACACCAACTCACCTTGAGGTTGCTTGTAAAATCGTCAATGAGACAAACCCTAAACTATAGAGACACAAAAAGTGATAGAGAAATAAAATAATGCACATTAACTCAACCTATAATAAAACATGCATGCTAACTTTTAACATGTAGCCATCCGAAATTGAAAAAACCCCTATAATAAATTAATTTAGACATTTTTGAGATATTTTTAGAAAAAAAAATGGCGGAAAAATTTTTTAAATTTAATGCTGAGGAAACTTATCGAAATTTTTATGAAAATGATGAAATTTCTTCGTAAGATTTATTTGATAATTGAAATAAATTAAATATTTCCATAGGCTTTCAGACATTTCTGCAGAAACAATTCCATTTCGCGATGAAGAAGAAATCACATTGTACGATTTATTTGAAAATTGAAATAAGTTAAATATTTCCATAGGCTTTCAGACATTTCTGCAGAAACAATTCCATTTCGCGATGAAGAAGAAATCACATTGTACGATTTATTTGAAAATTGAAATAAGTTAAATATTTCCATAGGCTTTCAGACATTTCTGCAGAAACAATTCCATTTCGCGATGAAGAAGAAATCACATTGTACGATTTATTTGAAAATTGAAATAAATTAAATATTTCCATAGGCTTTCAGACATTTCTGCAGAAACAATTCCATTTCGCGATGAAGAAGAAATCACATTGTACGATTTATTTGAAAATTGAAATAAGTTAAATATTTCCATAGGCTTTCAGACATTTCTGCAGAAACAATTCCATTTCGCGATGAAGAAGAAATCACATTGTACGATTTATTTGAAAATTGAAATAAATTAAATATTTCCACAGGCTTTCAGAAGTTGCTAGGCCCTCAACAACACCTGAGACTCGAACAAAAAAGCATAAACTGTAAATTTTATTTATAAGTTATAAAAAATTATTCTTCTTACAGAATTTCGGAAATCGATAAAATAAGAATTATCAATGCCATGGAAAATGGTGAAGACTATTTCCATTTTGGAAAATTATTAGGAATAGCCAGAAATTCCATAAAAACAATAATTTATAAATACCGGAAATTTGGAAAATTGTCACAAGGCAAGATTGGTGGCAGTATATCCAAAATTTCAGAAGAAAATGGCAACAAACTACTTGATTTTGTGGAGAAAAATTTTTATGCTTCATTAGAGGAAATGAAGAGCTTCTTAATTTCCGAAAATGTAAGTGTTTCCACAAACACTATTTCCCGTTTTCTTGAAAATCACCTCATAACGACCAAGCAAATAAGACCATCGGTCGCTGAAAGAAATTCAGATCGCGTCTTGGATCTCAGAATGGAATACACGACGCGATATTTAGAAGAAGCATGGATGGATTCTCAATTAATATATATTGATGAATGCGGCTTTAATACTTGGACAAGCCAGAAACTTGGAAGAAATAAAAAAGGTGAGCGATTATACGCCACACTTCCAACGAACCGAGGGCGAAATATGTCCTTGGCTCTCGCAATTGGAGTCAATGGACAAGTCCATCATAAATTAGTAGTAGGATCCTATAAAAATGATACCTACCAGATCTTCATCAACAAATAACTGTAAAATTGAATGGAACTGGATTTCATTTAATCCACGACAATGCTTCAATTCATTGTGGTGCAATATCTCTAAATAATGTTATTGAACATTTACCACCATATAGTCCTTTTCTGAACCAAATTGAAAGTGTGTTCAGTAAAATCAAATTCAATATTCGGAAATCTATATCAAGACCAGATGGATTCAGTTCAATGAATTTCCAATCCAGATTCGATTTTCTGAAGGACGCACTGGATAACGAGCTGGTAAAAGAAGACTACATAGATTTAACTAATTACTTTGTGCTTATTAGGAGATTTTTTCCGAAATGTATAAAAAAATACATATTTTTGGAGACTAGTTATTGTTACTTACTTGATTTCCTAAATATCATTTATAGTAATATATATGAAATAGTTGATCAAAGTTATATTTAAGAGCTTGAATTATGATCATATTTCCTTATGAAATCATAATTCAACTCTTAAAATTTAACTTTAAGTTATATAACAATATAAAAAACAACTTAGCATCCATTTAAAAATTGGCTGAAATGCATTTCTTTTTCACAAAATAAATTCCGCCAAGTTGATTTATGTATCAACTTGAATTATAGCGGAATTTATCTCAGTGACAGCTGGTGTATGTATGAAGCATGTCTCATATTTCATGTTTATTGTTACATAATAGTCTTCGATTCCATAGAGATAAATACTAAAACTGTTATGTCATAAATTATATTTTAGAATTTATCAGACTTTGAATTATTTAACAATTATTATTATTATAATTGCTGGGTTATTATTTAGCAAGTCAGTAAATATCTGACTCCTCATGTCCATTTTAATAAAATCAAATAACCAAAAACCTAAAGCAGAATACGTTTGTTTATTCTCAACACAACTCAAAAATTGTCACACTATTTGTGGGACTTTTTCTTTTAGAAAGTAATTTGTTTGAAGTTAAGGCAGAATATTAAGTTTATGTAAAAATTATGCTATAAGTTTATATATCTTTTGCTTCACTGCGCTCCACTTGCTTTGCTTCAAATAATTCTTTTCATGTACTTCTCTTCGAATATTTGGCCATGCTTTTTGTTTTAGTTCTCTTTTTATACTTTTTTCGAAAACAATTTAACTGTTGGCAAATAGCCATCTCTATATACCCAAAAATTATTCCCGAAATTTGAATCTAATTATCTACAAACTTTGGTGTAATTACTCTTTAAATACTTAATTTTCTGGGTAGGGTCTTGAAGTAATTTATCTTAAATCGAATTAATTATTTTATTTACTTTCCGGGCTTTCCGTGCAACTCGGCTCTCTACACCCAATCGTTTTCCATTTAATTTAATTTTGATTAGTTTGGATTTTGCTTATAATTTTGCCTAGGGACCTCTCACTAAATTTCGTCTCTATATTTGGCGTTTAACCATAACCATTTCCCCAATCAATACTAATTTTATAATTTTATAATTTTTTCTAATTTTGTGTATTTTAATTTATTTTAATGTAATTTTCAATCTTGATTTTCCGTGCTTTTATTTTATTTTCTTCATTTTATATCAAACCCAACATTATTATAATTATTATAACTGTTATAGTTAACATATTTAAATTATTTTTTGTTTAAATAATTGATCGTTTAGCACTTTTATGAAATAAATCTTATGGTGGAAATTAATTCGCTTAAAAATTAACTATTATTATTATGTTATATTGTTATGACGTTTATATATATTTTTTGTTTTTACACGATGTGTGTACAGAGAACTTGATATGTCAAGCCGAGTCACCAGTAAAAATTTGTCTCGGGTTAGCAAAATAAATTTTACATAGTCAAATTTAATAAAAAATCACAGCAAAATATTTTGTATTCAAATTAAATCCAGGGTTGTATTTAATTTGAATATTATTATATTGTTTTTTATAATGTTATAGAGAATTTGTTATTTAATTTTTGTAAAAGGAGAAAATAAAAATAAATAAATAGGTTAACAATGTAATTATTATTTAAATATTGTTCATAAGTAGAAAGTTTCTATTAAAAATTCTATTGAAATTATTGTTTTAAATTTATTTTAGAAATTACAATTTATTCACCTGGCAAAATTTATGATTCGATCAATGATCAGAAAATAAAATCAAATTTTAGATCACGTTTTAAATGTTTGAAAATTAATTCAAATTTAGCTAATATATTTATTCAAAGAAACCTAAAATGAACAAATACAAAACTGGCCAAATTGAAAGTATTTTATGTCATTGATAATTTCAATAAACAAATTAGATTACAAATTAAATATTTTAATTCTTTAATTTTTTATTTAAAAAATTATATATACTGCAAATATTTAAACTGTTAAAAAATGAAAATTAAAGTTAAAAATTTAAAAATTATTTGGTTATTATAAATATACAATTTGAAGTTTTCAAAACTAATAATTGAAAACATGATTGAAGAATTCAGAATAAAAGTTTAATTTAAAAATTTTACTATATCTGATTGCATTATATGAATGTATGAGGTTTTAATCACAGCTTTGTTTGATGATATCAAAATTAGTCTCTTGTATTTGTTTTAATTTTTTAAAATCCGGAATAAATTTTATAACTTCAGATTTTAATAAGTGCAATGTTACTGCCATTGATACAATGAAAACATAAATTAAATTAAAACTTTAATTAAATAAAATAAATAACGAAATTTCATTTTTGTTAGAAATTAAAGTTATATAATAATTAATTTTCAATGGATTAATCTATTATTTTATTAGTTAATTTGTAAATTTGTGTTTCTTTTCCCAATAGAGCATTTCGACAGACGATTAATTTCAACATTTGATTGTGACAAAGTTCGAGCTAATTCTGGGGAATTTTCAGAAACATATTCATAAAATATATTTATAGCACCTTTAAATAAATAATAAATAAATAAATTCCATATTTTAGCTTTAAATTAAAGTTATCTCCGGGGATAACAATAAATTATATTAAAAATATATTATATTAAATTAAATCAATATATGTACAGAAATAATTTCTCATGATTTAAGTATAAATTTTGAAAAATTCGTCATGTTGTTTTTTTAATTAAGACAATGTTTTAAATAATTATTTCATTAACAAACTTTATCTTATTCTTTACATGGTGACCAATGATTTTACAAGGATTAAGATTACTTAACAATCTGATCTACTCATTTTTCGAAACATTCATAACTGACTGCAACCATCATTTTGATCGTCAGTTAGTAGTATATCATGAGTAGAGTAGCATATCATACCATCAACATGAATCCAGGATCATAGTACTTAATTCTTCAAGGTTATACTGTGTAAATGGTCACGGTCATTTGATGGCAATGTTATTTCAAGTCACTTTTAGTAGTAGGATATGTCACCTCCAGCACCTGTCACTTCCAACACAGTACCTACCCTAGAAAATATCTAAGTTGAATCCAAATTTTATTTAAGTCACGAAAAAATATATATAAAATTTTTAACACACATACTTTTCCCTAGGGAGCCAATCAAAAATTAAGTAGGTCACGAAAAATTTTCAAAGTATTTAAAAACATAGCCAAATTTTTATGTATGTCAGCACAGTTAATAAAAAAAAATTCCAAGTATTTTATTTAAACATGATTTCAACGGATTAATAAACTTATAAATTATTTAAAAATATGGTTTAAATATATAATATACACTGACTTTTATTAAATAGTGACTCTAAAAGTCAATATTTGTAATCTTAAAGTTTTAAATATATGAATTTCATTAAACTTGATTATTAATACCTCAAATAACAATTTATTCAAAACTGGCTTAGATAATTTATCCATTGATTTACTAAACTTATACAAAATGATCATGTATTTTTAATAAATATTCATAGAAATTTCATAAATGTTATCCAACATCTTTATATATTTCAATCAAAAATACATGTATTGTCTTAAATATTATTATATTTCAATTTAAATTGTTTAATGACACTCCAATATCTATATTCCTTACTAAATCATTTAAGAATGTTACTCAAAATAACTATTTATTATCTAAGAAATTGTAAATGATATACAAATGTCCATGATTTTCTTTTTTTTACTAACTAAAATTACATCTTTGTTAAACGTTGTTTTAGTGTAAATTTGCTAAAACTTTCGAAATGTAAATTTATCCCAAAAACACTTAAAAATCATATACATTATTTTAAAACTCTGATTGATATATCTATTAATATATTTAGAAATGAAATATAAATTTAAAACTATGAATGTCAACATAAACATTTGATTAAAATATTGATAATTAATATAACTGTGTATTATGATTTTATTTGAAATAATAGTTTATCAAGTATTGTACTCCAGAAGTTAAGACATAAAAATACTTGAATAAATGTTAGAGAATTAATTCATATGAATAATTCTATGATTACTTGTTGTATCGGGAATGTTAGAAATTATAATTTTTATTAATAATATATATGATAGTTGTATGGTAGTTGTATTCCTTAGTACATGTTTTGTGATTCTATTAAGTGAGAAATAATTCATGTATTACTTATTGAATTATGAAAATGTATTGTAAAATCTTAACTAAAAAAAATAAAAATAAAATATATGAATAAAAATAATTAAAAATATCCTAATATATATGTAAAGTTTATTTACTGATAAAGTATAATCCTAAATAAATGATATATTAGTTATTTTAAAGTATGGAATATTTTTCCCCAAGGGAAAGTTGAAATATGATAATATCCCAATGTATATATCTAAAGTTAATTTGTTGAAATAGTCTAATCCTAAGTCATAATAATTCAAATTCAACATATGTCGTGGTTGTGTGTGTATATATATTATTCACAAAGTATATAAAAATTTTCTAAATATCATTTGTGCCCTAAAATAATTTTATAGTGTGAGTAAATAAATCTATTAAATGTATAAATTATTAAAATCTGTCTTCAAAAAGAAATGTAAAACATTATTCTAACCATTTAAATTAAAGACATTTAGATTTAGTAAAGTTTTCTAGTAAATTTAACTTTTAGGAAATTTTTGAGTTCGGAAACCTTTTCTAGGGATTTTGTGTTTTTCATGTTTCGATAATACGAATAATTAATAAATAAAAAACAAAATCTGTAAATAGATTATTTCTAAAATTGAATTAGGAAATGTTACTTTTTACTAAATTATTGGTTCAGATGGAAGTGCAAAAAAATGTTTTCCTAAAAGTGACTTTAGAAAAATTAAATTACCAAAAGTACAAGTGATCTTAACATATTATATAATATGACCTTAAAGGAGTATAAGAACTCTATCAAAACACGATGGTGAAATGCCTCATCAAAAGAGAAATATTGTCAGTTTGCGAAGCAATTGCAGAAAGAAATCAAGGATTTAATAATAAATTTAGAGAAACATTTTAAAAATAAATGTGAGATAAATCTTACAATAAATTTTTCTTTAATATAAATATGTTTACAAAATTTATAATATTAAATATTAAATGTGTGTAATTGCAGTATATTAACATTGCTCAAAATAAGAAAATGCATTATTGAATTCTCAAAGTTTTCCTTTACAATTTGTTTTAAATATAAAAGTTGGGAAAATATCTTTGAATATGACTAAAAATAGAGTTTTAATAATCTTAATAAGAAAAATTTATTAATTGAGTATATATTAAATCAAACGGAATATAAAAGGATTATGATAATATATTTTTTTACTATTGAGACAAATTTAGGTAGTTGGGATTAATTACAAAATATTAAATAATATTATACAACATTTGATGAATTTTAATAATTGTAAATATTATTTTATATTTTAAAAAATATTATTATTATGTTATTTATATTTTGTTTTATTTCGGAAATATAATTAATTATCACTTAAAATTAAACAAAAAAATCTTGAAAATACATATTTTTATTAAATATTTCTTTTATGATATTTGTTGTGAGCAAATTTAATAATTATTTTGTTTAAATAATGTTTGAACTATGTACTCTAATTTAATAATAATTGCGTATTGGCATTTTAATAATTAAATAATTTTGTTCAATTAGGGTAGCCAATACCAAAAAGGTAAACTCAGATTAAAGGGGGTTGAAAATAGTAAATTTTAAGGAATTTCTCTAATAGCCTTACAAAAGGTTTATTCAATAGTCATCCGAAATACTACATCTAGAATTCCAACCTTATTCCATTATAAAAAAAGTCTACGTAGTAATTCCTATTTTGCGCTGGAGTCCATACTTTATCTACTCACAATTATACTGTATAAATTAATTTTTAAATGCATAAAACCCTAAAGCATTTTTTATGATTCAAAAAAAATTATATAAATATGCTAAATACATTTATAAATGTATGTATTTTTGTAAATTTCATTCTTTTACCAATCTAAATGTTAATTAAATTTTTTGTTACCTTAGGGTCGTAAAAAATATGTATCCGGCCCTACACGAAACCCATTAAATTAATTAAATAAATAATTAAAATTAATGTAAAAAATATTTTTTAAAGTCATCAGGCTTGATCATCAATCGATCATTATAAAAAAACATAAAAATATTCATAATAAAAATATTATTAAAATAATATTTAATTATATATAAAATTAATAAAACAATAATTAATAATTAATAATTAAGTCCAAGTTAGTTTCTTTTAATTTATTTAATAAGTGTTTGATTAACTGTGTCCTCTTCACCATACTTGTATGATAAAGCCATTTCCGTTACTTTTTGAAATTCTATATGTAATTTTTATTTCCTTAGTTCAAACCAGTA
This sequence comes from Schmidtea mediterranea, assembly GCA_022537955.1. Taxonomy (NCBI): domain Eukaryota; kingdom Metazoa; phylum Platyhelminthes; order Tricladida; family Dugesiidae; genus Schmidtea; species Schmidtea mediterranea. The sequence continues at coordinate 17,727,790 of CM039679.1, forward strand.
GAAGAACTTCACTGATTTTATTTGCTGTAAAACTTTCGAAAGCTCAACTTCTATGAGATAATAAATTGTATTTTTATTATTAGACATTTCTTTGACACAATTTGCATACTTGCCTTCATTAATGATATTCCTTTACAAAGACTTAATACTTAGTATGTTTGTAAATTTCATTGGTGTTGATTCTATAAACTTACCAAGAAAATAAAAAAATACTCGACTGGATTAAAATTAATCAATATGATTAAAGTGTACATCTTTTTGTATGATTTCAAGTTCAAAATCTTCTCTACTCTGATAATTTGAATACGATTTGTTGTAGAAAGATAAAAATTGTAACAAAATTAATTAAATTAAAATAAAATTCTGATATTTAAACAAATTTGTTTTATTATCAATATTACTTGCTCATAGATATATTTGATATAAATATTTTTATGAATAGCTATCACTACAGAGATCATAATAAATTCTATTTGATTCCGAACATGTAAGTGTGTAATTACTAATAATTTCCCTAGACAAATTGTTTTAAATCGACTTTGTTTAGTGATTGATAATGACAGTCGAGTTGTCGAAATTTATTGAAGAAATATATTTCAAAAATTATAGTTCTTTTGTTTAAGAATTACTGTAAGAATTAATACTGCTATTTTTAATAGTCTATTTAAAAAATATTTTATTTAATTTTTTACAACTTAGTTTAAAACTGAATGACAAAATGATTGGTAATGAGAATGTTAATGACAAAAGGAAAATCTGATTACATTTTACCAAATAGCATATCTTTTACTCAACTACTGCAAAATAAGTTTCAATTTAAAAAGAAAATAAATAAAAATTAAGTTTTCCGTGAAATGTGAAAAAGATAATCAAATTCAAGGAAAATATTTTCATTTCAATGAGTCTAGAGAAATTAATTTCCCTCTCTTTTTTCTAAAGAGACTAAGCCTGTTTCTTTATTTCATTTTTGTGATTATCTGCCGATAATTCATTATTAATACCATTTTTATTATTTTTCCTGAATATGTTTAATTAACAATATATCCTTGATAGAATTCGATGAACTGATAAAAGTCTTTCTGATAAAAATACTTTAAAAAACACCAAAGGTGTTTTGAGAAAAAGTGAATTCAACTTAATTCATGAATTTTATTCATATTATGTGTACATATTGTTTTAATTTACAGAAATAAACTGTGATTCAATTGCTACCAATCCAAAAATGCCTTTTTAATGTATTGGTAAATAAAATGTGTTTCTTTATGTTTATTGATTATTTTGTTTTAATTTTGTTTATATATTCATGAAACCTTTCTGAAGTCTAGGAATATGAAATTTCTAGGAGCCATAGAGTAAAAGGTCAATTAAAAAATATCAGTTAAAAATTTACAAAATATATAAAATAATTTTAAAAAATCAAAAACTCAATAATAAATATAAAATATAAAGTTATGAGATTTGACAAATTGTTTAAGAATGAATAATATCACGAACATCCTTATTTGATTTAACAGCGGTTTGTCAATGCGTAAATTAAATCCTAAAAAGAAAAACAAATTTTCAATTTTTACATGAATTCCTTGACTAAATTTTCTAAATTTATATTTAACAAGAGTTTTTATTCTAATACCTAGTAAAAATTAGAAAAGAAACAGAATCAAGTAATTGTTTGCAGACAAAATGCAAATTTAATACAAGATATATTGTTGGAAATTTTTAATTTAGATAACAATGCAGTAAAAAAGTATGGAAAATAAACATCGCATGATATAAATATATGAAAACGACAATCGAATAAAACATTTACCATATATTTCGACTGATTCACTGTTATCATCAGGTAGAAACAAAACTAAGTCGATAATAAATTATTGATCAATATAAATTTTAAAACACAAAATAATTTTTAAATTTAAGTGTAAAAATATTTTACTAAATTTAAACATTTTATTTCATATAATTTCATAACATAATTTCTACAACATTTTCATTTCATTAAAAACCCCATGCATTTTCATTTTTTGGTACTAAAATGAAAATATGTTACACGTACAACGAAAATTTAAAACTGAACATGAATTCATCCAGTAACAACAGAATTAAAAAATTACACACCCAATGGAAACTGATAGTGTTTTGGATGTGGTTAGAGAAAGACAAAAACTATCAACATTCGCATAGAATATTAGGAAGTTACTAATTACTTTAAACAACATTTTCAATCATCAACTTGGGTAGTTGGTCTCCAATTAAATTCGGTCAGGAGATGCAAAATAGTGTAAAATAACACTCAAGCCAAATAGATATTATGTAATCCCTCAGCAAGTAAGACATTCCATACCGCATTAATTTTCCAGTAGACGAGCTTTCAAAGATTGTTAAGAATTCCCCGTGCTTGGAGAACATGTTATTTTTAGATGAAGCCCACTTCCACATGGATCGTCATAGAAATTAAACAAACACTAATACTGGACTCTAACTGAGACTCTTACTACCGAAGAAAACGAAAAAATCGGCAAGTCTCCAAACATAAGGCCTTGTTGGCTTCATTTACAGCTTTTTCTAAATTATTGGTTGTTGCTCCATCTCTTTTTTAGCTTATATCAGAATATATCATTTATTACAGTGTCTTGCAAACCTGTTCGGGAAAATAAATCCAAATTGACATTAGATAGTCTACTATTATATTTAAATTCAATTTTATGAAAACAAATTGTTTGAAATAAGAAATGTGAACCACTACAAATGATTGATGGTGAGTTGCGGATGTGTTTATTACACTTTGAACCGAGAATAATACAGAAACAAGCTCATTACTATTTTTAATATTATTTATATTTTTAATATTTTAATTGCGAAGTTCAATTTTACTCTTGATTCTTTAATTTTCGGAAGAAAAAACTGGTGCTACATGAGGAAAAAGCATATTTAGGGTGACACAGAGTAGAACTGTTTGCAGGTCATTGGTTTAGAACTTACTCACTTACTCAAGAGCAAGAAGATTTGCGTGATAGATCCTGGACTATTTCTGGATATATATTTTAAACTCAAAATCTACCAAAATCAGATGATGATCTTTCTGGTTTTGTTATGGTAAGAATGCAGTGGAAATAATTTTTGAAATATTTTTCAAAGATATATGTTGCTCAACCACAAATTGCTACTTTATTCACCCTCATTGGATTATTTGCGCGTTAATTTTCATATCGTTTACTGCATAAAAAACAACATACTTTCTTTACAATATGATTCAATCACTGGAAACAGCCATATTATAGTAGATTATTATAAAATAATGGAATATAGGAAATGAGTGATTTGATATTTAATTCGACATTAAAGAACTGGATCCACCTTCAGAACAAGAATACCTGCGTAACTTATTTCTTTTCCTATTCACTTTTTGCATCTAGGGAGTTTGAGATCTTTAAGATTGACACCATTGATTCTTGTTAAGGAATCAAAAGCAGTTCTAATCTTTATTTTTTCTTTCTTCTATTTTAGTCTTGTTTTATTAATTTTCGGAAGAAATAATTGGTGTTACATGGGGAAAATAGCATATTTAGGGTGACGCAGAGTAGAACTATTTGCAGTGCATTGGTTTAGGACGTACTCATACTGATAAGGATATTCCAAACAATTAACTGCATGTTGATGTTTTAGTTAATTTCATTAGAGAAGAAATAGTTCACACACACACATAAGTTGTTGAAAAGAGCGACAATATATGTCGCCCTAACCCTAACTCTAACCTAACCTAAACCCTGACCCTAACCCTAACCCTAATCCTATTTCCATTTCCAAATCACGTTGGAACATCATCAATATTTAAAAAGAACGGCGAAATAAAGATTCGAACTTCTTCTTTATCGAGAAATTATGCTAGTCATTCTTCAAATTCAACTTCTTTCCATACATATTCATGTTTGCTAATGAGCGAGATCGTAAATTGACAAAGTTGATTGCATTATTTTTTTTCAACTGCTTTTCATAAAGTGATCTCATTGCTAAAAATGATTTAATGTTGGTGATGAATCCATGCTGTGTTATTAAGGTCTTCACTTGGTTTGCCCTTCATTTCCATAAACAAAACTATTTCTTCTAAAAGATCGAAAAAACTTTGCAAAACCTTTGCTTTGTTTAACCAACAAACTTCGCTAAAATAGATAACATCTCCATATGTGGAATCAAGTAGTAATAAAAATTCTATAACCTTGAGGGACCAGGAGGGTTCTCTGGCACATTTCAAATTCAAATTTAACCGGTCTTTAACGCTATTTTTTCCCTAGTCTTTTAAGGGTTAAATTGGCGATGGTTTAACGCACGTTATCTTATGAAATTTATAGTTGACACTACTATGGTCATAACAATATCGAGTTTTCAATATGTAAAACACAGTGATAACAAAAGAATTGTTTTAATGTTCAATGCTCAAAGATTTAATTATAAGTGAAGTTAAACCTGAATGACGACCTTTCATAGTAGATGCCTATCAGTTGCTATGTCGCTAAGTTTGGCATGTAGAAATCCATACTTTTCCAAAGTTTCTTGTACTGCTTGGAAGATATCTGAAGTTGTTATTGTTCTTTTCATGCAGGCAAAGACTACTAATGCTTCGGTTACGTTCAATCCTGTGTTTACGCCACGAACAAAAACTGTAAGTTGTGCTGTATCAAAGATATCCGTGTATTCATCAAAACCAATAGAAAAATATTCCTGAATATGGCTACGTTTTATTAAATTGCTCGTGATGTTTTCTATCTATTCATCAATTCGACTAGTCACAGTATCGCATTAAGCTTAAATTACTAAATATATTTATTCCAGCTGCATTTTGAGACATTATTTTATTTCTGAACCAGAAACGAAATTGTTGTGGTCAGCATAAGATTTTATCTCAACGAGCAGTATAAATTTACAAAAGTATTTTATCCAAGAAAACTTTTTTTCCGAAAAATTTAAAATTACCTCAAATTTTTTAAATGCTTGACTTGTTATAACGCTCAAGGATGCTCATATCTGCCGATTAGTGCAAATTAATTTTCGATTTATTATTACATTGGAATTAAAGGAAACTCCAAATTGTATAGATCAGTCGTTTTCAACCTTTATTTTCATTGTACCACCAGGTAACAAATTTTAATGTCGGCGTACCCCAGCAAAAATCAAATCAAAAACAACATTATTTATAATTATAATACCCACTATTAATTATTACTGACTCGAATCTTAGACTTAGAATTAGTTATTGTTAGTCAGTTAGTCACTGTTGGTGGACATTTCTCATTTAAAACAACAAGACGCATTATGGGCGATTATAATCTTTGAAATTAATAAGGTAAAATGTTAAATATTAAGTTATACAATTTATAAATAATTAATATTTATTTTTTTGCGTACCACCGGTTGAAAACCGCAGTTATAGATAATAAAGTATTTTACTAATTTCTGTATTTGTTATTAAGTTAATTTTAAAAACATTAAAATAAACTGACATATGTCACTTAAGTTTAAAAACATAAGTATAATCATAAAATATCAGTTAAACTTTTAAAATTCTTTCAGTTTAATTTTCTAATAATTATTTTTTTCATCCTCTTAAATCCATATTAAATTCTGACCAATGAAAATAATGGAAATTCCTATCGAAATGTTTAATTGGTTGTCATAGCTAATTTAAGTGATTTAAATTTAATTATCTTAGTCATTAAAGAACTTTTCAAACCTTGATAATGGCCGCTTTAAAGTTATTTGTGTTAAGTAAGAATTTTATTTGTATTTTATTTTTCAATTAATGCTTCTTTCATAAAAAAATTCAATTTAAATTTAATAAGTTTTTATAAATAAATTTATTTAATGTTGAATAAAATATCAATTAAATCACAAAAAATAGCAAGTAATTTCTTGTTAAATATTTGTAGCAATATTATATTCCTTCAATTATATTAATTTAATTTAATACCTTTTTAATTGTTTGTTTTAATTCTTTCAAATAAAAAATTCTATTGAATAATTCAAGACATTTCACTTCAAATATTTTTCTTTCCCTAACTTAATTGCATCTATTTTCTTTATTTGTTGTTAATCTGATGGAAAAAGTAGAAAGAAACGTTATCGGTTAATCGTTTTATTAAATACAATTTTTATTTACATATATTTATCAAAAATGATTTTAAATAAAAGGGGTGGTTAAAATTTTACGTTGCTTTTTAAAAAATTTAAATTTAGTTTCAATGTTTTCTGATAGTAGAACCTTTCTTAAAATAAAAAAATTTACTTGAATATTAATATAAAAAGGATTATTTATTTTCTAACTTTGGACATCCAGTAGACTTTTAGATAATCTTTTAATAATATTACTGTTACATATTATTGGACAATATATTATTATAACAAATTTATAATTTTTAAAATTATTTTAAAAATGTTAGGTCACCAAATTTAGGTTTTTAAGTTCATTTTTAAAGGTTTTCAGCCGATATTTTCAACAACAAATTTTTGGAATAGCTTTTTTGCATTAAGTCAATATATTTCCAAATTTTTTAGAATTTTTTTAAATTCAAGACTGATTATGAAAAAATTGCTTTTTGGTTATATGCGCCAAATGGCCTCCCTTGATTTGCACTATTCAAATTCTTCATTGTTTATTTTTAAGGTTTCTCAACTTTTCAATTAAAGAACTCCATTTTCCTAATTAATTCTGGTTTATTTGTTTTTGCGTTTTAACTGTCTAGAACAGGGGTTCACAAACTTTAACGAGTCGAAACTCAATATTAAAGCCATTAACTTTTCATGGCTCATCTGTATATGAAGTAAGAATTTTGTTGGAAAAAGTAAATCATTCAATTTATATATATATATATATATATATTATAAAATATATATATATATATATATAAATAAATAAATTTGGTAACGATTTAATTAAAAGATAACGCCAATAAAAAACTCTTCGTACGATATATTTCGACAGCATAACTATCATATTCAGGTATATAAAACCAACTAAAAATATTATGAATTAACTTATAATTTAAACAAATTATTTTTTTATATTAATTTAATTTGTAATAAATAAACATTTAAAAACTATCCAATACTTTTAACTAATTTTAAAATGTTATTTATATAAATATTATAATTTTTTATCTATATTATAATTTTAAAAAGTTAATGTAATTTATAAATTAAATTTTAAAAAAACAATACATGTAATGGGTGTAATGCCACATACATTGGAGAGACTTCCCGTCATCTCTGTACTCGAGTTCTAGAGCATTGTCGATTGAATGGTTTGACCAATATTAGTGAAATAGGAATGTCTGATTTAGAATTGTGTTGAAAAGTTTTAATAATTATTGGGAACGCGTGATATGTGAAGCATTGCTGATAAGGTCATTGCATCCAAAGATTAATGTGCAAAGTGATGTGACTACGAATGTTTTAAGTGTTTTTAAATAGTTTAAGTATGTTAAATCATCTTTATGTATTGTTTTTTTTTAAAAAAATTTTTAATATTATTCAAATTATTTATATATATATATATATATATATTTACATTTATGTTATAGACAACTAACTTGAATTATCTGTATAAATCTTTAAAGTTTGAAATCCCAAATTTTTAATGAACTTTTATTAGTAATTGGTTGTATGGTTACTATGTAGTACAGTGGTTCACATGACGCGATTACTAGACAAAATAAGTTGTAAATATGCGCGCAACTAATATTGTTCAACTAAATATTAAAATTTCTGGCGACCCACAAAATATTTTAATAATATAATTGTTACATAATATATGACAATATATTATTAAAAAAAAAATTTTAGAAAATTATTTTAAAAATGTTAGCTCACCAAATTGAGGTTTTTAAGTTCATTTTTAAAGGTTTTCAGTCGATATTTTCAACAACAAATTTTTGTATTAAGTCAATATATTTTCAAATTTTTTAAAATTTTGTAAAATCAAGACTAATTAGGGTGTATTTGAATAATTTTGCATTATTAGTTAACTTAAGGATTTAAATGTGAAATCACATAGGGGCTGTGGTTCCCAACCATATTCTCATGAGCATCATATCTCAATTATAAAAAAGTAAAGAAATAAGAAATTTAAGCGAAAATTTTTTATTTAAAAAAATTAAATCTATAGATTTTAAAATTTTAAAATTCGAAAAAAAATTTCAAAGAAATATTTTTTAATAGTTGCTGGAAAAATAATACAAAACCACAAATAATAAACTATATATTGATGCCGGTGAAAGGTCAGTGGCACAAAGCTACCATCCGAGAGATTAAGACTGAACGCCTCTAAGTCTGACTCTCGCCTAAAAATCATGATATTTTGTGCCATTCTCGTAATGAGACAATATTATTATTCTTTAATGCAAGTTAATGGATATGGCTTAGCCATATATTTTAACTCTAACCAGGCTATGAAAATAGTTTGGATGTTTGAATCATTTTTAATGATTTTCGTGTTGGCATTAAATCGTTTGTAGACGACTTGATGTCGGTGAACTGATAAAATAAGCATTACTTGCTGGCGTTGACTGGTTGTTGACGGATTATCGTAAAAATATGTACACAATATTTAGCAATAATAAAATAAGTGTTCTAGAGAAAATGAATAGAAATATATATTCGTAGCATTATATAATTAAAAAACAATACTTAATATCTAAAGAATAATATTTGCATGTTCAGAATTTTTAAGCGTAAAATCGAAAACCCGTTAAATTGACGAGTTCCGTAAATCTAGTGTTAACATATTTTCCAACAACCCTGAAATTATGTCAACAATACAAGATTACAAGAAAAATACATGAAAAACTCAACTAAAAAATGACTTAGAAATATGTGATTGGTTTGCTATCCTATTTGACGAGTCAATTCACATAACAGACATCTCACGGTTGGCAGTCATGGTGATAATGGTTTTTAATATAAAAAAAGAGCTGTTGAAAATATCGACAATTAAATGGCGAACATCATGTCAGGATAATTTCAGTATATTCAAAATATTGGAAAAATCAATATATATATATATATATATTGTATTTTTAGGTATATTTAATATTTTCACAATTTTAAAAACTTTAAAATATAATTTATAATAAAGTGTTACATAAAATAATATATCAGAAATGTGATGAAGATGAAAAAAACTTAAAAAGATATTTAAAATAATAAACTTCCTTTGAGTTTTTATTGAAGAAGCCATTTCATATTTGTAAATTATGCTTTGACATACACTACTTACTTGAACAACATTATCCCGTGTGTGTTCTGCTTCTAATCAGCCTACATCTTTCCGCGATAACAAAAATTATTATGGGTAGCCAAACCTAGAAGAGGAGGTTAGGAAGGTTATTTGACATGACCCTCCAAACTCGGGGGCCTCAAAAATATAGCTAGCAACACTTTTAGAAACTATAAAAAAAGATCAAAAAATTTTCTTCGCTCTTTTATGTAGTCCCTACATTTTAGGACAACAAAAAAATTACCTGTGATAAAATCTAATATAACTATGGTTGGTGCCGTGATCAACAATGGTCCAGGATCACGTAAATGGTCTGGTGACACTCAACATTAATTGCGATATTGCAAGGACTTTAAATCATTTCGAATTAATAATTTCTTTTGCATCTCTAAAGGCTTTAAAAGTACTTTTTGAAATTTCATTAATAAATTTCGCTTTTTGTATTTTCATGTTTTGAATTAATTTTTTATTTAACAAAACGGTACATTTTTTTAATTTTTCAGTTCACATTTTCATCAGACCTCTGCCTCTAAGTTTACAATTTAAGTGATAATTTTCCACTGTGGAAGTAATTGCAAAAAACCGTAATCATTAACAATACGACTAAGACACATCTCGATAAATCTAATAGCGAATTTGTATAGAGCTGAGATCATATACTTGTTGGGGTTTGTCGGTGAGTTTAAATAGGATCTATTATCAATCTGAATCCAAACGTGCTTTTATACAACAGTAGTGAACTGCAAACGATATAAACTTTATTGATTAACACACTTTATCTCCAATTTAAAATGAGACAACGAATTATCTATTAATCACAGTTTGGTGCTTATTACGACCCTTCGGGAAGAATAGCACTTTTCGGATCAATTGGAGTTCACAATCACTTGACTACTGTGACGGGTTTCTGAGATCGGTAAATCTGATTTAGTTGCTATGCTTTGACTTCACTTTATTTCCTTTTTACAATTTCGGCTTTGTCTCTTTTCAACTTTGTTTATTAGTTTTTTTCGCTTAATTTCTATTTCGAATTTTTTTTCCTTGATTTCAACTTCTAGTTTTCTCCAAATATCTCTTTAATACCTTTCTTCAATAATTTTCTGTAATTTTCTCCTTTCCAATTATTCGTCAAATTCTGTCCAATTTCATTCGAATCTCTTTTTCTCTTTGGCCCAATTTCTCTCTGAGCTTTTTTTTGTCTCTTTCGTCCAATTTCTCTCTAATCTCTTTTTGTCTTTTGATTCCAATTGCGCTTCCATTTTATATTCAGTCATCTAATAATACTTACTGATGTCAAATAGAATTTCTGATATCTTTAACCGCTAATTCCATTTGGACCTCTATAATCACTGGACTTTCAAAATAACGTACAAATTTTGCTTTTGTTTTTGTTTTCCTAAATTTGCACTCGTTAATTATAAATGACATTCTTTTATTTAATTGTCTGTTTTTATTGATTTTCTCATATTCCCTTCTCGTTATTCGATATTTCTTTTTAATTCCCTTTTTATTAAGCTCCAGAACTACATCTTAATCACCTGTCATTGTTTCCTCCAATTATTCTACATGTTTATTAACTATTTTACTCTATTATTTAGGTATCCTCAAAATACTGTTGTAAATTAACCCCTTAACGTTCTCAGCCGAGTTAACTCAGAAAAAATGAAAATTCTTCACACATCCAAATTATTAATTGCAAGCTTAAACTTTGATTTCTTTTATGAATTATAGGCTTAATTACAACCGAATATATCCACTAGACAGTTTTGCACATATTTTCATTCTTGTTCATTAATAAATCCCCAACTCCATTTGGTATATTATCTGAACTTTTATATCAATTTTTATTTAATGGATGTAAAGATCAGTATTAATCACTTTTCTGTATATTTCAGTCTGATAAATGTTTTTTTTAAAATAAAATGTAATTATTTGAAAGATTTTGATTCAATTTGAAAACTATGATTGTTGTTTAATTTGTTTGATTATTCCTATTTATAATTTAGTTATTGTTATTGTAATTTCTAGCCTGAAGAAATAAGGCAATGTTGTTTAATATACTTAGTTGGTGTTTATCAACTATTAAAACTTCACCATCATACTTTGATTAATGTTTATTATTATTATTTTATTTGATAATCGAAAATTGTTTCATTAATATAATAATTACTTTGCGGCAAGGGTTTATTTTATTATTTACTTATCTAATATTTTAATTTATGCTGCTACCAAGGAATCACCGTTTTATTATTAATATTAATATTATTATTATTATTATTATTATTATTATGATTATTAAATGAGTTAAATAGTAATTTAAAACTATTTTTTGAGTAACATGATCGAATATTTCCTTAAATATCATGAAACCAAAGAAATTATTTTTTAATTAGCAAAGTTTTTGACATTTAATGAGTACACGAAGTTAAAGAAAATTAAATGAAGACAATCAAAAACGATAATTAATTCAAAACTTCATAAAGATTGAATTACATTTTAATCTTCGAAGTTGGTTTGGAGGCTTCATTTTTGTTAATGACAAATAAATCCGTTTTCATATTTCAATGTAATTTAACCATTAATAAGTTCAAAATGTTAAAAATGAAAATTCTAGTTATCAAGATATTCAATTATTTTTATAAAAATTACTATTACTAATACTTTATAAAAATTAGTTTTATTAATATAAATATTTTTATTAATTTTAATATTATTTATGTTACTATAATAAATGGAACGAATTTTGATTGTATTACTGTTAGAAAAATATTATAAATTTATCATTCGCTGTTATTTATTGAATTCTTTTATCTTCGGAAAGTTTTGTTTTTACTATTTATCTTTAAAAAGAAAACAGAAATATATTCATTTTCAATTATTTACTTAGCGGTATTCATAAGACATAATAATCCCGAATAAGTAAAGTTTAAAAAATTTAACATAAGAATAATATAATTTAATTAATTAATTAAACTGATCATAAAAATTAAATGATATTTATTTTCAATATATTAATTAATAAATTAATTAAAGATTGAATATATGCATTACTATATCTATTATTATTATTATTATTATTATTATTATTATTATTATTATTATTATTATTATTATTATTATTATTATTATTATTATTATTATTATTATTATTATTATTATTATTATTATTATTATTATTATTATTATTATTATTATTATTATTATTATTATTATTATTATTATTATTATTATTATTATTATTATTATTATTATTATTATTATTATATTATTATTATTATTATTATATTATTATTATATTATTATTATTATTATTATTATTATTATTATTATTATTATTATTATTATTATTATTATTATTATTATTATTATTATTATTATTATTATTATTATTATTATTATATAATTATTATTATTATTATTATTATTATTATTATTATTATTATTATTATTATTATTATTATTATTATTATTATTATTATTATTATTATTATTATTATTATTATTATTATTATTATTTTTTTTTTTTTTTTTTTTTTTTTTTTTTTTTTTTTTTTTTTTTTTTTTTTTTTTTTTTTTTTATTATTATTATTATTATTATTATTATTATTATTATTATTATTATTATTATTATCTGAGCATTTATGAATTAACCTACAATATTCATTAAAAATTTATTATATTTCATTTTTAACTTTGTTTGCTTAAGATAATATTTTCAGTTTAGATTATTATATTTAATTTAAAGTTATTTTCACATATATTTATTTTTATTATTAAATATTCAAATTTACATTTTTCAAATATTTAAACAATAAATTAGTTTTCCATATTTATTATTTAAATACAACAAATACTAATAGTATTTACAATAAAATAATTCATTGAAATTTCAAAGAGAGCATATAATTGTAAAGAGTATAAAGTGTATGAAAACATAAAAAGTTTATCATTTCAAGGTTTCTATGAGTTACTATTCTAGTAATCAAAATTCACTTTGCTGTTATACCTATAAATATAGAAATTAATATATTTATATACAAATAAAACAAAACTAAAATTATTAAGAAAAAAATTTTTTCAAGGGAATTTTTCTAATTTTTCTCTCTTGATAATTTATCAAAGATAAGGCTTAGTCGTAATTTTACTACAAAAGGAATTGTTTAAAACATTCCATTAGGGCAAGACTTCGATTGTTTTTCTAGCCAAAACTCCATTTTCCCACTTTCAAAAGTTTTCAAAGTTTTAGCTCTGGTTTATTCCGAACAATTATAAAAACAAATTAGCCCTAGAAATTGAAATATTTATTTATATTTTTTAATTAGAAAATCAGTTATGTTGAGCTGTATTTTACGCAATTTCTTCATTTTAATAATTTAAACCAAAATTAATTTCGGTTAAAATTTAACCGGTTTTATATTCCATAGAAAAATATCGGGTTTTGGTTAAACCGGTTTGCAAAATAACGCTTAACCGTTAAAAACCGGTTTTTTAAAATTACTTTGTTAGCGTAAAACAAGTTTAGTTTTTCGGACATCAGAAGGGCACATTCTGTAATTATGTTAATGTAAATGATTATTTTTAATCCGATTCGGCTTATCAACACGTACTATCATGAATCAAATCAAAAAATTACCATTAAAGTTATTATAATTACAGAATGTGGCCTACGATTGAAACGAAAGAAACTTCAGTGCAAAGGAAAACCTATTATGAATTTTTAAAATCAAGTTTATTGTTACCGTACTCTTAAATTTCATAAGTTAAAAATTTCTTATTTACTACTACGTTTATTTATGTAAATTATCATATTTATGTAATTGTAAATTGATACCAATTATAATTTATTTCAATATTAAAAATTAGAAACATTTGTAATTTATTTATTAATAATTTCAGTTTCAAACTGCATAAGCACACTAGCTGCATACTGATTAAAAAAAATATATAGCCAAAATATATTTTAAACACAGAACTTAACATTTACCAATATTTAACCTAACTGTTAATGCAGTATTATAAAAAGGTAACGCTATAATAAATATTATAAATAATCGATAATAGCGATCTTTATAATGGGTCGTTTTTGTATAGTTCTATTTTATCGAGGTCGGTGTTATCGAAGGTTTTGTTTATATGCAATAAGCATCGTCTTACACAACTATATATATTATATATATATAAGATAAAAATAAAGAATACACTTTGGGATCAGCCAGAAAATGAGATAACCTCTGAGTTAACTGAACAATTAGGAGATAATGTTTTGCATTTTCTTTATGTTTTTTTATAGTTCTGTTTGAGGCTTTCGTATTTGAAATTCGGAGTACTCATTTTGATGTTTACCTTTTACGCGAAAATCTAGTTTTATTTAAATTTCAAATGTTTCAGGTCTTTTTGTCCTGTATATCAACTTTTCAAAAATATTTCATGAACAGATTTAACGATTTAGGAAAACACTCATCTATGTTTAAATATATTTTGCAAACTGATAATAAAGACGGTTACAAAATTGATAAAACATATTTTGTATTTTTAAGCATTGATATCTAGTTGATTGAATCTAGCAATTCAGAAATATGGAAATTAAATTTTCAAAAGGCAAGACAAGAAATTATTAAAAATGTGTGATGTAATTGTATTGGGATAATTGATTTCCCTGTACCCTATTTGTTAACCTTATAATTAATGTTTATGATTGCCTGCATGTTTGATTGATTATTTTGATAGTCTGGGTCCTCAGATTACATCATTGTTTATTCTTTATCTCAATAATGCATGTGCTGTAGACACACATGTAGTATATATATTGTCTGCTTTTCATTAATAAATTCTTTAGATATATTGGTATTTTAATCTTATAAAATTAAGAAATTATGTTGACATTATCACAATCAAATTTAATTCTTTGAAAAAGTTGCATTTACCATTTTAAGTGTTTTCGGTACAACTTATTACTGCGAGAAAATCTTTTCCATTATGAAATATGTTATAATCCATATTGAAATCGCTTAAATGAAGACAATACGGAAATGTGCATTAAATTAAAATTATCAAACTATGAATCTAATATTAAAATGTTAAATTCCAAATTGACCCCCAATTTAGTCTCTTAATGTTGAATTAATTTTGTTTTAATTAATTTTAGTAATAAGATCTTTGTGCGAGGCGTAAGTTTTATGTATAGTGTTATTATATAGTGCTATATTTTTAAGGCGATGAATCTGTCCTATATTGTAGAGCACTAAGTGAATAACCATGGATACAAAAGCACTGAAGAAATAAAAGACTCTAGTCAATATTGATCAATAGTCGAAAAAGAATGAAGATTAAATCTACCGTGTATTCGTTTTTTGGAAAATGAAACAGTTATAAATTTAATTTTAATTTTTAGTCTTTATTTCTATTCATAGTTTTGTTTATTTAACACA